>CM028751.1:25956765-27156765 GCA_016801395.1 Leptodermis oblonga
TTTAATATCAAAATATGCCCGCGCGGGAATTGGCTCCAATTTTTTTCCCCTCTTCTACGCCAGTTCATGAAAAACCGCCATAGAAGAGAACATTCAACGGCGGTTCAACCACGAACCGCCGTTGAACCAACTTTCTACGGTGATTCGTGGTTGAACTGCCGTTGAAAGTAACCTTTCTATGGCGGTTTCACAATGAACCGCCGTAGAAAGTTGGTTCAACGGCGGTTCGCGGTTGAACCGCCGTTGAACCAACCCGCCGGTCTAAGTTCAAAATATTTGAACTTAGACATCTTTTCCCTTATTCTTTTCCCCTTTTTCTCCCCTCCTTCTCCCCTGTTTCCCTCTCCCTTCTCCAGCCCCGGTTCGGTTTCTTCGCGCCTGGGACCCGTCGCCGGTGCAACCCGGCGAACTCCGCCCATTTCCCGCACTTCTCGATAGCTGCTTGGCGTGCTGATTGTACGTCGAGGACCAAGGTCCGATCTTTGTGTGTCGCTTCACCCCGGCCAATATTTCTTCCATTTTCCCACTCCAATATTTTCGGCCTTGGATGTAGGAGTGCAAACATAAGGTTTATCCAACTTCTATGCTTGCATTTTAAAGCTTTTGCAATGTTACCTTCCATTTTGTAATTACTTCCGATTCCACTAGGGTTTTTGTGCACAATATAATGTTGATTTCAGGTTTGATGCTAGTGATGAATGATTGGAATGCTTTGGGATTTATCGATTATTGGTTGCATTGGTTTGGTTGTTGAATTTCGTGTTTTGTCCTACATAAGTTGAGAACCTAGGTGTTTGATTGGGATTTCAATTAAGTACCCATTTAATTCGGGTTTCCTTCACTAAGATGAGAAACACAAATGTTGATTTCGGTTTTGCTTGATTAATTTGAGAACATTGGTGTTTGATTTCAGTTCTTAGTCGATTTAGTGTTCCTCCTTTAGTGATAATGAGGAAAATGCTTAGTTGTTGAGTCCACTATGTGGAATTTAAGCTTTATAGGGTTCCTTCTTTGGGGCTTCCTTGTTTCAATGTCTTGAATGCCCCTTATATATTGAAAGTAAAGCTATCTTTGCATCAATGTAAAGCATTTTTATTGCACAAGCACAAAGTACCTTTTGAGTGTTGCTTCTCTTGTTTTAGGGAAGAAGAGTACTTTTTAGGCGTGAAGTACACCTCCTTTACGCTTTTACCTTTCTCCCTATATTTTGGTTTTTTCCTTTAGTAGACATGATTTTTCTCATTAGTTGTTGGTTGTGAAATGTGAAGTACTTTATCAATGGTACCCTTTATAAGTCCACTTTTTTTGGGGCTCCTTTGGTTTAAGTTGGATAATGGCACTTGTGTATTGCAAATATAACTATCTCCTCTTCGCTTTCCCTTATCATTGTTTGAAATGCGTGAAATATGCTTTGTGAGTCGTTCTCCTTGATGAGGGGGATTTTTTTCATAAATGTAGAGTTTGAAATATCACTTCTCCTTAAATCTTTTACCTTTTGCGCTTTAGTGTTTCTCCTTTAGTGCTAAGGAGGATAAGGCTTTGTGGTTGAGGGGATGGTGTGTTCCTCCCTTGGTTTAATGTCATGAATTTCCCTAATCTATTGAAAGTGAGGCTATGGTTGCATCAATGTAAAGCTTCTTTATTGCAAAAGCACAAAGGACTTCTCTTGTTTTAGGGAAGGAGAGTATTTTTTAGAAGTGAAGTACTCCTCCTTTAAGCTTTTACCTTTCTCACTAAATTTTGGTTTTTTCCTTTAGTAGAAATTAATGATTGTTCTCATTAGTTGTTGGTTGTGAAATATGAAGTACTTTATCAATGGTACCCTTTATAAGTCCACTTTTTTGGGGCTCCTTTGGTTTAATTTGGATAATGGGACTTGTGTATTGCAAATATCACTATCTCCTCTTCGCTTTCCCTTATCTTTGTTTGAAATGCGTGAAATATGCTTTGTGAGTCGTTCTCCTTGATGAGGGGGATTTTTTTCATAAACGTAGAGTTTGAAATATCACTTCTCCTTAAATTTTTTACCTTTTGCGATTTAGTGTTTCTTCTTTAGTGGCAAGGAGGGTAATGCTTTGTGGTTGAGTTGAAGGTGTGTTCCTCCCTTGGTTTAATGTCATGAATGCCACTAATGTATTGAAAGTGAGGCTATCTTTGCATCAATGTTAAGCTTCTTTATTGCAAAAGCACAAAGTATTTCTCTTGTTTTAAGGAATGAGAGTATTTTTAGGAGTCAAGTTGTGAAATGTACATTGCCTTTTAAATTTAAACATTACAAGCATTCTTGTTTTTTGTCTCCTTTGCTTTAAAGTGTTCAATGGCGCGTGGGTTTTGAAATTAAAGCTTTTCTTTAAATGCAAATATGTTATCTTGTATTCTCTTTGTATGTACATGAAGTTTAAGGTAAGCTAATGGCCCGAAAAAGAAAACGCAATGAGGACCATAGTGATGAGGGAAAGAGCAATGGAGATGGGTCTTATACTAGAGCTAAAAGAGGTAGAGGGCCTACAAATTGCAACGATCTTTTGGAAATGCGTATGAAGGGGAAAACTCTTGAGATTTCGTTTGATTCAAAAAATGAGCCTAAAAATTATCATACGAAGTGGATTACATTCGTAGCATTCACAGCCAAGAGCAAAGTGGACATTATGGAATATGCATCATGGCCCAAAGTTCCCAACGAGATCAAGAAGAGAGTGTGGATGGAAATACATGTATTCTACCAAATTATAATGCATTGTTTGTTTACCAATTCATACAAATGAACCCAAATTTATCTAAATTTGTACTTCTATTATTTACTGTAGGCATTATTTGTTTTTGAATCAACCGAGGAACTCGAAACCAAGTGGATTTCTTATGGCGGTAAACGTTGGAAAGATTGAAAATCCTTTTTATGTAGATAGGTGAGGACCCATGCCTTGAATATAAATATCTCCCTAGGGAGACATGGCTTAAGTTTAAGGCTAGCCGCGAAATAGAAGAATGGCAAGTGGGTTTTTGAAATTAATTTTTTTCTTGTTTTTGGATATTTGAAATTGCTCAGTTTATGGATAATAACTTTTCATTGTATTTTTCTCTAGGCAATTCTTGAAAAAGCGCAAAAGAATGCCACTTTAAATTATTTTTACCATAATTTATCTCGCGGTGGATACCGACTGCTAAAGAAGAATTTGCATGAAGAGGCTTTGATTGCAACTGGGAAGAAGCCTTTAGAGGACGGTCCGTCCGAAGAAGAAGGGGAAGAATCTTATGCAGGGCCAGGCCGGCATCTACTTTGGAGACAGGCTCACACAAACAAAAAAGGCGAATACTTAACCCCAGAGGCTGGTCGTGTTGGAATTGAAATTGTAAGTTTGCAACATACATTTTCTTATGTTTCAGTTCTTTAAGCTACACATATAATTAAAACTATATATAATTGATCTATTTACATTTCATATTTTTGGCAAAACGTTTAGGAAAATCTATGTTTCCGCGAGTCCCAAGGGGAGAAAGTTGCAGAGGGTAGGAATGACATTCTTGTCAAGGCAACCAGTACACAACCTTTTCAATCGGTCTAATGGCTATAAGCATCCAATGTTTACTGCAAACCAAAAATTTAATGACCTCGGATCTTTAAATCAGTGTTTCTTAAAAATTAGAGAAACGCTTACAGTGTTTACCCCTGAAGATACGGCACCAGATAAATTTCTTTATTCTGATCCTTCAAGTTTCGTGCAATGTAGTGTACCCTATCTTCATATGTGTTTCCTAGTGCTGTGACATGATCAGCTAAGAGAAACCCTATCCCCTTCCGGTCATTCCTTTCAACCAAATCATGTAAAGCTCTAGAGAATTAATTTACATTATCATGCATCATTGGTTAGTCTAGGCACATGGAATGCATACTATATATAACAATAATCTGAAATAGGTTATAAAATTAAGTGGAAACTCACTTGGTGAACAATTGCATCAAACAGTTTGTGACCATGCTTTCTCTTGACAATAATTCACCGATATCCATTCGATCCATCGAAATAGGATGATCCACAGCTATGATATCTCTTGTCATTTGAAACAAGAAGCCATTGAAGTTCGAATCTTTCTCTATTCGGAGTTGTAACTCGTGCAGTGGATCAGATGTCGAAGAGGATGCCATTTCATTTGGAATCGTCGAAGAAGATTTTATATCATCCATAGAATTCAAACGACCTTTTTTCTTTTTTAAACATTTATCCACCTAACAACATTAGAAATAACATTAAATATACAAAACGGTATTAAGTAATTCACAAATAAATGTAAGAATATACCTGTGTTACTGGATCCGAAATAAGCTCAATCAAATGTATAAGCCATTCCACGAAAAAGGATTGGGACATTCCCACAGTTGAAGCCTCTTCCTCAGGAAATGGTAGCGGGGCAAAGTCATCATATGAAATTTTAATTGTAACCCTCCCGCAACCTTTCCTTACCTCGCGGCCGTGGTGCTTTCTCTGCTTATAAACATTTCCCTTAGCAACAAGCTTACGTGTTTTATATGTATCCTCAGAGATGAACAGATGACATTCACACCCGTCCTGAGATAATAGGCAAGCGAATGAGCATTACTCAACTATTTTCGCTAACTTCAAAAACCAAGTGTAATCATGAAAAGCAATATAAAGCTTCTTTAGAAGTGACAATATGAAAGAAATTATACAAACAAATATGAAAGACATAAATGTACATTAAGTACCTTGTATTCGTCTAAAGAACTCACATCTTCCAAGTTTGTTGCAATAGGGCTATTTTGAACCTCAGAGGCTTTGATCGGGTCCATAGATAAAACAGGTATCGTATGTAACTCAGGCAAACTTGTAGGGATAAGATGAGAAAAATTTTGCCTACGAGGTTCTTTAGGGTGTAGCGTCTGACTCAGAGGGGAAACATTGCTACCATGGACCTCAAACATCTCTGGGGTCATTCCGGAGGTTTCTGGGTTCAAGCTCTGAGCTTTGGCACTATTGAGGACACTGGCTCTTGCTATATCATAGTCAGTCCCCATCTTACCACATATAAACCCAACCATCATCTTAAGATGTGTTTGACATTCATCGAGCTGGGCAGTGGTTTTCTGAAGATTTCTTTTAGTTAAATCTTGTTCATCTTTAAGCGACGGGCTTGTTTTCGGGAAAACCTCTGTGATACGTGCCCTGGTAGAATGGCCGCGAACACGACCGGGGTGATTGGTCTTTCCCGTTGCCTTGACAAGAATGTCATTCCTACCCTCTGCAACTTTCTCCCCTTGGGACTTGCGCAAACATAGATTTTCCTAAATGTTTTGCCAAAAATATGAAATGTAAATAGATCAATTATATATAGTTTAATTATATGCGTAGCTTAAAGAACTAAAACATAAGTAAATGTATGGTGCAAACTTACAATTTCACTTCCAACACGACCAGCCTCTGGGGTGAAGTATTCGCCTTTTTTGTTTGTGTGAGCCTGTCTCCAAAGCCGGCCTGGCCCTGCATAAGATTCTTCCCCTTCTTCTTCGGATGGACCGTCCTCTAAAGGCTTCTTCCCAGTTGCAATCAAAGCCTCTTCATGCAAATTCTTCTTTAGTAGTCGGTATCCACCACGAGATAAATTATGGTAAAAAGCATTTAAAGTGGCATTCTTTTGCGCTTTTTCACGAATTGCCTAGAGAAAAATACAATGAAAAGTGATTATCCATAAACTGAGCAATTTCAAATATCCAAAAACAAGAAGGAAATGAATTTCAAAAACCCACCTGCCATTCTTCTGTTTCGCGGCTAGCCTTAAACTTAAGCTATGTCTCCCTAGGGAGATATTTATATTCAAGGCATGGGTCCTCACCCTGCAAGTCACCATTTACATATCTACCTAAAAATGATTTCCAATCTTTACAACGTTTACCGGCATAAGAAATCCACTTGGTTTCGAGTTCTTCAGTTGATTCAAAAACAAATAATGCCTACAGTAAACAATCGAAGTACAAATTTAGATAAATTTGGGTTCATTTGTATGAATGGGTAAACAAACAATGCATTATAATTTTGTAGAATACCTGTATTTCCATCCACACTCTCTTCTTGATCTCATCGGGAACTTTGGGCCATGATGCATATTCCATAATGTCCACTTTGCTTCGGGCCGTGAATGCTACGAATGTAATCCACTTCATATGATAATTTTTAGGCTCATTTTTTGAATCAAACGAAATCTCAAGAGTTTTCCCCTTCATACGCATTTCCAAAAGATCGTTGCAATTTGTAGCCCTTCTACCTCTTTTAGCTCTAGTATAAGACCCATCTCCATTGCTCTTTCCCTCATCACTATGGTCCTCATTGCGTTTTCTTTTTCGGGCCATTAGCTTACCTTAAACTTCATGTAAATACAAAGAGAATACAAGATAACATATTTGCATTTAAAGAAAAGCTTTAATTTCAAAACCCACGCGCCATTGAACACTTTAAACCAAAGGAGACAAAAAACAAGAATGCTTGTAATGTTTAAATTTAAAAGGCAATGTACATTTCGCAACTTGACTCCTAAAAAATACTCTCCTTCCCTAAAACAGAGAAATACTTTGTGCTTTTGCAATAAAGAAGCTTTACATTGATGCAAAGATAGCCTCACTTTCAATATATTAGTGGCATTCATGACATTAAACCAAGGGAGAAACACATCTTCAACTCAACCACAAAGCATTACCCTCCTTGCCACTAAAGAAGAAACACTAAATCGCAAAAGGTAAAATATTTAAGGAGAAGTGATATTTCAAACTCTACATTTATGAAAAAAATCCCCCTCATCAAGGAGAACGACTCACAAAGCATATTTCACGCATTTCAAACAAAGATAAGGGAAAGCGAAGAGGAGATAGTGATATTTGCAATACACAAGTGCCATTATCCAAATTAAACCAAAGGAGCCCCAAAAAAGTGAACTTATAAAGGGTACCATTGATAAAGTACTTCATATTTCACAACCAACAACTAATGAGAACAATCATTAATTTCTACTAAAGGAAAAAAACAAAATTTAGTGAGAAAGGTAAAAGCTTAAAGGAGGAGTACTTCACTCCTAAAAAAATACTCTCATTCCCTAAAACAAGAGAAGTCCTTTGTGCTTTTGCAACAAAGAAGCTTTACATTGATGCAACCATAGCCTCACTTTCAATAGATTAGGGGAATTCATGACATTAAACCAAGAGAGGAACACACCTTCCCCTCAACCACAAAGCCTTATCCTCCTTAGCACTAAAGGAGAAACACTAAATCGCAAAAGGTAAAAGATTTAAGAAGAAGTGGTATTTCAAACTCTACATTTATGAAAATAATCCTCCTCATCAAGGAGAACGACTCACAAATCATATTTCATGCATTTCAAACAAAGATAAGGGAAAGCGAAGAGGAGATAGTGATATTTGCAATACACAAGTGCTATTATCCAACTTAAACCAAAGGAACCCCAAAAAAGTGGACTTATAAAGGGTACCATTGATAAAGTACTTCATATTTCACAACCAACAACTAATGAGAAAAATCATGTCTACTAAAGGGAAAAACCAAAATATAGGGAGAAAGGTAAAAGCGTAAAGGAGGTGTACTTCACTCCTAAAAAGTACTCTTCTTCCCTAAAACAAGAGAAGCAACACTCAAAAGGTACTTTGTGCTTGTGCAATAAAAATGCTTTACATTGATGCAAAGATAGCTTTATTTTCAATATATAAGGGGCATTCAAGATATTAAAACACGGGAGCCCCAAAGAAGGAACCCTATAAAGCTTAAATTCCACATAGTGGACTCAACAACCAAGCATTTTCCTCATTATCACTAAAGGAGGAATACTAAATCGACTAAGAACCGAAATCAAACACCAATGTTCTCAAATTAATCAAGCAAAACCGAAATCAACATTTGTGTTTCTCATCTTAGTGAAGGAAACCCGAATTGAAAGGGTACTTAATTGAAATCCCAATCAAACACCGAGGTTCTCAACTTATGTGGGACAAAACAGGAAATTCAACAACCAAACCAATGCAACCAACAATCGATAAATCCCAAAGCATTCCAATCATTCATCACTAGCATCAAACCCGAAATCAACATTATATTGTGCACAAAAACTGTAGTCCAATCGGAAGTAATTACAAAATGGAATGTAACATTGCAAAAGATTTAAAATACAAGCATAGAAGTTGGATAAACCTTATGTTTGCACTCCTACATCCAAGGCCAAAAATATTGGAGTGGGAAAATGGAAGAATTGTTGGACGGGGTGAAGCGACACACAAAGATTGGCCCTTGGTCCTCGACGTCTGATCAGCACGCCAAGCAGCCGCCGGGAAGTGCGGGAAATGTGCGGAGTTCGACGAGTTGCGCCGGCGACGGGTCCCGGGCGCGAAGAAACCGAACCAGGGCTGGAGAAGGGAGAGGGAAACAGGGGAGAAGCAAGGGAGAAGAAGGGGAAAAGAATAAGGAAAAAGATGTCTAAGTTCAAATATTTTGAACTTAGACTGGCGGGTTGGTTCAACGGCGGTTCAACCGCGAACCGCAGTAGAACCAACTTTTTTCTACGGCGGTTTCACAATGAACCGCCGTAGAAAGTTGGTTCCACGGTGGTTCGCGGTTGAACCGTCGTAGAATGTTCTCTTCTAAGGCGGTTTTTCGTGAACCGGCGTAGAAGAAGGGAAAAAAATTGGAGCCAATTCCCACGCGGGCATATTTTGATATTAAATTTTTTTTTCATTTTCATAAACTAACCCCACAATTTTGTAAATATAATATTACATACCCAATTTACATTATATTTATTCATTATGCACAGAAGCTCGACTTTTATGAACCATTTAATAATTAAATTTCAAATTTTCCCTTGAACCATTTGCATTTAAATTTCACGTACTATTACACAATAATTATAGGTAAAAGATCAAAATTAATAAATTTCGTAAATTTACATGTAAGCGTCGATAAAGTAATAAGCTTCATTATCTTTCCTAAATTTTCTACGTTTTCGACTTGGGCGAAGGGGATAAAATAATCAAATCGATACATGCATTAGGTACGTAGTATAAGAAAAATTAATTCTTAACTGGCCAATAAAAAAAAAAAGAAATACTTACTGGATTTCATTAGCTTACACATATATATATATTTGCAATTACGATAATATTAATCAAATATGTATAGTGAAATACATTAAATTTAGTATGGTGCAAAATATAATGTATGTTATTTACTTACACCGGTTGATCATTATTAAATTGCATATGCAATATTACAAGGGAATGTAGGGGAGAAGTAGGGGAACTGTGGGGAAATTAGAGATATTAGACCAAAACCCTAGATCCTAAACCCTAAACCCTAACACCCTATTAATTTTTTTTCCACTTTCATAAATTAACCTCAAAATTTTGTAAATATAATAGTACATACCCAATTTACATTACATTTATTAATTACAGAAGCTCCCCTTTTATGAAACATTTAATAAGTAAATTTCAAATTTTCCCGTGCACCAATATTCCACCGAAAAATTTCATGTACTATTACACAATAATTTTAGGTAAAAGCTCAAAATTAATAAATTTCGCAAAATTACATGTAAGCTGTGATAAAGTAATAAGCTTCATTATCAGTCCTAAATTTTTTGCATTCTCGACTTGGGCGAACGGAATAAAATAATCAAATCGATAAATGCATTAAGTACGTAGTATAAGAAAAATTAATGCTTAAGGGCCCAATTAAAAAAAGAAAGAAGAAATACTTACTGGATTTCATTAGCTTATATATATAGATATATATTTGGAATTAAGGACGATAATATTAATCAAATATGTATAGTGAAATACATTAAATTTAGTATGTTTCAAAATATAATGTATTTTATTTACTTGCACCGGTTGATCATTATGAAATTGCATATCCAATATTACAGGGGAATGCAGGGGAGAAGCAGGGGAACTATGGGGAAATTATAGATATTAGACCAAAATATTTGAATTTATGTGCGCGCGGGAATTGGCTCCAATTGTTTCCACTTTTCTACGGCGGTTCAAAAACAACCGCCGTAGAAAATACTTTCTACGGTAGTTCAAATTTAAACCGGTTCTTCCTTGAACCGCCGTTGAAAGTATTTTCTAAGGCGGTTGTTTTTGAACCGCCGTAGAAAAGTGGAAACAATTGGAGCCAATTCCTGTGCGCGCATAAATTTCTATTTTTATTTCATTTTATGAAGCATAAACCCTAAACCCTAAAAATTTCTATTTTTTTTTCATGTTCATAAATTAACCCCAAAACTTTGTAAATATAATATTACATACCCAATTTACATTATATTTATTAATTATGTACAGAAGCAAGCCTTGTATGAAACATTTAATAATTAAATTTCAAATTTTCCCATGCAACATTCCACCGAAAAATTTCATGTACTATTACACAATAATTTTAGGTAAAAGCGCAAAATTCAGTTTATGTGTTCTTAAATAATTATCTCTATTTTAATAATTAAAGGCAATCAATAATTGCAATTATGTTAAGATAAAACAAAAATAGCTTGAAAGAATTAATACTCTTTACAATTGGATACAAGTACTCAATGTCGTATCTATATATAGTCTTAATAATTTTCTAGTGCTGCTGTATATCTCGTACACATGCATGCTAGTTAAGAGGCAAAAAATAGAAATAGGTTGCCGCCGGTACGGAGCGCGCCTCAATATAAAATATATTGAAGAATCTCTCTAAAATAATAAAGATTTATTAATCGATAAACGAATAATTAATTCATTTAGCGGTCAATAACTAACCTCGCTAAATGAATATATTTTTTCCGATGCACAGAAAAGTAATTTATCAAGAGTTAAATATAAAATCAAAACAAAAATCATTGTACAGGTTCCCCTGTAAATTTTACCAAAAGTACTACTCCTTGCAAAAAAAAAAAAAAAACATGAGACATTTATTCATAAATGAAAATCAAGGAAATCAATTTCCCAGAAAATTTGACAGTCTCCCCTATAAATGTAACATACTCCCTGTCAAGGATATGCACATAATTAAATACTTCATTAAGATTCCAACTACTTTAAATAATACATAATTCAGTTTAAAATCAATTCCGACAGAGTCTTCCCTGTAAATTTAACCAAAACACTCTGTCATCCTAACATCAACACAAAAGCTTCACACAATTTCCAACAATAACAAATTCATTTATAAACATTTCGCTATATGAAGTTCCCTGGAAATTTTATCCCTTGCTTGCACGGCTTCATCCAAGTTGTAACCTGTTTCAATCAGACAGTACGAAGGATAAAAATAAATGTTGTTATAAAATTATGTCTACCTTGTTTCATTAAAATCAAATATACATATATAAATATACACACACACACACACATACACACACATACACACCCACAGAAACAAAAAAAAAAAAAAAAACAAACAATATACCTGAAAATGATTCTTAACTTATTCTCTTTCTCTTATGGGACACTTGATCGTCAAACCATTATCCTTCGCTGTGGTCATCACGAAGTATGTATTTATCAAGTTCCCTATCTTCTTCAACTGCTCTCGATTCAGGTAACCCACTAGAGAAAGGGCCCGCCTCATAAAGCCCTTCTTCTGTATCAATCTCTTCCACTCCGTGATGTTGTTTACCATGAAGAACAACAGACCAATGTTCGTCACAAGGATCGGTGATATAAAAAACTTATTTCGCCTGCGATGCAAGTATAAATGGTTCCCCCTTGAAACCCTCTCGATGAAGATCAACCAAGGTAAAACCCAATGGATCATCCGTGCGAACCCCATTATTGTTATCAGCCCATTTGCATCGAAATACAGCTACTTTGAAACAAACATAGTCAAGCTCCCAAATATCTTCGATCACCCCGTAATATGCCATGCTTGCATACATTAGATTTTTATACTTCTGCTAGAAACATGTAAAGCCTCCGAGATTAATGTAACACCATTATTTTGTGCCATGCTCTTCTCATCTTGTCTCTTAGTAGCAAATGAATATCCATTTATGTCATAGCATGAAAATGCTCGTACTGCATGGTTGGGCTTAAACGCCAACCATTTTAATGTCTCCGAAACGTTTTTGCCCATGACAGCATTACCAAACCAATAGACAAATATCCAAATATGTTCATTGAGCACATTTTGATCCGTCCAAGCAGGATAAGACGTTCTTATTGAACGCATATGGTCTCTCACATAGGGCTCAACTTATTCAGAATTGCGCAGTATGTAAAGATGCGCCTTCATCAATTCAACATTAGAAGGCGTAAACATTTTTCCTCCCCTTGTGCCCATACCTGTAATCCTCCCATCGTGCCGATTCTTGGATATTCCAATTGATGCTGTATGGCCAAGTACTCAGTGCAAAACTCAATTACCTCCCCAGTTATATAACCTTTAACAATACTAGCATCATGACGATAACGATTCTTAACATACCCCTTAAATACTTTCATATATCGCTCGAATGGGTACATCCATCGCAAATGAACAGGCCCGCAGATTTTTATCTCTCTAACCAAATGAATCACCAAATGTACCATAATATCAAAGAAGGCGGGTGGAAAATACATTTCTAATTGACAAAGGACAACAATTATTTCATCTTGTAACTGATCAAGTCTTTCCTGCGTAATAACCTTGCTACATATAGCATTGAAGAAGAAACAAAGTCTTGTTATACTGGACTTAACATGCTTGGGCAATATCGAGCGAATAGCTACAGGCAACAATTGTTGCATTAAGGCATGGCAATCATGAGACTTCAAACCAACCAGTTTTAAATCTTTCAAGGAAACAAGTCTACTTACATTTGAAGAATATCCGGATGGAACTTTGATGCTACGCAAACTTGAACACAGTTGTTTTTTCTCTTTTCTGGACAAAGTGTGACAGGCAGGGGGTAGATATGTGCGTTGTCCTCGAGTTACCGGTGCTAAATTTGATCTTATGTTCATATCAACCATATCAAGTCTCACGTTATAACCATCCTTAGTTTTACCAAGTATGTTCAAAAGCGTACCTAACAGGCTTTCACAGATATTTTTCTCAATATGCATAACGTCGAGACAATGTCTGACATCCAAGTTCTCCCAGTATGAAAGTTCAAAAAAGATGGATTTTTTCTTCCAACAACATGTATAATTATTGCTGGACTCCGAAGGTTTTCCAAACTCCACATTAATGTCCGTCACACGAGCTTTCCCCTCTGGCCCGCTCATGAGTTCTGGAGCTTTTCTAAACTCTTGAAATCCTTTGAATGCTCTTTTCATACGGCGATACGGATGAGTCTCGGGAAGAAATCTACGATGCCCAAGGTATACTGTCTTCCTCCCATGTGCAAACTGACAAAAATCTGTACTCTGCTCACATATAGGGCATGCTTTATGCCTTTTAACAGAATACCCAGACAAGTTTCCATATGCAGAAAAATCATTAATGGTACAGAACAACATGGCACGTAATGTGAACATTTCTTCACGGTATGCATCAAACACAGTGCGCCTTCATCCCATAACTTTTTCAAATCTTCAATAAGAGGAGCAAGACACACATCGATGTTATTTCCTGATTGTCGTGGGCCTGAAATCATTAGAGACATAAGTATATACTTGCGCTTCATACACAAGTAAGGCGGCAAATTGTAAATAACCAACATCACCAGCCATGAGCTATGTGTGCTACTCAGACTGCCAAACGGGTTCATTCCATCAGTACACAAACCAAGCCTCAAATTTCTAGCTTCTCCCCCAAATGAAGGATACATTGAATCAATTTTTTTCCATTAATCCAAGTCTGATGTATGCATTATCACCTTGTCATCATCACTGGGAATACACCGATCTGAATGCCATGTCATAAGTTTTGCATCTTTTGAATTAGCGAACAACCATTTAAATCTCGGTATTATAGGAAGATACCACATAACCTTAGCCGGTGACCCCTTCTTTTGTGCATCAGAACTGTCTTTAACCTCATCACATAGCTGCTTGTTTTTGTATCGTGAAGTTTTACACTTAGGACAAAGCAATAAATCCTTATACTCATTCCTGTAGAGGACGCAATCATTTGGGCAAGCGTGGATCTTCTTATACTCCATACCCATTGGACACAATATTTTTTCGCCTTATAAATTCGATTTGGAAGTTCATTATCTTCTGGTAGCATATCTTTCAATACCCTCAATAAGGTTGTAAAACTAGTATCTGACCACCCATTTGCTGCTTTCAAATTAAACAACTTCAAAACACTAGACAAGCGTGTATATCTAGTGCAACCGTTGTATAGAGGCTTCTCATTGTCACCCAAAATGGAAGCAAGAACTTCCGGTTTATCAGCAAAATCCTCGGCCACATCTTCAATCATGTCATCTAATCGATCTCTAGTAATCTCGTCATCTCCTTTTGCATGAGATTTTCTTTGCTCAGGTAAACTATCAATACTTTCACCATGCCAAATCCACACTTTATAAGAAGGATCAAATCCATTCCGATATAAATGGAATCTTATTGTATCTGAGTTATCAAACCGCGCACCATTTTTACAAGCTTTACACGGACAATGGACGTACTTTGTATTCTTATAAGCCAATTCAATGAAATTCTCAACTTCTTTCGCATAAAAATCGGAGGTCCGATCACCATACAACAAGATATTTCGATCCATGCGTAACTAGCTCCTTGAAATAATTAAAGAAATCAAATAATAATTCAACAAACAATGTAGAAAGTATCAAGTTGCATGCTTGTCTTAGCACATGTCATACTAATGTTACTCATATAATCAAAACTAATATAATACCTCAATGAAAAAAATAATGCATAACCAACACATGCGCAATAGACATAATCAAATAAAGAAGAACCCATAAGTTTTTCATTTATGCATTTTATCAAATATATGCAATGCATAAAAAAAATAATACACACTCTAAGTAGTGCTAATTATATGAACATCATCCATTAAAAATCAAACACTATAAATCAAATCACATCACCAAGAAACTACATAGTATAACTAAATAGGGTTCCACAATACTAAGGTTCACCATATACATGGATTGCAACTTTTTCAGTACTCTACCATAAATAAAAATAAATTCAATGTACACATATCTAAAGTACAAGAATAACCAATTACTGAGAAATTTTAGAAGTTTCTAACCTTAAGGTGGTAATTTTCAGTACTCTACCATAAATAAAAATAAATTCAATATACACATATCTAAAGTACAAGAATAAGCAATTACTGAGAAATTTTAGAAGTTTCTAACCTTAAGGTGGTAAATTTTAGCGTCAAATGATGATTCTTTACATCAAACGTGCAAAACCATAGTAGAAATTTAGAGAAGAAGACTTTTGGCCGCGATATGGAGATACACGTTGTTATTTAGGGTTAAATACGTCAATACAACAGCGGTTTTCATATCAACCGCCGTAGAAAGGGACTTTCTACGGCGGTTGGGACATAAACGCCGTTGAATGTCCATTTCTACGGCGGTTATAATAAAACCGCCGTAGAAAGTCCGTATTTCTTTTATAACTGCAGTTTTCTCTTTTCCGCCATTAAACTGCAGCTATTAAAGCTCTATTTTGTAGTAGTGTATCCTTCATTAAGGACTTTAGGCCTTACTCAAGACTCCCCTGGCCTAGCAATTAGGACTTTTACTTAATCTACCTCCAGATTAAAACTTTGACAAATGCCTAACTTAGCTCTAAGCTACGACCTTTACCCTTTGACTAATCCAAACTCTTGGATAGGAATTTAACTCTAATGCTCAACTTACCTCAAGTTATAACTTGTACATTTGGCCAAACTCAACCTCTTAAGGTGGGTATTTTCTTCTCTTCTTGCTGCCTCTTTCTTCTTGCCTAACTCTTAAACAAGAGCTTAGGACTTTGTCTCATATACAATGTGCCTTCAACTCTTCACAAGTGTTTATGACTTCTCTCAATGTGTTTACAATGGTAGGAATCTCAACAATTGAGTTTACAAATGAAATATAAAAGTTGAGCACAAAGGTTTCTTTCTAACTTACTAAGTCTAAACTTAAATGGCTATTTTGACATATAAATGTATGAAATGAAGCTTTAGAATGTTGCTTGAGTGTAGGAGATTTAGAGGGGATGATTACCCATATTTTTGTGGCTTGGGTTACTTATAGAGTGTCCAAATGGCTTCCAACAGCTCTTAACGGCTAGTTGAAAAGTTGTCAGGAAAATGCCCTTGCAACTTGCATGCATTATCGCATGTCATCTCGCAGCTGACACAGATTTTTGGCCACCTGTGACTAGTCGTGTGACTAGTGTGGATTGTCACAAGCTCTGTTTTTGTTGTCTTCTTTTTCTTCTATTTTTTCTTGGACTTTGGCTTCTGGTCTTTGTACAAGTTGTTGTATGAATTGGACACCTTCTCGGACACGACTTAAGGCATTTTTCTATTTTCAAATGTTCCAATGGCTCTCAGGTTCAACGACTAGTTTTTGGACAGACTTGAAAGATTCTTCACCGGTACGAAAACATGTACGAGTCGTGTAGGGTCTCGTATAACTTACTTTTATTTTCAGTCATGTTTCTTTTCTTCAAGTCGCGACTGCTGGTTGTGTGATTTAGCACCTTGCTTCGCTACACTCTTTCTACATTTTTCTACAAACTCTTTAAGTGCAAAGCATTAAACAAAATCATATATTAGTTAACTTATTATCAAAATTAAGATTAAGATCATATGTCTAACAATCTCCCCTTTTTTGATAATGACAAAACAACTTTGTGATTTTATAGAGAAATATAAGGTAAAGCATTTTAAGCACATATTTCTTTAAGTTAAGAAACTCCAAAACTCAAGATGACAAGGTAAAGCTTAAATCGCATCATCTCCCTATTTTTGTCATCATTTTATCATTTAAGCATACAATGGAGTGTTCTTATCACAAGCCGAGCCGTTTATCAACTAAGCACAATTTAAGCCAAGTCACTTTTAGCATTTTCTCCCCCTTAGTAAATGCACTCTAAAAGTCCATTCTAAGCCTAATCCTATGGGGCTCTATGCTAATCTAATAACCCAATGTCTATGCTAGTTCTAATTCCAACACCCCCCTCCCCCCTCTTTAAATTCTAGCATACATATTTCAAAGAGCTAAACCAGTCAAGTAAGAAGCGTACAAGCTTCATTCAATCAAGGAACAAGTGAAGCTATGAAATTAAAAGAATTCATTCTTCCTAAAGAATGATCCTTCTTAAACACATGAGGTTTCAAGATTTATGCAATATAATATCAACTCAAGTTTAAAAACAAGTCAAAAGTATGCAAGCAACTTTAAATGACTCTAATGATCAATATGTATGCATAAAAAATCAAGGAAGATGGATCATGTCAAAGTCAACTAATTGGCCAAACTTGCAAACTTTTCAACTTCTCATGAAATTTGCTTTTCTTAAGTTTAAAAATTTCATTTCTTTATGCAAGAAAATTCTATTAGGCATATAAAACATTTCAAAATGTAAAGATTCACTTTTCATGCATATTCTTGTAAGTCATATAAAAGTCAACCTTTTTTTAAAGCAATGCCTATTTTCTTAAAACTTGTCAATTTCATCATGTAAATGTCAATTAAGCACATGGGCGCGTTTTAATCAACATTGCAACATATCAAAGGAATCAAACATTTCAACTCATGCATATGTGCAAAGTCAATCTATCGGTCAACAATTTTCAAGATTAGGCAAGTTAAGGTTTGTGTAAGATGTTTACCTACAAAATAATGGTTTATCCTTTGGCCATGGATTTTAATTTTGAGTTTTGAGGTTAAAAGAAGTTTTCGTACGATCATTGTAGAAGGTGTGAAAGTATACTTTGCAAAACTCAGACATAAATTTTAAATTTTGCTTGAAAAGAAGGACTTTGTATCTTCTATACTAAACTCATGCAACAGAAGCTGTCAACTTGAATTGTACAGGTTGCATTGTACAGGAAGAAAGACGTAGGATTGAACAAGCTAGAGAAGAAAAAGAATAAAATAGTTATTTACAAATTTATTTTATTATTAAAAGGAATTATGTATCCTTTTATAAGAATTATAAGACTTTTACATCCTTTTGAGAATTTCAAATCATAATACGCCGTTTAACTGAATTTTCCTGTTGTTTTTTGTGGGGCTAATTTAGGAATTTCCCAAACTTCCAACCGATAATCATAGTATAAGCGGGGTTGCCTCAAAGGGGTAGCAAACATGGGCAACTGCCCAATGCCTAAAAAAGTTACGGGAATAAGCTATAGTCTATGTTTGTGTTCATATATATTTTAATCATGGTCCATATTTATTCTGTTTGGAAGGGCTTAAATAATGCAAAAATATTTTATAATTATTTAAGACCCACATGTATTGAGATATTATTAAAAAATAAAATTATTTTTTGTACTGAATTTTCCAATCCCTAATCCACTAACTCAAGTTTTGATTTGAAAAAAAAATGGCAAATGACAGTTACACCTCGTATAAAATGACAGTTAATAATTATCCCCTTATGTTTATAAAATACACAATCACGTCATTGTAATTTTGGACTGAAATTTCAGCTGGATGAAAAAACTAACAGTAATGATTCGTTTATTCACTACTACAAAAATGACTTTTAATGGCGGTTTTTAGGGCTTTTAACGGAGGTTTTCGGCATTTTTGAACCGCCATCTATCCGGCAGCCGTAGAAAGTTTACGGACTTTCTATGGCGGTTGTGAACCGCCATAGAAAGTTCGGACTTTCTACGGCGTTTTTTTTCAAAACCGCCGTAGAAAGTCCGAATTTTCTACGGCGGTTCGCTTAGGAACCGCCGTAGAAAGTTGGCTTTCTATGGCGGTTTTGAAAAAAACCGCCGTAGAATGTCTACTTTCTACGGCGGTTATCTTCAAAACCGCCGTAGAAAGTACCAAATTTGTAAAAAAAAAAATTAATATTTCATTTTTTTCTCTACATTCAAAAAATATATATCAAAAACAGCAAGAACAGCCTTAGAAAGGTTTTGATATATATATATATATATATTTCAACTTTATTCAAAATATATATATCAAAAACTTCCATGCTAATAAACCGAACAACCGCTAAACTTCACAAAATTTTTGCGTGCATCCATCAAATTCTAATTAATTTAATCATTAATAGCAAGAACAATACAATAATCACCGATATAACACTAATCAAATTCAAATTTAATCATTCATCATCTCACCAAACCCGAATTTAACACTAATAATAAACCCTAGGCCAATCACAATAATCAAGTAACAATAAAATTTGTAAAGCTTAAATAAAGTTGAAACTATTCGATATTACTTTTTTTATGATTTGAAGCCCACAACAAGGACCGATTGTGGTGAAATTATGATGGGAGATTAACTCTAAGTGGTGGGTGATGGCCGATTAAGAAACCATCTCCGGAGTTGGGTGACGACGGATCTTGTTATCAACTCCGCCGGAAGAACGGCTTCAGGGGAAGACAAGAGAAAAAACCGACGGAGAGAGGATGGGCTTCGGTAACGAGAGAACTCTTTGGTTTGCTGGAGATGGAAACAGGGGGAAGCCGCGGCTGGCAGGAGATGGAAACAAAGGGAAACCCTTAAAATTCAAACAAAATCAAGTTTCTATGGCGGTTTTAATAAAAACCGCCGTGATTAAAACCGCCGTGAAATGGACTTTCTACGGCGGTTTTAATTAAAACTGCCATAGAAAGTAACTTTCTATGGCGGTTTCTTCATAACCGCCATAGAAAGTTACTTTCTATGGCGGTTTTAATTACAACCGCAGTAGAAAGTCCATTTCTATGGCGGTTTTAATAAATCCGCCGTAGAAAGCCCGTAATTGTGAATTCCCGCCCATTTCTCTATTATTCCTATTAATTTCTAGTTTTTCTTTTTTTGTAAATTAACCCCCAAATTTTTTTAAATTTAATAATAAATATGTACTTTACTATTTATCAATTTTTATAGTAAAATTCATCATATTTATTAATTATACGGTGGTAAGAAATATAACCAGGGACTTTCTACGGCGGTTATATTTCTAACCGCCGTAGAAAGTCCCCTTTCTACGGCGGTTTTATATAGAACCGCCGTTGAAAGTCCGTACTTTTTTTTTAATGGCGGTTTTGGTCTTTCCGCCGTTAAAGCACCGCCGTAGAAAGTCCATTTTGTAGTAGTGATTACACGTGGAAGAAATTGAAAGTGCAGAAAAAAATACAACATAACAGGAGATTTTTAGTTCCAAATTACCCTTTCCAAAATACGACGTGAAGGGAGAAAGACTGGCGGAATTTGGTTTGTTCGACTGAAATAAACAGCTATAGGGGAGGTTGAAATAGATATGATTATTGTAAAGGATGGAGGAAAGGGGGTGCAGCTGCGGTTGCGAGAAGAGGCTCAGTTGCCAACGGTGGTAAGAAGGGGAGAGGCGGCTCCGAGGAGTGTGGAGTGGCTACCGCCTACCAGTGACATCAATTGAAAATTTCCATGTAAAAGCAGTTTGTAGGAGTTGATTAACATTGCTAGGTTCTTTCTTGAGAAAGAAAAGAACAATGTTAGATTTTCCATGTTTCTTAATATTGGGATGTTGCCAGACTTTTTTACTTTTGGTTTTCAAATTGAGCACTTTTCTCTTGGGTTTTTTTTTAAATTTTTTTATTTTTTATGCAGCTTAAGTTGTTCTCGTTCTTTCATGCTTCTAAATTTCTTTTATTCGTACTTGATACTGCTAGAAATTTTCAAGCGCTAGTGTTTTTAATTAAACAAGATTTTTTTTTTATATAAAAAACATAAGGGCATTTTAAGTTTTTGATACTTACTCCCTCTCATTCAAAGAGTTCACTTTGTATTACTAAAAACAGTAATACAAAGTGGACTCTATGAGTGGGACAGAGGGAGTATTAAATTTCATACCGTTAATGTTAGTATTTTCCATCCAAGTGACATTTTGGAGCAAAATTATAAGGGGGTACTATTTATTTTTGAAGCATAGGTGTGAGGACCCATAATTTCGGACTATGATTCTAAACGAATATAGGATCAAATAGATATTTTCTTGCTTTTTAATTGTATAACATGAATGGTGAAATTCATGTATTGATTGAATGCTTGAGTGATTGATTGAATCATTGATTGTTAAAGTGGCTATAAGATTTATCCTAAATGACACAAGAAAAGTAGGAAAAAGAAAGGAAATAGCCCATGCGTGATGGCATGCGAGTAGCATGGATGCTCACATGGCCCTATAATTCGAAAATTGAAAGAATCTAACAGACTACGTCGTGCGAGAACCTGTGCAAGTCGGACTACTCCTCGCACCAAGGAAATCGGGACAAAATCTTTATTAAGGAATTGGGAATCAAGATCAATCCGATAGAAGGAAAATACTGGATTTAAACACACCTTAATTATGGAAGGATTTTGATGCAACCCTAACATAATGAGTGCTTATAAATACATCCTTAAATCATGAATTGAGCTTTAAACACTTAAAGAAAAAGTTAAGAGAAAATTTAAGAAAGCTATTGAGAAGAGCTTGTAGCTGCTGCTGCCTCAACGTCATCCCCGCTAAAGTCTTTTAAATTCGTGGTAATCGTAAGACCTCACGGGGAGTGTTAATTCATAGTTTCGGATTGAAATTAGAAATAAAAGCATGAATATTTAAGGAAACTTAAAGAACAAGTAATCGAGTTCTTGCATGAAAATCGATAGAAATTATGTTCTTAGGATGTTAATGTATTTTGTTCATGCTAAACTAACTAGGATTGTTGCCTCTAGTGTTTAAACAGATCGTATTGATTAAAATGGAAATTGAAATCTTGAAGACTTGCATGTTAAGAAACCTGTGTTCCAAGCCTAGTTCGGAGCAAGTTTAAATCTAGTTCAAGTAATCAGTTTTGGCAAAATTACTACTTTTAGATCTTGTATGTATGTTAGTCTTTCGATTCATGCATTTAGATTGGTCTAAATCGAATTGGAAATGTATTAAAAATAGCCCCAAAAGTAGTAGCTTGAACCATTAGTCTCTAGAAAATTTGCATGACGTGCGAGTTATCATAGAGTCGCATGGATTATTGCACAAGACCCAAAATTGCCTTTTTTGAAACCTGAAACCCGAAGAATACGAAGAACACTAAACTTCCGGGTGCGAAGAACTGTACAAGTCATACGCTTCATCAGACACACTCCAGAAACGAATTTGCCTTATTTTCAAAATTTGGTTTTATTACCAAAAGTTTATCTTATTTTTAAAATCGACCCAAAAGTATTTAGAAGAGTTAATTCTTGAAGATTGATCTTATTTCCAAACTTGACCTTATTTTCAAAAGTGACTGCAAACCCTGACCTCAAGTCAAAGTCAAACATAATTAACAAAAGTCAAAGTCAAACCCAGTTGACCAAAAAACCTGAAAGTAAAATGTAAAGTCAACCTTCGAAGTCAAACGTAATGGGCTTATGTTAGAACGCTGGTCTTGCTGGAGTTGACCATTGACTAAGAGTTGACTTAATCAATCGCTAACGTACTCACGCTTTACGAAACGTGAGTGATTTACTCGCTATGTTTATAAAGGTTTAAATGAACTATTATATATAGTATGAGTGTAACTATATAATTGATTAATGAGTTAAAATAAAAAGTTGCCCACACCTCAAAAGTATGAACTGAATTGATATTATTGAATTGCTACATATAAAATTTATGCTTTGTGCTTACTTGCTTAATTTGGGTTCAAGCATGTATGCTATATTGATTGATGATTAATATGTGATCGCACGAATTGTATATCGATTGAAAGTATGATTGTTTGTACCCTATAGAGAAGCATGATATACTTCTAGGTGTACTATGAGATGAATGATTTGTAGACCATGAGTAGGTTATTGAATGGCATATTGAATCTCTAGGATTCTTGAAAGAATGTTAGATGCCATGTTTGAATGATAAAAGATAAGGTAGGAGACCTTTAACTCGAAAAGACTTAGCATGCATGTCTAGTCTTAATAGATTGTTTTGGCAGTTAACACTTGCACGTTGATGCTTGGAGGTGAAGTCGTGTCGGAGTTAGTCAACACATCCCTAAAGGGGAAACTAATGGTTATATGTATACAACCGGGATCCAAAACCCTTGCAGCCAAGTACTCCGGCTACTGCTGGTACTGTTGCCGCTTGGGTCTAGAGGTGTTTACAAACTACTTAAACTCGCTAGATTGTTTAGAATTGATTGTCGACTTAGCTTTAGATGAGAAAGCTATATAGAAATAAAATTGCTTGAAAACCTAAGGGTTAACTGATAGATTGATTATTGCATATTGTTAATAGGGCTCCATGTCACTATGTATATCTTTGCTATGTGATTATAGAGATGGCTAATTGATTGATCGCTTCCGATTGACGGATGATTCGTATATGCTATAATTATACATGCCAGGAATTGATGCGGGTTCTCGGTTGAGAATTGCAGTGTGCAAAAAATCACCAAAACTCCAATTTATGGAACACAGTATAAGCCCTTGTTACTCTAACCACTACTGGCATTCGATAGAACAATCAAGTTGTTTTTAAACTATAAACCAAGCAACGAATTGAAGTGAAAAGCTAATTTAATTAGGCGAAGCTATAAACCTAATTAACATGCAATTATAAGAACTAAAGATCGAAATCATGCGAGATTGACTAATACTCAATGAATAATTCAAAATATGGGCAAAATCTTACACCAAATTATATCAATATGAATTCTCTCTTAATATTAATGTCACCCAAGTCCCTTTAAATAGAAGGAAGTTGTGCGCCTTTTACAAGTTAGAAAATGAAAAAAAATAAAAGTGGAATCCAATTAATTGGAAACCGTACAAACCAAAAATCTAAAGGAACTAGGTTAATGGGGAAGATAAATTTGGTCACCTTTAAGGAAGTAAGGTGAATGAAATTTATCTCCTAAAACATAAGGAAAAAGTATTTAAAAACCTACTAAAAACTTTAAAGGAAAATCTACTTATGCCTTAAAAGAATCATGCAAGAACTTTTAAGGAAAATCCCAATAATAGAAGTAAACAAATCCAAAACAAGGAAGGAAAATAAAACACACACAAATACACCCTTAACCCTAATGGTGGCTGCCCCTGCAAGGATTCCCCTTAGTTGTGTGCCTTTGATATTTAAGGCAGGTGTTTCCACTTGTGTATTCTACCTGTAAGTATGAGAAGCTTCTAGATCCTTCGAGTCTTCTAAAATCTTCTGGAAGCATTTTAAACTCAAGAATAATTTATTTAAACCAAGAGATGTAGCTATCTTCAAGATTTAATTAAATACTCAAGAACTTTTATCACCCTGGAATCCATTCAAGGTGATCTTTATGGTTTAGGAAAAACTTGGGGTGAAATTACTCTTTTACCCTTTGTCTTTCCATGGCATGGATTGCCACTAGCTTTAGCATTCCACCTTCGAATACTTGGAGCATATCCACATTTAGGACAAGGATCATAACCACATTTAGGACACGGATGATATTTGTACCTTGTCGGAGGGATGACCTCATCAATCCCTCCCCCTTCGAAAGGATTCATCCTTGAATGCGATCCCTCTTGATTCGAATTAGAAGCTAAACTGAGAAAAAAGAGAGAAAGCCTCCGAATTAGGGCTAGGGTTTTTAAACGGTTCTGAAAATTTTTTCTCTACTTTTCTCTTATGCTATCCATCATAGGGTTCTAGGGGAAGGTTGTGTTAAATTTTTAGAACTTTTGGAGCACTTTAAGGTCTGTTTTGAAAATTTGAAGGCTCCCGGCAAAATACTGTTGAAATTCTGAAATCTGAAATTTTATTGCTAGATTCTTGGACTGTGATTTTTGATCAACCTAAGGCACTTGTAGGAAGATTGTGTTGAATTTTGGTAGTATTCTTAGCTCGTTTGGACTATTTTTCATCACGCCGAGAGTTTTCAGGGTACGCCGAGGCACAAAATTTTTCTTCGCGTACTTTTAATGGCAGTTGCTTTCCTTGTGTCGATTTAGGGTTTAGGGTTTTGGGGTTATATATTGAGAATTGCATTGTGCAAAAAGTAATCAAAACTCAAATTAAGACAATACAGTATAATCCCTTGAAACCTCAATCACTACTTAAATTAATAGAACAATCAGGTTATTTTTATACTAGAAACCAAGCAACGAATTGAAGTGAAAAGCTAATTTAATTAGGCGAGATTATAAACCTAATAGGTCAAAATCATGCATGATTGACTACAGTTCAATGAGAAAAATTAAAAAATATTGGGGTATTAACATTACACCAAATTATATCATGTATGAATTCTCTAGTTGTATTATTTGGCCAAGCCCCTTTAAATAGAGGGGGTTGTGCGCCTTGTAGAAAATAGAAAAGGAATAGAAAATAAAAGTGGAATCCAATCAGAATTGGAAACCTTACAAAAACTAGAAACCTAAAGGAACTAGGTTTGCTGGAAAGATTTTGGTTCTCCCAAGGAAAGGTATGAATGAAATTCCTTTGAAGAAATAAGGAAATAAATATTAAAAAGGTAATTCTATTTCTTAAAACAAATCATGCAAGAATTCTTTTCAAGAAACTACTAATTAAGTAATTACCTAAAACAGCAGAACTAATAGTAAATGGCGTGTAATAAATCAAGAACTCTGATGATCTTCAAGACTTGTAACTACACTCCAATTAATACTTTTAATATTTAGTCTGGAACTCTCCAAAATAAATAACCCTTGCCTGAGCTAGAGGTGAAGTTACTCTTTTACCCTTTTCGGCCACTGGTTCTTCTTTTGGCTTGTTCTCAGCTTTCATAACCTTTGGAATGCCTCTTGACTTAGCCAATCTAAGGTAACCCTTGTATAATTCTTATGAACTAGGATTAACTCTCATTCTAGGCTTTGTAGCTTAAACATTCCTTCTATGGCCTTTTTGAACACTTTGATCAAATCCACATCTTTGACATGGTGGATACTTGTGTCCAACAGTAGGGATGCCTCATCAATCCCTCTCACTTTGAAAGGATTCGCCTCGAATCCAATTCCTTATGATTCAAATTTGAAGCTTCCTTTCTAAGTGCAGCTCTCTGTTGTCGTCGACTTCGGTTCTATTCGGCAAGCTTAGTTCTCTTCAGCTCTGAAGATTCTACAACTTTCTCAATAGACACAGTGCCACTTATCCACATAATGGACTTACTTTTGCCCATTTGAACAACTTCATTAACCCCTCCCCCTTCGGAAGCAAGAAAAAAGGCCTTTGGTGACTAATGGTAAACGGTCACCTTATGTAGTTTTCTGGTCACCAAAATGTTCTGGTGACTAGATACCCGCGGTCACCATGCAGTCACCATAGGACAGTCGCTAAAGGGTCTAGGGTGACCGATTTTTTTTACCCGGTTACAAAAAAGTTCATTGGTGACCAGCATGTTAGGTGGTCGCTAACATTTGGTGACCAAGAATATGGTCACTAAAATGGTCACTGAAACTGTCCAACTCCGTCACCAAACAAAATGCCTTTAACGGTGCTTGGTGACCAAATAAATGGTCACCAAATACTAACGGTCAACGTAACATCAACGTAACGTTGACTTTCGTTAGTGACCAAATATTTTGGTCAAAAAATAGGTTTTGGTCAAAGTTCCGTTGACCTAAAATAGTGACCGATAAGAGTGGTCACTAAAAGAGAATTAATCAAAATGCCGTTGACCAAAGTTGGAGACCAAAAATTTGGTCACTAAATTGGATTGATCAACACAATATTGATAGTTTTGTGACTAAATATATTTGTCACTAAAATTTGGTGACCATTGGGTCACATGATGAGATCCCATTAATTTTTGAATAATGTTAAATAATTAAATATGATGCAGTTACCAAATTAATTGTCAAATAATTTTTAATAAAGAAACATTAAACTAATTCTAAAATAACCATGTCAATATTAATAATAAAATTATTATAAAAAAAATTCCAACACTAGAACTCCAAATCAGAATTCATAAAATATACAAAATATCATCAAGTCATACCGAAACTTTCACAACCAAACTTAATGGGACCTCAAAATGACACAAGTTAAAGTTTTAATTTTCAACTCAAATGATCTAGATCGAAGAATGTATCATTTGAAGAAGGTTCGTGTGATCAACTATAACCTCCTCAAAAAAACCATAGGCAAGTTCAACCTTCTTGGGAATGATCCTACCATTGACTTGGACATCCATGAGTGTGTCAGTCCCTTCATCTTCCTTTGTCTAACTGGAAAAAATATTCATGAATAATTAGAAGAATTCAATAATAAAAAACTTAGTGTTAATTTTATGTTTCACATTGGTGCAAAACTCAAAGTAGAAAATGAAGTTAAAAGTACTTTCAGTGACACATTGTTCTTTGTGGAAACATATATAAATGAAATGAAAATGATAAGTACAATTAAAATTTCATACATGAATATGTGTAATCACATTGCTCATGAAGCTTCAATTAGTGCAGATATTAGAGGATTCACATCACGAGGTATTTCAAGCATTTTCCCTTAAAACCCATGGCTGCCACAAACCTATACAACAATTACATGGACTAGGAAAGTCTAGATATGAAGGACTCACAAGGTAATCATTTTGGGCAAGTTGCAATCTACTCTTTATAGTATGCACAATCACTCTGATCCAACTCTATTCCCAGTACACAGTTAATATCAATTTGGACAAAAACTCGTCTCCTACCAGTGTATTTCCCTTTCATCCTACTACTCCCATGGTACTCCCCGCTAAGAAAATAGAAGAAATCACTATTTGAAACTCTAAGAACCTAAGAAAATATGACTATCGTATTCACAACATTGAGCTAGCCACATGATGATAACTATTTAAGATGTTGGACAATAATCTATAAAAAGAAACATAATCAAATCAAAACCAGGAAAAATGAGGAAATTTTAACTAAAGTCAAAATACAATTAGCAAATGATAAAAAAATTTTCAAGTGTTGCAATCACAACACTTAGAGCAGTAAATGTCCAAGTGTTGCTATCTCATTCTTCACAAATAAAAGCAAGATCTAAGTGTTAATACCCCAACACTCAAGAGAAGAAGTTGCAGCATTATCAGATACCCGAAATAAGATCGATTCACTAGATTTTGAAAATTTTCATTACATTAGTCTAATAAACTAAGAAATCATGAAATATAAGTATTTAAAATCATTTATAGAGTTCTACACTTACAGCTCTATGTGGCATATTAAAGTAATAAATATCTTTGTGGATTTCAATCTCAATGGTTTAGAATTGGAATCCAAACAAGAGTTGGAGACCCTTTACAAAACAAACTCAAAAAGAGCATGAATTTGGCAAGTGTAATTTCGATTATCTCAATGTATAGAGATCCAAAAATACACTTTATTAATTAAAGGAAAATAAAGATTGAATTTGGTATCTTGAAGAGAAAATCCAAATTCAAGTTGTAAAAGAAAAAGAAACTAGAAACTAAATAGGAAACTAATAATTATGTCAAGTTGTACAAAATTTTAGAAACTTGACTTAAATTACAATACAAAGTAGAAAAGGAAAAGGAAAACATACAACTTCCAAATACTTCTTAGAATCAAAAAGGAACTTGCGTTGAGAGCAAGTTTACTTACGCCCAGATCCGGTGTACTGCAAGTTGTGACGGGCCTCGGCGATGGGCCTGCAATGCGCGGACTTATAGTCGCTACTTGTTTTACAGCTTGCTTCTGAATTGTGTTGGGCCAACTTATAAAACTTGGATGTTGTATGGATTAGCCCAAAATGAGATGGAGCATGAGTTGTGGATGTAGGGTTTCACAGAGTTCAGGGACTTTACGAAATAGTCCGCCTCTGGGTTACGCTAGACTTCGGAACACCTTCCTTTTCAA
Organism: Leptodermis oblonga; assembly: GCA_016801395.1. Classification (NCBI taxonomy): domain Eukaryota; kingdom Viridiplantae; phylum Streptophyta; class Magnoliopsida; order Gentianales; family Rubiaceae; genus Leptodermis; species Leptodermis oblonga. The sequence continues at coordinate 25,985,704 of CM028751.1, forward strand.
GTTCAGTGATCACAACTGAACAGGACCTTTTACTCTGAAACCTACGGAATTGTGGTTCCTACTGTGTGGGTTCAATTTTTGGGTTAAGGAAGCTAATGATGACCTCATAAATCCCTCTCGGTTGGGAAGGATTCATCCTCGAATCCATCATGCGTTCGGAGCTAGGAACAGTAAACAAAAGTGGATCAGCCAAGAATAAGTCAATACAAAATTCCACTTTGTCGCGCCAAGTGCTCAAATCCGAAGAGTCTCCTCGTGGACAAATTCGAATATCTAGTGAAGTCCAATTGAGCGAAAAATAAGCAAAGGCACTATAAGACTTAGTGTCCTCGCGGTGGGCCAAGAAGCTCGTGATCTTGACGGACTTGCTTGCTCTGCAGACAGGAGTGGTGGCCTAACGTTCAAAGGCAATCCGTATTTGAGTACATTCACTGCTGACTTCTACTGGCGGCATCGGCTTAAGAGTGAAGGTCTTAGTACCCTGTTTAACGGTATAAGTGTTAGCAACACCGTCATGCATTGCTTGAAAATTGTATAACCAAGGACGTCCTAGTAACATGTGGCACGCTTGCATGGGGACCACATCACATAAAGCTTTGGACTGAAACTTGTCGATCTCAAACTTAACCCGTACTTGTTTACCAACTCGAAGGCCTGACTAGTTACCCAACCAATGAAGTTTGTAGGGTTTGGGATGATCAACTTCTTGCAGATTCAGCTTCTCAACAAGGAACTTGCTAACAACATTCATGCAACTACAGAAATCGATAATCAAAATAAACACCTTCCCATTAAGTTTAACTCTGGAATGGAAGATAGTTATTCGTTGTGTGTCATCTTCGCCAAACTTCAGGGCTAAGGACCTGGTGACGTAAACACTTTCTTCAGCATGAGACGAGTCGATGCAGGTGACTTCCTGGTTCTCAGGGCCGGCCTCCTGTTCATCTTCAAGAGTGATTCTGGGCTCATTAGGAAGGCCGTCATCCTCTTCTCTGATGTACCCTTCTACTGTCATAAGAACCTTTCTAAAATTAGGGTACTGTGCCATCATGTGCCCCTTCCTTAAACATTTGTGACAAGTGATTTCTGGGGCAAGGGTACGAGGAGTGTAGGGCGATGGGCTAGGCATGATGGCCTTTCTTTCGGGGGCCGGAGTGCTGGGTAGCTTAGAACCTGGGTTTGGGCTCCAAGTGGGCTTTTTATAGGGGATAGCTGCTGGGGCGGACCGTGTAGACTTGTGATAAGTTTCCATGACCCTGGCTCAGTGAAACATACCCACCAGACTTGTACCATTTTGCATTTCTACCCCTAGTGCGATCTCACGCCGAAGAACACTTAAGAATCGGGCCATACTAGCTTCCTCATCCTCGAACACATTGGCTCATAGTTTTTCTCTCTCCAGTTCACAGTGATAATCATCGACAAACTTACTGCCGTGGCTGCAGGTATGGAGTTTCTTGTACAACTCCTGAAAAAAGTGTGCAGGAAACAACCGTTTTCTCATCAAAACTGTGAATTCATACCAACTGAGTGGATGCTCTAGTGCTCTCTACAGGTGGCAGGCTTGGTGTTGCTGCTCAAGCTTATTATCTTACCAAATGGTGGCATAATTGGTGAAATTGGCAATGGCAAGTCAGACCTTTTTTCATCAGGACCTTCGTGGAGGTCAAACAACCTCTCCATCTGAATTTCCTAGTCCAAGTACTCGTATGGGTCTAAACTACATGTATATTTTGGCACTTTAGACTTAAATTTACTCAGACTATTAGGGATCCGTGGGTTAGCCATGGTGTCGGGCCGAACTGGTGGGGCATGTGCCTCCAACACTTCAACCTTTCCTCCCAAAATGTTAAATCGGGCCTCAATTCTTATGGTAATGGCTGCGATGACCTGAGCAAGCAAATCAGAGGGACCTGCTTCTAACTTCTCTTCATTGGTGACTGAGAATTACCTGCAGCAGACAAGTTTAAATTCCTAGGTGATAAAACTGCACCCCAGTCCCCCAAGTGTATCAACTAAAACTACGCACTTCCCAGTGTTTCGCTCGAATTGGCTTTTACTTGTAAGAAACCTCTCTGCCTTTTACCCCCCAATCCTTTACAAATAGTAGTTAATAATTTGAACAAGGTAAAAATAAGCAGATTCACTCAAACAAGCAGCAAACTTAGGCAAAGAAGCAAAATAATTCTCTCAAAATAGGGCTGAACTATTTCGATTTTGAAGCTTTTTAGAAAAAGAATTTTTATTTTTTTTTTTGTAATTAATTCATATAAGAAGTGCACAAGGAGGAGATTTGGGGATAAGCCCTCAATCTCAGCAAATTAATGTAATGTACACGAAGACAAAATTTGAATCAATTTTTAAGATCTAATGTCCAGGTTGTTTTGAAAAGATTTAAGGCTAGGCAATTCAGATGAATAGAAAAAAGAACAAGTAGCAGAGTTAAAACAAATCAGGAATAACTACCCAATAGGTAATCAAAGAAACCAATCCCTAACACAAGCAATTAACTTCTCCCTTAAACCAACAAATTGGAGTCAAGCCTTGGCCAAAATCAGTGCCAACTTAAACCCAAAAATCGCAATTCTTCCCTGGAGGGCAAAATTATAATTGGCAAAGGTGTCGGGTTCTGAAAATCGAAACTTTTGCAGCTTAACAGAAAATTTTGAATCCTTAACTCAAAATGTATTCAAGAATCAAGGATAAGAAGATTCCCATCTTAGAACAATTATAGAGATTTTAAAGTCATTTTACTGTGGGCAGTAGGGGTTCGAAATATATCGTAGCCCTACCGACGTTGCAAAGCCAACTATAATTCTAGAGTAACGGTTTGTATTTGAAAAATCACTTCAAACGAAGATTGGTTGCTGGGGGCAAATTAGGGGTCTGAGATTTCGTAGCCTAATAACCGTTGCAATTTCAATCCTAGGTTTTTAGTGACAATTCAAACAGTCGCAATAAAACCACACAAAAGGGCCAAAATTTTTGACCTAACTCCCTAGCGACACAAAATTTTAAGTCGCAAGGAGCTAGGGTTCCGCAAACCCTAAAAGCCAAAAAAGGCAGCAACTTTCAGCAACACTTAATTTAGTCACAAAAAATCAAACATTTCCAACTAAAACAACCAACAAATTTATTCTAGAAATTTGTGACACAACAAGAGTGTCACTATCACAATCAAGCACAAGAAAACAAAAAGGGAGCAAAAACCGAAAACACACTAAGATACCAAATTTGATGCAATTTCGATTTGCAACCTCTTTTTAATTTTTCCGATTTCTTTCTTTTCTTTTCAACCAATTTTCCTTTTCTTTTTATTTTTCCCAGAAAGAAAAATTATAGATTTTAGCTTTTAAAATCAATCAATTAGTTAAGCCAAAATCCGAACAAAGCATGCAATTTTTTGCAAATAAAAAAAATTCACCATGCAAGATGTCATCTTTATTCTCAGTTAACTTTCAAGGAACCATGCAAGATACCAAAATTTATATACCGTATTTTTGAACAAGAAAATTTAAGAGAAAGAAAACACCTTCTGAGCTAAACCGTGTTATTACGGTCTCCCTCCTACCAACAAGCTCGCCTTGGATAAAATACCAAAATTGATGTGAGTTGTGGTGAAATGCCTCACGTTGTGGAAGAATTTTCCAAGGAAAGTCAAAACTTGAAAGTCACAAACTTACTCTCTTGGGAACTCAAAATTACAAGTTAATTTAAGTGAGACTAAGCTACTTTTATTCTTAAACTAATGAGTGAATTAAGAGATGAATAAAAAAAGAAATCTAGGCGGAGCAAGTAACTTAAATTCTTTTAAGTTTGGAACTTGTAGAATTATCAATATACTCGAAAATACACAAGCTCAAAAAGTAAACAATTGAGAATTCTAAAAGTAAAGGATAAACCTCACAATTTTTAACCAAAGAATTCTGAATTTTATTGAAGGAGAATTTTCCTACTTATAAGAATAGGGAATTCAAAAATAACAAGAAAAAGAAAAGGAATAGAACTAGAATTGGAATCCAAAGAATAGTTGGAAATCATTTACAAAACAAACTCAAAAAGAGCATGAATTTAGCAAGTATAATTTCGATTATCTCAATGTATAGAGATCCAAAAATACACTTTATTAATTAAAGGAAAATAAAGCTTGAATTTGGTATCTTGAAGAGAAAATCCAAATTCAAGTTGTAAAAGAAAAAGAAACTAGAAACTAAATAGGAAACTAATAATTATGTCAAGTTGTAAATAGTTTTGGAAACTTGACTTAAATAACAATACAAACTAGAAAAGGAAAAGGAAAACATACAACTTCCAAATACTTCTCAAAATCAAAAAGGAACTTGCGTTGAGAGCAAGTTGACTTGCGCGCAGATCTGGTGTACTGCGAGCTCTGACAGGCCGCTGCGATGCCCGGTCTTCTAGTCACTGCTTGTTTTGTAGTTTGCTTCTGAATTGTGTTGGGCCAACTTATGAAACTTGGATGTTGTATGGATTGACCAAAAATGAGATGGAGCATGAGTTGTGGATGTAGGGTTTCGGAGAGTTCAAGGACTCTACGGAACAGGCTGCATCTGGGTTACGCTCGGCTCAGGAACACCTACCTCTTCAAGTTCGGTGATCACAACTGAACTGGGCCTTTTACTCTAAAACCTGAGAAATTGTGGTTCTTGCTGGGTGGGTCTATTCATTGGGTTAAGGAAGCTAATGATGACCTCATCAATGGCCCTTTCTTCTTTAAATGCAAAAGGTAGCCATGGTCGAGGGGAGCGAGGGAGAAAAAGCCATGGCTGCCAGTTTTTTTTTTTTTTTTTTCTTCTTGTGGCTTTGGGTTTAGAAATGGTCATTCCACAAAAACGAAGTAGCAAAAGCTAAAAATGAAGCAACGGAAGCGGGAGGCGAAGCAGTAGTCAGAAAGAGCAGTAATGGTCAGAAATAAGAGAAGCGTCAAAATAGATATGAGGAAGAAGCAGACAGATCTGGGTTGGTAATAACGGTCGGAGTAGCTCTGAAACTGGTGGCAAGATAGTAATGGATCCAGTGCAGCAAGAATCGTAGTGGCGACAAGAGGCTGTGAAGAAGTCCGACAACCAAGAAGAACCAATAGCGGCGTTGGACGACACCAAAGAAACCCATGTCTAAACCGAGTAGCAAAAATAATAAGAACTCACCTTTCAAACAAAGCTCAGAAGCGGAGCAGATATGAGCCGAGCGTGAGGATGGGGAGAAGCGTTGGGAAATATAAAAATAAAAAAAAAAAGAAAAGAAAGAAGAGGATTAGAGGATGATTGCAGTGATGTGTTAAAAAATTATCAGAATCCCCAAATGTAATTGCTGAGGTTTTAGAATCTACCTTTTGCTTACCCAAAACTCCCCCAAGGTGTTGGTAAGCTTGCTTACACTGTTTGTTTGAGTCACCATTAGTTGGTCCCCCGGCTATGGTGTTGACTATCCCGGCGATAACAGACTTTGATCCTGAAGCAAAACTGGTCTATAGTGCACTCAAATTTGTGGGCACTCCCAGATATAATGTCCCAGATCTCCACATCTCAAACACCCAGCACGCCTCTCCCTTGTCAAGCCAAATTGAGATTTTGGGTGAAATCCCAATTACAATAGCAACCTAAGATGAACCTAAGAAGGGGAGGGGGTGAATTTGGTTCTTGACCCTTTAAAAATATTTCTTCTACAAAGAAGATCAACTTTGAAAAACTTTTTTCAAAGACAAGTTTTAAAACCAATTTAAAACTACATTTCTAAGTAAGGTGTGTGATTAGTGATTTGCAAAACATGAAAGCAAATAAACAAACAAAGCAAGAACACACCAAATTTATAGTGGTTCGAATTCCCCTTGAATCCTACTCCACTCCCCAAGTTCTACAACTTGGGATTTCTAATCAACTAGGAAACACTTAAGGAGTGTTTCAATCCCTTACAATTGCTCAAGATTAATCTCTTAATCTCAAGACTTTTTCATTGCCTAATCTAACTCTAGACTAGGACTTCCCTACTTAATCTAGCTCTAGATTAAGACTCATTTGCCTAAGGTTGGCAATTGGATCTTTTGCCGTATCCTTCCTCAAGGATTTTAGGTCTTACTCAAGACTCCTCTTGCCTATACCAAAGGACTTTTGCTTGATCAAGACTTTCTCCCCTTAGTCTAATCTAGCTCTAGACTTAGGACTTTACCCCTTTGCCTAATCTCAACCTCTTGAGATAGGTCTTCTACAATTGCCTCAACCAACCTCTTGGTTAGGGCTTTTACAAATGCCTAAAATCAACCCCTTGAGCTAGGACTTCTCCTTCTCTTCTTGTTCCCCCTTACTTCTTGCCTAACGTTTTACTCAAGAGCTTAGGACTTTGCCTAATACAAGTTGCCTACACTTAAACTCTTGAGTTAGGACTTTTCTAGATGTGTTTACAAGAATGAAAGCTCCACAATAGAGTTTACAAAAATGACACAACAATTGGGCACAAAGGTCTTTTACTAATCCTACCTTAACAAGCTAATTTGACATACAAATGTTTGGAATAAAGCTTGAGATGTTGCTTAAGAGTAGGAGATTTGAAAGGGATGATCAACCATCTTTTTGCAACTTAGGGGTACTTATAGAAGTGTAATGGCTAGTTGAAAATTGTCAGGAAAATGTCTTGTCCGAGTCGCATGGAAAATCGCAAGCCAAATCGCAGCTCTCACAAACTTGACATTTTTGTGTCTAACGGCTAGTTCGTGCGATTTTCTGTCTGAGTCGCATGCTAAATCGCAAGCTTAGCTTTGACTTCAAAGGCCTGTCAACATCTGGGTTCGCGGCTTCAATTTAGCTTTGAGTTTTGGAATAAATTCGAACCTGATAGCTCAAAGGGTGTCATAGGCTTGTCGATGTGGGCAAACTCGGAACTTTCTGGCCATCTTCGACCTCAAAAACCTATTGAGACTCGATTTCAAAGCTGTTCTTGAATTTCAGAGCTTCATTCAAGTTTCTGTCTGACTCGGATGGCTTCTTCATTATTGCCCTTTTTCTCTTTCTTTATTTTCTTAACTGGTCACCATACGATCTGTTGTTCGACTCGAACACTTAATCAGACACTCTGTTTTGCTGTACTTGTTCTTCATTTTTCTATACAATTCGTCAAGTGCAAAGCATTTAAACAAAATCATATATTTGTTTAACTTATCATCAAAAACAAAGATTAACACCATAGGTCTAACATTGGGACACCTCTATTTTGGGAATACTGGGGCAACTTACCCGCTTGAATGAGTTAGGCAATCTCCAGCTAAATCCCTATGATCATTAGTATTATTTCCAATGTGTTTATGATAATCACAATACCTGCTGGGATTCAACTTTTTCGTAGGACCAAGAATTTTCTGCGCTAGGGGAAGCTATCCTTGATTCTCAATTGGCAGCATAATATCTCTGCCCGAGGAGGGGGGGTGGGTGGTGGGGGAGGGGGAAGCTCTGTAACCTTCAAAGAATTAATACGTAACCCGGCCCTTAAGCCGGCGTTAGCTGTTCCAACAAAATTTAGTCTCTTCCCCTCCCCCCCGGGCACTAGCGAAGTAGCTTTCCTTTTACCATATTCCTCACTAAACCCGGCTTTCCTTTCTTTTTTCATTACTTCAGTCACTTCAATTACCACATAATGAGTGAAAGTAGTCATCATATCTAAGTGAAAGGGAGCCTAATGGCTAATTCGGTTGCTAAAGAGCCTGATCTTAATCAGTTCATGAAAGATCCTATCATAGTTCTATCATTTTTTTCATGACATTGTCCAGCCTCTATATTAAACCGATCAATAAAAGCCTACAACCCCTTCCCGACCCTTTGAGCGACATTCATTAAGTGCGATACTGGTTTAGAAAAAATCTTATTACCCATAAAGTTGGCTAAAAATAAATCTCCAAATTGATCTAAAGAATGAATTGAATTTTGGGTAAAGAATAGTACTAGTTTATAGCACCCTTCAATGTAAGATGAAACATCATACACCGATTTACGTCTAAAAGATTTGCAGCATCTATGACACTCATGCATTGCATCCAGTAAGTGGTAGAATCAATGGTTCCATCGTACTTGTCAACCTTACATATACCCTTATACCCCGATGGGAAGGAGGCATTCTGAATCTCCCAACTGAATGGATGCGACACTTGTGAGGTAGGTCCCATTCTCCCCTGCTGAGCATAACCGAACCCAGGATAAGCTACCATACTGAGGGTATCCCACAGGAGCCCCCGGAGGAAAGCCATACCCTAGATTTCCCCCTCCTGACCCTCTAGTGTAATACCCCGGATTAACCAATGGAGGATACTTCAGCGGAGGCTGGACTACCCGGCCCAGTACTTTTCACTTCTACGGGCAGCCACTTCTCCGGGTTATCAGGGGCCCCACCAACCTATAGCACAGTTACGCATAGCATAGGTATGGGAGACCGGGGAATGGGATTTCCTCAGACAGTAGCAGGGGAAATGGGATCTAGAGTGGCATATTGACTAGAAGTTTTTTGGATGGGGGGTTCCTCAGGTTCCTCTTTATCCGAGGAGTGGTCGCTAGCCAGTTTCAGCATTACTGTATACTATATAAGAACAGGGGGGATAGCCCCGTTTCTTCTTACTCTTCTCGACATCAGGTTAAGCATAACCTCTCGCCGGCTTATTACCAACCTAGTTCCGGGCCACTTACCCATATCAGCTTCATATACTGGGTATCATTTTCTTGGGCACTTTTTATTTTATCAATGAATTTTCTTATTGGCCTGCTTCGAGGGTTTTTGTTGCGAATCTAAGTGTTTTTGTGGCGGGGGTTGGATCAGGTTCTTGAGTTAGGTAAATTTGTTCTGTCAGTTTTTTGGGACCGGCGGCAGAAGCAAGGGCTAGTTGGCGGTTGGATTTTCTCTTCTTGGTAAAAGCCCCGAAGCCACCTGAAAACAAAAGTCACACAAGTTAGGAGAAATATTGGATTAAGAACAAAGAAAAAAAAGAAATTTCATGGAGTATTACTCTCTCTCTTTCAATGTTTGGGGCAGAGCTAAGTTTGGCCCAAACAAGGAAGTTTTCTTTTGGGAACTAGGTAGAAATTTGAGTATTCACTCTTTAAGGGAGGGATAAAAGGGCTGGGGTTATTTTCTTGTCTTGGTTAGGATTCTGGCATAATCAAGGGTTTCCACCGGTATGACATATTTGCCTTAGTATCTTTGACAAGGAAGAATTTAATTTAGACTTCTAGTTCTTCACCGATTCAGGGAAGTCAGTTACCACGGCATAACTGTTCCTTCTTTCTTTAAGGATCACCTAGGCTTGTCTCTATACGTACTACCAGATGGTGAAGTATGGTTGAATCAATTCCAAAGATGGGGCAACTTTGCACCGGCACACACACAATAAAAACCCACGATGAAATGAACGACATTAGGACAAAACTGGCTGAGTCCTACATCATAATGGTTGCAGATTTCGGAGAAGATGGTGGGAGCTGGCAAACAAAGACTGGACCTCACATGGTGTTCATAAATGGCCACCCAACCATCAGTAGTATAGTTTTCTCTTTCAATGGAAGTGGGCAGCAGGGTGGTTACTTCTGAGGCAAAATAACAATCGTTTTTTAGGGCTAGTAATTCTTTACTTGTCATGTCTCCAACAACGTCCTCCATATAAAATCGGAAAGGCGGAGGTTTCGCCGGAGGGATTGTACCTTTGGGCCCTGGGTTTTATGGATCTGAGAGAGGGGTTTTTGACCCTTTTTTGTTTTTTTTTTTGGTTTAGGAGGATTTGGAGGGCTTTCTGGGAGAAGGGTTCTTCCGCTTGAAGGTTTTACTGGGTTCTTCAATGGTGATATTCGTGGCCATCATTTTTTAAGAAGAAACTAGCAAAAATGACAAGGTACTATGAGTAAGTTTAGATGATGAAGTCCTTATTCTTGTTGGGGATTGGCTAAGGGTTGCTTCGGAACTTAAATTATCACTAGGATGAGGAAGAGAGGACTGACCTACAGAAGGGGCACTGGTGGCGAAGCTTCCTTCATCGGCCATGGTCGGAGACTTGCGAATTTCAGAAAATTATAAAAGGGGAGGTAAAAGATTTGAAGGAAGGCAAGGGAAATAGATGTAGGGAAGGTAGAATTTTGAAAAGAGAAATAGGATAGTATTTAAGGTAAGCGGAAGAAGGTGAAGGATCTAGAATATGCAACGTGGTTGTTCATGATGATCAAATGGCTGAAACCTTTTGGGAATAATGTCAATTTATTAAGATCGTGGGGAATATATTGGGAAATGATTTTTATTAGGGAAGTAGGGGTGTTCAAAGGAAAGACGTGAAGGGACAAGATATGGACACATGATGATTAAGGTTGCTTCTCGAGAATGACTTGCGCGTTTTCGAGTTCATCTTCGCCACTTGATGGATTTGCAGGTACAATGTCTTGTTTATGATTTGACAAAATGCTAGAGTCTTTCTGTTTCGTATTCATAATTTGGTTAACCCAGTTTACTTCATTTTTTGGGTTATGGGATTTGTAAATCAATACATTAACAGCAAAAAAACTTAATGGTTAAGTCGGGAACTTAAAGGGTGAGCCAGAAAATTGGAGGCTACCAAAGACGGCAATAGGAAACTTAATTCTATTTTAGCTGAGATAAAGTGAAAGTATTATGTTTTAATACTGTTTAAGAAACACAATACTTGGGGGTTTGTTGGTGTGGACAAAAGTAGGTGAAATAATGGTCCTAGGTAAAAACAAGGCTCAGACAAATTTTTGAGATTTGGGCATCATAAGAGTTGGGGAGTCAGAGGAACATGATTATGCTTAAAAGTGGGAGATGGATAAATAGGTAATGGGGAGTAGTAAAAGTATTATGTTTAGTAAGGCTTAGAAAACACAATACTTGGGGTTTGTTGGTGTGTTCAAAAATAAGTAAGTCATTGGGCTTGGTCCAATAGAAGAGAAAGGCCTATTAAACAATAGTAGAGTAAACCAAGGTCGGGTCCCGTAGTTTTACTGAGCTCCACAGTGTAGTAAAAGTGGCTTCTAAAATACCTGAAACGGATAAGATAGGAATAATAATTGGCAAAACTTAAGCAGTAACAAATGGGCTACAGATATGGAAATGTTGTCAATAAGGGAAATTAATCTGGGGTTAAAGTCATTGGAAGCAATGAGTATGGGTCAAGGGATTATGTCGGGTCTCAGGCAGGTATTGGGTCACAAGAGAAATAATGCGGGACAAATATAAATGCTTGTAACCGAATGACAAGAATCCGGCTGTATTTATGATAATAGACAGGTATTGTGCGAAGCATTAAATGTGGGAGCCGAATCCCAGAATAGTAATGAAGGGAGGCTAATCCGAATGCTTTTATGGAATAAAGAGGGATATGGCCGGAAAAGGCGCAACGGGAATCCGGCTGAGTAAGCTATATAAGTCTGTAATCTTGACATAGCAAGGTACGCAATTCTTAATCAGCATAAGCACTTTTCCATTACATTTTACATTGATCTTATTCCTGAGTTGAGTGTCAAAGTTGAACAAGGGGGATAGTCCCGCCATTTACTCTTTTTCGATTCAGGCCAACATCTAGTGCTACCGGGTCACCGGCTAAGTTTCCGGGTTTTAGTCCAGGTACCTTATCCTTGGGCATTTTGTGTTTCATCAGCAAGGGTTAAAGAAGGTAAACAAATTAATAACCAAAAAAAAAAAACTCTTTCATGCATAAAAATCTTTTCCAGTGAAACTAATTAGTTGTGCACGTGTGCTTGTTGATGATGATGGCCGGAAAAAGAGCATATAATTCGTAATTAATACTCCATACCTTCCATTAAAAGAATCTATTTTGATAATTATTTTTTTATTTTAATACAAGAGTCAATTTTTAATTTTTTTTTTTACTTCTCGTACTTTTACTAATATAATCATGTGTGGTTCAAAATTAGTCCATACTTAATAACTAAGGATATAAATGAAATTAATTGTGCCAAATTAGCCGTTTTAGATGTTGTACACTGACATTTATAATAAGCTGTACATTGGTCAAAGTGCACCCTTCTAATGAAATCGAGGAAATATATACATGAGCTGCCCTTTTTTTTTTTTTTTTTTTTTTTTGAAGCGCCTAGTAAAAAAAATTATTCGAAATGAAGAATGAGTACAAATTAACTACAAAACCTTGGAGTTGACAAAGAAAATTCAGTCATATAAGAAAATTATTAGGAAAAAGTCAATGCACAGCTAGCTAGCTAACGAACTACTCCTTTGAAACTAATTAATTAAACAAGCTAGTGTCATTTTTCCTTAATAAAAAACAACAAAAACTCTTTCACGCATAACAAAACTTTCCTTTGAAACTAATTAATTGTGCACGTGCGCTTGTTGATGATGACGGCCGGAAAAAGAACATATAATTCGTAATAAATATATATACATGAGCTGCCCAATTTTTTTGAAGCGCCAAGTAGAAAAAATTTACCGAATACGAAATGAAGAATGAGTACTCGGAGTTGGCAAAGTCAATGCAGTCATATAAGAAAATTATAAGCAAAGGAAAAGTCAATGCCGCGAGCTACCTATTTACAAATTACGCACTAGTGAGACCCTCCTTAATAATTAATTTGCATATATACTTTTCAAACACACATCAAATAAAGCCCTATAAATTGCGTCCATTTCACTTCATCTGTCATCGATCACCCATCGGCTTTACTTTAGTTACTACAAATCATTCATTCTTGCCAATCCATAATCTGATAATCTCCGTAGAATATCAGCTGATAGATTTATAGTTTATTGCTTTGAATCATTAATGGAGTCCATTAATGCAGCAACTGCTGTTGTTTTAGTATTATTCTTGCTGGGCAACATTCAATGTGAAGCACAGCTTTCTCCTACATTTTATGACAGTACATGTCCTTCAGCACTAAGCACAATTCGTACTTCCATTCGGCAAGCAATTTCACGAGAGCGTCGTATGGCTGCATCCCTCATTCGCCTTCATTTTCACGATTGCTTTGTTCAGGTAAGGATCGATTTATTAAATATAGTAGTACGTACGTAATCTGCATGCATGAGAACTTGAATTAATGATGCCAATTGGTGGATAAATTAAAATAAAATTTACTTTTTTTTCTTTTTTAATTTTTTTTTACGTGTGCTTAATTTGAAATAATTAAACCAGGGTTGTGATGCATCAATCTTACTGGAGGAGACTTCTTCCATGCAAAGCGAGCAAAGTGCATTCCCGAATATCAATTCAGCGAGAGGATATGGAGTAATAGAGACTGCAAAGCGTGAAGTAGAGAAGATATGTCCTGGAGTTGTTTCTTGTGCTGATATTCTTGCAACTGCAGCAAGGGATGCATCAGTTGCAGTAAGTGATTGTGATTAATTGCTTCGATTAATTAGACACATAAACGCTTCAATTAACCACAAGAATTAATATATTTATTGTTTTAGGTGGGCGGTCCAACATGGGAAGTGAAGCTCGGAAGAAGAGATTCAACCACGGCAAACCCATCTCAGGCAAATACAGATCTTCCTGGATTCTTTGAAGATCTCGACCCTATTATTAAAAAGTTTAATGACAAGGGATTGACTGAAAGGGAAATGGTTGCTTTGTCAGGTGAGGCTAATATGCAAGCTGATTAATTTCATGCGACTTTCTTCTTACTACGTTAATTTAACTCGAAATAAGTAGTCAATAATTCAGTGCAACACGTACTATTTGTCTCATTAGCTACGTTATTAATTGAGTAATTAACCTAGGCATCAAAATTGACTGTTTCATTTATTTTAATTAATTGCAGGAGCTCACACACTTGGTCAAGCCCAATGCTTCACATTCCGGGATAGGATCTACAGCAATGGAACAGATATCGATAGGGGCTTCGCCAGCACTCGTAGGCGCCGATGCCCAACAGATGTTGCCGGAGATAGCAATTTAGCAGCACTGGATTTGGTCACACCAAACTCATTTGATAACAATTATTTCAAGAATCTAATGCAGAAAAAAGGGCTTCTTCATTCAGACCAAGTTCTTTTCAATGGAGGAAAAACGGACAGCATTGTTTCCGAGTATAGTAGAAATCCAAGAACCTTCGCTGCAGATTTTGCTTCTGCTATGGTGAACATGGGTAATATTGAATCCCTGACAGGTAGCGATGGGATCATCAGAAGGATTTGCAGTGCCATCAAGTAATTAAAGTTGGATCATATTCATTTTTCTTTCATTTATTTGTATTTCCAAAGTATTCGTTCATTAATTAATTGGTTCATTATCTGTTTGTGCATGATTTTCCGAGTTTCAGATGTACGTATCACAATTTGTCTTGTATGAAAAATAAAGAAAAAGTTCTTCCATGTATTTGTCCTCCTTCGGTCGTTCACGATAACATGAAACGACTACTATATATTTTGGATGTATAACATAATTTGTTATTGGATAATTTATTATTTTACTAGTACGAAGAATCAATACTACTACAACTGCGTCGGAAGAAATAAATACATAATGATGTGAACTCCGGCCAGGAGATGTTCAGTTTGCCCACGTTTGTCTAGTCTTGAATTTGAATCAAACTTGTGCCTCTAACAACAAAATTCGATTATGAAGAACTAAAAGAGAATAAAAGAATGTGAATGCCACAAAGAGATGATGCACGTACTGTAGTGGAGGAAGAAGCTTTCGATCACCAAGTCATACAGAAGCCAGACCTCTTATCAGTTCCCACTAAGCTTCAAAGAATCACAGGGTCGACGTCAAGCAACGTGGAGCTCCAAAAATTCGTCCTATACATTTCTGTGTTTGGTATCGTGAGAGCAATTAATTCAACTTGGCATCATATGCCTATTTGACAGCCAATTATTCACGGATTTGTACTGGAATTTTATTCCATGTCAATTCGTTAAAAGTTAAAACAGATGTCAGTTTACCCACGATTGTTTAGTCTTGAATTTGAATCAAACTAACGCCTCTAAGAATAAAATACCAATCGTCCCTCTTAAGCTTCCTTTGAAATTCGATTATGAAGAATTTAAAGAGAATAAAAGAAGGGGAATGCGACAAACTAGATGATGCACCTCTGTCAGTTATGCTTATTTAGAGCGCAAGCTGACAGGACTCTGCAGGCGTCTCCCAACTTCGTTCTTCTCCTCCTCACAGCCCCT
Organism: Leptodermis oblonga; assembly: GCA_016801395.1. Classification (NCBI taxonomy): domain Eukaryota; kingdom Viridiplantae; phylum Streptophyta; class Magnoliopsida; order Gentianales; family Rubiaceae; genus Leptodermis; species Leptodermis oblonga. Next base: position 26,000,857 of record CM028751.1, read on the forward strand.
ACCATCAATGTAATAGCTAATAGGAATATGAACTAGTGCTGAATTAAAAAATAAAAAATAAAAATGTAGAAGTGCCAAAAAAAAAAAAACTAGCCACCTAATATAGTATTGCATCTTTCTAAAATGATAATAACAAAGTTTCGATGTTGAGGGTATAAGTAGTGTTTGTAAAATAAAGGTATCAATTTTTAGCATGCTTTTAAAAGTAATGCATGTAATTTATAAAGTAGTGCCATTTCTAAAAACTATTATTAATAAAAAAAATTCTATTTTGAAGACATAAGTAATGCCTGTAAAATAAAGTATACATTTTAATAGTTAAGTAGTGCTTCTTTAATAAAGTAGCATATTTAGGCCCTGTTTGGTAAAGAGACTCAAACTATGATTTGAGTTTCATTTTGATTTTATAATATTAAAATTACATTGGGAATGTAAAAATGTGTGTTGCATGAAAATGTAAATTGTTATAAAATTACTACAAACTATAACTATAAAAGCATGTAGTAAGATAAAATATAAAAATACAAGAACAAAATAAGAGAGAAATAAAGATAAGAGTTCTTCATTTCTTCATCATCTCATTTCATCTATTTATAAACTTATATCTAAAGGTTACAAAACTCCAAAAGTTTATGGAGTAAATGACATAAAGGGTAGTGTAAATGATAGGATAATTAGGATGATGGGAAGTGGAAAAGTTAAGAGACTTATGGACATTCATAACAAAATATTCATAACACTCCCCCTTTGAATGTCCATTATGAAGATAAATGCCTCGTTAAAACCTTACTAGGAAAACCCAGTGGGAAAAAACCTAGTGAAGGAAAAAGAGTACATTTTCTTCATACACAACTACCTCGTTAAAAAACCTTACTAATAAAAATCCAGTGAGAAAAAAAATTGGTTAAGGAAAAAGAGTACAGTGGATAACTCCCCCTCTTGAGCACATCATTTGATATAGTTCCATCGTTGCATTCTGATCTTCATAAATCTTTGATGTACCATTTCTTCAACTATGCAATATAGTATTTTCTTCAAACAAAAGAGTGGGAACTCTCCAAAAATATGAGAGCAAATCACTTTATTTCCGAATATAATGGATTACCAATCTTAGCAAAAAAATGCTCTCAGCTTGCATTATAAGAAGTGGCAACTATGATTTCTTTCATGAATTTAGCGGCTAGAACTAGTTGTACCACTGCACGAAAGCACATAGCTGGTTTAGTCGAGCATTATAAACGATCAGTAAAATATCCAACATCTGCATAATCTATAATGTCATACTTGTGTATAACTTGCAAGATGTATTAATGTTTCGGTAGCCCTAAAATATGGTACTTCTGGACCAAGGAGTTCTTCATCATCCTCACGATGATAAAAGAAATCTTTATTCACATCAAGTGTTCTAAAAATCATAGTTGTGCTCAAACTATGTGTTTTATTCATATAAAAATGTTTCACCACCTTAATAGAATAAGAAGATTGATGAAAATAGATCTCATTTTCTAAGTGCTCAATTTTGAAACCAAGACAAAAAAATTGTCTTTTTCAAATTATTTCATTTCTTATATTTCAAATATTCAATAACATTTTGATTCTCTTCAAGAGTTTCAATTCAAAAATGAATTTTTAAATAATCAATAATAGTTTGAGTTTGTTCAGGAGATATAAGTAAAATAACTAGTATAAATTTGGGATCCGGATCTCTCAATAAAACATAGATATAGAGCTCTACACAATTTAATATAATAAATATCGCGATAAATTGTATCGTGCCTTCACGGCAATTAAAATCTTTCAGAGATTTTCATTAACCATTCTAATAGGCTTGTCATGACATCCATAAGACGCATTTAAAATTTTTCCCTTGCTGCTAGATAAGGCAAGTAACAATAATTATTGCATCCACGCATGAGATTATGCCACCCCATAATCAATACATTTTCTTCAGGAAAAAAAACTTCTGCGATAAATTGTGTCAATTCATTATTTCATTTCGCTTTTCACAAATACACTCATTTATGACTCGCAAGTTACACATCTTCAGGTGTGTGAATTATTCACTCAAAGACTTCTCTTTGAAGCATTGAATTCAATTATACTATAATTGCGTCTTTTCGTTTCTTTCATTTTTCTTGGGCAATAATTTCTTTGTCGACATTTATTCATAGTCCCAGATTGATGATCCTTGTTTTCATTCATAAAGCAACTGGTGCAGCATAAACTATTTTATCATCAATGTCGATTGTTCATAGTTAGGTTCCATATTTAGTAGTCAGATATGACACAGTTGAGATCTCATTATTAACAAAATTTTCAGGTACCTGAACTTCTTCTAGAAGCTATTATCCGTCATGCTGAGAAACTCTTCAAGAGTTTTTAATCATGAAAATTCTTCTGGAATATCTAACACCTCGATTTTGCCATCTTTATCACTTGCTCCTTTTTCTCGAGGATTTAATTCTTGGAACCGATTAGACTACAACGTTTTGGTGTTGCCTTAAATTCTTTATTAGTGGTAGAATGTCCTTCTAGGACATCAAATGTAAATTGGAGCATTAACAGCCAATATGTGTGATTTAGTCACACCTTTTAGGTCAAAAAAAGTATCTGGAATATGCAAGTTATAAATGAATTATCTTTTGAACTTCAAGTTCATCTAATTTTATACGAGAATCATTGATAATTCACTCAAAGTAATTTTCTTAATTGGCTACTTCTTTTTTCTTCTCCCATTGATCCCTTGATGTTCGGAAAACTGACTTATCAAAATAACAGCCAGTAAAATGAGTAGTGTATAAATCTCCAACTTTAGTCTCAAGATATTTTATAGTAGAGATTCATGCCCAACATCTATTTCTAACCTCCTTTGAGGTCTCATCTTTGTGCGTTATGGTGGAGCAATTATAATATAAGCCGCGCATTCAGAAAATTATCATATGAGAAATATTTTAGTTTCTGACCAAAACTATTTGTTGGAGAGAGAATTCATTAAAATTTATTGGCATGATACGAACAAATTAATATTGCAACATGCAATATAGCATGCCCCAAATATATATTAGGAGTTTCATTCTAAAAAACAATGGTCATGTAAATAAGTTAATGCATATAATGAAGCGATTCTACAAGACTGTTTCTTATGTGAATATAAACAACAAGATATTTCACACTTATCCCAAATACATGCAATAATTATTTATATAGTAAGAAAATTCATAACCGAATTATCTCCGCAAGTAATTTTGCAAACTCCAAGTTGCGATTTGTAATAATAAACTAAATGTGACCATGTGGTTGATGCATTAATCCAAATTATAAAATACCAAAATAGTCTATACGGTAGGTGAAAACGCCCATAAATATATCACCATATATATGTTCTTTTAGTGCAGGAGATTCGGTACGAATTTTCACAAGAGGTTACGACTTTACAATCAGTTTGCCTTGAGAACAAGCATTGCATGAGAATTCATTGGATTGAAGAGTCTTCCAGCCCTTCAATGAATTTTCTATTCTATTTGCATCATTATAGAATTGGGATGGCCTAACCGGTTGTACCATAATAAACTCATTAGTAAACGTCTGGTTTACTATTTCATAAATTTCAATTGCAGTAATATATGTGTAGTTCAGCCTGGAGGAATAAAAAGGTAACTTTTGCAATAAGAGCTTCTTTTCATAAATAGTACTTGTAATGTACAAGTATTTATTATCACCTTTATTTTTATTAGCAATATCATATCCATTTCAGTGAATATCTTTTAAAACTCTGTCAATTTTATAGAAATTCTGGAAAAATATTGCATCGTCAGGTGCAATATTTTGTTCCTTCAAGTAAAATGATAGATACTCTTATGGAGTTTTCAATCATTTGTACTACCAATATAGTACTAACAATAGTTTATGTCATTATTAGATGAGAGCATTGTTTCTTATTCCTATCTGCAATGTTGTAGCACTGTCTTCTAGACATAATGCTTTGTTATTGACCATTAAAACTTTTCTTTTCTTCACAAAATTAAATTTTCAAATGATGTATATATTTCAGTACAATATTTATAAATCATAACAAATATCAAAACCATAAATTAACAGTAAATATAATATTTGTAAACATCAAATTAAAATTAATTAATTAAAATAAATGAAGTAAGAAATTTCTTTTTAAACATTTACAATATTATCACCTTCAGGGTGAAAATTTGAAAATTAATTCCACAACATTATTGCAGATAAAAGTTTGTTTTTATATTTTTCTTTATTTTTCTATGATTCCTGATAGACAGTAGCTAAATATTTTGGTGTACGATAGCTACATCCGTGACCAATGGTCTTTCATGCGACAATGATAACATTTGTTATCTAAATTTCTTTTTTACTTTCGGGCATGTTCTTTTTGTTTCGTTTTGAAAATGGTTTTGGTTTCAACAGTAAATTTAATATATTTTAATCATATTTCATCATTTCCAATACAACTTTTTACTATTCAGCATCTACTTTTTACATTTTTAATACACTTTTTACATTATAAAACTATTTTTCAAAACTTTTTTTCAAAATCGTTTTCAAAACGCCCAAAAAGAACAGGCCCGTCTTTCTTGTCACAATTTTCCACTTCTGGGGGTAAGTTATAATTTTGCATTGTATGATTATTCTTTCACTTCTGGTGGAGAATTGAATATATTTGTATAGTCATGATTACAATAGTTAATATAAGACCCGCACCCACAACTGCGATTTTGTGCATTATATGAATGCGTCACTCACGATCACATTTACTTCAAGAAATGAGATATTTATATATTATAGGAAATTTATGATTCTAACATTTACTTTTGGAAAGGAAATTTTTCACACATAATAGAGGCGCGTAGCTGTCACAATTACTTCAGGAACTGATTAGCTTTATTGAATGAAACTCGTGAGTTTCCAACAAAACTCATTAATTGGATCTGTGACAGAAAGAAAATATATCAAATATAATAATCTCTATTTCAAATTTGTCGACGGCACAAATTGATACTTTGCAATCAAATGGTCATATATCTCACTTTCAAATTTGTCAACATGACAAATTGATATTTTTCACTCAAATGATCATATATGACCTTTAAATTTGTCAACGGGACAAATTGATATTTTGCATTAAAGTGCCCAAATTTCAGTTCTACGATTTTAATTATATTTTCAACTATGTGAGAAAATACATACATATGTAAAACATCAAAATATGTATTACAAATAAAGTCATAGGATAATGAAACAAGCATATATAATTTCAAAACAATATATCCAATTATTTTTATGACTTTCACGAATAAAATCATTGTAACTAGTATATAAGCATGTTCTCAAAATTCTCTTAAAAGTTCAAATCACCAAAAACCAAATTAAAAATATCACACAAAATTATAATATTTCATGACTCGTATTTTGTGAATCATGTCAATATATATAGATATGGATATATTATTTAATCAAATTAATATATACCCGATCAAAATTGCAGAGCAATCATTAGAGAAATTTCATACCAGATCATAGGTTGAAACTTTGAATCATCTCATACCGGATCATATGTTTAAGCCTTTGATGATTCCAAATGCTCCTTATCAGTCAACTAACCTCAATCGGCTAGAGTCTCGTGTTGATAACGTGTTACAAAATTACTACAAACTATAACTATAAAAGCATGTAGTAAGATAAAATATAAAAATACAAGAACAAAATAAGAGAGAAATAAAGACCAGAGTTCTTCATTTCTTTATCATCTCATTTCATCTATTTATAAACTTATATCTAAAGGTTACAAAACTCCAAAAGTTTATTGAGTAAATGACATAAAGGGGTAGTGTAAATGATAGGATAATTAGGATGATGGGAAGTGGAAAAGTTAAGAGACTTATGGACATTCATAACAAAATATTCATAACATAAAAAGATTTATTGGAAATGTAAAAAAAGGCTTATTGGGAGTGACAAAAAATTATTATAAAATTAAAATGAGACTCAAACCACCAAACAGGGCCTTAATATAAAAATAGTGCCTATTTCTAAAATGTAATAATAATATTAATAAAAATTTTCAATTGTAAGGGTATAAGTAGTGCTTGTAAAATAAATATGATAAATTTTAAAGGTAAAAGTAGTGCCTCTTTAAAATGAGTATCGTCTGTAATATAGAAACTATGCAGATTTCAAAAATATAATAAGAATGATAAATATTTTATATTTAAAGGATATTAGTAATGCTTGTAAAATTAAAGGTATCAATTTTAAAGGAAGAAATAGTGACTCTTCAAGAAAGTTTCCATTTTTTTAGGGTAGGTCAAGTTTTAATGAATAACATAATTAATTTGCTACCATTTATTTTTCGTACTTGTGTTCTCAAGTTTCATGTGTAGATAATTTGTGAATCTCTCTCACACACACACACACACACACATATTATATAAGTATGAAAATTGAAAAACAAAAACAACAAAAATTCTAATTTATGCATATGTATATAATTCTTGAATTGTAACTCATAGACTCAGTCCCGTTTGGATAAGTATTTCAAAAATATTTTTAGTATTTTAAGGGTATCAAAAACTTAATAATGGTGTTTGGACAAAAAAAACTATAAAATTTTTGAAAAATATTTTGAAGAAAATTGTACTTCAAGTACAGTTTGTGAAGTACAAATGAAACATGTTTTATAAAGTTTTTAAAATTATTATCAATTTAAAAAAAAATTATCCCTTTATATTTTTTCTCACTCTTCCCAAAGTGAAACTATCATCCATCCCTACCAACCTTCAACCCACCTCGACCCCAGCCCACTTCCCGACCTCGACCTCGCCCCCAGCCCTTACTTAATCTCACTCGGCCCCTACCCGACCTCGCCCCCAGCCCCAACCGTATCTCGCCCCCTGCCGCAACCCGAACTCACCCCTGCCCCGACCTCAACCCCAGCCCTGCCCTGACCCCGACCCTATCCCGCCTCACCCTGCCCTGACCTTAACCCTAACCCCGACCCCAACCTCAACTCTGACAACGGCCGCAACGTCGCCCCTGACCTGACCTCGACCCCGGCCCTTCTCGACCCAAGCCCCACCTCAACTCCGAATCCGTCCCAACCCCGATCCGACCCAAACCCGACCCTAACCTCACTCTGACCTCAACCCCAACTCCCACCCCTGCCCTGACTCTAACCCTGACCCAACCCGACCTCGGCCCGACCCCAACCCCCAACATTGCCCCTAATCCTGACCTGGACCCCGGCCCTACTCAGACCCCTTCCTCAACCCCGGTCCACCCAAAAGAAAAACAAATGTTATATACAATAAAGATAATTTATAAAATATTAGTCCAAACATCTTTTAAATTATTTTTAATGTAAAAATAATTTTATAAAATACTTGTTCAGTCGCATATTTCTTTTAAAAAATTCAAAAACATATTTTATAAAATGGTTTTGAAAAACACTTTTATAAAAATGTTTTTGGTGTACTTGTCCAAACGGATCCCAAGTAATTAGTTGTTTTATGTTTTTCTTTTTGTTTTAAATTGAGTAACTAGTTGTTGATGATGACGAAAAAGAACATACATTTTGTAATATAACTGCCCTATTTTTTTAAGCACAAGTTGAAATAAGTAACTACTGAATATTAGGGATGTTAAAAAAATGTCCAATCCAAATTAGCGGCCAATCCAATCCATGTATGGTAAATGGATTGGCTTATTTGGTTTTCGGATTGGGTGAATGGCCCAAACCGAATTCTTAAACGATTAAATGGTTTGGAATTGGATTTGAATCTCAATCCAAATAAGGAATGGAATAAGCCAAATAAGAATTAATATAATATAATTTTTATTAAATTTATTTAATAGTTATTTAATTAAGTTTTTAATTAAGTATTTGAGGAGGATGGTGAAGATTGGAAGAATGCTGTTTATTGAGGGCTGAATCTGAAGAAGAATGTCAATGCCCTTTCTATTATTTTGTTGTTTTCTAATGTTATTAATGACTGTTATTTAAGTTTTAAACTTATTTTGAGAAAAAATTAATCTTTTGGGTTTGACTATTTTATTAATGTAAGATTCTGATTATGTGATGAATATGCTTTTGAAGTATTTTTATAAGATTTTTTCTTCTTCTTATTTGGCTTATTCGGGCCCCAAACCGAATAAGCCATGGCTTAAATGGTTTGGATTGGTTTGGTTTTTACTTAAACGGTTTGGTGTTTGGGTACTAATGTTTTTTTGAAAAACCTAAATTAGCCAATCCAAATAAGCCAAATAAATCCAAATGAACACCCCTACTGAATATCTATGAAATAAATGAAAATAAATGCAGCACGAGTACAAACTAGAAAACACTCGGTGTTGGCAAAGTCAATGCAAGCATATAAGAATATTATAAGCAAAGGAAAGGTACTTATAAATAATTTATTACAGCTAGCTAGCTAACGAATTACGTACTAATCAGACTCTTAATAAAATAGCCTCTTATAACCTACTTTGAATCAAATGTGATGGCTAGCAAATTTCACACAGTACATAGCTTGGAAAAATGGCGATCAATAAATGTTAGGCAATTAATTTGCATATATACTTTTCAAGCACACATCAAATTAAGCCCTAATGCAACTTTATCATCTTATTTATGGCCAGAAATATTGTAGGAAATGAACCTCTATCAGTTTTAATGACACGCTTCAACATTGCGTGCGCACTCTCAGCCCTGCATACATAAAAGACGAACAAAAGTAATGTTTTACATAAGAGAATAATATGTAATGGTTTCATATATATAACTATAGGCAACAAAATCTAATAGTCTCACATGTTATTTGTGCGCACTCTATAATGTTTTATCTCTTTAGTCCAGAATGAGACAAACTTGGTCCTGTGGGGATCCAACTAAGTATGGTGCAAATAATTAACCACAGATATCCACCGGCCTCTATATTTGGTCGCTATGATCTCCACAGCTTTCGTGAACTTTTCATACGTTAGAGCACTCATCACTCTTCTCCACCGACCTTCAAACTCATCTAATATATCTTTGTCCGTACACATAGTTAGTGCTTTCTTCTTCACATCCATGACAATATGCCGTTTGCACAGTAGTTGCTTAGAATCGGGAAAAACATGGTGCACAGCTTTCAGTAGAGCTGACTCTCTGTTCGTCATAACAACATGGGGATATGTCAATGGATCAAAAAGTTGCCTCAACCTAGTCATAGCCCAGAAATAAGTTGGATATGTCTCATCCCTCAAGAAAGCAAAGGCAACATGTATGTATTGATCCGTCAGAACATGAACGACTATCTGAAGCATAGGCATGTCATACCGGTTGGTCTTGTATGTCGTATCCATATACAAAACGTAAGGAAACGTACGAAGCAGACTAGGAACATCCGCATGAGCGAAGAACACATTTTCAAGCGCGTTACGCTCATCTTCCGCTGTTTACCAATAGTAGTACCTGTAATCCTGCATCAGTTTCAAGAAGTATTGTATAGGACTTAAATCTGCCCTCTCTTCTCTTCTAACCTTTGTCGTTTCGTTGTAAACTGCCTGATACGTGTGACATTAGTCGCATTGTCATATCGCAGTTTTGACAGCATCTGCTTTGGAGCCAAATTTATCTTCATCATTTCTGAAATGTTCTCCTTTTCCTCTTCAATCAACTGGGACTGCTTATGATGCCAGTTTCTAACAAGGGATAATTCATGATTATGGTGGCCTTTAATGACACTCAGCTTCCAGGTACCCCCACTAATTTCTTTCCCTGATATTTTAAAGGGACAACCAGTCAGCTTGCTACTAGTGTTGTTACGTGATATTTTCCCTTCAACTGAGGGTGCTTTGCTTCTAACTTCCCCCGATCTATCACAACATATGTCAACGCTCCCTCTTCTCCCTTTGAGAGGCCCCTTCCACTTTTTAGAAAAAGTTATTTTCGTATCAAACTGATGCTCCGCAGCTCTGGTTTCAACCCAACCAATCAATTCAGCTCGAGTCTTGAACTCTTCCTCAGTCCGAAATACATCCGTGTAATCTAGAAAGATTCGATCATCCAAAACATGCGGAGCCTGTCAAGCAAACCAATATGACATTAGAAATTCCCGCAATCGGGGGAAAAAACGGAGTAGGGCCATATAATCGCCCATAGTGGGCGATTTTAAACCATAAAATCGCCCACCAACGGCGATTATATGGGTGAGAATCGCCCATGAGGGGCGATTTTATCAGATAAAATCACCTTTTTCGGGCTATTTTATTAGATAAAATCGCCTTTCCCGGGCAATTTTATCTGATAAAATCGCCACAGGGCACCGTTTTTCGTGAAGAAAATCGCCCCACATTGGCCATTTTTTTAAAGAAAATTGCCAGCTTGGGGCGATTTTTTTCAATAAAATCGTGGCCTGTGGTGATTTTATCAGATAAAATCACCCAGGAAAGGCGATTTTATCTGATAAAATCGCCCCCCGCGGGCGATTTTCACCCAGTGAACCAAAATCATGACAAAGGTGCTACCTTTAATCCCCAGAAATTGTAATGTGATACGTACCGTGTAATATGGATCTTCATTTGCATTTTCAGGCATGAAACTCAAGCAAAATTCGATTATTATACTTGAATGAATGTAGTGAATGTTGGGTTTAGGGAAGAAAATTGACAGGAAATGGGAGGGGGATGTATGAATGACTTGCTTCTGCGAAAGGAATGGATGAAGAAGTTGGGTAAAGTAGGGTAAAAATGTAGGTAAATTTTTTTTCTTAAGTTAAGAATCAAGGGTATTAAAGTCTTTTCACCACTTAAAATTTTAAAAAGTTTCCTGCTTTTAGTAAAATGGTACCTGTAAATAAAATGCCCCATACAAAATCATTAATAAACATAGAAATCCCATCTCACCACATATTTGCTCTTAGCCATTCATCTGCTGACAACAATCACTAACAGTAGCATCTTCTGGAAAACTTGGAGGGCCAATAGCAATCTGTTTTCCAATGAATTGAAGAGTGAACATTAAGGTTTGTTGTATTCTAGAGATCTATAATAAAAACAAAGTGAAATCCATCAAAGATTATTTTAGGAACATCAAATGAAAATAAAGCTGGAGTAAGGAAATCATCTTTACCGCAACATTTGTGACCAAATTCAGCATAAGACAAAGCCATAAGAATTTTGACGCATCCATTCTCATAAATACATGCAAACCTGAGCAACCTATATAAATACTTCTAACGATTTATAAATAAACATCCCAACAGACATTCACACCAAGATTCATGAGCATAGTAATTTCAGGACTTAGTTCTTATGGTCACATTTCATCCCAAAGGTTGAATTCAGCATTGTAGGGAAGAAATGTTCAAAATTGGTGATCAAAGAGGCTAAAGTCAGATGGATATGTAAGGTTGGAAAATCTATTAGAGAATCAAATGAGAACCATTAAGTAAGAAAACAGAACATAACATGTAACTCTACACCCTTGAAATATGGAAGAAACAACCATAATTATAGTAGCCAAGTCTTTAGAATTAAGTTATTACGTATATTTTGGCTGATAGAGAATGAAAAATGGAAGTTTTTTATTTGAAAATAAATAGAAGTTAAATAATAAATGTTAAAGATATAAATGCAACAAATATAAGATATTTTGAGGCTGAGCCCCCAGTAGCCTAAAAAGCTGTCACCATCAGAAGAGAACCTAATAATTTTAGATAATAACTCAAGACCAAGGTTAAGCAAACATACTAGTTAACAAAGGTACAACATCCTTCTAATGCACTTCCTAATGCTTGCCAAACTCCTGAAGCACAATTTTCCACTTGGTGGTCAAGAACCTTTCAATCCTGCAGTAAATTGAATTCTAAAATGTGAGAACAGTTTATGCTATTTACCAACATCTAAAATTCAATCAAACATGTAACCGTTTACAGTAAAATTACATCATAACAATTCATTTGACAACTATATTTCACCATGTGAAACAAACATTGAGATCAGATCACACATCTCACATTTATGAAAGTGGCAAGTAGAGAATTACATGGTAATCGAACAGAGATGAATGAACAACAAGGCAAAATTTTCGACTAAGGCACCACTTCCCTGGCCAAAGAGAGATCTTCTCTGGCATTCTCTAAGTTTTCAAGAGCTGCCTTTCTGCGCTTGCTATTTTCATCTTCACTTTCTACTTCAGCTGCAAATGCTTCAGCATCATCTTCATTTTCACTCCAGAGAACATACCACCATGTGCACATACTCCTAGCAGCCTAAGCATATGAGTTTAAGTTTCAGCAGAACGTTTAAATTTTCAAGTGGGTTCTTCTTCATTGCTGTCCTCTTTAGATCCTTTTTCATTGATTTCACCATGGACTGCACCTCAGCAAAGTTAATAATCCTTGCCAAATCAACGTTGATCATTTTAGAAACAAATACAGTAATATATATTACTAATTTGTCCAAAAAATATATACGTAGCAATATATCTCATTAATCTTGTTTTCTCTAATAAAAAGCATCTACTCCTAAGCATTTCAATGAACTAGTAATTTAGTCACTTACTAGTAAACTTTTAACTTACTTACAAGCTTTTTCTTTTTTAATAAAATTGGCAACCAAATAGTAAAGAGGAAACCAGGAATGAAATGTCTATGAGAGAATGTAAAACATGAATTAAAATAATCAATATATAGTAAATTTGCAAACCTTTCTAATTAAGATCCATCAATATTAAGCAGTCGACAAAGTTTTCAGTAAAGCATGATTAGTAACACACGTATTTATAGCAGTCTATAACTTTCTCCGACGCTTTGTATAACCAGTATAGTTTTCAAGTTGATGATGCTTGACATTTCTTGATAGAGTAGTTCTATCTTCAGCAGCCGAAAAAACCATAGCTGCATCTTTACATTGCTTGCAAAGCACTGGAGACTTGTGGCAGCAAAGACCAACATTAAAATAGTTGGATAACTTAAAAAAAATTCAATTCAAAACAATTTAAGAATTCAAGAAAACAATTTTTGTTCAAATACATATGGACATCCAGTATTGAAGATGCACATCAAAGTATCTCCGAACAAGATTAGAACCCTAAAAGAACAAATAACTGACATCCAATTTGAAATGAGAGGGGAACTCTTACAAGGAAGTCCAGTTTCCCACTGATAGATTAGAGAAAGAGGTAACCATTGGCCAATGCTGAAAGAGAATAATATTATCTTCTACTTTCAATTCTTTATTGACAAACCTTTAAACTCACAAGTCACAAGTAAATCAGCAGCAAAAACTTTTAGTGTTTGAGAATTCTATTCCAACAGAAACATGAGGCTGGACTGAAACCATCATCAAACTCTAAGATATAGAATTCCCAAAAACTAAGAATTACAGTATTATAGAACAAACTTTTACATCCACCATCGAAACAACCAGCAACACCATAACCAAAAGCAAACTTGCAACCCCTGCCGAACCCCAATTTGAGTCGTCGACCAGATTAAACAAACTACCGAGCAACAATATCACATATAAACAATTCCAAAAAGAGCAACAGTAGCACAAATAAACAGCAACGAATTGATTCGTCTACCCGAATACTCAGCACAAATAAATAACAATTAGATATTAATAATAGCACAACCAATTTGCACTCAAAATGATCAAACCCAATCTTCACTCAAAACCAAACCCCACCAAAATAGTGCCCTATCTGCACATGAACCAAACCAGGAGATTCACAACATACTAACAGTCAGAAACAGATTAACCAACTACCGAGCAGAGACACGCCGGAGAAGGTTCAGCAGACCGAATGGAGAAAGAGGCAGACAGACTGAAATCGACAGCCGCAGTGCTTGACAGAAAAGGAGAGCCGCGACGTTGGAGAGAAGAGGAATCTGGCTACTGCTGTGGGGGGTTCATCTAAATCGATTTAGAAGTCCGATTCCAAATCGTCCAAACACCAAATATTGTTCAATCTGGTCGAACTTCAGCAGCATTTTCAATCCGATACCAAAGGCGCCCTGAGAGGTGGAGAAACCACAAATGTGGGGCTCTTTGTTCTTCTTACGGAGAAGAATGAATAGGACATAGGGCTTTTGACTCCTTTTGTGTTACGAGAAACTGTGAAAAATAGAAACCAAATATTTTTTTGAGTAACGATAGATTACTCAACTAATTTATCTCAAGTCATGTGTCTCAAGTCATGTGGCATGTATTCATTGGCCACTAATGGATATTAATAATTATTTTATAAAATTATAACCAATGAATGCATGTCACATGAGTTGAGATACATGATTTGAGATGAATTAGTTGAGTAGTCTATCATTACTCTTTTTGAATATATTTAATCTACATCATGCACAAAAGGAAAAGGAGGGAACAAAAATTTTTGTTAAAAATTTCAAAGTGGAGCCAAAAAAAACCCGGGACGTCATAATTGAATCAATTCATAGTACATGGAAACTCCCCCAAAATTTTTCGTGGCTGTCTCCAAGACCGAGTAGAAGCTTCATCAAACAATCACTCACGTGTTGTTGCTCAAAAATGCAAGGTACTATGCTAATACTGTCTAACCCAACACAAGTGTTGTTGCTCAATCTCTATTAATGTCTTTCTTGTTTGAAAATTAGGACTCGAGACTGCCCTAATTTTCAGCAATTTGGTAGCCAGCCGATTGCAATAATCCAAATAAACCAGTATGGTATCGTTTGCATATATCTCATTTTTTTTCATCGTTAATCACTTTCCCAGGATCCTTACGTACTCTATTGCCTAGGTTGAAGATTATGCATCTGATAACAATTTTCCCGTCACCTGGTACTTTCAAATTCGAAATTGTTCTCAGAACGGGGTCATCATAAATAGATGGATTTCACATGTAGAGAGTCATATTGTATTACCCATATGCTGATTCTCAAAGCTTTACTGCTGCTTGTTCTTTTTGTTACCTTCTTTTTTTATTATTTTTTTTTTTTGCCTTTGTTTTAAAACTTAGTGTTTGTAGTTCAATCTTTTCTTCTTATTTTCTATAATCAGTTACCATAGTTTCCTTTCCTAGGATGTCTAAATTTTTGCAGCCCTTATGCAGTGAATATGGATGTTGAGTCACACAATAATCCCCCTTTTCCTCTGTCTATCTTCTCAATTATCTATTTCAAAATTATGAAAAGATCTATTTTCCTAATATTTTTATTTACAATAGCAAGAATCAAAATTTGGAAAGAAACCAAAAGTCACAGGAGACCAAATATTTCTATTTACATAAAAGTTGAAAATTTATCTCTACCAAAATAGTAGTAGCAAGGCGATTAGTCGAAATCTGATGTTTCTGGCCTTCTTCAATCTTCACTTTCATCTTGTATTGTAGTATGGCAGGTGCACAATCTAGCGGTGTTTCTCCTTGTGAATTCTTGAAATACAGATTTGCTCCATGCTCCATCAAGGTAGAAGCTATTTCTGTTTTATTGAAAACTGAAGCCAGATGTAATAAGGATAATCCTTGCTTGTCACAAAAATTAGCATCCATACCCTGGTTTAGAAGCTTCTTGACAGTAGTAGAGTCACCATTTTGCTTCTCTTAAACCCTCTCCATTGGCTTCATAATTCACTTCCACACTCTCATTAGTAGCTTGACAAGAATTGAACACTGTGCTAGGCTTGCTGTGTGACGTTGAGCCTCGACGTGTAGTCGTTTCTACTTTTTTTGGTCTTGGATTAATGTGAACCGCGACAGTGGCAGGAAATTTTGGCACTAATGAGTCAACAGTATCCTTTGGTGTAGCTGGCGCTTCACAAATACATAAAGGCATTCCACACCTACATTCCGGAATAATTTGTTGGGTAGAGGCAATCTTTACAGGTTCTTTAGTGTTATTATTTGTATCTGAATTGATATCTAGTCATGAAGTTGAATCTGTTACAACGTTGGTCCACTTTGAAACAGCAAATGCATCATCTTTGCTCAATCTAGCAGAATCATTAAAGCAATTTACACAAACTCTGACAGGTGAATAAATACCAAATTTAGGTAATGCCAATTGACTTGATGAGTGTTCAGCACATAACGTTCGACCACAACATCTGCAGTGATGCCGTCGGTGGAATGTGGTGAAGCTGTAGTGGTAAACGTCATGCCGCGCAGCTTCTTGAAATGGTGTTGGTTCAATCTCCAGCGTAGTTTCAGTGATCCCCAATGTGATTCTCTGTGGCGCTGGGGCGGGGAATCTCCATGCGCCGACCTGAAATCAGAAAAAGTAATAATCCACGAAAAGCCGCTTATGTGATGAAGCACATTTTCCTCTCTTATTCTCATTCTTCTCATTTTCCTTAATTTGACTTCTTTAATTGATTTTTTCATGTTTCTAAGTATTTTCAATGTATGCATAAATCTTTGAATTTAATCACTTACATTTTCCTTTGAGGAAGGGATGTTGGGTCACTATAGCAGAACTTATTTATTTTTACTGCTATGGTTTATAATTCATATGTAGAGATTGGAAAAGCTTTAATAGCTGAACTACTGATTACAAATTTACGAAGTCATTTAATGTTTAAATAGTTTTTCTATTTTTAGCACCGTACTGCTTATGTTTCTACTTGAACCTTCTCTGCAGTATTTTTGGTATGCTTAGTTATATGTTCTACCCATGTACAAGTTTTCATTTAACAAAAGAAAAGAAGGATTCCATTTCTTCTTGAACCTTCTTTGCAGTATTTTTAGTATGCTTAATTGTATGTTCTACCCATGTACAAGGTTTCATTTAATGAAAAAAAAGAAGGAAAAATGCAGATACTCTACTAAATTGTATATTCTTCTATCAAGTTAAAAACCAATGATGCTTCTCTCTTTGGATTTTTGCATTCTATATGCTATCTTTTTCTTTTTTTTGCTTTATGTTTCTTTCCTTGTACTCATAGGTCAATATACGCTTCTATCCATTTTAATTTTCTTTTTATTAAGCATTGGCAGATGAAGCATTTATCCTTCTCTTGAAACTTTGGAAGCTAAAGTTGCAAGGTTTCAAGTGCGCATTCGGGAGAGGCACTAGCTATGGTGACACTTGATTGGTGATGTCATATTCTTTTAGTTCTTGTTATTTAAAGGATTATCCATGTTCAACCACTGAAGTCTTGTTATTTAAGTGTGTTGTTAGGTGCAGTCCCATTTAGGTCTGATGTATGTCGCTAGAAAATCTTGCTTTTGGAGCACTTGTCACACTTTATGATCCATATCAAACATTAGTTCCAGCATCTTTATATCAAACATTACTTTTGGATTGATAATAAAACTCCAAAATTGGTTTGATCCAAGTCTCAATTATCAAAGCTAAATGTTAGTTTAGTGGAGAAGAAAGATTCTTTAGGTAAATTGAAGACTTCCAATTCAAGATCAATACCATCATCCCTCACAAGTTTTTATTTATTGCCGACTTCATTTGAGAAGTTTTCCAACGGCCTTAGGTAGCAGGCAAAGGTAAAGGGATTGGACAGGTTAGACAAGGCTACTGGTAAACTTGGGCGGGGTGAAAAGGTAAGCTCTGTTCACAGGGTGAGCCCTATCATAAAAAATGCTTCAGCAGGGAGTAGAAATATTGTCCAAAGGATTGAGGTGGGCCCAAAGGCATTGAGAAAGGGCTGGGAGGAAAATATGGATGTGAGGGGTAGGGAAAGTCCTAGAATGAAAGTCATCAAGAATGATTTGAAGCCAGAAGTTCAGAGTACTTCTATAAGTCTCCTTTTTTTACAGCCTATTTTTCATCTCTCATTCTTCAATGCAAACCAATTTAGAAAAGAGTTTTCAAACTTATAGGAGGAGATCGATAAAAGCTGTATTTAGATTGGTAAAAACATTGTTTTATGTGAAGCATTTTTCACAGGCCTGTTGTTTGGGATTATTAGATGCAAATGCAACTAACTACATGCTTTTTGTTCCATGTTATATAGAGTTTTTTAGACATGTCTATCTAAAAGCTTAGCTGGTCTTAATTCTGAAAAGAGTGATGGTTTTGGGTCTTTAGTTTTGTTTCTGGGCACATATTCTTTTATTGTGTTGGAGTGTTAGTCGCATTGATGTGTTCTTGTTTTGTGAATAACTCAAAGAGAAATATGCAATTGCTAAAAAGCTTGCAGGTTCCAATAAAATCAACAAGTGAACTTCTACTATCTAAAGAAGAGTATAAAGTAGTGTCTGCAAAATCATTAAAACCTGAAAATAGTAGCGTCTCATCTGCAAAGAAAGTTACTGCATCTGGGGATCTTATTGATATTGACAAGTCAACTAAGCAAAAGAGCTCTTTTGGAAAGAAATCTGCTGATAATGCGGGTCTTGGACTATATGGACACTTGGTCAAGGTTTCTTTAAGTAACCAAAGATTTACAGATGCCAATGTTTCATGGACTTCACTACCACCACCAATCTCAAAACTTGGGAAGGTATGATATTTGAACATTCACCACATTTTATATGATTTCCCTGCTCATTGATTGGATCCTTAAAGCCTTCCTCCAGCAAATTGTCTTAATCTGAAAGTTGTGCATTGTGGAATTTGTACCTTCTTGTTGTAGTGATAATCCAGTAGATGTCAAATTAATCATGTTCCTAGAACCGAATTTGAGCAGGAGACTTGAGGATCTTCAGTCCTCTGCTCTTCATTTGAGCTATCCTGAACCTGTCCCAGTGTACCCTTCTCATTTTACTCACTAATGAGGTTGTATCTATAAAAAAAGAGAATTCTGGAATTTTATTTCGGTACTTAAATTGCTTGATCGGATCTTAAAGAAAAGTACTTTGGGACTTTCAGTGTGATTAGATATATAGATTGTAAATCGATGAGATGGGATTTTCTTGCTCAAATAATAAACATGTAACAAGTTATAAATATCCTTGTCAGTGGGAATATCAAATTTCATTTAACTTTGTTCAGTATCAACTTAGGTGGTGATTTAGATTTTGTTGTTTGTGTCCTTAGACATGTTGTGGTCATGGAATGAAAATTTGCTTTGTGAGCTTCGCCTTAGATTTCTATAAGTTATTTTGGTTTCTAGTTATACATTTTTTCTAAACTGACAATACATGACTGAACTCTTTTTCTGTCTCTAGGCAAACTTGTAGTTAAGTTTTTGCCAACTCTTTTTCTGTCCCTAGGCAAACTTGTAGTTGAGTTTTTGCCAGTGATTGGTATTCCTTTGTCTGAGACATACACGCCACGTTGTTATGGAGCTTCCATTTTTTCTTTCTCTGATATCCATAGACTGGAAACTCTGCAAGGCACTGCCCAGGAACTGTATGTTGAAACTAAATTTGTTGTTTGTGTTTAACAGGAAGTCTTGAAGCACAAAGTTGCTGCACAGGCAGCTGCAATTGAGGCAGTGCAAGAGGCTTCAGCTGCGGAAAGCTTACTTCAATGCATAAGGTACTTTTAGCTTTTAAGGTGCTGATAGAAATGGACCTTTTATTCCCTATTCTTTTCTAGTCCATAATTCATCTAGAATTACTGATAGGAATGGACCTTTTATTCCCTGTTCTTTTCTAGTCCATAATTCATCTAGAATTACTTTACAGATTTTTTTTGTAAATACTTATTAAGACCTTTTAAGTTCCTGCAGCTAAGGAAGTGTTTCATTTAGCTGGTCATTTACAATTTTTTTGACTTCCTATCCGTGCTGATTAATTTTTACTCTCGTAGTCATTGCTTAAGTAACTTTTGTTCTATTGATACATTTATACTGGACACTAGGGCCCTGTTTGGAAACGTAATTCAAATCATGATTTGGATCTCATTTGCATTTTATAATAATTTTTCATCATTCTCAACACATCTTTTTACATTTTCAATACACCTTTTTGCATCTCCAATGCAATTTTAATATTTTAAAATAAAAATGAGATCCAAATCATGATTTGCATCATGTTTCCAAACAGGGCCTAGATTTACACAGAATAGCAATGCAAATTTCACTTTTCCTTTATTAAAAACAAGTGAACAATCTGTTTGTGGAGAAATGGTAGGGATCTTGATTATCATCAACTTTCGCATGATCCTCATATATTTAGGTGGCCTGCTAACCTTTTATGTATATTAATCATGCAGCACAAGCACATAATCTAACTAAACAGATGTTAGAAACTCTTTAAAGGGCATGAAAAATGCAGACAACTATAGTTTTAAGAAAAGCCATGATAAAAGTGTATGAAGACTAAAAATTTATGTAAGATTGACTCCTGGAACCCTTAATCTTTACACCTAAGGGATAGATGAAGCTGCCAGTCGTGGTGCATCCTTGCCCATCTTACACTACCATGGGAGAGGTACTTTTGTCCTTTATGATGAAATTTGAAGATTTTATATTCTCTTTTAGTAAAATTAGAGTTGATTAAATTAAATAGAATTGGTCATCTCTGGCTGGTTTATCAATTATAAAGCTGATTGGTTGAAAGGGAAGTCTCTTTAGAGGGAGTAATATATTTCCCGTTAAGTCTTTTCACTGTACAATTTTTGGTGAGTAACTAGCACTTTGGCTACGTTTTAGGTTGAGGTTTAAGTCATCTGTTCTTCTTTCACGTGGCAATAATATAGTGTGACTTCATGGAGGAGATGACGTTGTATCTTTCAAATTCGGTGAGAAGTCTTCACAACAGTTGGTTGCAAATGGATTTCAAGACGTGACATTCAAAGCCTACAGTGGGTATGTTGTTCTTTCTTCTTGAATAAAAAATGTAAAGTTTTTTGTATTCCTTGTAAAACTAACTCTCACTCTCTTGTTCCACCAGGCTTAGGCTTGGCCATTATACAATCCCAGAGGACTCCGTTCTAGATATGTGGGGAAAATATGTTAGTTCCAATTTCATTAATGAATGGTTAGATGACCCTAGATTCTCAGTTTTTCTGTAAGCTTGATTTTATTTAGTATCCAAAAGAATGGCTAGCTAGTTCTTGTGATTATCTTAAGAATGTTTGTATTTAATATTAATACATGATTAAAACCCTTTTTAATATACAAATGTCTTTTTTGCATTGTAATTGAAATTATTTTTATTTGAATGTACCATGTGGCCAAATATAGTTGGCTTTGCAAATTTTTTGTGAATAAAGCCACCCCTGAAAACACAAACTAGTGGCTATGTATCATATTATTTTCCAATATAGGCACCATGCCAGTTATTGAAAAGCCTCTGATTTGAGCTGGTAACTTTTTTTCGCGCATTTTAGTCATACCCAGCGGTTTTTTATACCAGTGGCAATAACAACACAGTCACCACCTGTATCACCATCTGTAGTGAATTTTAAAAAATAGGTGGCTTTGAGCCTTTTAAACCGGTGGCTTTGTGCTGTTTTGTAGTGTGAGGATTTCTGCAAAGAAAGCAGTGGAGCATCCATAATTTTGATAATCTTGACAAGTCTGACCTTTGAAACAACTCCGACTTCACCTAACCCCATGGATTAGTTCTTTTAAATGGTTTCATGATATACTACATTAAGACTCCCAGTGATCTTAGTTTCTTAATTTTATTGAGCATGTTTGGAATTGTTTATGATCTTTCATAATTCCTCCAACTCTTAAATGCTAAAGCTAATACAATTTATATACTATAAGAGCATCAAATATGTACCATACATGTATGAATGTGAAAGTTTCAGATTTTTCAAAGTTTATAGAAGATTTAGAAGATGAATGTGTGGAATTTTTTTTTTTATTTTTTTTTAATAGATAAATTTGCACTCTATTATACTGAAAATTTTAGTATATCATGAACATAAGAGAAGTGGCTTGTTGGCGTGCACAGTCCACCTCTTCAATTTCACTCACTTTTTGCTGGTCTAATATTTTGTAGGTCTTGCTTTCAACATTATAGTAACTTTAGAAGATGAATGTGTGGTGTTTTTTCTTTTCTTTTCTTTTTTTTGGATAAAACTGCACATTATTAGACTAAAAAAATTAGTACATCATGGACAAAAGAGAAGTGACATGCTGGTGTGCATAGTCCACCTTTGCTCTTGGAACATTAAAAACTGTAAAACACTAAAAGCAACCCTAAAGTAGGATAGCATCATTATCTAGAGCCGAAAACAACCAAGTATTAAACAATTTTGCAAAATCTGCAAAAGTATTAAAAGTATTTTATTGCCCATAACAATAAATATAAAAATGTTACGTCATTTTTAATAATTTCATTTTTCCAACGCCCTTAATCAAAATCTTCTCTAATGTATTAAGTGCTTTAAAAAAAAGTCTCAAAATTTGTAACAATTAATTTGAATAACGAAAATTGTCACAAATTTGTAACATACTTATAATGTGAGCCAATTTTGTGTCATAAACAAATTTGTGTGGCTACTTTATGGCATCTATGATAGTGTCGCAAAGATTTTGCAAATTTGAGTCATAAAATTAAAATCACACAAATTATGATGTAAATTTGAGACATGCTAATAATATGACGCAATTGTGCCCCAAGTTTGCAGCAAAATTATAATTGTGTTGTTTAATGTTGGCATTTAATTGAAGTGTAACAAATGAATTGTCGCAATTTTGAGACAAACAAATAAGTGTTGAATCTATGTCACAGAAGTGTGACGCAATAATTAAATGACTCAAATTATGCCGCTAATTTGTGACATGCTAATAATATGATGCAATTGTGCCCCAATTTTGTGGCACAATTATAATTATGTTGCCTAATTGCGACATTTTATTCAAGTGTCATAAATAAAATGTCACAATTTAGAGACAAAAAAAAGGTGTCAGATCTATGTCACAAAAGTGAGACGCAATAATTAAATGACGCAAAGATGTCGCAAATATAAGACACAAATGCGTAAGTGTGGTATATTCGCGACACCTACATGTAATGTCGCATGTAAATATGTCGCAATAGGTCATTTTTCTTGTAGTGGGCCTACTCTATTATTAATTTCTATAATATGAATTGTGAAATTCCCAATCGGTCAAGCCCCTTATTTATAAGGGTGATGGCCGAATTTTAGAAGGAGAAAGAGAGAAGGAAAAGGAAATAAAAAGTAGAACCCAACTAGAGTTGGGAATCCCTTACAAGTCTTAATTCCAAAAGGATCATGGAATTGGAAATCCTAAATTTGGATACCCTAAAGGTGAGTTGGTCAAATTCTACTTAGAAAAAGGAAAGGAAAAAAAATTGAAATCGTAATACAAAAAAGGGATCAAGAGTTGAACCCTTTTTGGAAGCTACTAGTCTTAGCTAAGTTGAAACAATAGTATACTAACTTAACTAATCCTAATCGAACTAGGGAAAAAATTAGGAAACATGCATAAATCTTAATTGCTTTCCAAATCCTAAACCTAATTGCAATTGAAGTGGCAATTTCGGCTATGGGCGTCTTTTAGTAGGGCCGAATTGATGAAGCTCGTGGATGCTGAGAGTGTCGGCCAAAAAGTAAGATGGAGCATGATTTTGTGAAATGTTGAAAACTTCACCAAAGGCCATGATCATTCTGGAGTCAATGAGAAGTTCACGGAATCTGTTTGAAATGTCGTAAATCAAGATTTACATTAATTCTGCAAGATTTGTTGTAGAAAATGTGTTGATAAATTAGGAAGTGTAAATCTTCAAGATTTATCAAGATTGGTTTCAAGAAGTTCAAGAAACTGTCGCCTTTTCATTGAGGGCTGTTTGTAGGGTCATCATTATCCGAAAGTTCAATGATAATGATATTAATGCCCTTCTTCTTTGTAGCTTTGTGAAAATGAGTGTGCTCTTGGCTCGGGGGGTGGGGGGGGGGGCCCTTATCTATGTTAATGAAACCAAGAATGACCTCATCAAGTATTCTTGGCGAAAATAGGGATTTCAAGGAAGAAAGAAAAGAGTTCAGGAAGAGGGGAAAGGTAATTCTTATTTCATATCTGGAATGAGGTTCACAGATGTATTTATAGAGGTCTAGAAGCTCCTTTTTACAATGCTGGAATTAAAATTTAAAAAGTAAATTGACTTATTCTCTGAACAATAAATGAATAAAGTCTGCAGAGGAGTTGCTGAGAATCTGGAATTGACTTCTTCTGTCAGCTACTCAGTGAGCTTCATCAATTCGGCCCTACTCAAGAGGCCCATAAGGTTACACCACTATCATATATAACTTTTTCTATTGGCAATCAAATAGTTAACCAGCAGCTCCTATGCGGATTCTCGGTTGAGAATTGCAGTGTGAGGAAAATGACCAAAACTCTAATTAAAAGAATACAGTATAACCCCTTGGAACCCCAATCACTACTTCCATTAATAGAACAATCAAATTCTTTTTAAACTAGAAACCAAGCAATGAATCAAAGCGAAAAGCTAATTTAATTAGGCTAGATTATAAACCTAATTAACAAGCAATTCTAGAAACTAATAGGTCAAAATCATGCAAGATTGACTACAGTTCAATGAGAACTCTACTACAAAATAGAGCTTTAACGGCTACGGTTTAACAGCGGAAAAAAGAAAACCGCCGTTGTAAAAGAAAATACGGGCTTTCTACGGCGGTTAATTGATAACCGCCGTAGAAAGGGACTTTCTACGACGGCTGTAAGAGTTCCTTTCTACAGCGGTTTTAAATTACCCGCTTAGGCAGTCCCTTTCTACGGCGGTTTATTTGAAAACTGCCGTAGTATTGACGTACCCTAAATAACAATGTGTATCTCCATATCGCGGCCGAAAGTCTTCTTCTCCAAATTTCTACTACGGTTTTACACATTTGATGTAAAGAATGGTCATTTGAAGCTGAAATTTGCCACTTTAAGGTTAGAAACTTCTAAAATTTCCCACTAATTGCTTATTCTTGTACATTAGATATGTGTATATTGAATTTATTTTTATTTATGGTAGATTGAAATTTAAAATTACAATCCATATATATGGTGAACCTTAGTATTGTGGAACCCTATTTAGTTATACTATGTAGTTTGTTGGTGATGTGATATGATTTATAGGGTTTGGTTTTTATTGGATGATGTTCATAAAATTAGCACTACTTAGTGTGTGGATTATTTTTTTATGCATTGCATGTGTTTGATAAAATGCATAAATAAAAAACTTATGGGTTCTTCTTCATTTGATTATGTCTATTGTGCATGTGTTGGTCATGCATTATTTTTTTCATTGAGGTATTATATTAGTTTTGATTATATGAGTAACATTAGTATGACATGTGCTAACACAAGCATGCAACTTGATACTTTCTACATGAATTATTTATTTGGTTTTTTTAATTATTTCAAGGTGTTAGTTACGCATGGATCGAAATATATTGTTATATGGTGATCAGACCTCAGATTTGTAAGCGAAAGAAGTTGAGAATTTCATTGAATTGGCTTATAAGAATACAAAGTACGTCCATTGTCCGTGTAAAGCTTGTAAAAATGGTGCGCGGTTTAGAAAGCCACTTTCTACGGCACTTTAAATTTAAACCGCCGTAGAAAGTGGCTTTCTACGGCGGTTTATGTTAAACCGCCGTAGAAAAATGAGGCGGTTATGGAATTCCCGTGCGCGCCCCGGTCTATTCATATT
Organism: Leptodermis oblonga; assembly: GCA_016801395.1. Lineage (NCBI taxonomy): Eukaryota > Viridiplantae > Streptophyta > Magnoliopsida > Gentianales > Rubiaceae > Leptodermis > Leptodermis oblonga. The sequence continues at coordinate 26,026,385 of CM028751.1, forward strand.
AATCCCTAATTTTTTTTATTTTGTAAATTAAACCCAAAATTTTTGGAACTCTAATATTGAATATGCAATTTAATAATGATCAATCATTGCAAGTAATTAAAATACATTATATTGAGCAACTTAATAAATTTAATGTATTTCACTATAAATATTTGATTAATATTAAAGTGCATATTTACTATTAAAACTTAAAATTTTTTTGGGGTTAATATACGAAAAAGAAAACCTTGAAATCAAGAGGAATAGAGGCGCCTGCGGGAATTTTTGTGAAACTTACTGTCGCAGAGAAATGATTTCACGTCCTTACATATATATAGCGAATGAAATCCAGTAAGTATTGCTTTATTTTTTTATTGGGCTCTTAAGAATTCATTTTTCTTATACTACATAATGCATTTTGTGATTTGATTACTTTATCCAGTTCCCCCAAGTCGAAAACGCAGAAAATTTTTAAATATAATGAAGCTTATTACTTTATCAAAGCTTACATGTACTTCAGCAAAATTTATTAATTTTGAGGTTTTCCTATAATTATTATGTAACAGTACATGAAAATTTTGCGGTGGAATGGTTCACGGGAAAATTTGAAATTTAATTATTAAATGTTTCATAAAAGGCGAGATTTTGTACATAATTAATAAATATAATGTAAATTGGATATTTAATATTATATTTACAAAATTGTGGGGTTAATTTAAAAAAAGGAAAAAAAAGAAATTAATAGGAACATAGGCGCGCGGGAATTGGCTCCCTTTTTCCACTTTTCTACGGCGGGTCAAAAAAAACCGCCGTAGAAAATACATATTCTACGGCGGTTCAATTGAAACCGCCGTAGAACACCTTTCTACGGCGGTTTCAATTGAACCGCCGTAGAATGGGTTTTTCTACGGCAATACACATTCTACGGCGGTTTAAATTGAAACTGCCGTAGAAAACACCTTTCTACGGCGGTTTCAATTGAAACCGCCGTAGAAAACACCTTTCTACAACGGTTTAAATTGAAACCGCCGTTGAAAACACCTTTCTACGGCAGTTTCAATTTAAACCGCCGTAGAATGGTATTTTCTACGGCTATTTTTTTTGACCCGCCGTAGAAAGGGTCGGGTCTAAATTCAAATTAGGTATTGCTATTCTCTAATTTTTCCCATCTTTCCCCTGCATTCCCCTGTTTCCCTCTCCCCTCTCCTGACCCATTGGCTTCATTTTCTTCGTCCGACCGTCGCCCTCACTTCCCCGTGGCTATTCGGCGTTGCTGCTCAGACCTAGCTCACTAAGGTCTGAACTGTAGGTGTCGCGGAACCCGGCGCCCATTTCTTCCATTTTCCCCAATTTTTGGCTATAGGGTCCCTTGGTTGTAGGATTGAAATCCTAAATAAGGTTTAGCCAAATTCTTGGATTTCATTTTAAAGCTTTTGAAATTTTACCTTTCTTTTTTTACTTGTGATTGGACTAGGGTGTTTTTTACAATGTTGCTTTCGGGTTTGTTGGTAGTGATGAATGCTTGGATTGTTTTGGGTTTAATCGATTGGTGGTTTAATTGGTTTGGTTGTTGAATTTCGTGTTTTGTTTTGATTAAGTTGAGAACCTTGGTGTTTGATTCAGATTTCTTTTTAGGGGTGTTGAATTCGGTTTTGCTTGATTAAGTTGAGAACCTTGGTGTTTAATTTCAGTTTTGCTTGATTAATTTGAGAACCTTGGTGTTTGATTTAAGTTTTACTCGATTTAGTGTTCCTCCTTTAGTGATAATGAGGAAAATGTCAAGTGCTTGAGTTGGAGTTGTGAAATTTAAGCTTTATTAGGTTCCTTTTTTGGGGCTCCATTGGTTTAATTTCTTGAATGCCACTTATCTTTTGAAATTAAAGCTATCTTTGCATCAATTTAAAGCTTCTTTATTGCAAAAGCACAAAGTACCTCTTGAGTGTAGCTTGTCTTGTTTTAGGGAAGGAGAGTTTAAAATGAGTGAACTTCTCCTTAAAGCTTTTACCTTTCTTACTCTATTTAGTTTTAATCCTTTAGTGAAATGATTGTTCTCATTAGTTGAAGTTGTGAAATGTCAAGTGCTTTATCAATTTTACCCTTTCTAAGTCCACTTTTTTGGGGCTCCTTTGGTTTAAAGTGGATAATGGCACTTGTTTATTGAAAATAAAACTTTCTTCTCCTCGCTTTCCCTTATCTTTGTTTGAAATGAGTGAAATATGCTTTGTGAGTTGTTCACCATGAGGAGGGTCATTTTTTTATAAATGTAGAGTGTGAAATATCACTTCTCCTTAAATCTTTTACCTTTATTAGGCGATTTAGTGTTCCTTCTTTAGTGATAATGAGGAAAATGTCAAGTGCTTGAGTTGGAGTTGTGAAATTTAAGCTTTATTAGGTTCCTTTTTTGGGGCTCCATTGGTTTAATTTCTTGAATGCCACTTATCTTTTGAAATTAAAGCTAACTTTGCATCAATTTAAAGCTTCTTTATTGCAAAAGCACAAAGTACCTCGTGAGTGTAGCTTGTCTTGTTTTAGGGAAGGAGAGTTTAAAATGAGTGAACTTCTCCCTAAAGCTTTTACCTTTCTTACTCTGTTTAGTTTTTTTCCTTTAGTGAAATGATTGTTCTCATTAGTTGAAGTTGTGAAATGTCAAGTGCTTTATCAATTTTACCCTTTCTTATAACTTATTTGATTGTATTTTATTTTGCTACTCAATTACATTTGAATTTATACTCTGTTGTAGTACTTCAAGATCGACCGCACTCCATTAAGCACTGTGGATATAGATACTATGAGAAAAATATGCGCTAGTTATATTGTGGAGCATTAGCCGTATTTAATGGTTGTTTTGATAGTAATGAAACTTGTTGATATTATAGCTGTATAAATTTTTTTGGATATGCCCCTGTAATATAATAGCGATTTCAACTTCTATCTTGGTGATATTTTGTATTAATTTTAAACTTTTAGAAGCAGGTTTTGCTTTAAACCAGTGAAATTCCTCACTTTCTATCGCGGTTTGGGTGCGAATGTCTTGGACTTTCTACGGTGGTTTAGTTAGAATGGAAGAACCACCGTAGAAAGATGGACTTTCTACGGCGGTTCTTCCCAACCGCCGTAGAAAGTCCGTAAACTTTCTATGGCTGCCGAATAGATGGCGGTTCAAAAAGGCCGAAAACAGCCGTTAAAAGCCCTAAAAAACCGCCATTAAAAGTCATTTTTGTAGTAGTGGAAGAATTCAAAATTATGGGTATTAACCTTACACCAAATTGTATTAATGAATTCAATCTAGTTGTATTAATTTGCCCAAGCCTCTTTAAATAGAGAGTTGCGCGCCTTTTAGAAGTAGAAAAGGAATAGAAAATAAAAGTGGAAATCAATGAGAATTGGAATCCTTACAAACCAGAAACCTCAAGGAACTAGGTTAATGGGAGGCAGAATTTTGGTTGCCTTCCAAGAAGGGGTTGGCCGAAATTCTCCTAGAAAATAAAAGGAAAATACAAGAAAAAGGTAATCCCTATTTCTTAAAAGAAAACATGCAAGAATTCTTTTCAAGAAACTATAAATTTGATAATTACCTTAAAAGTAAGGAAGGGAAGTAAAACACACACATTTACACCTAAGGGCGCACCTAGTGAGGTGGCGGCAGAACCCTTAAGTGTGTATGGTTCTTTTGTGTGCTAAATTCCTTAGGGTTCAAGTGCCTTAATTAACTGAACACTCTTGAGAACTCTTTGGTCATCTTCCAGCTCCTTAGCATTTATGAACTCCTGGACTCGGCTTTGAGTATAAATGATTAGGCTTGTTAAAGCTTCTACATCTTCATGCATCAACTCCGAGTTATTGGTCCAATGATGTCAATTAGTGTATCCCTCTGATATGGACTTGGATCCAGAAGAACTATCGGCTCGGCAGTATCTTCTGCAGCTAGTGGTTGATGCGATGAAGGCGTATTGTTCATTCCTTCATCAGCTCCTCTTGGCAATTCTGGCTATGGGCCTCTAAGTCAAAGAGGAGCTGCTAGTTGCTGGCCACAACAATATCATAATGATAGCTTTTAGACTGATAAAGATGATTGCAAATTTTAGACGGTGTACATGTTTACGTTGAATGGTGGGGCTGTTAGCTTGAAATTTTCCAAACAAGAGACTATTGTAGATTCTACAATAGAGTTCGAGTACATTGCTACTTCATAAGCTGTTTAATTCACTCAATTGTTAATGTAGTGAATTTATATTGTGATAACAATTGAGCTATGACACAGGCCTAGTAGCCTAGGCCTCCTAAGCAATCCAGTCATTGATGGAAATGAAATAAAGATAACAGGGGATCTAGAAAAGAAAACATAGTTGATCCTTTAACTAATCTGCCTCTGTCTCAAAAGAAAGTCATGCTTGTTCATTCAATTTAAAATTAATGAATGATATTGGGTTTAGTTGTTATGAATGATTGTTTATATGTAAGAATTTTTTTTGTTTTATATACTTATGTGATGATGGAATGACAAATTTTTTCATTTTATTTATATATTTATATGGATGATGATAAAAGTACTTACAAAAATATCTTGTTTTTCTTGAAAATTTTTAATTGAAAATTTTTAACAAATACAAAGGATATTGTCAATGCAGATATATTAGCATGCTAATATATGAGTGAATTACTGAAGAACATGTTCATTGAAAAGACCTACTCAAAAATTTACATAAGATTAACTATTCGATTGCCAATAGAAAAAGTTATATATGATAGTGGTGTAGTTGATCCTCAAAATTGAGATCATAAGAGTATATTTGGTGTGTATTATTATGTACACTAGAATCATAAGTGATTTTGTGTACACTATAAGTTAGGTATAACAAAAAGTATATATTCATAGTTTATGGTTAATATATGATTTATCACTCCTAATAGTGGGATAGAATATCCCAAGAATGGCCAGTTGTTGAATATCAATTCATGACATTTTTGCAAACAAGAAGTAAATTTAGAAGAGTTCTGAATTTGTTTAAAGTTGATTTTCTGAAACAAAAAATAGCAATTAGTACATTAAGAGCTGGCACACATATACATTACCCTTGTACTAATTGAGATACAATATGATAAGCAAATTTAAATTACAAGAAATCTGGTTCATAGAAAGGTAGAGTCGATCACTTGACTTTTTCTAAACACTAGATGGTCATGACGTCTTCTTAGTCCCAATCTTGATCGAGTTGTTAAATTGATGGTAAATTAAAGTTGTAATTTATTTAAATTTTACAGTGACTAAAATAGTTTTTAGTTCAAGTGAGAGTTTGTTGTATTATATGCACTATAAGCCAATTTAATTTTAAGATTAAAATTATATTTATTACAAGTTATTAGAAACCTAACAGGTTACACACAAAAGAACCGTATCTGGAGTTACTTTAAATAATTATTTGATAATTACTTGCTTATGGGTAAAAGTTAAATATATATTTACTGAATTTGTGAAAGGATTATGTGACTGCATATACGATTTGTGCAATTGTATCTTATATGTCAAACAAATAGATACATGAGAATCTGTTTGAACGAATTGACACGGAATAAAATTCCAGTACAAATCCGTGAATAATTGGCTGTAAAATAGGTATATGATGCCAAGGTGAATTAATTGCTCTCACGATACCAAACACAGAAATGTATAGGACGATTTTTTTGAGCTAACACGTTTCTTGACCGACCCTGCAGTGATTCTGTAAAGCTTAGTGGGAACTGATAAGAGGTCTGGCTTCTATATAACTTGGTGATAGAAAGCTTCTTCCACCACTACAGTACATGCATCACCTAGTTTATGGCATTCACACTACTACAAAAAGGGCTTTCAATGGCGGTTTTTAAACACATTTAACGGCAGTTTTCTTTCATTTTGAACCACCATCTATCCGGCAGCCGTAGAAAGTTTACGGACTTTCTACAGCGGTTAGGAATAACCACCGTAGAAATATGAACTTTCTACGGCGGTTCCAAAATATACCGCCGTAGAAAGACTTGGAACCGCCGTAGAAAGTCCATCTTTCTATGGCGATATATTTCGGATCCGCCGTAGAAAGTCCAACTTTCTACGACGGTTTCTAACTAAACCGCCATAGAAAGTACAAGACATTCGCACCCAAACCGCAGTAGAAAGTGAGGAATTTATCTGGTTTAAAGCAAAACCTACTTCTAAAAGTTTAAAATTAATATACAAAATATCGTCAAGATAGAAGTAGAAATCGCTATTATATTACAGGGGCATATCTAAAAAAATTCATACAACTATAATATCAACAAGTTTCAACCATCAAATACGGCTAATGCTCCACAATATAACTAGCGCATATTTTTCTCATAGCATCTATATCCACAGTGCTTAATGGAGTGTGGTTGATCTTGGAGTACTGCAATAGAGTATAAATTCAAATGTAATTGAGTAACAAAATGAAATACAATCAAATAAGTTATGTGAAATCAAAATCAAATACATTTTCGAGTGCCAATGTTTTGGATTTCATTGCGATGTGGTACATGTAATGCATGATATAGTAGCCACATTCCCAGATAGACTTTTGTTTTTTATGCTATTGAATATTATTATACGAGTTAGAAGATCATACAATTGTATACAACACAACGTTGAATAAAAAAATTCAATAAGAACCAATTTTACCTTAACTAGTATCCATTCAGATTGCATATGCACATTTCTCAGCAATCCTAGGAAAGCTTGATAATTAAACATCACCCTATAAAAAATGAATGATGAATAAAAATAATTAGCAACATAGGTATATATGATTGGCATTAGAAATTATACAATCTAATATTAGTTAATATAACTCACTCATCTATAAGTATTAATGCCTCGTCTGTTTGTGGATTTTGTAATGAATCAAACCAGTACACAACTTTTTCAATCGGTCTAATGGCTGTAAGCATCCAATGTCCACTACAAACCAAAAATTCAATGATCTCAGATCTTTAAATCAGTGTTTCTTAAAAATTAGAGAAACACTTACAGTGTTTACCTCTGAAGATATGGTAACAGATAAATTTCTTTATTCTGATGCTTCAAGTTTTGTGCAATGTATTGTACCCTATCTTCATATGTGTTTCCTAATTCCGTGACATGATCAACTGAGAGAAATCCTATCCCCTTCCGGCCATTCCTTTCAACCAAATCATGTAAAGCTCTAGGGAATTTACATTATCATCATTGGTTAGTCCAGGCACATGGAATTCATACTATATAACAATAATCTGAAAATACAAATAAAATTAAGTGGAAACTCACTTGATGAACAATTGCATGCAACAGTTTGTGACCATGTTTTCTCTTGACAATAAGTCAACAACATCCTTTCAATCCATACTAATAGGATGATCCACACCTATTATATCTCTTGTCAATTGAAACAAGAAACAAGTGAAGTTTGAATCTTTCTCTATTCGTAGTTCTAACTCGTGCAGTGGATTAGATGTCAAAGAGGATGCCATTTCATTTGGAGTGGTCGAAGACGATTTTATCTCATTCATAGAATTCAAACAACATTTTTTCTTTTTTGAACATTTATCCACCTAAGACCATTTGAAATAAAATTAATGACACAAAAAGGTATGAAGTATTTCACAAATAAATGTAAGCATATACCTGTTTTAATGGATCAGGAATAAGCTCAATCAAATGTATAGGCCATTCCACAAAAAAGGAATGGCACATTCCCACAGTTGAAGCCTCTTCCTCAAGAAATGGCAGTGGGGCAAGGTCATCATATGAAATTTTAATTGCAACCCTCACGCAACCTTTCCTTACCTCGCGGCCGTGGTGCTTTTTCTACTTATAAACATTTCCCTTGCCCACAAGCTTACGTCTCTTACATGTATCCTCATAGATGAACATATGACAGTCACACTTGTCCTGAGATAATAAGCAAGCGAATGAACATTATTGAACTATTTCCGTTAAATCCAAAAACTAAGTGTAATCATCAAAAGCAATATCAATCTTTTTTAGCATTGACAATATGAAAGAAATTATAGAAACAAATATGACAGACATAAATGTACTTTAATTACCTTGTAATCCCCTAAAGAACTTACATCTTCCAAGGTTGTTGGTATAGGGCTATTCTGAACCTCATTCAAACTGATCGGGTCCATAGATGAAACAGGGATCGTATGTAACTCAGGCAAACTTGTAGGGATTATAGGAGAAAAATTATGATTACGAGGTACTTTTAGGCAAACTCGTAGGACTCATAGTGGAAACATGGCTACCATGTACCTCAAATATCTCCGGGGCCATTCCGGCAGTTTCTGGGTTCAAGCTCTGACATTTGGCACTATTGAGGACAGTGGCTCTTGCTGTATCATAGTCAGTCCCCATCTTAGTACATATAAACCCAACCATCATCTTAAGATCTGTTTGACATTCATCGAGCTGGGTAGTGGTTTTTTGAAGCTTTCTTTTAGTTAAATCTAGTTCAGTTTTAAGCGACGAGCTTGTTGTAAAAAAAAAACATATGTAATACTGGCCCTGGTAGAATGGCCGCGAACACAACCGGGGTGATCGGTCTTTCCCGTTACCTTGACAAGAATGTCATTCCTATCCTCTAAAACTTTCTCCCCTTGGGACTCGCGCAAACATAGATTTTCCTAAACATTTTGCCAAAAATATGAAATGTAAATAGATTAATTATAGTTTTAATTATATGAGTAGCTTAAACAACTGAAACATAAGCAAAAGTATGGTGTAAACTTACAATTTCACTTCCAACACGACCAGCCTCTGGGGTAAAGTGTTCGCCATTTTTGTTTGTGTGAGCCTGTCTCCAAAGTAGATGCCGGCCTGGCCTTGCATAAGGTTCTTCTCCTTCTTCTTCGGACGTACCGTCTTCTAAAGCCTTCTTCCCATTTTCAAGCAATGCCTCTTCATGAAAATTCTTCTTTAGTAGTCGGTATCCACCACCAGATAAATTATGGTAAAAAGAATTCAAATTGGCATTCTTTTGAGCTTTTCCACGAATTGCCTAGAGGAAAATAAAATGAAAAGAGATTATCCATAAACTGAGCAATTTCAAATATCCAAAAACAATAAGGAAATAAAATTCAAATAATTACCTTCCATTCTTCTGCTTCACGGCTAGCCTTAAACTTAAGGCACGTCTCCCTTGGGAGATATTTATATTCAAGGCATGGGTCCTCACCCTTCAAGTCGCCATTGATATATCTACCTAAAAAGGATTTCCAATCTTTCCAACGTTTACCGGCATAAGAAATCCACTTGGTTTCGAGCTCTTCAGTTAATTTAAAAACAATGCCTACATTAAACAATAGAAGTACAAAGTTAGGTAATTTGGTTCATTTGTATAAATGGGTAAACAAACAATGCATTATAATTTTGTAGAATACCTATATTTCTATCCACACTCTCTTCTTGATCTCGTCAGGGACTTTGGGCCATGATGCATATTCCATAATGTCCACTTAGCTCTTGGCAGTGAATGCTACGAAAGTAATCCACTTCGTATGATAATTTTTAGGCTCATTTTTGGAATTGAATGCAATCTCAAGTGTTTTCCCCTTCAAACGCATTTCCAAAAGATCGTTGCAATTTGTAGGCCATCTACCTCTTTTAGCTCTAGTAGAAGAACCATCTCCATTGCCATTTCCCTCATCACTATGCTCCTCATTGCGTTTTCTTTTTCGGGCCATTACCTTATCTTAAACTTTAGGTAAAGACAAAGAGAAAACAAGATAACATCTTTTCATTTCAAGAAAGTTTTAATTTCAAAAACCAAGCGCCATTGAACACTTTAAACCAAAGGAGACAAAAAAAGGGATCCTAAGAAAGGTTAAATTTAAAAGGAAAGTTACAATTCACAACTTCAAATCATGAGAACAAGCATTTCACTCATTTTACTAAAGGATGAAAACAAAATAGAGTAAGAAAGGTAAAAGCTTTAAGGAGAAGTTCACTCATTTTACACTCTTGAACCTAAAACAAGAAAAGCGACACACAAAAGATACTTTGTACGTTTGCAATAAAGATGCCGGAAAGTGATGCAAAGATAGCTTTAATTTCAAAAGATAAGTGCCATTGAAGAAATTAAACCAAGGGAGACACAAAAAAGGAGCCTAAGAAAGGTTAAATCTAAAATGCAAGTTACATTTCACAACTTCAATACAGCCACCAAGCATTTCACTCATTATCACTAAAGGAGGAACATGAAATCGATTAAATCCTGACTTCAAACACTAAGATTCTCAAATTAATCAAGCAAAACCGAAATCAAACACCAAGGTTCTCAAATTAATCAAGAAAAACCGAATTCAAACACCAAGGTTCTCAAATTAATCAAGCAAAACCGAATTCAAACACCAAGGTTCTCAAATTATTAAAGCAAAACCGAATTCAACACCCCTAAACCCAAAACCAAACACGAACTCAAAAACCATTCGATGAACCTAAACCCGAATTCAACAACCAAACCAATTAAACCACCAATCGATCAAACCCAAAACAATCCAAGCATTCATCATTATCAACAAGCCCGAATGCAACATTGACAAAAAACCCTAGGCTAATCACAAGTAAAAAAAGAAAGGTAAAATTTCAAAAGCTTAAATGAACTCCAAGTATTCCGCTAAATCTTATTTAGGATTTCAATCCTACAACCAAGGGACCCTATAGCCGAAATTCTTGTTGGGGAAAATAGATGAAATGGACACCGGGTTCCGATAAAGCTAAAGCCGGAGCTGGGTGACTTCAGGGCTAGCAGCCAACGCCGAACAGCTGTGCGGAAGAGAAGGAGACGATCGGCAGTCTGCGGATGAAGAAAATGAAGAAAATGGGTCGGGAGAGAAGAGAGGGAAACAGGGGAAGCAGGGAAAAGCTTGTAAATTCAAATTCCTAATTTGAATTTATGAGCTGACCCGACCCGTTTTCTACAGCGGGTAAAAAAAACCGCCGTAGAAAACACGTTTCTACGGCGGTTTAAATTGAAACCGCCGCAGAAAGGTGTTTTCTATGGCTGTTTCAATTTAAACCGCCGTAGAAACACCTTTCTACGGTGGTTTTTTTTGAACCGCCATAGAAAATGAGGAAAAAAGGGTGCCAATTCCCGAGCGCCTCTGTTCCTATTAATTTCTATTTTTCTTTTTCTTTTTTTAAATTAACCCCACAATTTTGTAAATATAATATTAAATATCCAATTTGCATTATATTTATTAATTATGTACAAAATCCAGCCTTTTATTATTATAAACATTAAATAATGAAATTTCTAATTTTCCCGTGAACCATTCCACCGCAAATTTTTCATGTACTGTTACATAATAATTATAGGAAAACCTCAAAACTAATAATTTTCGATAAAGTACATTTAAGCTTCGATAAAGTAATAAGCTTGATTATATTTAAAAATTTTCTGCGTTTTCGACTTGGGCGGACGGGCTAAAGTAATCAACTCTCTAAATGCATTAAGTAGTATAAGAAAAATTAATCCTTAAGGGCCCAATAAAAAAATAAAGTAATACTTACTGGATTTCATTTGCTATATATATGTACGGACATGAAATCATTTCTGCGCGACAGTAAGTTTAACAAAAATTCCCTTGGGCGCCTATATTCCTGTTAATTTCTAGGTTTTCTTTTTCGTAAATTAACCCCAATTTTTTTAAAAAATTTAATATTAATCAAATTTTTATAGTAAAATACATTAAATTATTAAGAAGCAATTTAATATAAATTATTTTAATTACTTGCAACGATTGATCATTATTAAATTACATATTCAATATTAGAGTTTAAAAAATTTTGGGGTTAATTTACAAAATAGAAAAAATTAGGGATTAATATGAATAGATCGAGGCGCACGCGAGAATTCCATTTTTGCCTCATTTTTCTAAGGCGGTTTAACATAAACCGCTGTAGAAAGCCACTTTCTACGGTGGTTTAAATTTAAACCACCGTAGAAAGTGGCTTTCCTACGGCGGGTTTTGTTAAACCGCCGTAGAAAGTGTCCATTATTAAGGTTTTCTTTTTTTTGTAAAATAACCCCAAAAAATTCCCCCCCCCCCCCCCCCCTTTAATATTTAATATGCAATTTAATATTGATCCATTTTACAGTAAAATACATTATATTTATTAATTATATACAAGTTATAGCCTTTATACCAATGAAAAAAAAATTAATTAATAAATTTCAAATTTTCATTTAACCAATCAATTATTTTGGGGTCGCAAAAAAATTTCAATGACTGATACACAATAATTATAGGAACACTTAAAAAGTAAGAATTTTCATTGAATTAATGGTAGGTTTTGTACAATTGAATTTCTGTGTACTTAATTATCTCTAGTTAAATAATTAAAGTCAATCAAGAATTTCAATTATGTTAAGATAAATCATTCATAGCGGCAATTAATTAATACTCTTTACAATTGGTTACAAGTAGTACTCAATGTCGTATCCATGTATAGTCTTAATTAATTTTCGATCGTTTCTGTATATCTCCTATACATGCAGGCTAGTTAAGAGGCGAAAAAATAGAAAGAGGTTGACGTGGGTACGAAATGCGCCTTAATAGAAACTATATTGAAGAATCTCTCTAAAATAATAAATATATACTAATCGATAAACGAATAATTTATTCATTTAGCGGTCAATAACTAACCTCACTAAATGAATATCTTTTTTCCGATGCCTAGAAAATTAATTCATCAAGGGTTAACTGTAAAATCAAAACTATAGTTTTAAACAACTTTAAACCTCCCTATCACATTAACATAAATAGTGAAGCTTTATGCAATTTCAAATAATTGCAAACTCAAATTTACATCAATTTTGATAGAGCTTCCCCTGTAAATTTTACCATAACTCCTTGTTAAATAAACAGTGAAGGGTTTAGGGTTTAGGGTTTAGCGAGATACGCGTTGTTATTTAGGGTAAAATACGTCAATTCTATGGCGGTTTATTTGAAAACCGCCGTAGATAATGGCTTTCTACGGCGGTTAATTAAAAACCACCGTAGAAAGTGACTTTCTACGGCGGTTGTAAGCAAACCGCCGTAGAAAGTGACTTTCTACGGTGGTTTTTAATTAACCGCCGTAGAAAGTTAGTTACAACGGCGGTTATTTGATAACCGCCGTAGATAATGTCTTTCTACGGCGGTTTATATGCCGCCGTAGAAAGCCCGTATTTTCTTTTTTAATGGTGGTTTCGTGTTTTTCGCCGTTAAAACTCCATTCTGTAGTAGTGTCACATTCTTTTATTCTCTTTTAGTTCTTCATAATCGAATTTCAAAGGAAGCTAATTAAGAGGGACGATTGGAATATATTTTACTGTTAGAGGCACAAGTTTGATTCAAATTCAAGACAAGACAAACGTGGGCAAACTGAACATCTCCTGGCCGGAGTTCACATCATTATGTATTTCTTTCTACCGACGCAGTTGTAGTAGTATTGATTTTTGGTACTAGTAAAATATAAATTATCCAATAACAAATTATGTTATACATCCAAAATATATAGTAGTCGTTTCATGTTATCGTGAATGACTGAAGGAGGACAAATACATGGAAGAACTTTTTCTTTATTTTTCATACAAGACAAATTGTGATACGTACAATTGAAACTCGAAAAATCATGCACAAACAGATAATGAACCAATTAATTAATGAACGAATACTTTGGAAATACAAATAAATGAAAGAAAACGAATATGATCCAACTTTAATTAGTTGATGGCACTGCAAATCCTTCTGATGATCCCATCGCTACCTGTGAGGGGTTCAATATTACCCATGTTTACCATAGCAAAGCAAAATCTGCAGCAAAGGTTCTTGGATTTCTACTATACTCGGAAACAATGCTGTCCGTTTTTCCTCCATTGAAAAGAACTTGGTCTGAATGAAGAAGCCCTTTTTTCTGCATTAGATTCTTGAAATAATTGTTATCAAATGAGTTTGGTGTGACCAAATCCAGTGCTGCTAAATTGCTATCTCCGGCAACATCTGTTGGGCATCGGCGCCTACGAGTGTTAGCGAAGCCCCTATCGATATCTGTTCCATTGCTGTAGATCCTATCCTGGAATGTGAAGCATTGGGCTTGACCAAGTGTCTGAGCTCCTGCAATTAATTAAAATAAATGAAACAGTCAATTTTGATGCCTAGGTTAATTACTCAATTAATAACGTAGCTAATGAGACAAATAGTACCTGTTGCACTGAATTATTGACTACTTATTTCGAGTTAAATTAACGTAGTAAGAAGAAAGTCGCATGAAATTGATCAGCTTGCATATTAACCTCACCTGACAACGCAACCATTTCCCTTTCAGTCAATCCCTTGTCATTAAACTTTTTAATAATAGGGTCAAGATCTTCAAAGAATCCGGGAAGATCTGTATTTGCCTGAGATGGGTTTGCCGTGGTTTCTTCTTCCGAGCTTCACTTCCCATGTTGGACCGCCCACCTAAAACAATAAATATATTAGTTCTTGTGGTTAATTGAAGTGCTTATGTGTCTAATTAATCGAAGCAATTAATCACAATCACTTACTGCAACTGATGCATCCCTTGCTGCAGTTGCAAGAATATCAGCACAAGAAACAACTCCAGGACATATCTTCTCTACTTCACCCTTTGCAGTCTCTATTACTCCATATCCTCTCGCTGAATTGATATTCGGGAGTGCACTTTGCTCGCTTTGCATGGAAGAAGTCTCCTTCAGTAAGATTGATGCATCACCACCCTGGTTTAATTAATTATTTCAAATTAAGCACACGTAAAAAAAAAAAAAAAGAATTGTAATTTTTATTTTAATTTATCCACTAATTGGCATCATTAATTCAAGTTCTCATGCATGCAAATCTATTTTAATAAATCGATCCTGACCTGAACAAAGCAATCATGAAAATGAAGGCGAATGAGGGATGCCGCCATACGACGCTCTCGTGAAATTGCTTGCCGAATGGAAGTGCGAATTGTGCTTATTGCTGAAGGACATGTACTGTCGTAAAATGTAGGAGAAAGCTGTGCTTCACATTGAATGTTGCCCAGCAAGAATAATACTAAAACAACAGCAGTTGCTCCATTAATGATTCAAAGCAATTAACTATAAATCTATCAGCTGATATTCTACGGAGATTATCAGATTATGGATTGGCAAGAACGAATGATTTGTAGTAACTAAAGCCGATGGGTGATCGATGATAGATGAAGTGAAATGGACGCAGTTTATAGGGCTTTATTTGATGTGTGTTTGAAAAGTATATATGCAAATTAATTATTAAGGAGGGTGTGACTAGAGCGTAATACGTAAATCGGTAGCTCGCTGCATTGACTTTTCCTTTGCTTATAATTTTCTTATATGACTGCATTGACTTTGCCAACTCCGAGTGTTTTGTAGTTTGCACTAATTATTCATTTCGTACTCGGTAAAGTTTTCAACTTGGCGCTTCAAAGAAAATGGGGTATATTAGTTCCTTTTCCGTCATCATCAAGAAGCCCACGTGCACAATCAATTACTTTCAATGGAAAACTTTGTTATGCATGCATTGAAAGTGTTTGTCTTGTTTTTTTTTTTATTTGTTTACTCTTTTTTTTTTTCCTACGCCCTTACATATATATAATTGTATGTGTTTTTAACAAACTTTTTTTTAGAAATTTAAAATTTTCAATATTGACGTTGAAAATGGTCCCACCACAATTGACAGAAGACCAAGAAACAAAACAATCCAAACAGCTGATAACAAATTATTTGATCTCATAATCATGAGATATGAACCACAACAGTGTCCTAATCTACTAAAGTGTAAATCTATACATTGTATAGATCTAAACAGGGATATACCACTTATTACTCATGAAAGTTTAAGACTGAATCTTCAACTGCGTCTTCATACACTATGGCCATCAATATCACCATAATCAGTGATTCATACACCATAGTCACGGAGAAAAATCACCATAGTCTGAGAGAAAAACACCATCAGGAGAAAAATATCATCATAAACGAGAAGAAAAGCGCCATAAACAGAGAGAAAAACTCTCTTATTGCTCCAATTAGGGAGTCTAAAATTCAAAACAAAAGAAAATTAAGCAAGAATGAATTAAAGTAGAACTATTTCTCCCAAGGAGGATAAGGGAAAAAGATGATGAATGGTAAGGTTTGGAGAGAGGAGGGGAGATGCGGCAATTGGGAAATTGTTTCCTTTCGTTAGATATGTTGTTCACAATTAATTTACACATAATACGTAAAGAAATATATAAGTGAAGAAAATTGTGATTAATTAATTATTTTAGATGTTATTCATAAAAAGTTGTATATTTTAGAACTGGCACACGTACTTTCAAGCACCTTGTAGATGCGGAGCTCACACGCCATGTGTATAAACTTTATTTTCCCCTTTTTCCCTTTTATTTTTTAACTTAATTTTATTTTTCAAAAGTATCATCTTTACATTCAAAAGTATAAGTGTTAATTTCAACAATCAAGTTTTCATTTCAAAAGTATAAATTTAATTCTCAAAAAGCATCACTATTACTTTCAAAAGTATGAATGTTACTTTTAACAATAAGCTTTTTATTTCAAAATTATCATTTTTACGTTCAAATTACAAATATTACTTTATAAACTAAACAATTCATTTCAAAAGTATATGATTAATTATAAAAGGTATCCCTTTTAAATTCCAAAGTATAAGTGTTAGTTACTAAAACAGTGTTTCATTTCCAAAGTATCCTACTTAATTACTTTCAAAAGTGCAAGTATTAGCTTGATTATAGACTAAAGTACAAAATGTCTCTTAGTTTTTAAAACACTTATTGGTCCCTTACATTTATTTTTTTTGTTGGACCTTTTTTGTCCTTTACTTTTTATCACATATTTTTCGGTGCCTTACATTTCATAAAATAAACTTTGTAGTCACTTGACCTGCAATAACCCATTCCACAGCTACAAATGGACACTAAAGATAATCATACAAAATGTGAATGACCAAAAAGTACATTTCAGAAAATCAGGGACAAATCATGATCAATATGGTATAACTCATTTTGCAATATTGTATTTTTATACACTTGTACTTTTTCATTATTTACTTGTAAAGCAATTTTTTTCCCACGATAAAATATAACTCTTTTCGGGGCTAAAATAGAAATAAAATTCATTTTTTACTTGTACCAGTCACATGCTAATTTTAGTTGAGGACAAAAACAAATGTTATTGAAACTTGAGGAGCCAAAAACAAAATTGTTATGACACATTCAACAGGGTAAAATGGACACGCGTTGACCTAAGGTCAAAGAATAAAACATTAAGGTTGTGCTTGGTTGAGGGTTTTAGAGTGGGGAATGATAATGGAAATGAAAAGTGTGTACTTAGTGGGAAGGTTTCATTCCCCTGATTCCACTCCCAAATCCTGCTTTTCTCCAATCATTCATCCCCCCTTCATTTTGGGAGGAAATATAAATCATTCTCTTATGAAATTATTTTTTTTGGACATTTTTTATTTTAAAAAAAATTGAAGTACTAAAATTTATCATTACAATACATTTAAACAGAAATAGTTTATAATATACTAAAAGTTCCAAAATATATATATATACACTAAAAGTTAAATATAAAAAAATAAAAATAAATTTTAATAATAAAAATTTTATTTGTGAATCAAACATCATCAATGGAAATGATAGTCATTCCCTATCCCAAACCAAACGACACAAATACAATGATTACCTCTACTATTATTTCTCACTACTATCATTTTCATTTTCATTTTCATTTACATTCTCATTCCCCTTTATGATTAACCAAGCGCACCCTAAATAGTCCCATATATATTTGCATAATCGGTCTTATGTGTCCCTTACTTTCTTTAAAATGTATTGATATATTAGAAACTACACTCGATATATGATAAATCAAAAGATAAATTTTATATGTGATATTTCAACAATTAAACTTATACTGCGATATATAAGACACTAAACTCAATAGGCTAAACTCAGTACCTGATACATCTGAAGCTAATCTTGATACTCGATGTTTCAGTAGCAAAACTCATAACTGTGACATATATGAGGGTAAACTTAATACGCAACATATAAGAGGCTGAAATCAATACGCGATATTTCAGCAACTAAACTCATAATCATGATGCATCAACAACTAAACTCAGTACACCCGATGTTAAACTCAATACGCGATACATCATAGGGCAAACTCAATACGTGAAACTTCAAAAACTAAACCCTTAAGAGCGATACATCAGTAGCTAAGTGCGACACACCAGAGACTAAACTCAATGCGCAATACATTAGATATTGAACTCAATATGCGATAGTTGAGCACCTAAACTCATAACTATGATATATCAGAGGTTAAACTCAATCGAGACATTAAAAGCTAAACTCGATACACAATATACTTCAACAACAAAACTTATAACCGTGATACAACAACAAGTAAACTCGATACCCCAAAGTTTAAACTCAATACACAATACATCATAGTACGTCTAAAATCGATATAATGTTTTCATAACATAGCCAAGATACACTCGATACACGAGTTAATTTTCATCAGAAGTTAAATTTGATACACGTGCTATCAAACTGTCACATACTTCGAATACAAGTTTTTTGGATATTTTAGAATATCTATATGCTCCCTCATTGGAACCCACACTACCCGACCCCACCCCTCTCCCCAAAGAAAAAAAATGATTTTAGGAAAAGAGAAAGTACATTTTTTTCTTAAATTGTTTATGATCTGGTTGCTTCAATACAATTACATATTTCAACTTATATTAACATAATTTAAATGTTTGATTAATTCATTCATGTAGGAACTAATGTTTCTGACCTTAGACATTATATTTATTTATTTATATTATTTTATCACCAAACTTAAAAAGGGTTTTAAATTTTAACATTGTTATCTCTCCATTAGGTGCTTGATGGAAGCATGGTTGACAAGTGAACAATGTCTGATTGACTATTCTTGTGTATTACTTTAGGGCGAAATACAAAAACAACCCCAAAATTTATAGTAAGTACAAAATAAACCTCCAAATTTTGAAAAATACAATTTAAACCTTGACTAAAGAAAATAATTTTAACTGAGATATATGTTTAACTTTTTAGCCAAAAATG
Source organism: Leptodermis oblonga (assembly GCA_016801395.1). NCBI lineage: Eukaryota > Viridiplantae > Streptophyta > Magnoliopsida > Gentianales > Rubiaceae > Leptodermis > Leptodermis oblonga. Next base: position 26,045,526 of record CM028751.1, read on the forward strand.
CCCTTAATCTTTTTAAATACCTTCGGTGCTTCTCTGTTGAAACATGGCCTCCAATCCTCACATGACAGCCATCATCGTCGTTGATCCCTTTCATTAAAGCAGCCATTTGTGTCTAGTCGTTGCTGCCACTGTGCTCCAGATCTGCCGTCGGGCACCTTACCGCTTCGTCTCCAGCTTTTCTACCTTGTCGAGTGTTTTCCTTCTTATTCATGTTAATGTGGATAGAATCTCCTTCACTGCCATGGTATCTCCCCCAGACTAAAATTCTGAGAATTCTAGCACGAGTAGGATGAATCAACTTGGGCCAAAGCCAAGTCCACCAAAGCCTTTCTTGATGTGGAACTATTGTTCCTCCATGATGATCACTTTGCTACTCTGCTCTGTTGGGTTTTCAACAAGCCGAACCACTCCATTAATTGTTCTTGAAAATAAAATCCATATATATTTTAATAGTTTGTAATTTGCTCGAGCTAGTACAATCTCCTTCATGCTCGTAGATTCTATCCACATAAATAAGAAGGAAAACACTGACAAAGTAGAAAAGCTTGAGACGAAGCGGAAAGGCGGCGGCAGATCTGAGCACAGTGGTGACAGCAGCAACACGCGAACGACTCTTTTATGTTTTAACGAAAGGGAACATCGACTGAAATCCCAATTACAACCTAAGATGAACCTACCAAGGGGAGGGGGTGAATTAGATTCTTAACCCTTTTAAAAATTTCTTCTGAAAAGAACAACTTTGAAAAACCATTTTCAAAGACAAGTGTAAAAATCAATTTTGCACTAGTGTGGTGTGTGAAGTGTAATTTGCAAAAATAAAGCAATTTAACAAGAAAATAAGAACACACCAAATTTATAGTAGTTCGGATTCCCTTACACTTGTTTAACTATTTCTCAAGAGATTAAGTATTTTCCCGAGCCTAATCTACCTCTAGACTAGGACTTCCTTGCTTAATCTAATTTTAGATTAAGACTCTCTTGCCTATGGCTAGCAATGGATCTTTTGCTATATCAATCCTCAAGGATTTTAGGTCTTACTCAATACTCTTCTTGCCTAGACCAAATGACTTTTGCTTGATCAAACTCTTGATCAAGACTTTCTTCCCTTTGTCTAATTTTACTCTAGACTTAGGACTTTACCCCTTTGCCTAATCTCAACCTCTTGAGATAGGTCTTATACAATTACCTCAACCAACATCTTGGTTAGGACTTTCGCAAATGCCTAAACTCAACCCCTTGAGCTAGGACTTCTCCTTCTCTTTGCTCCCCCTTTACTTCATGCCTAACTCTTAATTAAGAGCATAGGACTTTTCCTAATGCAAATTACCTACACTCAAACTCTTGAGTTAGGACTTTACTAGATGGAGAAAATATGAAAACCTCCTTAAGATGGAGTTTACAAATGACACTCTAATCTCTTGCTAATCCTACCTTAACAACCTAATTTGACATACAAATGTTTGATATAAAGCTTGAGAATGTTGCTTTTAAGTGTAGGAGACTTAAAGGGGGTGATTGGTCTTCAATTCCCGCTTTTGTGGCTTTTATAGAAGTGAAGGAATCACTTCAAACAGTCAACTAACGACTTATTTTTCTGCCCATTGGAAGCTTCGAAGTCGAAGGTCGAGTTCAAACCTTTGTACTGTTTGAACTTTTGGCTCCAACGGCTAGCTCTTCTTTTGTCGTTTCTTTTGTTTTTAGGAGCTTCGAAGTCGAAGGGGTGTAGAGGTCGAAGTCGTCTCTTAATATCTTTCTGGACCGCAAGCTCAATGGTTGTCGGTTGCCTGTCGATTGGATCAAGTTCGGACATTTCTGGGTAGCTTCAAGGTCGACTGGCAGTCGATACTGGAGCTTGACACTTTCTGGGTTTAGGTTCGACTTCGAGAGGGTCTCGATACCCGACTTCAAAGCTTCATTTGAACTTTGCTTTCTCGAACGGTTTCTTGAAAGGTTGTCGAGTGGGTGTCATCTGTCGACTTCGTCACCTGCACTTTTTCTATATTTTTCTACAAAACTCTTCAAGTGCAAACATTAAAAAAAATCATATATTTGTTAACTTATGATCTTAAACTAAGATTAAGTCCATAGGTCTAACAATCTCCCCATTTTTTATGATGATAAAACAAATATGTGATTTTATACACTACTACAAAAAGGGGCTTTAATGGCGGTTAATAAGGGCTTTTAACGGCGGGGTTTAGCATTTTTGAACCGCCATCTATCTGGCAGTCGTAGTAAGTTAGCGGACTTTCTACGGCGGTTAGAACCGCAGTAGAAAGTTCGGACTTTCTACGGCGGTTCGTGGTTGAACCGCCGTAGAAAGTCTCACTTTCTACTGCGGTCCAACATTGGACCGCAGTAGAAAGTCCGAACTTTCTACTGCGGTTCAAGGTTGAACCGCAGTAGAAAGTTACACTTTCAACGGCGGTTCATGGTTGAACCGCAGTAGAAAGTGAGATTTCTACTGCGGTTCAACAACGAACCGCAGTAGTAAATTCGGGGTTTCTACTGCGGTACGTGGTTGAACCGCAGTAGAAAGTCTCACTTTCTACTGCGGTTCAACCATGAACCGCCGTTGAAAGTGTAACTTTCTACTGCGGTTCAACCATGAACCGCCGTAAAAAGTGGCCACTTTTTACACCCGAACCGCATTAAAAGCATTAAAAACCTGCTGCTAAAACCTGGTTTAAAGCAAAACCTGCTGCTAAAACTTGAAATTTAATACAAATGTCACCAATATACAAATTGAAATTGCTTTTATAATACAGCATATCCAAAAAATATTTGTACAACTCTAATATGAACAAGTTTAATTAGTATCCTTCAACTACGGCGGATGCTCCAAAATATAACGAGCACATATTTTTCGCACTGCATCTATATCCACATTGCTTAATGGAGTGCGGTCGAGCTTGAAGTGCTGCAACAGAATTTTTGAAATTAAAAAGTAACCGAGTAGCAAAATGAAATACAGTCAATTAAGTAAGTTATGAGAAATATTTACCTTTTCAAGTGCCAATGTGGATGATTTCATTGCTATTTGGTACATGTAGTGCATTACATAGTACCCACACTCCCAATTGCTCGTTTGCTTTTTATGCTAATGAATTAATATATACGAGTTAGAAGATCATACAATTAATTGTATACAACACAACGTTTAGTAAAAAATTTAATATTCATAACTTCACTCATATTAATCTAATTAATTAAATAACTAGGACTCACAAAAATCTACTGATCGAAAAGGCAATTGCATGCATATATTAACTAACCTGCAGTATTGGACTCACGGATTGCATGCATAAATCAAATACCTCAATAAATAACTTGACTAACTAATAAATTAATTGACTAACACTACTAACTTAGGCTACTGGACTCACGGAATTAATTAAAACAACTAACACTACTAATTGCTTAGGCTACTAGACTCACGGATGTAATTAAAAAATTTAATAAGAACCAATTTTACCTTAACTACTATCCACGAAGGTTGCATATGCACATTTCTGGGCAATCCTAAGAAAGCTTGATAGTTAAACATCACCCTATAAAAATGAAAGCGGAACGAAAATAATTAGCAATATATGGATATATAGGCATTCTAACAGTTGTTAATATAAATAACTCACTCGTCTATAAGCTCCACCGCCTCCTCTTTCTATGGATTTTGTAAAGAATCAAACCAGTAGACAACCTTTTCTACTGGTCTAATGGCTATTAGCATCCAATGTTCACTGCAAACAAAAAATTTAATGACGTCAGATCTTTATATCAGTGTTTCTTAAATATTAGAGAAGCGCTTACAGTGTCACTTACCCCTGAAGATAAGGCACCAGATACATTTCTTTATTCCTATCCTTCAAGTTTCGCGCAATGTAGTTTACCCTAGCTTCAAGCGTATTTCCTATGGGTGTGACATGATCAGCCGAGAGGAAACCTATCCCCTTTCTCCCATTCCTTTCAACTAACTCATGTAAAGCTCTAAAGAATTTACAAAAAGGGCTTCATTGGTTAGTCTAGGCACATGGAATGCATACTATATATAACAATAATCAGTAATAGGTTATAAAATTAAGTGGAAACTCGCTGGGTGAACAACTGCATCAAACTGTTTGAGACCTGGCTTTCTCTGGTCAATAACTCTACGAGATCCCCTCGATCCATCGCATTAGGCAGGTCCAAACCTATGACTTCTCTTGTCATTTCAAAGAAGAAGCCATTGAAGTCCGAATCATTCTCCATTCGGAGCTGTAACTCTTGCAATGGATCAGATGTCGATGAGGATGACATCTCAGTCGGAACCGTCGCCGAAGGAGATGTCTTGTCATCCATAGAATTCATCCGGCCTTTTTTCTTTTGGGCACTTTTATCCACCTAACATCATTTGAAATAACATTAAGTATACAAAACGGTATTAAGTAATTCACAAATAAATGAAATAATATACCTTTGTTATCGGAGCCGGCTGAATAATTTCAATCAACTCTATAGGCCATTCCACGAAAAAGGACTTGGCCATTCCCACTGTTGCAGCCTCTTCCTCAGGAAATGGTAGCGGGGCACAGTCATCATAGGAAATTTTAATTGTGACCCTCGCACAACCTTTCCTAACCTCGCGCCCGTGGTGCTTGCTTTGCTTATAAATATTTCCTTTTGCCACAAGCTTACGCCGCTTTTGCGAATCCTCAGAGAGGAACAGATGGCATTCACACCCGTCCTTAGATAATAGGCAAGCGAATGAACATTAATCAACTATTAAGTCTAACTTAACAAAGCACTGTAATAATGAAAAGAAAAATTGAAGAAGAAAGTTGCCGTCTAAACAAGTATTCACTTGAAACCAATCCAAGGAATTATTCAAAGCCTAAAACATGTTCTATACATCAAGATATATCTTAGGGTTAAGGCTCATAATTGCCTTCGGTTTTTGGAGGATAAATCCCTACAGAAAAATCTAAAAATTATGAAACCAGTTGGAAATGAAACTAGACTCATAGGGGAGTTCATATTGATCTTACTCATGCAAAGATATGGTTGGAGTTGGGATTTATGAGCAAATCTTTCGGACTGTCCTGTTTAACTAAGATGAAGGCTTAAGGCTGTAGTTGCCTTCGGTTTTGGGAGGATAAATCCCTACAGAAAAATCTAAAAATTATGAAACCAGTTGGAAATGAAACTAGACTCCTAGGGAAGTTCATATTGATCTTACTCATGCAAAGATATGGTCGGAGTTGGGATTTATGAGCAAATCTTTCGGACTGTCCTGTTTAACTAAGATGAAGGCTTAAGGCTGTAGTTGCCTTCGGTTTTTGGAGAATAAATCCCTACAGAAAAATCTAAAAATTATGAAACTAGTTGGAAATGAAACTAGACTCCTATGGGAGTTCATATTGATTTTACTCATGCAAAGATATGGTCGGAGTTGGGATTTATGAGCAAATCTTTCGGACTGTTCTGTTTATGAGTGTGTCATATGCATGCACTGAATTTAATTTAGTTTTAAAAATACCACGTGTATTCTATGAAAATATACATTTTAATTTTATTTATCTTGTATTCGCCTAAAGCACCCCCGTCAGAGGCTTTGATCGGGTCTGTAGCTGCAACATGTAGCATCTCCAACTCGGGCAACCTTGTAGGTATCAGAGGAGAAACAGGGCTCACAGGGACCGCTCTGGAGGTCTCTGGGTGCGAGCTCTCATCTTTGGCACTATTGATGACGGTGGCTTTTAATGTATCATAGTCGGTTCCCATCTTACCACATAGTAACCCAACCACCATCTTCAGATGTGTCTGACATTCATCGAGTTGGGCAGTGGTTTTCTGAAGCTGTCGCTTAGTTAAATCAAGTTCATCTTTAAGCGACGTCCTTGTTTTCTGTGGGAAAACCTCTGTGATACGTGCCCGCGTAGAATGGCCGCGATAACGACCGGGGTGATCGCGCTTTCCCATTGCAATGACAAGAATGTCATTCCTACCCTCTGCAACGGACTCCCCTTGGGACTCGCGAGAACATAGATTTTCCTACACATATTGCCAAATATAGTAAATGTAAATAGATCAATTAAATATAAATAAATACACATATACACAGATTAATCATTTATGTATATAAATTTTAAATATAAAATTGATAACCATAATTATAAAATATAAATAAATACACATATATACAAATTAATCATTTATTTACTTTACAGTGATAACTAGATAATTATAATTGCGATATAAACATTTAATGACAACCAAATTATTAATTAGCATTTCATCATAGATATCTAGTAATAAATAATCAATTATAATAAACAATATATACACAGAGACTTTAAATATTAAAAGAAGTGAAACATAAGAAAATGTATGGTGCAAAACTTACAATTTCCATCCCTACACGCCCAGCCTCTGGCGTGAAGTATTCCCCTTTTTTGTTTGTGTGGGCCTGTCTCCAAAGTAGATGACGGCCTGGCAATCAATAAGAATCTTCGCCTTCTTCTTCGGACTGACCCTCCTCTGAAGGCTTCTTCCCGGATGCACTCACCGCCTCGTCATGCAACTGCTTCTTCAGCAGTCGGTAGCCACCGCGAGATAAATTATGGTAGAAAGCATTTAAATTGGCATTATTTTGCGCTTTTCCACGAATTGCCTAGAGAGAAATATAATGAAAAATTATTATCCCTAAACTGAGCAATTTCAAATATCCAAAAAGAAGAAGGAAATCAATTTTAAAAAATATACCTGTCATTCTTCTGTCTCGCGGCTAGCCTTGAACTTAATCCATGTCTCCCTAGGGAGATATTTATACTCCAAGCATGGGTCCTTACCCTTCAAGGCACCATGTACATATTTCCCTAAATAGGATTTCCAATCTTTCCACCGTTTACCGGCATAAGAAATCCATTTTGTTTCGAGTTCTTCGGTTGACTCGAAAACAAATAATGCCTACATTGAGAATTAGGAGTAAAAATTTAGTGAGGAATTTGAGTTCATTTGTATGGAAGAAGAAACAAACAATGCATTATAATTAAAGAAAATACCCGTATTTCCATCCACACTCTCTTCTTGATCTCCTCGGGAACTTTGGGCCATGATTCATATTCCACTATGTCCACTTTGCTCCGGGCCGTATATGCCACAAAGGTAATCCACTTTGCATGATACGTTTTAGGCTCAAGCTCAGAATCAAAAGAAATGTCAAGAGTTTTCCCATTCTTTCGCATTTCCAATAGATCATTGCAATTTGTGGGCCCTCTACCTCTACTACTTGTAGTAGAAGAACCATCTCCATTGTCATTACCATCATCACTATGCTCCGTAGTGCTTTTTCTTTTTTGGGCATTGAAAGTACCTTAAACTTCATGTACATAGAAAGAGAATTCAATATAACATATATGCAATTAAATAAAAGCTTTAATGTCAAATACAAGAATGCTTGTAATGTGAAAAAAAAAGGCAATGTACATTCGCAAAATTCACTCCTAAAAATACACAATTACCATTATCCAAATTAAACCAAATGAGGGCCAAAAAAAAGTGGACTTATAAAGGATACCATTGATAAAATACTTCACATTTCACAACCAACAACTAATGAGAACAATCATTCATTTCTACTAAAAGAATAAAATTTCACAAAGTGGAATCAACAACAAAGCATTTTCCTCATTATCACTAACGGAGGAACACTAAATCGAATAAGAACCGAAATCAAACACCAATGTTCTAAAATTAATCAAGCAAAACCGAAATAAACATTTGAGTTTCTCATATTCATACACTAAACCCGAATTTCAAAGGGTACCTAATGGAGCATTAATCAAAACCCTAGGTTCACAACTTATGTAGGACAAAACACTCAATTCAAAAACCAAACCAATGCAACAAACAATCAATAAATCCAAAAGCATTCCAATCATTCATCACAAGGATTAAAACCGAAATAAACCATAAATATCAACCCAAAAAATCCTAGTGCAATGGGAAGCATTTACAAAATGTAAGGTCACATTGCAAAAGTTTTAAAATGAAAGCATAGAAGGTGGAACCTTTTGGGTGAACTCCTACAAACAAGCCCGAAGTATATATAGGAGGCTGGAAATGGGGAGCCGAACAATCGGCCTTGCGTGGTCCAGCCGAACAATCGGTGAAGCTTGGGAAGCCGACGGGTTGATCGGAAGGTGAAGGAGCTCGCCGGTGACGGGAGAAGCGGCGAAGAAGCCGAACAGCCGCGGGAGAGAAGGTTCGGGAAACAGGGGAAATGAAGGGGAGAGGAGGGGAAGAGAATGAGGGAGGAAAGGAAAAAGTAAAAATTTGAACTGATATTAATAACCGGGTCTCGGTTCAACGGCGGTTCAACCGTGAACCACCGTTGAACCAACAATCAACTGCGGTTCTCGAGTGAACCGCCGTTGAAAGTGTACTTTCAACGGCGGTTCAATGTTGAACCGCCGTTGAAAGGGTCACTAGTGAACCGCAGTTGATTCTCCTTTCAACTGCGGTTCGTGGTTGAACCGCCGTTGAAAGTCCCCACTTTTTCTCGGTTTGTCTTCTCGTAAAAAATTGGAGCCAATTCCCGCGCGGGCATATTTTAATATTAAATTTTTTTTTTCCATTTTCAAAAAACTAATCCCACAATTTTGTAAATATAATAATACATACCCAGATTTTGTATATTTATTAATTATGTACACAATCTCGACTTTTATGAACCCATTTCATAATTAAAATTCAAATTTTCCATTGAACCATATATTTGCATTTAAATTTCCCGCGCGTGCTACTACACGTACAATAATTATAGGTCAAAGATAAAAATTAATAATTTTCGTAAATTTACATGTAAGAGACGATAAAGTAATAAGCTTCATTATGTTCCCTAAAATTCCTACTTTTTCGACTTGGCGAACGGGATAAAAAAATCAAATCCACAAATGCATTAGGTACGTATAGTAATATAAAAATTAATTAATGTTAGTTAAGTGGCCGAAAAAAAATTAAATAGATACTGGATTTCATTAATTTACACAACAAGTTTTATTACTCGTATTTTATATTTATAATATTAACTATTATAACCCACTCTCGTGATCCATAAACTTAGTAATGAATTTTCACATTAACATTAGTAAGTCGCTTCATTTGCCCTGTATTCAATTTGTATTGTCCTTGTAATCAAAATATACTACTGTTACGTTTGTACTTGTAACCAAAATTAGTATTACAGCCTACAAGGTTAAATTGACATGTAAATCAAAATTTACATTTCTCAATCATAAAATGCAATCTGTCTTGAACTTGTACTTCCTTCAGCCCTATAATGCAAAATTTAAAAAATTAAGAAATATAGATTCACAATGTAGAATAAAAATATATTGTTATAACCAGTACCTGAGACAAGACACGGAGTAAAGAAAATCATTCTCACATTATCTCCACATCAATGATTTTATGCTCCTCATCTATCTCAATTATATCTGAATGTTCAAAAAATAATTAAATAGGAAAAATAATATTATGCAAATCAAAATATAACAAACTTGATCATTAACAAATTTTATACCTGATTCAATCTGTTCAAGTTCTTCTAAACTCTCCTCCAAATTAATAGTTGTACGATCTTTCTGTATCCAATCTCGAGCACAAATAATAGCTTCCACCGTTTCCGGATTTAAAGAACTGCGGAAAGAATCAAGAATCCTACCACCCAAGCTAAATGCTGATTCTGAAGCTACAGTAGTCACTGGGGTAGCCAACAAGTCTCGAGCCATTAAAGCAAGGGTAGGAAATCTAGCGCAATTCAATCTCCACCAATTTAGAATGTCAAAATTACTATCCTTCTTGTCACACCTTATCTCATTCAGATAAATATCCAATTCACTCTTGCTGGCAACTGCATCATCATCATCAAAAAAAGCATCCACCAATGAGTTAGCATCTACATAATCAACCCTCATCTCATCCACCTCTTCATCTCTTATCACTGTTTCCTTACGTAACATTGTTGGACTATAAGCTTTAAACATGAGATGCAAGACCGTAAGCACTTTCTTTTTCAACTTAACAGCAGCACTCCCAAAAGTCTTATCAATAATCACATCAACATCCCTTAACTTGAATCTAGGGTCTAAAACCAAAGCTATGAAAATAAAGATGTTTAATTGCTTAATATTGGACCAATACTTGTCATACTTTTCTTTCATCTTAATAGCCATAGCTTTGATACCGTCATTATCACTATCTTTCATCTTCGTAATGAAAGCATTCATTCCAGCAATATGCCGCAGAGATTCATTCCCAGTAACATAGAAAGATCCAGATAATGCAACAGTTGTATCATAAAAAATCTTCAAGAAAGGCAATAAACTAGAAACAAATATCCAATCCTCATCAATAGGCATCTTGGATGGAGTCGGTGGGTCCGTAACCGGATTCATATCAAGCACAAAGATGGAATCCATATTCTTCATTAATTCAAAAGCATGTTGAAATTTAATAGCTGCCAATAACATTAGATATGTTGAATTCCACCTAGTTTCAACATCTAAGCAAAGCAGACTCTTGCTTTCTATCTTTGCTAAACCAACAAATGTTTTAAACCTTTCAAATCTGGATGGTGAGGACCTCACATATCTCACAGCAGCCCTAATTCTAACTATGTGTGCATTGTAATCTTTCAAACCCTCTTTCACAATTAAGTTCACAATGTGCGCAACACATCTCATATGTAGATAATTCCCATCCAAAACAGCTCCATTTCGGCTATTAAGTATTTTAACAAAGGCTGTGATCCCAGTATCATTAGAGCTAGCATTATCTACGGTAACAGTAAGAACCTTACGAATACCCCAATTAATCAAGCACTGCTCTAGTGTTAATCCAATGACACTGCCTTTGTGGCTGACTATTGGAGAAAAATTAATGATTTTTTTATGCAGTCTCCAATCATCAGAAATAAAATGAGCCGTCACACAAAAATAGTTCAAAATTTGAATTGAAGTCCAAGTGTCAGTAGTAAGGCAAACAGACGAAGATAAATGTTCAAAAACTTGCTTCAATTTACTTTTTTCTTCCACAAACACCTTGTAACAATCTCTAGCTACTGTAGAGCGTGAGGGCATCTTAAACTTAGGTTGAAGCTCAAAAGCAAACTCAATAAACCCTTCTTTCTCAACAAATCTAAAAGCCAAATCGTCTTTCAAAATCATTTTAGCAAGTGCCTTTCTACATCTATCTTGATCAAAACTAAAATTAGGGGTTGGTGGCGTTTTGGTCAATTTTCCTCCTTTAGAACCATTCTCTTTCATCTTTTCCCTTTTCTCAATATTGTGAGGATGTTTCTTGCACCTATAAATGTGTTTTTGCAATGCAGTAGTACCATTCTTAGAAGGACACTTCATGAGTCTATCACAATAAATACAAGCAGCTCGTTTATCCTCTTTAGCATACCCATCTATAACACTGAAATGATCCCACACCCATGATGTCCCCGCAGTAGTATTTACCTGAGCTCTTGCACGCTTGCCCCTTTGTGTAGTAGCACTTTGTGTACTAGCCGTGGGTTGTGGATTGTTTAAGGAAGAAGGATCCATTGTAAAAGCACGTGGCTCTACTTCACTATCACCATACAATGCGGTGTAATTATCTCCAATGTCTGACATCTGAAAAAAAATTTAAAAATTGATTAGTCAAAACTATAACAGAAAATTGTTAAGTGTTGAACTGAAAGAACATGTCTTAACTTGCAAGGGATTGTGTAAAAACAATAAAAAGTAAGTGACGTAGGACTTCTTCAGTCCAAAGCCTTTTGTTATTGCAACATTTCAAGCATGGATAAAGTATAGTTCCTTGAACTTCTAAATTGCTAGCAAATTGTATGAAAGGCATCCAACCTTAGCATCACTAACTCTTGGTGCACCAATCCAACTCTTGTCCATATCGAAACTAATTATGACGATTGGAATTTCTATTCTACAAACTGAAACCAAAAGGCTATCTATATATATAAATCAACTATCTTATACACAAGCTACATAAAAAAATCTTTAACAAGTCAAAAAAAACAAAAGATAGATATACTTAAAAGATAACAACTGAAAACAAACAAAATTCTGGTCGTTTTTAATCTATATATTTGTGAAAAGGAGAACAGTACTGTGTTCAGAAAAAGAATGACAGTAAGAACTTCATATCGCCTTCTAAATTCTAAGGATACCATCACAACTGCAAAAACAGGAAATGAATGTTGCTTCTGTAAACATGATTTTGCATGTTGAGACAAGGATTAGAGGTTTTTTAGATTCCACAAAACACACTGGTATATGTTGTGACAAAGGATACATTAATGACAAGAAAAAGAGTATAATCAAAAACACCAATCCCACCAACATTCAAGGCAAAAATCTAATTCTTCTCATCTAATACATTGCAGATGCAGAAAGCATCTTCAAGATGAGACTTCAAAGAATGAACAAAAATCAGCCTGAAAATCTCTCTACTACATTCTAGAATCTACATGTCGGTATCAACTATATCTGAAAGACAATTGGAAAGGAGATGATAAAGGGGGTGCACAAAAATGAAAAAGCAGCATATAGCTGCATGTGTTAGTTCTAAAAGATACTGCTCTTCTTATTTCCACTAGTGAGTAAGCCTTAACAATCCTTCTGTCTACTCATCTTCCCCATGTCATCCTATTCATTCCCCCCCTTCCTCTTCCTTCTTTTCGTAAATAATGACAAATATCATTAAAGCAAAGGGCCTATGCTTCAACATTATATTTACTAACTGTTTACTCAAATTATTTGTGTTTACTCAAGTATTTACACTGCTCATTAAGTCCACCCACCAAGAACCACCCACCAGCACAAAAAATTTCACTAGAGAATTTAGCCAACCCTCCACCCACAAGTCCACATTAAGTAAATCAAATCATTTAGACATGGAGCACTCAGGACCATTATCTTGTTCAGCATGGAAAACCTTTGAAAAAGAAAATTTTCACAGTTAAAAGTTCTGTAACTTTGTTAGGGTAAAGAATATGCCTGATGATGGGTAGAAAATTCTTAATGTATTGCACAATTTTAACATAACTGGCAGCAGAGGGATGCTAACTCAAATGCAGCACTACCTAACTAGTTAATTCCATCAGAGAACTATTGTGACTGTAAAGTCCCATGGTATACTATCTTCAGAATTCTTAAGTGTCCTGGTACTGCAAAAACACATGGCAGCGGCTGAGCAATTGTGACAACATCTTTACCAACTAGTTAAACTAAATCTTCTAACTGAATTCCATCTGACCTCTTTCTCTACATGCAGAATGATTATATTGAAATTCTACTCCATCTCATATTCTTTTGCAAATGCATGAATGATTGTTTATTTTGTTCTAACCACTGGAGGGGAAACATTCTTGTCCATTACTGAATTAAGCATGAGGCATAAAATAATTGACCTCTTGCATGAGCATTAGTATTAGGCAAATAAAATAAAAAAACATAGAGTATCTGTTCAAATTAGTTGCTGGGAAAAGAATTTTTTGCATTAAACTGGTTGTATACACACGATGCCCCACCCAAAACAGGACAACCAAAAAGAGGACTTGCCTTTTTATCTCAAAGCATAGGGGTCAGGCCACCAGGGAGGTCCTTCTCAACAGTTGCAAAGCCACTTCTAGGTGTTGGGCTCAACTTCCTTATTAGGTACTCTATATCACTCTAATTTTATGACGTGGGATACTTAACACTAACCTATAACCCACATCTCCCCCGAGCAAGGGAAGAGGATTTGTTGAGTAAATAGGTCAAATTAAGAGGCACACATGCAACTGCCCGAATCTTGGGTTCTGATACCAGTTGTTGGGAAATTTGTCCCACCGGGAAGAAATACAACACATCCCACCATAAAGCCCAATAAGTAAATTGAAGCCAAACTTTGACCTAAAAGTTTGAATTGATAAGTGTTGGGCCTAACTTACTTATTAATTACTTTAAACACTCTAATTTTTCGATTTGGGATATTTAACACAAATTCATGACCCACAAAAAACCCATACTCGTTTCATATTTTATGCGAGTAAACATGGATGCTCATCTTATAATTAGCTATTAGTAAGACAAGACATTTGAAAGTGGATTTAACTATAATATCCCTAAGCATGCATTTATATGATTATACTAACATCATGTTATTTCAGCGATATATAAGAATAATGCACGGCACTAGAGGTGGCAAATTTGGGAGAGAAAGGGAAGAAATTGGGAGAGAGTTTATTGGGAGGCAAATTATTGGGGAGAGGTAATTAATTACCCATCTAATTTTAAGGTTAGGAGGGATTGGGATGGAATGGGATTTAAAATTCCCATGTCCCTTAATAATAGGGATTTCATTAAAGTCCCATTTTAATCCCCATTAATTACCCAAATAAAAATAATTTGAATTTTTAAACTATTTTTTAGTGTCATATTTTTATTATCTAGTAAATAGTTACTTTTTAATTATTGATTACTATTTACATTTAATAACTCAATCAAATTTTATTATTATTATTTTTTTTAAATATAATATTTAAAACTTATTTTATCATTTCTCTGTTGTTTTCTCATTTATGTTTCAATTATGCAATTATGACTACTAATTAATTATTATACTATAAATACAAATACATACTTTATATATATATATATATATATATATCGCATGCATATATATTATATGTACACATGCGTGTATAGGTGTACACAGTACACGTGGTTTTTATAAATTTAAAAAAAAAAAAAGGGGGGGGAGCTTTTTCTTTCTATAAAATAAGCAAGAAGTAGTTACAGGAAAAAAATACTAAAAGTTGGAATAAAATAAAGTTGAAGGAAAATTAGGAAGAAAAAAATTAGTATAAATATAAAGGAATAAAAGAATATGGAGAGATTAGAGAAATAGTATAGAGACAGAGTAAAATAATAGAGTAAAAGAAAAAAAAAATAGTACAGAAACATAAAAGATAAATTGAGATGGGAGAAGTTGAGATAAAAATTAATCAAAGAGGTAAATAAAAAATTTAAAATAAAAGATGAAAAATTTTAAAAAAATAGAAAAGAGAAATTATTGGGTATAAAAATGGGTTCCTATTGAGTACCCATTAAATACCCATTAACTTGTCACATTGGGTCTTATTAGATACCCATAAATCTCTCAATGATTTCTCATTCCCTAAATTTCCATTCCCATTTATGTCCAATGAAAAATAATATTGGGTACTTCCCTCCCAATTAAAAGGATCTCATTGGGGTATCAATTGGAATGAGAATTATTGCCACCTCTACACGCACCATAACTTAGCTGATAAACTATATGCACACTTAATACTTAATTTAAGGCATAGAAATAAGAGGGAATGTTTGAGAAAACTTCCCAGTTTTTGTACTAAAGCCATTCCTTGGGTCAACTGCGGGCCTGCAAGGTGAGGTTGGACCCATTTGTTGATAAGCCAGGGCCCAAATACTTCATTGCCAAATATTTTATAAAGTTCACATATGTATTTTTATTTTTATTTTTTTAATAGATTATTATATTTCTTAAAGGCAGGGGTGGTGGGGAGGAGAAGAATAAAGTGGAGAGTCTCCTGTAGAGTTTTGTCAGCTTGCACTTTAAATAGACAGAACTGACAGATGTAGGAATCAAACCCTCGACAACTAGGTGGCCAGCTATGCATCACAATCAATAGAGCGCTAGCTCGTTCCTCGTACATGTATTATGTATAGTGTAATTTTTATCTTTTTCGAATATCTATATTATATGTGTGATGGGGCTGATGGTGAAAAAAAATTTAATATTCAAAAGGCCCATTTTTTTTTTCTTTTTTTTGTTTAACGTGTGTAATGTCCACCAAATCTTTTCTTTTTAAAAACCGTGGATTGATTATTTTAAAGGTCCACACTTTTTAAAAACGTTTTTTAAGTCCTAAAGTAAATATATATATATATAAATAAATAAATTTAACTTTAGTAAATTAGAATACTCGTCCAACTGTCGCACTAGCTATCAATGCCACTACTCGGCGACCACCAGTAGAGAGCTCACATAAATCCAAAATTACTGAATTTTTTCTCCTTTCCAAAGTGAAAATTTTCTACTACTAAAATTACTTTTAGAATAGAATGACAAGACTCATAAATATTAACTCTTTTAAAAATTCTAGATTTTAATACAATTATAGATGATTTTGCATCTAAAAAAGTTCAAAAAATTCATTTACAGACAACTTCAGATTATACTTGGGGCCCCTTTATTTAAATTGCCCAAGGGCCTCATAAACTTGGGGACCGGCGCTATTTGTTGAAAGAAGTTGAGGGTGCCAGCTTTGTTTTGTGTGAGGCTTGGAGTGAAATCTGAAGTGTGATGGAAATAAAAAAAGTTTTTTAAAAAAAAAGGTAGACAAAAATGAGATGTTTTTTGTTCTGTGGAATAAAATAGGGTAGTTGCATTTGCATAATGCAACTTTTACAAATAAAGTTTTGCATTTCCCAAATGCAACTTCATAATTTCATTTCTTAATTATTTATATCCTAGATATTACTTTTAAAAGGTTAAATTGCATTATGCAAACGGAACTTTGAAAATTTTCTTTTTTTTAAAAAAAAAATTTGAATTTTACCGTCAAATTTGACGGAAGTTTACAGAATGCTAGATATTGTTTTAAAAGCTAGAACTGACATTCGTCAAATGCAACTTTGGAAATTACCATTTTCTTAAAATTAATTTTGCTGTCAAAATTGATGGAAGTTTACGGAAATTCATGAGTGCTTCATGAGCTTGCATTTGCCAAATCCTAGTTTTATAGTTGCATTTGTCAAATGCAAGTTTCCTAGTTTATGTTTAAGAATTATTTTAAATAAAGTTTTAAAATATAAATTTTATACATATCTAATTTTATCATTATAAATATCTAATTTTATCATTATAAATATCTAATTTTATACCAATAAATGAAAATTTGTATCTAATTTTATTTCTTTTCATTTCTCAATCTAAAAATATTTTTCTCGAATTAAAAAATATTACGTTAACTTATTATAAGTCAATTAAAGTACTAGTGTTTAGGGTCTAGTAGGGTCTTATAAATATTTAAGCTCAACATTTAATGAGTATCTAGTATTTTTTGATACCCACTATGAGTTGCTACTAAAAGAATACAGGTTTATAGTGGAGAAAGAATATAAAGTATCACAAAGAAGAAAAAAAAGAATAAAGGATAGTAAAATTAACAAGTTTTAACTTTTTACATAATATTTGATAAGGGTAGTAAATAAAAAGTAAAAATAAAAAATAAAAATACATCTATGTAGACATAATTCCCTTAAAAAAAAGTTCGTTAATTGTGCCATATGATTGATTATATAATATATGGAGAAAAAGTCTTTAAAACCCTATTATGACTGGCGGTGACGCTCCTCCTACAATTAGCAGTTTACAGTGTCTACTCTGAGTTCTAAAAATCTTGTTGTCAAGATTTCGTTCCAATAATTATTTTTAATTTAAAACATTCAAGTTGGACCTAAATTTTATATCAATAGCATCCATTGCCCTCATAAGCTAATCCATATTCAAAGAGACATATAATCAAACACATAATACTCATTCAGAAATTTTCAAAACACAAGTAATGACGCGAAACAAACATAAGCATTGTCCATTTGATCAAAATAACACCGCATCATACAATTTGGATTCCCTTCTTGCCCTAAAAAAAATGCCAATTCGTGATCTCTCATAATATAATGAAATGACATTACCTCATACTTTCGGTGTCGGTGAGGTTGAAAGACTGTGGTCCGGTGGACAGGGCAGTGGCCTGTGGACTGGTAGGTGGTAGCCCGCTATATTTCTACTACGTTATACAAGCATAGAGGCAGAGCAGAGAACACGCCGGCGGGAGACCAGAGAAGCACCGGCGAGAGAGATCGGACAAGCACCGTGGCCTCAATTTCAGATATTAGAGGGTTGAAATTGGGGTTTTTTTAGACTTTTTTCAGTTCTAATATCAGTCACCGTCTATTCCATTTGTTTAACACAATCACCGTGGCCTTCTATAGAGGGGAGAAGAGACAGAGCAGAGAAGTGACGGAAGAGCAGAGTAGCGAATCACCTGCGGGACAGAATGTGAGACACCGTAATTTTTTGCCCTAGCTTTAACTTTTAGGTTATATATTTTCTTATAAACTATCTTCTCAAATTCACTATTGTATAGTCGTAAAATTTTATGACTTCCTTAAAAGTTTTAATGTGAGATTTTATTGTTCAAATTATAATGTCCTATTTATTAATTTAAAGTTATGAAGTTTTATGAACTGAAATCATCACTAAGTAGAACTATGATTTTATGTCAACCGAATAGAATTAAGATATTTGATTAAGGTCAAGTCTTGAATGATTAACATGATTAAGAATATTTTATGATTTTTAAGATTTTCAAATGTAGA
This sequence comes from Leptodermis oblonga, assembly GCA_016801395.1. Taxonomy (NCBI): domain Eukaryota; kingdom Viridiplantae; phylum Streptophyta; class Magnoliopsida; order Gentianales; family Rubiaceae; genus Leptodermis; species Leptodermis oblonga. Next base: position 26,064,002 of record CM028751.1, read on the forward strand.
AAACTAGTTCAAATGTATATTAAAGAAAAAGAGTACAATAAAATAATATGACTCTTACCTATAAGAAATATTCATGCATTAAAATTAATATAACAGGGGTTAGACAATTATATTAATAAAATTATTATTAAATCATATATATATATATATATATATCCACACACAAACGGTGATGAGAACTTATGTGATAAGCTTGTAAATGCTTTGGGAACAATAAAACTTAAAAAGAAAATAAATAAAAAGAAAAGGAAAATGGTGGCGGTTGGGGCACACATGTCCCCCCAATTAACTAAACTCAGCCACCTTAATAGTTTAAAATTATATATACATAGTTATGTTCTCTTAGTGACTCAATTTGGAAATTTTTGGTTTTAGAAAATAAATTTTTTTGTAGAGAATTTTTTTTGAAAAATTGTGTAAAAGAGAGATAAAAAATATAATAATTGTGTTATTTTTTAAATTTATATAAATAAAAATTTTGACAAAAGCTTAAAATTTAAATTTTAAAGTGAGTAAAAATTAAAATTATTTATTTGGATTAAATTTTACAAAAATAATTATAATAATTTTCTTGAAGCGTGAATGAAAAAGAAGCAGAGCCATAGAATTATATACAGCCATATATGTGTGAGAGATTAGAAAGCGGGGAGGAGGAAACGACAAAGCACTAAATTGTAAAAAAAAAAAAAACAGAAAAAAAAAAAGAAAAGAAGAAAGAAGACACGAGGCCAAGAAAAGAGAAAACAAACAAATTATAAATTTGGGACTGTAGAATTGCTACAGTACCGTCTCAATCCTTCCTGAAAAGAACTGAAGAAGAGAAAAACGGGAAACAGGGTATTCGACCCCAAGTTGTCCTTATCTCGTTTTCTATCTAATTCCTTTGTGTTGCCAAGAGCAACCAAGAACCAGCGACACCGTCATTATCTTTCTTCCCCTGTTTCAGCTGTTCTCACTACCATCTCCTCTCTTTAAACTTAAAAAATTTCATCTTCATCACCCATAAAATGGCAAAAAAATATATATATACATCTGAAACCCAATCAGACCACACAAACAACGAAGAAACAGAAAGAAAGTAACCGGAGGTTTCAACGGAAAGGAAGCAAAAGAAAACGCAGTAAAGGTTGAGTTTCCAACTGGTAATGATTTCTGTTTTGTGTTTCCATTTGAATTAAAATACCTGAATCCTAGATTTAAATAAACTTATTTTCCTTGTTTTGTTTTAAAACAGAATTGATTGAGCTAAGGATCTAAAACAAGATGTTGAGGTCAAAACGTTGTAATGAAACAAAAACTATATAGGTATAATGGCTAACCAGAAACTTTGATTATACTTGTTTGGATTGCACAAGGTTAGAAAATTGTCTATTTTGATAGTGGTGTGATCTGAATTTGAGAGTTCAAAGTACCAATCAGGAACTCTTCTTTTAACTGAGTTACTGTAACTCTGTTTAGGGTAGTCGGTAGAAAATTTGGAACTTGGGCTGTTGTTCCTTCTGCCACTTTTGCATAATTTGTGGGCTTCTTCGATGTTGCTAGAAAAAAAAAAAGTTAAGCAAACGAAAAGAGGAGAAAATAAATAGAAAGCTAAACATACCTTATATGAATGAGACTAGGCAAGGATGCTGGATTCTGATATTGTAACATTGCTGGAAGCCTGGAACCCACAATAATTTGCTTTAGATTAGTTTTGATAATTGAAATGATTAGAGCAAGGCATGAAGATACAATTTTTAATTTCTTTGAATTAGAATTAGTCTAGTAATACATGTATGGTTGGAGTTTTTGTATTATGCTTAGACTGAATTGTGAGAAGTTAGAAACAAGTCTGCAGCTCAGAAAACGTTGAAATTGGAACAAAGAGAAATATAAAATAATCAGGCAAACGATCATGGGATTAAATCTTAAGGGAAGCAAGTGGCTAGTATTTTAGAATTCAAATTAATATGAATCTTTAACAGTGTTAAAAAGATCAAAATTAAATTGCAAGTTTAAATGTTAGGATTGACTAAATACTATCAAGTAGTTTTATTTGAGAATTGATTCTGAATGTTAAATTTGAATTACGCAGACCCTATAAACTTAGGAGGGGCTTAGCTAGCTGAAGAAGAACCGTTTTAATCTGTAATTAATTAAATGTCGACTTGCATCATGCATATGACATATGTTAGAAATTCCATCCTTATATGATATGAGTTAAGACATGAGATGTATTATGTTGAACTATCATGTGCACTTGATTATGTTATACATGTGAATTTTCAAGTGTGCCTACTTTACACAAATTATCTGTATATCTGCTTTGATTTATTTTGAGTGTTTTGAGTCGTGAATTCACAATGTGCGGAATGATTCGCGAGCCGGCTTGGGCTTGATCGTTGTGTCATTCTCGTTGGTCAGTAGTTTCGAGCTACTTCTGTATCTGGGCCATTATTCTGTATGGACGTTGGTGACGATTATATCTGATCTGACCTCAATTCTGAATTTGGAGTTGATTTAAAAGTTGTTCACAGTTCATTTCGAACTTTGACAACTTTCTGCTATACTGATTCTGTATCATTCTATTTGTATTTTGCATTTGCATTATGTCTGCTCTCTGTTAGGATTATATGAACATACATGCATGAGAAAATATGAAACTCGATAAATATTTGTTAAACGGTGCGGCCTCACTGAACAGTGGCTAATTCATTTTCTTTGTTTTGTTTTTTGTTTTCAATGAAATTATTACGAATCTGTTGTATGTGGATCGCTGTGCTCAACATCGGTATTAGGACGACCTGAACCACTATAATAACTTGCAAGGAAGTAGAGGTTGGAATAGTTTTCCTCTATAATCAGCCCTACTTAAGGGTGATACTTGTAAGAATTTCGTTCATAATAATAGTTTGAAATTTTAGATTTCTTTATGTCATGTTCTGTATCTGAGTCCAGGTGCGAACCAGACATGCATCCGGTTAGCCAACCTCTTGTATGCGGGGGGTGGTGCGACTGAGGTGTCACACAGATGGGTTTCAATTGAGATTTTTAGGGATTTTTCCAATCTGTTCATTTGGTGTATACGTTTTTTAGAGGGGAAAAAAAAAAAAACTCTAAAAATTGCATTTGAAGAATGCAATTTTGACCTCACTTCTGTCAAGTACAAAATTTTCGTCAAGTAAACCAAATTTTTTTTTTTAATAGAAATTGCATTTTCAAAATGCAAGTTTGCACCATTTAAAAAATATATCTAGCATATAAATAATTAAGTTTTATTAAAAAATATATATAGCATATAAATAATTAAGTAGTGAAAATTTGAAGTTGCTTAAAGTTGCATTATGCAAATGCAATGCAATTCCGCTATTTTTTTTCCAACAAAAACGATCCCATTTTTGTCCACCTTTTATATTTCCATCGCACTTTGATATTTCTGTAATGAGGCTTGGGCTTCGTGGGACCCACTGAGTTGAGCAGATTCACGCAGTTGAACCACCGGCCGGGGCTAGGTTCTGTTGCAAACATTTGATGTTGAATCAGCCGAGGACCCAGGAATTAATTGTGACAGCTTGAGTGGGCCCTCCGTCCTTTTTCGTCAACATTGAAAAATTGACCACTTATTTGATGTTTGACCCGCTGAACCAAATTCCAAAACTGAGATTTCTTGTTACAGGTCCGAGAGAGTTGGCTATCCTCTTTTGTTCAAGAAAACGACAATTGCTGCCACAGCAGCCCAGCGGGGGGCTTCATGGTTCGACGGCAGCTGCTGCCTGCTGGCCATCGTCGGAGGTCATCGGGTACACAGGTGGATTTTGAATTTTGGATAGACTGAGAACAACGGTGGTTCGAACTCCACTCTTGCCTATTAAAACTTAGAGCAACCTTGCGGGGAGCGGCTTCTGTCTTCCGCCTAATTTCCGAGGTTGGTGGTTGCATCAGTGTCGAAAGTTGGTCTGGTCTTCTCGGCCTTGTGAATTCCCTTTGTGGAGTTTTTGGGCCTGATTGGTATGGTGAATTGAGTCATGATTTGGATCTACAGCAAAACCTTTGTTTGGCAAGGAGATTTGCCCAAATTCTAACCCAAATCAGAATCCAAATCATCATTCAAGCAAATCTTATTTCTCAACCCATTTTCTCAATCTAAAAATTTTAATTTGCACTGTAGATAAACAAAAAAGTTAGAGAGAAAAAGTAAAGCAATAAAGTTAGAGAGATAAAAAAATTTGGAGAGAGAAAATAATAAGTTAGAGAGAAAAATATTTAGAGATAAAAAGTGAAGTAATAAAATTAAAGTGAGAAAAAAAATTCTAGAGAGAGAAAATCTTTTGGAGGGCAATTCCCTCCTCGTTCGAGCGGACCGTCCTCCAGTTCGCGCGCTCCCCCCCTTTCGCGCGCGCCCGTCCTCCCGTTCCGCGCGCCCCCTCTTTCGCGCGCGCCCTTTCCCTCCTCCCGTCGCGCGCGCCCCCCTTCTCGCGCGCGCCCTTTCCCGTCCTCCCGTTCGCGCGCTCCCCCCCCTTTCCGCCGCCCGTCCTCCCGTTCGCCCGCCCCCTCTTTCGCGCGCGCCCTTGCCCTCCTCCCGTTCCCGCGCGCCCCTTTCCGTCCTCCCGTTCGCGCGCCCCCCTTCTCGCGCGCGCGCCCGTGCCGTCCTCGTTCTCGCGCCCCGTCCTCCCGTTCGCGCCTCCCCCCCTTTGGCGCGCGCGTCCTCCCGTTCGCCGCGCGCCCCCTCTTTCGCGCGCGCCCTTGCCGTCCTCCCGTTCGCGCGCGCCCCCCTTCTCGCGCGCGCCCTTGCCGTCCTCCCGTTCGCGCGCGCCCCCCTTCTCCCGCGCGCCCGTCCTCCCGTTCGCGCTCCCCCCTTTCGCGCGCGCCCGTCCTCCCGTTCGCGCTCCCCCCTTTCGCGCGCGCCGTCCTCCCGTTCCCGCGCCCCCGTGCCGTCCTCCCTTCGCCCGCGCCCCCTCTTGCGCGCGCGCCCGTGCCGTCGTCCCCTTCGCGCGCCCCCCCCTTTCGCGCGCGCCCTTCCCGTCCTCCCGTTCGGGCGCGCCCCCCTTCTCGCGCGCGCCCGTCCTCCCGTTCGCGTGCTCCCCCCTTTCGCGCGCGCCCGTGCCGTCCTCCCTTTCGCGCGCGCCCCCTTTCCCCGCGCCGTGCCGTCCCTCCCCTTCGCGTGCGGCCCCCCCTTTGCGCGCGCCCCTCCTCCCGTTCGCGCGCGCCCCTTGCCCTCTCCCGTTCGCGCGCGCCCCCCTTTTCGCGCGCGCCCGTCCTCCCGTTCGCCCGCCCCCCCTTTCGCTCGCGCCCGTGCCTTCCTCCCTTTCGCGCGCGCCCGTGCCGTCCCCCCCGTTCGCGCTCCCCCCCTTCCGCGCGCCCGTGCCGTCCTCCCGTTCGCGCGCTCCCCCCTTTCGCGCGCCCGTCCTCCCGTTCGCGCCCGCCCGTGCCGTCCTCGTTCGCGCGCCCCCCTTCTCGCGCGCGCCCTTCCTCCCGTTCGTGCTCCCCCCTTTCGCGCGCGCCCGTCCTCCCGTTCGCGCGCGCCCGTGCCGTCCTCCCTTTCGCGCGCGCCCCCTCTCTCGCGCGCGCCCGTGCCGTCCTCCCCTTAGCGCGCGGCGCCAATTTCGCGCGCGCCCTTTCCGTCCTCCCGTTTAGCGAGAGCCCTTCTCGCGCGCGCCAGTCCTCCCGTTCGCGTGCTCCCCCAATTCGCGCGCGCCGTGCCGTCCTCCCTTTCGCGTGCTCCCCCCTTCGCGCGCGCCCGTGCGTCCTCCCTTTCGCCCGCGCCCCCCCTTTCGCGCGCGCCCGTGCCCTACCTTTAGCGTGCGCCCCCCCCCTTTGGCGGCGCCGCTCCTCCCGTTCGCGCGCGCCCCCCTTCTCGCGCGCGCCCGTCCTCCGTTCGCGCGCGCCCCCTTCCGCGCGCGCCCGTGCCGTCCTCCCTTTCGCGCGCGCCCGTGCCGTCCCCCGTTCGCCCGCTCCCCCCCTTTCGCGCGCCCGTGCGTCCTCCCGTTGCGAGCTCCCCCCCCTCTCGAGCGAGACCGTCCTCCCGTTCGCGCGCCCCCCCATATTTAGGGCGAAATTAAAGTAATAAAGTTAGAGAAAGAAAAACTTATACTAAACAGAAACTGAAATCTTGGTTTCTGGACTTTGTTCCAAATCATGATACCAAACAGAAGCTGAAACCTTGGTTTAAACTTTGTTTTGAAATTCTTATCTAAATCATGGCCTTTATGTTCAAATCAATGTTTTAAAACTCGGACCGGCCATCGACACTCAAGAAAAATGAAATAGACTTCCCTTCGTGGGATGCTCTTGCTCTTGCTCTTGCTCTTGCTCTTGCTTGGCTATGTTGAAGTCCAGAAATTGATTTAATCAAATTTTTATCCTGATGTTTAAAAATCTGAGGGACTCTTTTAAGAGCTTTGATTAATTTGATCCAAGTCTTGGCTTTCTCGCGACCGCAACTTTCAATTGCTGGACGACCAATTGGCCGATGGAATTTCTAGGGATTGTCGGATCCCCTATATTTGTTGATGGATCAAGATTTGTCCCTTGTGTTCGCCGAAGGGTGTCAAGGGGTGGTGGCCTATGGACGTCGAGGAGCCACGTTGATAGCTTCAGCCTTGTTGTTAAGACTTTTGACCCTGATGTTGCATCAAATTTTGATGGCGATGAAGATGTCTGCAGAGGCGAAGCTTATCAGCCATCGGAAGCACCCAAGCAAGCTATCATGCCTCTTTGTTGCTGCTCGAGAGGAGATCAACAAAATATATTAATCTGAAACACCCAGAAGGCCTTATTTGAATTGAGATTGAACCAATTTGTTTTGCTGACCCCATAGGACCAATTGCCATCAACTCTTGTGATTGTGATATGAGTTGTCACGGAACGCCACACGTTGCGGAAGACTTTGCCAAGAAAGTCAAAACTTGAAGGTCACAAACTTACTCTTTTGAAAACTTGAAACCTTTAGTTAATTTAAGTGAGACTAACTAGAGAATTAAGAGATGAATAGACATAAATCGAGGCGGAACAAGTAATCTAAATTCTTCTAAGTTCAAAACTTGCAGAATTATCAATACATGAAATACACAAGCTTAAAAAATAAACAAGTTGAGAATTCTAAAAGTAAAGGATAAATCTCACAATTTTTAACTGGAACTAGAATTGGAATCCAAACAAGAGTTGGAAACCCTTTACAAACCAAACCTAAAAGGAGCATGAATTTGGTAAGTGAAAATTTTGTTATCTCAAGAAGTAGATATCCAAAAATACACTTAAAGAATTAAAGAAAAAAAGAAAGCTTGAATTTGGTATCTTGAAGAGAAAATCCAAAATCAAGTTGTAAAAGAAAAGAAACTAGAAACCAAATAGGAAACTAATAATTAAGTCAAGTTGTAAACAGTTTTGGAAACTTGACATAAATTACAATACAAATTGGAAAAGGAAAAGGAAAACATGCACTTTCTAAATCCCTTTTGGATTCTAGGGCAACTTGCGTGGATCGCAAGTGGGCTTGCGCGCTGATCCATTGAACTTCGAGCTACGATGGGCAGCTGCGATGGGGCTACGATGCGCTGGCTTCTAGTCGTGGTTTGTTTGCAGCTTGCTTCTGATTTTTGTTGGGCCAATGAGGGAAGCTTGAGTGCTGTATGGATTGGCCCAAAGTGAAGGTGGAGCATGAGTTGTGGATGGATAGTTTCGGAGAGTCCACAGACTCTACGAAACATGCCGCATTTTGAGTGGGCTCAACTCTTCATGATTTTCTTCAATTTCCTTGATCATAACTGAACTGGACCTTTGACTTTGAAACATACGAAATATGGGTTCCAGCTGCACGGGTCCATCCTTCGGATTAAGGAAGCTTATGATGACCTCATCACTGTGGTAGGCTTCCCTTCGAGCTGAACACTCATGACCCCAAAACCAATTATTTGGCATTGGATTGTGATCTTAACGCCTCGGAGCTCCATCATTGGCATGCTTTGACCCCGCCTTGATCAAAGCTTTGTTCTTTCTGGACCCAACAACTTGAATCTTGGATCAACTTTTGACGCAAGGTCAGTTGGATCAAAATTTGATCCAATCCGATTTTGGCATAAACCTGATTTATGCTAAATCGGGTCTTTCGATTGATGAGAAATGACAAGCTTTTGTTTCTGTCCCATAGTTGTTTCCACTTTTTGCAGAGAATTTGTTGAGTGTGGAGAACATTTCAGCTTCATCTTCTTCATCCAGATGAGATCTCTTTTGATTCATTTTATTTTTCTTGCCACTAGATCGAGTAAGTTCACCATCAACTTCAACTATATAAATAAATGGAATGGATTAAACATTTATAGCACAAAAAGAATGATGATTAAAAGTTTTTACTCACCACCATCAACTCTCATTAATTTAGTTTTACCTTGAACTTCATCTTTATTTACACCTCCATCTTCTCCTTCTCCATCTCCATCAATTATCCTTTGATTCGTTTTGCTTCTCTTGTAGTGAAACCTACTAGGTCCATCATCAACTATAAAGATAAACAAAATGAATCATTAAACTTTCAAGCACAAAAGAATAATAGTATTATTCAGTTTTATTACTATAAAAAATAAAGAGAATGGATAATTAAACTTTCAAACAGAAAATAAGAATAGTATTATTCAGCTTTTTTCTCATCATCAACACTCAGTATTTCTTAGATACCTTCAACTTCATCAACATCTCTAACTTCTTCTTCATCTTCATCTTTATCTTTATCTTCATCTTCGTCTTCATCAATTGTATGTATAGTTCTCATTTGATTAATTTTTCTTTTGCCACGAGTCCGACTACTAGGACCACCATCAACTATACAAATGAATGCAATGGATTAAACTTTTTATAGTGTAATGAAAATTTAAAATAACTAAAGTTACTTACAAGCACCCCGAATACGTGTTGTAATAGATTCAACATCGTCAACTTCCTCTTCATCTGTGGTGTTACCCTCTGCATCCTCATCAAGTGTTCCAAGCCAAGTGCCAGGTTCAGGAAGAACAGGCTTCTCTTTCTCTATTACCCATTCATCATCCGAAAGGACATCTTCAAATGAATTTTCTTCGGGGTCATAAATCTTTTGCCTTTGTCTTTGAAATTCTCTTTCTTGTAATTTCAAATTGTACATAACAAAAACAAGATCATTCATTCTTTTTTGAGCCAAACAATTTCTTCTTTTTGAATGAACCTATGCGTTCCCAAAAAAAAAAAAAAAACCAAGGACGGTCACAAATAACATCCAACGAAATCAGAATTTATAATAGTTGACTACATAAAAGAACTAAATAACATAAATGAGGCAAACAAGCAAAACATAAGCATAACCTGTTCAAATGCACTCCAATTACGCTCACATCCTGAAGAGCTACAAGTCAAACTCAACACTCTAATGGCAAATCTTTGTAACTCTCGACATTCATCTCCATAAGTTGCCCACCAGTCAGCTAGAATTTGTAATAAATTTACGTAAAAAACTACATGTTAAAATAAGGTAAAGCACAAATGCACAATAACACATTGGCATTAAGTTAAAAAATAAACCTAGAGACTTTCTTGATCTCAACTCAATGGCCTCTGGAAGGCCAAACAATCCTTGTGCCTTACTAAAATGATCCATTTGTACTTCAATCTCCAATCTTTCAACCTTGTTTGGAACCAATTTGTGCAAACACCCATAATATCCACGTTTCACATCAGGATCTAGATGTTGATTATGACTGTAAAAGTATTTGGGATTCAAAAAATATCCAGCAGCATGCAATGGATGACTAAGCATCTCACTCCATCTCTTGTCAATAATAACAAACACAGGCTCATGTCTATAAAATGAAAGAATTTCCAGAATTAATAACCCAACAAGTGTAATCAAAATTTATGATTAAAAGTGAAACTAATTAAAGATTTACCTCTTCTTTACGTTATTCAAGTTTGCCTTGATTTCCTCCTTTGCATTTTGTATTGCTTTGTACAAAAACCCCATTGCCGGTACATCATCAGAATCTACCATCCTTAGAACTTTGACAATAGGAGATGAAACCTTCACGCATAAATCCACATTCGGCCAAAAACTTGAAGTATCAAAAATAACTTTACCAGTTTGTTTCCCTTTTGTTTTCTTCGCATACTCACTAGTTCTCCACTTTTCAGATGAAAAAAAGGAAAATATATCACTTTTCAACTCGTGGAGTCGCCTCAAAGTCAAATATGAAGTGGCAAAGTGTGTAATGCCTGGTCTAATCAACTCTTTCCCTTTTGTGAATTCTCTCATCCAATTAACAACTGTACCCCAAGAATAAATGGAAGATACCACCAATTTAGCCTTAGCAATGGTTGCCTTATGTATTGGGTCTTTCTTATCAAAATCCTCCAACATCAAGTCGATGCAATGTGCAGCACAAGGAGTCCAGAATAAACATTTCCTCTTTTCCATTACCAATTTCCCAGCTGACTTGTAATTTGAGGCGTTATCAATGATAATTTGGACAACATTCTCCTCTCCTACCTTTTCAACAATATCATCCAGCAATCGAAATAAGTTTACTGCACTTTTAGATATATCGGAGGTGTCTACAGAACTCAAGAACACTATTCCAGCAGGACTATTTACAAGAAAATTGTTCAATGTTCTTTTCCTTTGATCTGTCCAACCATCAGGCATGATAGTGCGACCTGTTCTTGACTATTCAGTCTTGTATCTTTCAATCAAAGTCAAAGTTTCTTCAACTTCTTTCTTCAAAAGAGGCTCCCTGATCTCATGGTATGAAGGAGGCTTAAGTCATTTCCCATATTCGCCTATTTTAGCAATCATTTGAGGGAAGTATGGATTCCTCACAGTATTAAATGGGATGGCACTAGTATAGATCCACCTAGCTATAATTCGACATACTTCTTCCCTGTCTTTTCTCTTCCATTTCTCATTAATGGTTGTTTGATAACTTTGATTTCCTCCTTGTACTCCCTTATTGGCAAGAAAACCATTTATGGTTCTCTGGGAAATGATTTGTTCAACTTCAACATCTTCCAAATCCAAACTTCTTCTAATTGTCTGCTTAGAAAATGGTTTACTGCACAGCAGTTCATACATTTCTTGCCTCACATCATCCGGGACTTTAGCACAAGGTTCAGTATTCCGATGTGTACCAGCTAAGTGGTGCTTCAATCTAGAAATGCCTCCAGACCTCTCAATTTTACAAAATTTACATCCAACTTTTTTTAACTTAGGGTCAATGTCAATGCCAATGCCATATTTCCATCCAGGATCTAAACGAGCACCCCGAGCATTTTTTGGTCTATTCATCGTCTTGTTCTTTACTGGTGGTGCTAAAGAAGTAGAAGCCATTATAACATAACAAGCTGAAATTAAAATAATATATAATTCAGGCTATATGCAAGATATAAGTCTCAGAATATCAAAAACTACAAAGGAAATCATTTTAAAAAAACTACTAGTGCCCACTGTCATTTTACTGAATATCAATTTCATAGTAAAATATTACCAAATAACAATGACTAACTTAACACTATCACTCAAATGACAATTAAACAAGTAACTTTCTGAAGACTCTGTCTCTATTATCTATAGGATGAACATATCTGTGTTAAATTAGTGACAGTTACCATTTACAAACTCAAAGGCAAATAGGCACAATTTGAAGAAATGCCAGTAAACACAACAATTCCTCCTCTCCTTCTCATTTCAATTGTCCACCTAAGAACTAATTAATCAAACAAACAGGTACCTCACCAGTCTGAACTCAAATTACTCAATGAAAGTTAAGTGATGGGAAATAGAAATTAGTTTAGAACTTCAGACACAAATACAGAGTAATGAAGGACTGGAACTGGAGACACATACACCATAGAGAAAAAATTAAATCTAACTGAAAAGAAGAGGTAATTGCATAAAAATTAAAGGGGGTTGGCCTGTGGTATCAGGTCTTAGCAGCGGTGGGGCGCTAGCAATAGAAAAACAGCAGAGGCGTTCATAAAAAATCGAAGAGGGCAGCGGCTGCTGGCTGGCCTGTGCCTGTGGTTTTGCATCTCGACGGCAATGAGGTGATGCGCTAGCGACAGGAACAAAAAGGGCAGCGGCACTGCGGAAGCAAGACTTGATCGATTCACTACATTAACTCGGTAGCGTTTTTTTCCCTCTGAAAGTGAGAGTGAGAGAGATTGTGCTGTTGTGGTGCTCGACGGCAGTGAAGTGATGCACCGGCGACAAGAACAAAAAGGGCAGCGCACTACAAAAACAAGACTCGATCGATTCACTCCATTAACTCGGTAGGGTTTTTTTTCCCGCTGAAAGTGAGAGAGAGAGATTGTGCTGTTGTGAACTTGTGGTGCAAAAGACATCAGCAAAAAGGCCCCCAAAAATTACAAAAAAAAAAAAAAAGCCTTATAGAATTATGTAGCTAGTAGGTTTCGAACTCTAGGAGTCTTGGTCAACCACAAAAGACATCAGCAAAAAGGCCCCCAAAAATTACAAAAAAAAAAAAAAAAGCCTTACAGAATTATGTAGCTAGTAGGTTTCAAACTCTAGGAGTCTTGGTCAATATAAAGTAAGTGTTAGTTAACCACCCACTAGGCTATGAACAAATACATGAAATTGTTGTCTAAAAAATATAATAGAACCTTAGATTTATAATGTATATTTCAAAAAAAATGGTTTCGCAGTAGGATCTTAGGATTGTACGATCCTAAGATCCTGTATGCGATCCTAAGGACCCTATGGCGATACTGCGTATAAAAGGGATACTATAGGATCCTGTATCGATTACCCCTTCCCGGATCATAGTATCGTAGGATACTACGATACGTATCGGGATACTGACTACCATGACTGTGTACCTTTGAAATTGCTCATACTTATGTATCTATAGCCGATGAACTTCTCAAATGAGGTGGGAGAATTCTAAGGCAATTCTATCTTGATCTTCATGATTCCTTCCATATCTGATTAGATGCTCAAGAGGACTCATGTACTAAAGCAGAGCCCGTGTGTGTTCTACATCGTGGCCCATCAATGCTACAAATCCAAGTCCATACCAAAGGGATCCATTTCATGGATATAGTAGGGCCTATGACTTGCAGTAGGACCAGAAAGCTCAAGGCAGACCTTGCAAACCTAGTCCGAGAATGTGTCAGAAAAGCTCAGCTTGTATGACTTGTATCCGACTCAAATGCCCTTGAAGAGAATGCCGGGAAGGCTAAAAGCATTATCTTATTCACCATCTCAGAAGAAATGGCGCCTAACACACCATCCCACTGAAAAAAGGTTATTTTCTTGAACTTCTTGAAGATAGCGAAAGGTTCTTGAATCTTAAAGAGACATTTCTTATAGTTCTTGATTTTCTTGAAAATCTTGAAATTCATAGTTTGTAAACTCTTGAAAATCTTGAATTTCTTGATTTTTGACTTTTTGAAACGATTCTGAGAGATTCCAGAACCCCCCTACATCATGTCCGCCATCCATCAATGGGCCGAAACTCCTTGAAGTCCACTCCATCAATTGTTTGGCCAAGCCCACAAAGCCCAATTTGCACAATCCCTAGTCAATTAGGGTTAGGGTTTTGAGTATGAAATTAGAATTTGTGCATGCTTCCTATTCCTACTCGTTTTCTAATTTACAAGTTAGTTTAAGTTTACAACTTGGATTAGCTTGTTAGTAGTTTCCAAAAATGATTCCTTCTTGAACTCTTTTTTGTGATTGTATTTTGTTTATTGATTTACTACTAGATTTTGGCTACATACATTAGGTATGGCAACCAAATATGGCATCTACCCTAACCTTGTTCTTTTAGGTTTTGGGAATGTAAGAGATGGATTCCACTTCTTGTTCTTTTCCTACTAGTTTTAAGAGATAAGAATTTTGCACCCTACACCTATAAATAGAAGCTGAATTCTTCATTATTTTTCAGTTGATTTAATGATAAGAAAGTATTAGTTTATACTATATTAAATCACTCTCCTTTATTAAACTGATGTAATTTGTATGTTTGTGAAATTACAATAGGTTTAAAAACTACATCTTTTAGGTAATTGCTCTGCCTAATTGTATGTTTTTGTTTCAACTCTTTTATTCTTGATCTTGTTTTGAATTGCATGTTTAAATTAACTTAGGTTAATTTAGCAGTCTGCCTAATCTAAGGTAAGGGCTCTTGAGGTTAAGAACTGTGTCTCGCAATCAGACTTTTCTTGGCAATTTTTCGCATCGTGTACTCCGATCCACACCATAAATCCTCTAGCTATGGTAATGATCTGATTGAGGGAGATTGATTCCGATATGATATCTTCTTATTTACTTTTATATCTATTTTGAGTGGGTCCCGCTATATGCTATCATGGGCCGAGGAGTTTGCTCTCTATGGAGCTTGGGGGTCTTTGAGGCTCTGTTTGGTTTCCGGCCTGCTCCATGCAGTTGAGCTGTCCTTCTTTTTATTGGGGTTGGGCCGAGATGACTTTGTCTTCAATCAACCACACGTGGGTGTTGGTAAACACAGAGTTAATATCATATAGGGGCATATTATTTACAGGACACTTTTTACTATACATATGACACTTTTTAAGTTTTTAAATGTGAAAATACATTAATGCTTTAATCTAACAATAAAAGTTAATACTTAAATTTTTTCTTTCCCTCCACGCTATGGCCGACAACCTTCGCTGCAGGACGGCGAAGGTTTCCAGAACCTTTGCCACACGATGGCGAAGGTGTGTTTATTTTATTTTTTTAGTTCTTCTGCAAACGGAAATTGCAGAATTGGTTTTGCAATTTCCGTTTGCAGAACCCAAGTTCTGAAATCAGATTGCCGAACTTGAGTTCTGCGAATCTTTTTTTTTTTTGTCATTCTTTATTGAAAGAAGAAGAAGAAGGAGGAAGGAGGAAGGAGGAAGGAGGAAGGAGGAAGAAAGGATTGCAGAAGTGCTAGTTTCGCGCAGAGCCCAAAGTGAAGGAGGAAGAAAGGAGGTCAAATGTCTTTTGAATTCCTAAAGGGTATTTTAGTAATTTCACAACAAAAAATTTTGAAAATGTCCTACGAATAGTAATTCCCATCCTGTAAATAACATTTCCGTATCATATATTAAGCGACTAGAATAAATTATTAAATTTTGAGTCAAGTTTCATTAAACATGTTGTTGGCTTTGATAAATATATTAAAATTACATTATAATATTGTATCATAGAGTAAATCATTAAATTCACGTCCAAAAAGAGATGTTGAAAGGCTTGGCTATTTTGATTCCAAATACTGTTCGATTCCTTAAAACCACCTAGAAAATGTATCTATTTTGAAGCATCATTCATGGAGCATCTACAACGACTCCCAGGTATTTTGACTCATAGGTATTTGGTGTGGCTTATAAATGGATATGATCTGATTTGATGGGATGTTTCACCAAACTTTCTTTCTCAATCATTACTTGTAGGATATAAAAATATCCTTAGCGCCTAAAGATATTAACGTACAGCGGAATAATCAAAACGAACAGCGAAACAACACACAATTTAAAGTGGTTCAATCCTTAGATCTACATCCACAAAATTCACTAAACCAATCAAAGGCGGGGCAAGCCGAAAGTCTTTGCCTACACACCTATTACATCAATAACCCAACATCTCACAATCCCAAAGACAGAGAGCCGAAAGTCTCTCAAAATTTCCCCCGAAGATAGAGAGTCGAAAGACACTGGCCTTTCAAACTCTCAGCTCAACTGAAAACAATACCCCATGGGTTCTTTATATAGACCTATAGTTACCCGAATCTTTCTCAAAATTAGTTTTCCAAAACAAACAAATCTAAATTGAAAACAAACTAAACAAGTAATTATTAAATCCCACTAGTTAAACTTTGTGATTTTATTGCAAGAATCAAGTTAAAATAATTCCAGATTTAGCAAATCCGAGACTTGGTCTTTATTGTTAGATGGATTAGTATATAATTTAGTCCTTTATCATATCCTTAGTTGTTGAGATTTTTAAGAGTGCTGAGTGATTATTCAGAAGTTAGTATTTTCTGTATTCTATTTAAGAGGTGCTGATGCACAATAATTGATGAACACAATTGAGTTTCCTGCAATTTTTTATACTGTGTTCTTCCCAATTTATATTTTTTTTAACAGTGGTATCAAAGCCCTCTTGATCTTAAGGGCCTGTGTCATAAAAGGGAGTGATGTAGACAATATTTTTCAATCCATAAACAACAATTTCAGCATCATGCCTAGCAATTTTCTTGCTAATCCTTCACCTTTCAATGGCCAAAATTATCAAATTTGGGCTGTAAATATGAAAACCTTCTTAGAAGCAAGTGACCTTTGGGAGATGGTTGTTACTAATCAACTACAACTTCCTGAAGATCCCACTATCGCTCACCTGAGGGAACATAGAGCTGAGAAAAAGAAGAGAAGCAAAGCTTTGACTTGCATTCATACTGTAGTTTCAGATGAAGTGTTCACAAGAATCATGACTTGTGAGACTCCAAAAGAGGCTTGGGATACTTTGAAACAAGTGTTCCAGAACAATGATAGAACTCGTCAAATGCAAGTATTGAATTTGAGGAGACAGTTTGAGCTACTGAGGATGAAAGAATGTGAACATTCAAGAGTATTGGAACAGACTCTTGAATGTTGTCAACAAAATTCTGTTGATTGGCGAAGAGCTTTCAGATCAAATGGTGGTGTAAAAAGTTCTTGTTAGCCTACTCGAAAGATTTGAGGCAAAGATATCTTCTCTTGAAGATTTAAAAGACCTTTCTCAGATTACCTTGGAGGAGTTGGTGAATACATTGCAAGCATAAGAACAAAGAAGAGCTATTCGCAAGGAGGAGATAGCTGAAGGTGCTTTGCAAGCAAAAGAAAATTACGAAAACGAAGGCAAGGGTGATAGGGAGAGTGCTTACAATGGGAAGTGGAAAAAAAATGACATTTCCTATGTGTCAATATTGTAAGAAAACTAATCATTTGGAAAAATATTGTTGGTTTAGGTCTGATATTCAATGCAGGGCATGCAATCAATTTGGTCATATGGAGAGAATGTGCAAAAATAAGCAAGAACGACAACAAGCTCAGGTGGTGAATCAATAAGAAGAAGAAGAATTATTTGTGTCATCTTGTTTTGCAAAAAATTCACCAACATAGATTGGTTGATTGACAGTGGATGTACACACCACATGACGAACAATGAGTCATTATTCAAGGAACTTGACAAGACATATATTTCTAAGGTAAGAATTGGAAATGAAAGGTATATTGAGGTAAAAGGCAAAGGTAAAGTGGCTGTTAAATGCGATTCAGGAATAAAGGTGATCCCTGATGTCTTATATGTGCCTGAAATTGATAAAAATCTATTAAGTGTTGGACAACTACTAAAGAAAAATTACTCTGTAATGTTAAAAAATAAGACTTGTTTAATTTATGATCCAAAAGGAGTAGAGCTCTTCTGAGTTCAAATGAAAAGGAAAAGCTTTTCTTTAGAGCTATTACAAGTTGGTGCAGAAACAAATTCAGATACGACGATGGATCAAATGGAAGTGATTGAAACCATCTCAAAAAGTGGACTAGCTATTGTTATTCTAAATGAAGGCACCAAGACAATTCCTGAAGATGTTAAATGTGATATTGCCGTACTTGAGTTGACCAGTTCTGAGGAAGACAAAAAAGACTTGGAGTGGATTGCAGAAATAGAGGAGGAGCAGAGTATGCATGAACACAACTCTGAAAAGCTTGCAGGATTTTTTAGTGAATGTGATGATGTTTGTGTGAATGATTATTGCAGTGAAAATTCCAAGGAGGAGTGTTAAACTTTGTGATTTTACTGCAAGAATCAAGTTAAAATAAATCCAAATTTAGCAAATCTGAAATTTAGTCTTTATTGTTAGATGGATTAGTATTTGACTTAGTCCTTTATCATATGCTTAGTTGTTGAGATTTTTAGGAGTGTTGAGTGATTATTTTGAAGTTAGTATTTTCTGTATTCTATTTAAGAGGTGCTGATGCACAATAATTGATCAACACAATTGAGTTTTCTGCAATTTTTTATACTGTGTTCTTCCCAATTTATATTTTTTCAACACTACCAAAACTAAAATTTCCTAATTATGCTTGATTTAATTTTCCCAACAAAACTTCCCTTAAATCAAGCTTTAACTACACGTAGATCCCATGCCATCTCGAACTTCAATCACCAATCAAATCTCTAACGCAATCAAGAACAATAACTCTTCGTTTTAAGATAATCTTCATTATCTTCCATGCGACAAAAATAAAGCACCTCAAAACTCAAAGCCTCCCTTGATCATTCTTGAATTAAGAAGCACCGAAAGTTGCTTCAAAATCCAATTCGGTGCTTCTACATTTATCCGAATCCTTCTCAAAACTAGTTTCTCAAAACAAACTAAAGCTAAATTGAAAACAAACTAAACAAGTAATTATTAAAGCCTACAAAAACTAGAATTTCCTAATCAAGCTTGATTTAATTTTCCCAACATTATTGAATGATTTTTTGTGTATTAACTTTGACCTTATGTATCTTAGAATTTTTCCTTTTCAAACAATAGAGATCTTACTGAAAACTGTCCAACATTGATTCATAAATAAATCTATACAAGAGATTCAACTACTCTTCTATGGCAAGCAATTTGAGATGATTTGCCCATTCATGAGCCAGGATTTTCAGTTGATTCAGCCCAAAAACAATCCAGGCAGTACTGTAGTGATTTCACATCATTCAGAATAGTTAGAAGAACCTTCAACCTCTCCCTTCTACATTTCCAGGAGAAGGGAGGAGGGTTAACTTAATACATAAGGAAACACGAAGACAAGTTATCACTCAAATGCATTAGTCTCAATGTGTAACTATGAATAAATCATAGAAAGAAGATGGAAATTGGAGATGTTTCAAATTTCATCACCATCAGCAAACAATATTAATGAAGAAACAGAATGTGAGTGCTAAAATTTCAAATCCGAAGTGTCACAGGTAACTTCATCAGATCAGCCTAAAGCTTAACTAAGAGATTCAACAATTTCTCAAAAATTTTTGCAAGACAAAATAGGTAAAGGTTACCAAAGAAATATTTCTAGTCAGTCTCAATGAAGTTCAACAGGTATGGATTTCAGGTCAAGTTCAAATATGCAGTTCAAGTCACTATCTACACCAGCACAGGTCTTCTTAATGGAGGGAATTTTATGAGAACCTGTACAAACAGTTAAGATTAATCATAAATGAATTATCCTTATTCTTGCTTCTCTGCTGAAATGAACTCATTGATCCCATGATTTTGTCGAAGTAAGATACTACAACACCGTAAGTTGAAGAGCCATTTATGTATTCCTGAATGTCCACAAATTCATACTTGCACTGTCTATGGATTTTCGGATGAGAAGCCCATGTATGGATATCCTAATCCTTGTAGATGGCCCAAGTTTCTCCTTTCTCAGGCAATGTAATGCAATAGTTTCCTATGGTATGACAGAAAGTAGGATGAGATAAAATGCTGGGAGCTTCAACACTTATTCTTGAGGGTCTAAATATCCCACAAGTAACAGGTAGGCCTGCACCGACCCACTCTTTCTCACCTTCAAACACCGGAGAAGCTTGAAACCATGCAACCTGAATCTCAAGTTTCCCACCCTTGTCAATGACATTAATGATTTGGGCATTTGATCTTGGCATATTATCTTTTTCGTCAAAACATGTCCACGTATCTCCAAGATTGAAGCGTTTTGGTAGTTTTCTCATCTCAGTAATACTAGAAAACAAACTTGAATCCGAAAAACAGTTTAATATCAGAGCTTGTTACTTACCAGGTCAACCTAAATATAAAGAGACAATGGAATATATAAGGAAATGGACTATCATTGATCGTGAATCGAGACAGAATCATGAAGGTGATTAAAACAATAAACAATAGATTTTGAATTTGCATCATAGGATCAGAAACATTACCTGATTTTTGAAGATCATGAAAGCAGCTTCTCTTGGCATGTTTGCTGATATTTTCTTCCATGCTTATCCCATCATTGGCATAAGGAATATCACTAGACACCAGCAATGAGTTCTTACATCTTTTCCTTCCGTCCCCCCTTACTTCTGCTGATTTAGTTAGACACCCTGAATTTTGATCTTCAATAAACTGTTCTCGGGAATTTATGTGACGAAAAGGCTTAAGCTTTAAATCCGAAATCCTCTCCTTCAATTTATGATCAACATGATTCACCAAGTTTTCCTCTTTCTTACGGAGCTCAATTTCCCTTTTGTTTATTCTTTCCTCTTCTGAACGCATTGCAGTTTTCCTCTTCTCCAAAAACCTCTCTTTCGATCCAACCACAAAATTCCTTTTGTCCAACATTTTCAATTTGGAATCAATCTCATTTATTCTTGTCACCAGAATTTTCTCTTTGGAGGTGATCTTGTTTTCTCTCCCTGCCAAAATTCTCTCTTTCAAATCAAGGTCATTCAACATTCTCTCCATTTTTTTTTTCTTTTGAATCGATCTCATTTTTCTGTATCTGAAAGAGCTTTTCTATTGCATCAACCTCACGTTCCCCTTTGTCCAACTTTTTGTCTTTTGAATCAATTTCATCTTCTTTTCTCTTCAAACTTTTCTCCATTAAATCAAGATCATGCACCCTTATCTGGACTCGACTCTCTATCAATTTTATCTCCTCAAATAGATTGTGAAATTGTTGCTTTTTTCGAACTACATGCTTTAGCTGTTCACCCACAGAATCTTTCATCTTCTCAAACTGCATTGTCTCCACTTGCATTTCCTGCAATACCCCTTTCAGAAACTCTTCTTTCTCCTCCAATTTCTTTAGCTCCTTCTCAACCGACCTTCTCTTTAAATCAAACTTTTCACAGCTCTGGTTTACTAGTTCTTCAACAGCCTTCAAATGTTTCTCTTGAGACTCAAGTTCATTGAAACACTGACTAAATAAATCACGAATCATTTTAGAGTGATCTTCAATATCCATCGATTCAGGCATCCTGGCTCATCACTTTCTCAAGGTTATCCATCTTCTCTTCAAGAAGCTCTATAGCCTCCGGAAACTTCTTCAGAGATCCCATATGTTTGTTGCAGTCAAGTAAAGCTAAACTTTCCAAAAAATCGAGTTTCGTGAAAGGATTTATTATTTGGATTTGAGGAAGGGGCCGATTTTGGAAGAGAATTGAAAACTCTGACAGGGTTTGCTTATGTTCCTCTTTTCAGGGCACACACAAACAGTTGGGTTTCTGTAAGGTAACTGAGAAATTCAAACAAAACAAGTATTATTTAACTAGGAAGCTATGCAGTAAAGAATAAGGTAAAAGAAGAAACTTACAGCTACTGTGAAGACAAAAATTTTAACTAGGAGCATACAGTTACGAAATAAAAAGGTAGACTCCTAATTAAAAAGCATTATTTAGAAATAATATTCAAGAATTGTATCACTTCATCCAATAGGAGCATGCAAGAACTGAATTGCTAATCTTTTGCGGTATCAGAATTATGTTCAATATACATGGTGAATAGCAGGAGATACAATAAGAAATTAAACACATAGATTTTGAAAATAAAGATCTAAAGGCTATCAATTTGTCCAATATAATGTATGGCATTGTGAAGATAGTTTTCTAGCGAAATTTTTTTTAGGACAAATAAGTGTTTCCAATAACATTTACTCAAATCATCTAAAGTTGACATGTTTGTCAAATAGTTAAATCTAACCTAAGCAAATAGTTCTCCATTAAAAAAAATAACTGCAACACGTACAAAAAAATAAAAGGAGATCCTTAATTCTTACTGCAAACAGCTATTTCGTAGCAAATTCTTCCAAATAGTATCCAATTTTATAGCATCGTCTTGAATAACTGTGTTTCAGCTTTGTTCATTGTTTAATTTGAATTGTGAACATTTTCTCCTTAAACTTTTTGTGGACATTGGATAAGTGATTTTCTAAATCCAACAGTTATTAGGGATGGAACTTTAAATGGTATTATAAATGAAGGTCAAAGCGATATTTGCTTGCAATGTGTTAAGTAGAATGAATGAGCTATTGTTACTTGAGATAAACAAACACATTTAATATTGTTTTACCTTGTGCCAGAAATTTGTTATTAAGAAAGAACAACAATTGCAAACATATGTTTCACCAAATGGAGATGATGTAGAAGAGTTGCACATTTTGCAGCTCAAAAATGCTTTCACCCAATCATCTTCCAAGTATGAAACATATATGTTCTTTTGGATGAGTTTTTAAATTTGGTTTTGAAAAGTTAGTTTTGGAAATTATTGTCAAATGTGAAAAGTGTATTGAAAATATAAAAATGTGTAATTGAATGGTAAAAAGGTATATTGAGAATGATGAGAAATTAGTATAATATTCAAAACTAACAAAGCATATTTTTGAAAATATGGAGAAGAACAGGCCCATATTCTTACTATTTTTTCAACACCTCAAAGTGAAATAAAGGCTTCTCTACTGGCTGTGAAATTTGTATTTTTAGAAAGGATTGAATAGTATATTGGTTAAAATTGATTGTTTACAATTACTCCACATTTTAGGAAACAGGAGGCAGGAAAAATTATCCATGATATGAATAGAGTGAGAATTAAATTTGGACGGTTAAGCAGTCAAAGTTGGTAGTCAGGATGTTGATAAGCCTTGTAATATAGTAACTGAGTTGTCTAAGACTTAAGTAATTAGTTTTTGTTTATAAAAAAAGGAAAAAAGAAAAAAGAAAAAAGAAAAAGGAAAAAGAAAATACTTACTACACTATTTCAACTGATATCAGTTAGTCAAAAAAATCATTCATAGTGAAACATATACATTTAAAACTTACACCTGATTTATTTTGGACAGTATTTTAACATGGAAGACTGCACTAAAAGCTGGTCAGCCCAAAAACAAAATAGTAACATTTTATCCGGAGTTGTAAACATTAAGTCACAAAGAATGCAAACAAATGTTAAACATGAAAAAACAGAATAGAAAATGCAACAAAAACCAGCACAAGAATATTGGCAATAGAGGTAATATTTTCAGCTAAATCAGAAGTCACTCCCTATAGGTATAACAAAAGTAATGTAAAATTATGTTGTGAATAATTAACAGTAATTTGCCAAACAATAAAATTAGTAGAAAGGACTTAACAAATTCTTTAACTGCAAAGCTTCATAAACATGTGACTTAACAAAGATGATGGAGTCATATCTTCTGATTACAGGCATATTTAGTCTCCTAGAATTAGTCATCTTTTTTGTTTTCTTACAAGTTGAGATTTATACAACTCTATGAGAATATCTTTTCAAATACTTTAAAAAATGTTGAAGAATCCTCCATGTTCCTGGTGCCCTCTCATCTTTCTTTTTAAAAAAAAAAAAAAAAAAAATACAAAAAAAAAGAAAAAAGTTAAGATGGTACAGAAGCAGCAGAAAAACTCTAAACTGAGGACACAAAACAATAATTCTCCCACTGCTCTAATGGTTTTCCTGTGTGTCTGTCCCCTCGTGCACATAGAGTTCATGAAGGGAAAGAGGGTTTGGTGGAAATAATTATAGGTATGTTCAGGTCCTAGAATGTTGGGTGATATAGTAACTAGTCAAATTAATTTAATGTCAATGAAAGTTGAAAAAAAGAAAATCAAAAAAAGAAAAGAAAAAAGTGAAGCATTAAATTAAGCAGCTTGCCACTATTAACATCTTCAAAGAAATGACATTTCAATATCACAAGCAAAAGTAATTAGGGATGCATGTTGAATTGAAGAAATGAAAGTACAGTTATTATAAATCTTTTGTCAGCGTATATCAATTTGCACTACAAGAAAAAAGGGATTTAGTGACGACGCGAAGTCGTCAGTAAAAGCCCGAAAATCGTCACTAAACCCTTTAGTGACGACAAACGGGTCGTCAAGTGGTCGCGACAATAGGTCCGTAGCTAAAGGGTCCAGTGACGACATTTTTGCACCGTCGTCACTAAAGCCTACCATTTAGTGACGACTTTCGGGCGTCACTATAGACAGTGACGACAAAAGTCGTCACTGTGTGTGCGTCACTAAAAGACCAAAGTCGTCACTAAAGGGTGTATTTTTAGTGACGAGAAAGATAGTGACGAATGAAAGTCGTCAGTAGGTAACAAATGGTCAAAGGCTTTAGTGACGAATCTCAGTGACGAAAAATAATCGTCAATACAAAAGTCAAAGCCTTTAGTGACGACAAACGGGTCGTCAAGTGGTCGCGACTATAGGTCCGTAGCTAAAGGATTCAGTGACGACTTTTTTACACCTTCGTCACTAAATCCTACCATTTTCTGACAACCCATCTATCGTCACTAATTTTAGTGACGACAAAAGTCGTCGCTGCTTAGGCGTCACTAAAAGTCTAAAGTCGTCACTAAAGGGTGTATTTTTAGTGACGAGAAAGATAGTGACGAAGGAAAGTTGTCAGTAGGTAACAAATGGTCAAAGGCTTTAGTGACGAAACACAGTACCACGAAATGTCGTCAGTAAATCTAGTGACGAACTTCAGTGACCACAAATTGTCGTCAATATGGATCTGCTTAGTGACGCGATATTGTGACCATAATTAGTTATCAGTACGAAGTGACTTGAGTGACGAACATTAGCAGATTGGTCGTCACTGAAAATCCATTTGTGTTGACAAAATGGCAACAAATTTTTCTCAATATCCAACGACTTAACCGAAAAATTTACATACGCACGTCAACATTATGAATTATGAGCAATAAATATTAGTGACGGAAACATTCGTCACAACCAATTTATAAAAATCCTTATGACATACAAAGTAAGAAATAAACAAGAGAAATTGTCTCATTTCATCACAGTAGAAAATAGAATCGATTCCCAAACCATTTCAAAATTGAATCAGCCAAAAAACACTTTACACATTGAATATCAATATTCAACGCCAATTGAGCAAAGAAATATTACTCTCACATCAATCTAAGGGGAAAACATTCATTACGACAAACAATTGATTTAAGAACTACAAGAGGCATCACATAAGCTTTTCCTTAAAGAAAATGATCATAATACCATAGATTCCCATAAAGGTAAGGCAAAATGATCTAAAAGACAGTAGAATTTTTAGCATTGCCATATCCATATAAAGGCTACAAAAGGATCAATCTACACTAAATTCTCTTAAGCATATGATCCTATTAGTGGTTTGGAACAATCCAAAATGATCAATTCCTACATATGAGTTACTAAACGATTGTTCCAAAGAACTAACAACTAACAATTAGCAGCTACTAAATCACAATATGTCCAAAAGGCATTGACTAATACTATGTCAAAATATTGACAAGTGCTGAAGACATTGACTAATACTATGTCAAGATATGGACAAGAGCAAAAGGCATTGACTAATACTATGTCAAAGTATGTCCAAAAGGCATTGACTAATACTATGTCAAGATATTGACAAGAGCAAAAGGTCATAATATTGACAATATATCCAAAATAGTTTCCCACCATGAAATACGTCTGACAATTCCGTCAAAACATCCTTCTTGAAATCAAGTCACTGCAAAAAGGGAAAAATAGAACAACCATTATCTTATGCAAACCATATTTAAACACTCACAATGTAAATTCTATTTGAAAGAAACAAAGGAAACAAAAAAAGAAACACATCCAATATGTGAACTTACTTGTGTTCTTACCACTTAAAAACACAATCAATACTTCATAATCAGAATAAGAAATCAAGATATTACAGAAAGCTAACATACTTGAAATTTTGAAAATGTGTGAACTTACATCTTTTTGAGATTGCAAAGTTTGAATGAGTAAAGCAACTTCACTCGATAGAGAATTCATCCGCTCATCTGACTGCCTTTGTTTCTCTTTCAATTGTTTCACCTCTTCCTTTTGGGCATCTAACTCTTCAGCAAGAGAAAGAAATAGATTTTTTTTCAGCATCATCAGCTCTTTGGGAATGTCGCGCCACCTCAGCCCTCAAATTTTCAGTAGAAGAACGCTTTCTCTTGGATGAAGAACGCTTACGATGTCCAGGAAGGCGACCAAGTTCTTGTTCACAAATCTCAGTAGGAGTCAGTGATGTAGTAGCCTTTAATGTCGTCAACCTCTCCTGAAAAATAGAAACAATTATGCACCATATGAATTAGAAGTCTTAAATCAATTTTAGGAAAATTAGAATGGATTTTAACAAAAAATAACATATCAAGTATTCATGAGCATTGATGAAGTGGCTAAATATTGTAAAAGCAAAAAGGTAATTAATCTGTTTGCTTGTTCTTGAATGTTGATGGGAAGAAGCTTGTTCTTAGAACACTTTGTTCTGATAAGCTGCCGCAACAAGAAAACTTTCTTTTTGATAGGAGTTTGACCGTTCGCACAGTCGAAAAAATTGAAAGGTCTATTTTTTTGGATACAAGGCCTGAAGTCCTTTTGAAGATGAGGATGATGAAATAGATGTTTTTTATTCTGTTTTTGGGGAAGATATCAACCAACTTACTCGTGCTGACAATGGTAAACCTGAGATCAAGCTAAAGGAAGAAAATTATACTGAAGCTAAAAAGGCTACTAATGCTGAGAAGGACAATGTTGCGGATAAGGCAAAGGTAACTTTTTGTAAAAACAAGCCCAAAAAAGGATGAAGATGATTTAGTTTCTGATGATGGGGTTGTTTCGATGGATGAGGATTGGGATGAGAGTGATTCTGAAGGATACGATGACTCTGAGGAAAGTGATGAAGAAGAAACACCAAAAAAGGTTTTGAGACTGGCAAAACGGGCGCTGGAAATTCATCTATTAAAATACCTGGGCAGGATAAAGAAAGCAAAACTGGCCACTCCTCAAAAAACTGATTGAAAGAAGGGTAACAAAAGTTAGCAGACTCCTAAATCTATTGGATCCCATGTATGCAAGAGTCGCCAAAAGACATTTAATTTTGAAGCTGGTTTTGAACCTCACAACAAGGCAAAGCACTCTGCGGGAAAGTAAAGTATTATACTGAAAATGAAGGGGTCTAAATTATCTAATGGGATGGAATAGACTGCCAAGGCTATTTTGTATACTGGTGTAAAGTTAAGGTTCTGAATTGCTAGGTATTACTTTGTTGCAGTAATATCTCATGCATGCAAGAGTTGCAACAAGACATTTAACATTGAATCTGATGTTCAATCCCACATCAAGGCAAAACACAGTGAAGGAAGTACAAGCAGCGTTACAGATTTTAAAACTTGAAAGGCAAAAAACTAAAAGGGAAGCACAACTAGACAGGAGATGGCACAACACCATATACTTTTCAAGTAAATTTTCCAATTAACTCACAAACTGGCTTATCCTTTTATGAGAGGGGCCGCGTTATATAATGTGAATTATTGACATACAGCTCATGACTAAGCAGCAGTCTGTATAAACCTGAAGGTACTTAGGAATTTGTCAACTTTAACTTCAATTTGATTTAACAAATAAATGACTGAAAGAACCAAAGCAGCCTACAAAGTATCACTGGAAATCAGAAACAGAAGACACGCACACTTGGGAGAAAAAGCAATGCAACAGTGTTTCTTTCATCAAAAAGAAATTTGGCAAGATGCAGCCAGAATTTAAAAAATAAAAAGAAAATAAAGCATTCTGATTAAAGTTGCAGCCGAAAGTAAAAAAGAAAATCGAAGGTGCAGCCAGAAGTACAACCAAAATGGAAATTTCAGGTTCATGATTCACATCTTGTAATGAATGTCTATTTTTGATTAAGGAGAATCTTTAAAAACATGAAACCAAAATAAATTGGTGAGAACCTTTAAACTAGTCATTCACAATAAAACTCTAATGAAGCTAAAATAAATTCACAGTAAAAGACTATAAGTTAAACATGCAGCAACAGGTACAATAGGCAACACACAGGTTGCCAGCCATAAGAACAACTCATAACAAAAACTAGTCCAACTATAAAATTTACTTTATAATGTAATATGATCAGTAAAGGTAATTTCAAGAAAAGAAAGCACAAATTTAATCTTCAATTTTGTAAGAGTTAAATGACTATAGAATAAGCATATACAAACTACAAATTGCCCAAATATGTGGATAACAATATAATAGATACCAGTTTGTCCTCAGCTTTATCATTAACCAGTGCCAATTTCTTCTTTGAAAACCGTGAATCCTGAAAAGCTTTGATTGGGTCCACATCCTCCCCTCTTTCCAGCTATATAAGAAACTTAGTTAAAAGGAATAACGATCTAAGAATCAAATACTCTTAAGAAAATATACTTTCCAAACCTTTTCCTCACACGCTCTTGCAATAGATTTTGTTCCCACAGTTGTTAAGGTCGTACTCATTGCACGATTCGCAGCATTTCTCTCACACATTGCCTACCAAAACCCAAGAAGTGAGATAGTGATTTAAAACAAAATTCATAAAGGCCAAAATAAGCATAATATTTAGTACAGTGGAATTGTAAACCTTATAATCAGGATTGTCAAAGTGATTGCACAAAAATTTCCAGTCATCATCAGAAACATCTTCATGGGGCTTAGTTTTGAGTGCCTCGTCTTTAGATGGAAATTTTTTAAAATGCATATGGTAAGCATGCTTTGCAGTTTTGAATTGATTGACCAGCTGTGTGTGAATAATTGTTCTAACAGCTGAACTATCCTCATAAATGAACCCATCCTACAAGTTCAAAAAATAATTATATCATTATCAATTAGAAACAACTACAATTTAGGTTGTAAATATTAGTTAGATATACCGAAGCATTCCTGATGATCGCATCTTTCAATTTTTCATCTTGAGATTCAAAGTTGGGCTTGTTGAATCTAGCCATCTTGCGCATCACGCAACCCAACTCAGATATGAATTCTTTTGCATTTTCACCAACAATGCGCTCAGAATCTAGGTTAAATTTGACCACCAAATGATTTCCCGCATGCCTTTTATTTGCCAACCCAATATTTCTGGTTCGACCTCTCTTTCGAGCACTCCCTATGCATTTTGTTTTGTCAAAAAACAAATGAAGAAATGATAATAAAAAGTTATCGTATGATTTATTCATATGGAAATATAATGAGATATAAAACTCTCCAATTTGGCTTAAAGGTAGGTAGAATCAAATAGGGGCAACCAATTAAGTGTAAGCATTGAAAGGTATGTAATGTGTTTTACCTGTAGGAGTTTGCTCTTGCTCACTCTGCGATTGATCTTGAGTATTATGCACTTCATTGCTGCTGATTTCTCTTCCAACATGGGGGCTGGATTCTTCTCTAAGTTGTTGACATGCAGCACTAGACTCATTTGTTAGCTCAAGAGTTCTCTTAGCTTGCACTAGACGTGTGCTTCTCCTTGGTGTAAATTCATGCGAATGCTCCTCTTCCTCATCTCGTAAGCGAAACTTTGGAGTGGCGTGAGTAGTAGGTAAGCGAGGGCTTCTTCTAGGTGATGATTGTGTAGTTAAGGGATTTGGAACTTGTTTTTTTCGTAACTTTTGTCCTCCTGGCGCCATCTACATATAATAGAAAGGCAAAATAAGTCTTAAAAAATTCCAGAAATCACTTGGTTATATACATTAAATTTCAACATATCAATAAATAAAATGAGAGAATACAGTTGCTAAGCTATATCTGAGAGAAAAAGATAATAAATGCAAAGGTAAAACATGTTAATTCTACTCCAGTACCAATGGAACCAAAGATAAAATTCAAATGCACTAAAAATTTCATCTTTAACAAAAATCTGGAAGCATACATTGGATACTAAATTCACACAGAAAATAAAGAGAAAGTATTGTGCATCGGATCTTTAATTTCAGCCAATGAAACAAAGGATATTCAAGATTCAATCGATACTGTCTCTAATCTCTAAAATGTCATTCAATAGCTCAACTGAAAAGCTCACCTATTCTGAATCAGTATAGTCCGATGGACAGAAAACCTCTTCATCGTCTTCGTCGTTCCAATCAATGTCATCGTCATCATTCACGAAAGAAGCATCATTTTTTGGTGAGCTATCATTAATGGCTGAGGAATCAACTAATTGTAGTGGCACACTGCCCCTAACTAGTGTAGTCGCTTCAATATTTAAGTCTATAACAAACAACATTTCTGGTTCAGCTTCTTGAAAAACTTCCTCACGTGAACTATCATCGCCACATTGTAGAACATCATAGGTACTACGCGGACTAAAACTCTGAACCACATGCCAATTATTACCCAATTGAACATCCTTTAAATAGAACACTTGGTGTGCTTGGTATGCAAGAACATATGGTTGATCCTCATACCATTTTCTACTAAAACTTACACTCTTTAAGCCACTTTCTGGATCAACCTTCATACCAGAATCATCCCCAATGAACCACCAATCGCACTTAAATAACAATATTTTCTTCTTTCCCACTAAGTACTCAACCTCAATAATATCCTGAACAACACCAAAAAAGTCTATGGTATTAGTTTCATGATCTCCTTTAACTACAACACCACTATTTGTGTTTTTCGATCTCTCTCGCGCCATTCTGTGTGAAATCTATACCCATTTACCATGCAACCAGCATAGCGACTAATTCGATTATCTGGCCCTACTGCTAAAGATCGAATTTCATCATGGCATGTATTAGAACTAAACATGACCTATATAAAAGAAATCGACATCATGTTAATGTTAATTGTATGATTATAATTTTGAGCATATAAAAAAAAAGATCCCTTACACGATCTCGAAACCACGAGGGGAATTGTTTATCATGCACTTGATCGATTTGTCCACAACCATCAGCCTCAAGTTTTTGTTTATGCTCACTAAATGCCAAACAGTAATTGAAATGAAAATCATATTTAAGGTAAAATTTAACTAAGTATTTGTAATGTACAACATGTGATGTTCAGCTCTCAAATTAAGGTACTTACATTATGTAATCCTGAATTTCATCGCAGTTGTTCAGCACAAAAATATGAATTTTATCCAATTCCGCTGAACTTAGTGCTCCTAAGTTTGGTTTGCCAAAAGGACGTCCTGTGCAAGAAAATACAGAAAGTTCTCCCGCTGGTTGTGTCCTAGAATCATTGCGATCAACTCGATTAAACACGGTGTCAACATTATTTAAATACATGGAGCAAAAAGTAAGGCACTCCTTATCTATGTAGCGTTCAGCAATGCAGCCTTCTGGGCGAGCATTATTGTTGACGTATCCCTTCAACACACCCATTTTCCTAGGTATTGAGCAATGGATTGTATTAAAAAAAAATTTAATTAAAAAAATGCTCTACAATTAGCAGGTCATGATGTACCTTTCAAATGGAAACATCCATCGATATTGAGGTGGACCTGCAATTCTTGCTTCATATGGTAGGTGAACCATTAGATGCACCATGACATCAAAAAAAGAATGAGGGAAAATTGTCTCCATCTTGCAAAGTAATTTTGCAATGTTATTCTCTTCCTCTTCTAAAACACGAATAATGGAAGTTCTTGAACATAACTTCTGGACAAATGAACTAAGTTCCAACAAAACTTGTCGAACTTCTTTTGTCAAACTACCCCTGACTGCAATAGGCAGTATCCTCTGTATTAAGATGTAAAAATCATGACTTTTCATGTTAGACATTTGAAATTCCCCACCTTTTATGCATCGCGATATATTGGAAGCAAAACCATCAGGATACTTGATTGTTGATAGGAAATCAACGAACTTCTTCTTCTCCGCTTTTGTAAAATGGTAACAAGCCATGGGCATTACCAAGGAATTCCCATTTGACCTTAGGTGCAAATCTGTTTTCAGTCCCAAATTCTCCAAATCCTTGCGAGACTTCCATGTGTCCTTTGTTTTACCTTTCACATCCATGATTGTGCCAACCAAACTTTCTGCCACATTTTT
Organism: Leptodermis oblonga; assembly: GCA_016801395.1. Lineage (NCBI taxonomy): Eukaryota > Viridiplantae > Streptophyta > Magnoliopsida > Gentianales > Rubiaceae > Leptodermis > Leptodermis oblonga. Next base: position 26,095,829 of record CM028751.1, read on the forward strand.
CACAACATGCATAATATCAAGATTGTGGCGTAATTTCAAATCTACCCAATAAGGGAGCTGAAAGAATACACTTTTTTTCCTCCAATTATTATCAGTTCGTTTCCGCTTTTTTTGTCTAATTTTTTCATCCACCTTCCCCAATGAAAAGTCTCTAGAGTTGAACATTTGTAATTCTCCTAAGATTTCATGACCTGATTTGGGAATAACTGGATCACGTAATTCTACTGTTCCATCAAATGAATCAGCATCATTACGCCATTCATGGTTGGCCGGCAAAAACCTACGATGTCCCATATAACATATCTTTTGGCTATGTGTTAAGTTTTGACAAGTTATATCTTTCAAACACACAGGACAAGCATAATAGCCTTTTGTGCTCCACCCAGAAAGCATGGCATAAGCTGGGAAATCATTAATTGTCCAAAGCAAAGAAGCACGCAAAGTAAATTTTTCATTTTTGTATGCGTCGTACGCTTCAACACCATTCCACAACTCATTCAACTCATCAATTAACGGCTGTAAGTATACATCAATTGCATTTCCCGGTGATTTGGATCCTGGAATTAACATCGACATAAGAAAAAATGGATCTTTCATGCATTTCCAAGGTGGCAAATTGTAAGGGACAAGAAAGACAGGCCATATAGTGTAGGAATTGCTTAGGTTACCAAATGGATTAAATCCATCTGTGGCAAGTCCTAACCTCACACTACGAGGGTCTTTAGCGAATTGACTATAAATGGTATCAAAGTTTTTCCATTCTTCACTATCAGCAGGGTGGCACATGACATCACTCTCATTGTTGCGTTTTTCTTTATGCCACCTCATATCACATGCTATTTCCTTATGCATGAACAATCTACGAAGTCTTGGCTTCAAGGGAAAATAGCGAAGAACTTTGCGTGCCACTTTTGTTCCCTCCGATGTATACCTAGGTTCTTTGCACCTATGGTTTGGACAAATAGAGTAAGCCTCATTCTCATTCCGGTAAAGGACACAATCATTAACGCAAGCATCAATCTTCTTATATGTGAACCCCAAGTCTCGGATGATCTTTTTAGCTTCATAATATGATTTAGGAATGGAAGCCTCTTTTGGGTGAGATTTTTTGAGTACTACAAGCAAATTATCAAACGACTTAACCGTCCATCTACTCATTGTCTTCAAATGAAGTAGAGTTACAATGAATGATAATTTGGTGTAATTCTCACACCCAGGATACAGGTCTTGCTTAGCATTATCCAATAATCGAAAAAATTTATCTATCTCACTACCCCCATCAACTTCATCTGCAAAACCATCCTTCCAATTATCCCCCCAATTAGCATTACCAAAATCATTTAACATTTCTTCTAATTCATCATCCTCATTATCATCATAATCATCATTTAATAGATCATCATCACTGCAATCATCTTCAGACAATTCACCATGGTATATCCACCTAACATAACTTGAACGTATTCCATTTATCTTCAAGTGTAAATCAACCGTATCTTTGAACTGATCTCGAAAATTGTTGCATTTCTTGCAAGGGCATGCGATTTTAGATGACTCATCCCTATTCGTGTATGCAAATTTCAAAAAGTTCTCCACACCTATTTGATAACGTTCATCCAACCTATTCTTTAATTCCATCCAAGTCTTATCCATTTCCTAATTAGTCAACAAAATTATAACTAATTAGATAAAGTCTGTATTGTTTAAGCAAGAAAGAATAGGTCCATATCATGCAAGTTTAAGTATATTTCAGCCTATAATGTCTAGAGATGAAGGAAACTTTAAAAAAGTTCAAAAATAGACCACTCCTAGCGTTCAGAAATATTTTTTTTTTTAGTATGGTTAGAATCAATGCATAGCAGTATATATGGCTACAAAGTCATCAAATGATGCTCAACAACACATGAAATAAATTTTCAGGTACTTACAGTTTCAGTACGCTTGGCAGATCAATTTCTTTAATTGTAGTCAACTTGAGCACTGTACTACTTCTATAAACCCGAAATTAATCCTGTAAATAGAGAAGCAAGACATTTTATAGAAGAATGTAAATAAATAATGCAAAATAAAGCAAGACTATACATGAGCTTATATAAGACACTTGGATTGTGGATATTGACAGTAAATTTAATGATTCTAATTCCAGAATCAGTAAGGGCTGTTAACATGAATCCAGCAGCCAAATATAGGATAGCCTACTAAACAGGAAACCTTGAAAATAAATTTTCCTCAGCCCTGTATTACTCATATCATTTGATATTGATAGACAGAAAATACTTCTCCTCAGGTTATCAAAGATTTGAAGATCAGCAATGCGTTAACATCAGAAACTGAATTCTAACCTGTCCTTTAGTCACGGAATTCCGTATTGTAACTTACATATCAAAAACTGAATTCTAATTTGTCCTCGATTAGTCACGAATTTTCATATTGTATCATGCAAATGAAGATAATCAAATAACCCCAATATTTACTACAAAGCAAATCCAAAAACAGAAATCTTGCACTAATACAAGCCCATATTTAAGCTACCAGCATAATACAAAGACAAAGTATGACTTACGCAATGCCTGTGCCAGATATATCAAATTCTATGTGGATGCAAGAGCGCTCAGATTCAGGTGTGTGTAGCTCTCTTTGAACAGCAACATTAACTCTTTGGATTTCAATTGGGGATACACATGTTCAAGAAAGGAAAATAAAGCAACCATTAGTGAATATCTATGTTAGATATGCACCCCCTTCTGCCCATTTCCAAGGTTTGTAACCCAAAAAAAATTTAGTTTCTTCAACTTCACACTTCAAAGAATTATAAGCCATAACCCACAAATATTTGGGACTTGCCAGTTTCCACATCAAAACATGCAAGATGACAAAAACCTCATTGACTATGAGCAAGGTAAAGTTAAAAAATGGAGCAGGAGTTTTGAAGCTATATTTCCTCTTCGCATACCAGAAACCCACTCTAAATAGAAAAGAAGACAAAGTAAGACAATCACGCATAAGATCTCCTGGGAAGGCTTTGAATTAAATTTATACATTGGATGATGTTCCACATTCATACTACCATCATATAAAACTTTGCCAATCATATCAAACATTCTCAACCCCGGAAATATCCATTTTTCCAGCCACCAAAAAGGAAGAAGAGGAAAGAAACGTAAGAAGTAGTTGTGCCGAATGAAGGGGAAACATTACCCGTTAAAGCCTCCTAAAGGAATAAGTCAAAGAAAAGGAAACACAGAAGTACATATAGATTTACAGAAAAAAAAAGCTAATTTGTATGTATTCTTTTGCAACATTCAATGATTGTAGTAAACTAATCCAAGTCTCAGGTGATTTCCTTCTCGTAAACAGATTTTGAATTTGAAAGGCAAAGGTTACCTTGTAGGCAAAGGTTACGTACCATGAGATATAACAGACTTTAAACAACACCTTAAGGTATTCCAGTTATGCCTGAACCCTATATCTTCTTTCCATGATTAGATCTAGTAATGAAAAGAATGTTTACATCCCTGAATTGTTCATGAAGTGATTGTGTTCCTTAAAATTTATCAGCATGGCCAGAAGTAAAATGGCTCTCAGACTCGTACTTCTAAAGAAACTCTTCTGCATTATAATTGTCTGAGATATATGATCAAAACTATGTATACATAAATCCAGAGGTGAAAATTGGAAGAAATGGGATCAGTTATCAGGAAATGAGCAAGTAGTAAACAACAATGACAATTTCCTCAAAACTAATTATCAGGTGCTTCAAATTAATTCACAAAACTTTAACTTACTCTGTATAGCCCCGATCGAGCTTTCAGCTAATTAAAGGCAAAAGACAGCATAGAAAATTACATGCACATAGTTTTATGTCAACGGGTTGGCAGATTGGAAGAGAAGTAAAGCTTTCACAATTTCTTTTGACAGTCATCCAAGTAACCTAAATGAGTAAGTAAAGCTTAAATTTTTCTTTTTCCTTTTCATTTTCCCCTTATAATCCCAACATTTTCTCTTTTTCTTTTCACCTTTTTTAACGAACAGAGAATGAAAAAGAGCATGACGTTAAACAAGAAGCTACAAAACAGTACGTTGGGAGATTATTCATAGTTTTTTAAACAAGAAGAGGGTTATTGGGGAATGAGAATGAGAATAAGAATAAGAGCAAACATAAAACACATTGCCTCATCAAATAGTAGAAGATACTAAAAAAGATCAACCTTGATTTAACCGAATGCTCATACACATACGTTGTTAGCAACTAGAACTCCACAACTTGTAACAGTCGTGAAATCTTCCCAACGTGCACTAACTACATCAGTTCACAAACTAGTTATCCAAGATCAGACACTAATTACATACAACATGTTCTACCTCTACTAACTTGCATGACATAAAGAAATTGAAAAGACTACATTTCAAACTTAGTGCTCCCTATTATCTTGCACGGGGTTGAAATGGATGAGATAAAATCGAACATCCAGCACCAATCCAAACCTCCGGACATCTTGTACAAACTTAATACTTTGTTATGCACTCAAATGATTGTATATGGCATCATGAGGCAACCATCAATGGTCATTTTGAAATGCATATTGTAACTTATTCCACTGTGCATCAGCTGGTAAGTATGAGCATTTTAACATCAATATGCACTTGTAAAAAGAAAAACATGCAAACTTATCTTTCGATAAGTAGGATATACTATCAAGTCTGAGCTAAATCTGCCTGCTAAAACTAATAGGGTGGAAGCTCTGTTTCAAAATATTTGGTTGTCGCTTGTCTATGACCTCAAACACAACGTAAAGGAAACATAGATGAACCAACAACAAGAAGAGCATAAATACAGCAGATTTATAGCAAAGGTTCCTCAAGTTTGTATGGTAATTGGATGCTGCAACAAAAGATCAAGAAAATAGAAGCAACATGAGATAATGAAATGGCACAAAAATGTTCAGTAGCTTACCAAACATACTGAATATTCCCTCCTTATTTTGACTAATAACATCTGTTCCCCTATTATCAGAGACCAAGAACTCATTCAGCCCAAGCAACAAACAGAGTTGGTAGCTTACAAAACAGTACTCATTCAGCCCAAGCAACAAACAGAGGTGTTGACTATCAAGTTCTACACTAAAAAAGCAGCCTTAAGATTTCATTGGCTAATAGCATTAATTCAAACCAGAAAGTCTTCTATGGCACAAATTAGAAGTCAAAGAACTCATCTTCCACTAATCCACACACAGATAATGAATGCAACTAGATTTCTACCCTCGAAGTTCAAGAAAATCATAAAACGAGTAAATTAACTTTGACAACCAGCAAGCTGAATTTCCCCATCTCCAACCTCAAAGATCCAAACTTTAAACACACATCCTTAAGCCAAACAATTGACCCACAACTTCTGACCACAATAAATAAGGAAAAATCATTGAATGAAAGCTTACCTAAGATGATGAGCTTCAATCGCCAACAGTTGGGATGAACTTCATTGCCGGAGGTAGCAGATCTAGCTTGAAGACACACAATAAAGGAGGTTCTTACTCTTGAGTGAAAGCCCTCACTGCAGAAACTTCTTTGCCCAAAATCAAGCCCTCATTTTTCTTCTTCTTTTGACGGAAGAGAAGAAAGCAAAATGTTGACTTCAAAATGTATCTAACCCACTTTTCTTTCCTTGTTTTTCTCAAAATGTTTTTGTAAGAATGTATTTTAAAAAATCTTTATATTTTTAAAAAATATGAACGTTCAATTGAACAAAACTACTGTTAGAAAGAAGAAAAAGAAAATAACATGATTTGAAAATGAAAGTTGGGAAGTGTGATTAATTTATTTTTTTAATGAATAATGCAAAGTTTACTGTAGCCTAAAAAATTCTCCAAATTTCCTATATAGTATTTTAGGGTGGTTTTGGGGTGGGAAAAATATTATTTGAGTCATCATTTTTTCCTTTTTAATACGATAGGTAATCTTTTAGGAAAATTTTTTTTTTAAATTAAAAATATATTTCAGTTTTATTACCAGCTCCAAAAAAAGTTTAATGTTTTTGTTGCCATACGCTTGCGGAAGTTTACTGGAATTTTATTTACTTAGTTTTGTAGTTCATACGGAATTGTTTCTCAAATATATATCAAGAAATATGGATTCGGAGAAAATTATAAAGGTGTTTTAGTAATATTGTTAAATATAGATTAAAAGAGAAATACAAATACTGCCTTAGTGATATTGTTAAAAATTATAGGCTGGAAGGAAAATATAGTTTTAGAGGCATTGTTAAAAGTTATAGAAAAATATAAAAGTGTTTTAGTGACATTGTTAAAAGTTGTATACTTAGAAAAATATAAAGGTGTCCTACTAACATTGTTAAATGTTATGGACTAAAATAAAAATAGTAGGGTGTCCTAGTGAGAATATTAAATGTTATGACCGAAAGATAAATGTTAGGGTGTTTTAGTGGCATTGCTAATAGTTATGGACTAAAAGAAAAAATAGAAGGGTGCTTTACTAATATTGTTAAAAAATAAGGGCTAAAAGAGAAATATAAGGGAATCTTAGTGTCATTGCCAAAAGTTATGGATTGGATGGAAAATATAAGGGTGTCTTAGAAGTATTGTTAAAAGTTATCGATTAAAAAAATATAAGGGTGTCTTAGTGAGATTGGAAATAAAATATAAAGGTGTCTTAGTAGTATTGTTAAAATTTATAGATTAAACGCAAAATATAAAGGTGTCTTTGTGATGTTGTTAAAAGTTATACAGTAGGAAAAATATAAAAGTGTCTTAATGACATTGTTAAATATTTATGAGCAAAAACAAAAATCGTAGGGTGTTTTGGTGGAAAAGTTAAAAGTTTTTAGACTAAAATAATTTCAGTAGATACAACTAGTTTGGATGTTCATATGGAATTATTTTCCAAATATACTCCCCCCGTTTCCAAATAAGTGGCCATTATAGATAATTATTTTGTTTCCAAATAAATGTCCCTTTGCACATTACAAGAAAAAAAAATTTAAATAGTTCCAATATTACCCCTTAATTAATTGATTACATTTAATGATATTATTTTAAATGCACATACATTGACACATTCCCATTTGAAATGTAGTCAAGCCAGAAAACATAAATAGGGGTAAAAAAAGATAAATTCACTCATCTCCTTCATTTGTGTATTTTTTCTATAAAAACCACTTATTTGGGAACAGAGGGAGTATATATTAAGAGATGTGGACACAAAATAACTATTAGGGTGTCTTAGTGGCAATGGTAAAATTTGTGGACTATATAAAAAAATAAGAGTGTTCAATGATATTGACAAAAATTAATGGACTAAACGAGAAATATATGAGTGTCTTAATAATATTGTTTATAGTTATGGATTATAATGATGTCTTAGTGATATTATTAAAAGCTATATGCTATAGGAAAATATAAGGGTGTTTTATTCACATTATTAAAAGTTATGGACTATAAGAAAAAAATAAGAGTGCCTTAGTGACACTGTTAAAAGTTATGGGCTCAAATAGAAATATAAGTGTGTCTTAGTAAGAATTAGTGTAAAAGCTATGGGCTAACAAAAAAAATATAAAGTGTATATTGTTAAAAGTTATGAGTTAAAAGAAAAATATAAGAGTGCCTTAGTAACATTCTTAAAAGTTATAGACTAAAAGAAAAAAAAAGGATACGTTAGTAACATTGTTCAAACTTATGAGCAAAAAGAAAAATATAAGGGTGCCATAGTGACATTATTAAAATTTATGGACTAAACGAAATAAAAGGGCGTCTTACTGACATTTTTAAAAGTTATGGGCTAAAAGAACACTATAAGGGTGTCTTAGTGGCATTTCTAAAAGTTATGGACTAAAAAGAATATTATATATATTATTATAGATCAATACTTTTAATTAAGGATGAAATGCATGAAACATCAATTAACCTATGAACTTTTGCAAAAAATGACACTTTAAAAAAAATTCCTCTTTTTTATACACTCAACTTCAAAAACACTCAAAAAATGACACTATGTCTGGTTCTGCCGTTATCTCACTAACGGAGCAAAAAAGTCAGGGGTATTTTTGTCATTTTGCACGTCTCCGGCACTGTTCATCTTCCAGAATAAAATTTTATTTTTTAAAAAAAAAAAAAATAGTGCAATTTATAAAAAAAAATTTGGGAAGATTAACAGTACCCTTGATGGCGAAATAACGAAATTGCCCCTGAGTTTTTTGCCCCTCACCAAATGAGCAAAAAATTCAGGGGCAATTTCATCATTTCGCACATCTCCGGTACTGACATCTTTCCAAAAGAAAATTTTAATTTTTCTTTAAAACATTTATGACTTTTTTTTTTAAAACTTTTGAAGTTTTTTTTTTTTGGGAATAAAGAGCTCATTGACTTGGTAAATATCAGTTTCTTGACTGATCCCATCTCTTTGTGTATTTTCACATTTTTATTTGATACAAAAATATGGTTATTTAATTTGTTAATATTAACTGAGAAGTAGAGTTTAGGCATATTTGTGTAATTGATATCATTTTTTAGTTCTAATTGGTCGTTTATTCAAAATTATACCAAAATTTTAAAAAAATCATAACTGTTTTAAAAAAAAAATTTTTAGCAAGATGAACAGTACCTGCAATGTGTGAAATTACGAAATTACCCCTTAATTTTTTGCTCCTTTAGTGGTGAATCAGCAAAAAAATAGGGCCATTTCGGTCCTTTTGCCATCTGGGGGTACTGTTCAACTTCCCAAAAAAAAAATTTTCAAACATTTCTTCAAATAGTGCAGACCTTTAGTTTTTTTAAAAAAAAGATAATTTTTTTTGTCAGATGAACAGTGCACGAGACATGCAAAATGACGAAAATACCCCTGACTTTTTTCTCTATTAGTGAGATAACGGCAAAACCAGACAGAATGTCATTTTTTGAGCGTTTTTGAAGTTGAGTGTCTAAAAAAGAGAATTTTTTTTTTAAAGTGTCATTTTTTGCAAAAGTTAATATTTAAATGATTGTTTCATGCATTTCACCCTTAATTGAAATGTATTCATCAAATTTTGGGTTGTCTTGCTAAGGAATTATGTGAACTTATCTAAGCCATTTTTTGGAATATTAAATCAAACTGAAATGTAGTTAAGGATAATTGAAACATTTAATAGACGAAAAATGGATAGTGATGGGTTGGTAAAACAATGTGTAACTTTTCTTGAGGACATGGTTTCGAGCCTCACTTCAACCAATTTTGATGCCTCTATTTTTCTCTAACAACACAACATACTTTTACTGACCATAATTTGTCGTCACTATAAATAACTGTTTTAGTGACGACAAATTGTTGCCACAATATTGCTATCCCCATGCCTTTACTGACGAAAATAAATTTCGTCATAAATTTTCGTCACTAAATGTCTTCAAACTACTGACGAACCTCATTTTCGTCACTAGTTTCGTCACTAAATGTCATGAAATAGGCGGGAAAGGTTCGCGCCACCCATATAGTGACGACTTACTGACGACTTTTGAATCTCGTCACTAAAACTCCCCATTTTGGCGAAATTTTAATGACGACTCCGATTTTCGTCACTATTAAGGGTCTCTACTGACGACTTCCACTGACGACTATAATAATTTCGTCACTAAAGCCCATTTTTCTTGTAGTGTTGCTTCCCAGCTATCAACATACTTAGGCTCTGTTCTCTTGTGGCTTTGGTAGAGAATATCACTTTTTTTTTTCAAAACTTTACACAAAGAAACAACTTTACTTTTTCAACAATTTAAAATTAAAATTTTAAAATTCCCTCTAAATACCTACTCACATAAATTCAAAAAAAAACACAATCATTACACTTTTTTATCTCTCACCTACACAATTTCCCAAAAAAAACTTCCCTCCAAAAAAAAACTTCCCTCTAATAAAATTTTCTTTACCAAAGCCACAAGAGAACAGAGCCTTAGTATCCCCTGCATTTATGGAAAAGACATGTGTAAGGGTAGAAACACACACTAAAAAAAAGCCAAAAAAATAGCAGCACAAGTAATGACTAATTAAGAATTAAGAAGGAATGCTTAACCATGAGGCATATGGGGTGAAGTTTTTTCAGTTTTGAAATCAAGAATAGAAAACTTATTCCCCTTTTGAGAGGTTGGTAAGATTGCAGTTAAATGATTTAGCAATCTATAACATACAACAAGCACTTTATGAACTTGGCCATCTCATCAATAATCGATTCCCATGTTTCCTTTTATATATATATATATATATGTATGTATATATATATATATATAAATAATCGATTCCCATGTTTCCTTTTATATATATATATATATATATGTATGTATATATATATATATATAAATAATCGATTCCCATGTTTCCTTTTATATATATATATATATATATATATATGTACACACATTATATTTAAGATTGCAGAAAAATATCAGAGAGGTTGGTAAGATTGCAGTTAAATGATTTAGCAATCTATAACATACAACAAGCACTTTATCAACTTGGCCATCTCATCAATAATCGATTCCCATGTTTCCTTATATATATATATATATATGTATATATATATATATATAAATAATCGATTCCCATGTTTCCTTTTATATATATATATATATATATATGTACACACATTATATTTAAGATTGCACAAAAATATCAGAAACGCTCTAAACTGCAGGCATGAAATAATGGCCCCACTACTCTAATGGTTTTGAGGGTTATGAGAAAATACATATAGGTCTGCAACGGTGAACTATATACTTCAAACTTTTCGAAACATTCCTTAGCATATTGTTATTTTAAACCCTATGAAATTGCAGGAGTTAAAAAGGACAGACTTCAACAATATTATTTTCTTTTTCAATGTTTTAGGACCGGGCTATGGGAATATTGCTGCTGTCCAGGAAACAAATACAAGCAGGCTTTTTGGCCTTCCATCAAACCCAAGGGACCTAAAGAATCTATTATTTTAGTACTTACATGAAGGATGAAGAATGAATAGATAAACCATTCATTTGAACAACAGTTTTCACAATATGTTATGTTAATAGTGACAGGAGTAATCAGGCTGAGCCAGATGGTCATGTTAGCCTTGATCTATGGGAAATGTAGAAGCAATACACTTCATGGAATCTTTGGTTGCAGTTATCTATCTGCATTCAACTTTTTTGGTGAACCGAAGCGTAGGACTTATATTCTTAGTTTTTGTACATAAGTATAGCAATGTGATTGTCTAGTTCAACGGTTGCTACCGGCAAATTTAGTCTCCCAGCATTAATAATCTTTCTGTTTTCTTACAAGCAGATATTTCTACAGCTATATTAGAATATCTCTTCGTATATTTTTAGAGGCATGTTAATTGCAGGGACCATTTTACTAAACACAGAACACTTTTTAAAATTTTAAGTGGTAAAAAGACATTAATGCCCTTGATTCTAATTTAAAAAAAAAAAAGTTACCCACATTTTTAGCCCTACTTTACCCACCTTCTTCATCCATACAACACTACATGCACTACATTTCCTTTCAAGCTATCCTCCCATTTCCTCTCAATCTTCTCATTAAACACTACAAACACTACATTCATTCCATTAAAAAACTTGCATTTTGCTTGCGTGCCATGGATGGAAATGCAAATGAAGATCCATATTACACGGTACGTATCACATATCAATGTTTATGGACAAAAGGTAGCACATTTTTTACGATTTTCGTTCACTGGGGGAGAATCGCCCGGCGGGGCGATTTTATCAGATAAAATCGCCTCTTGGTGGCAATTTTATCTGATAAAATCGCCACAGGCCACCGATTTTTTATAGGAAAATCGCCAATAGGAGGCGATTTTCTTATATAAAATCGCCCAATCCTGGCAATTTTATATAAGAAAATCGCCTCCTACTGGCGATTTTCCTATAAAAAATTGGTGGCCTGTGGCGATTTTATTAGATAAAATCGCCACCAAGAGGCGATTTTATCTGATAAAATCGCCCCCCTTGGGCGATTTTCTTGAAATTAATCGCCCCTCGTGGGCGATTATATGCCATAGAATCACCTATTCTGGGCGATTGTAAGGGATATAATCGCCCACGAGGGGCGATTCTACCCCTACTCCTATCTCGCCCCCGATTTCGACCATTTCTAATGTCCTATATGTTTTCTTGACAGGCTCTTCGTGTTTCGTATGATCGAATCTTCCCAGATTACACAGATGTATTTCGGACTAAGGAAGAGTTCATGACTAGAACTGATTTGATTGGGTGGGTTGAAACCAGAGCGGCGGCGCATAATTTTGATACTAAAATAACTTCTTCTAAAAAGTGGAAGGAGTCTCTAAAAGGGAGAAGAGGGAGTTGTGATAGATCGGGGGAAGTTAGAAGCAAAGCACCCTTAGCCAAGGGAACATATCCCGTAACAACACTAGTAGCAAGCTGACTGGTTGTCCCTTTCAATTATTAGGGAAAGAAATTAGTGGGGGTAGCTGGAAGCTGAGTGTCATTAAAGGTCAGCACAATCATGAATTAACCTTTGTTAGAAACTGGCATCAAAAGCACTCCAAGTTGAATGAAGAGGAGAAGGAGAAAATTTCAAAAATGATGAAGATAAATTTGGCTCCAAAGCAGATGTTGGCAAAACTGTGATATGACAATGCGACTAATGTCACACGTATCAGGAAGGTGTACAACGAAACGGCGAAGGTTAGAAGAGACGAGAGGGGAGATTTAAGCACTATACAATATTTCTTGAAACAAATGCAGGATTACAGGTACCACTATTGGTACACAGTGGAAGATGAGCGTCATGCTCTTGAAAACGTTTTCTTCGCCCATGAGGATGTTCCTAGTATGCTTAGTACATTTCCTTACGTATTGTACATGGATACGACATACAAGACCAACCGGTATGACATGCCGCTGCTTCAGATAGTCACTCATGTTCCGACGGATCAATACATTCATGTTGCTTTTGCTTTCTTGAGGGATGAGACATATGCATCTTATTTCTGAGCTATGACTAGGTTGAAACAACTTTTTGAGCCAGTGAAATATCCACATGTTGTTATGACGGACAGAGAGTCGGCTCTACTGAAAGCTGTGCACAATGTTTTCCCTGATGCTAAACAACTACTGTGCAGAAGGCATATTGCCATGGATGTAAAGAAGAAGGCATTGACTGTGTGCACGGACAAAGAGATATTAGATGAGTTTGAAGGCTGGTGGAGAAGAGTGATGAGTGCTCTAATGTATGAAAATTTCACGAAAGCTGTGGAAATCATTGAGACTAAATATAGAGGCCGGTGGACATCTGTGGTTAATTATATGCACCATACATGGTTGGATCCCCACAAGACCAAGTTTGTCTCATTCTGGACTAAAGAGATAAAACATTATGGAGAGCGCACAAACAACATGCGAGACTCTATTAACTTTTGTCGCATATAGTTATAGATATGAATCTAGTATACTTTATTGTCTGTGTTGAAGCATTAATTTTGTAAGTTTTCTATCTTTGCAGGGTTGAGAGTGCGCACGCAATGTTGAAGAGTGCCATTAAAATTGATAGAGGATAATTTCCTACAATTTTTCTGGGCATTAATGAGATGATAAAGTTGCATTTGGGTGAGATCCGTAGTAAAATGGAGGCATCTCGGAGCAAAACATTGCATGAAGCCAACTACCTATTGTATAGTAGTTTCAATGGGAGAGTTTCGCAAGATGCCATACTGTTGTTGGTAAATGAATACAAAAAGAGAGGTGGAGTCTATGGGGCAAATACTGAGCTATGTGGTTGTGAAATGCGAACCAGCTATGGCTTGCCGTGTTCGCATCAAATGGTTGAGATGGTCAGGAATTTCACACCTATTGATCCTTTGGATGTGGACCTCTTCTGGAGGACCCTATCTTTGGACGAGGGAAACATGCCTAGTGATGAGGAATGGCAAACAACACAAGGGAGACTGTATGAGATGTATGCTGAGGCCTCGCAGCGTCCGACTTTGGACATTTATAGAGTAGCGGATGTCATGCATAGCACTTTGCATCCAGAGATCGTTGACCTCGCTGATCTGATACAAAGGCCACATAGGGGAAGGCCGAAGAACAACTCTACGAAGCGAGAGCTATCGGGCTACGAGAATGCCGAGAGGGACGCCGGCATAGGCAGAGGCAGATCCAGAGGCCGAGGTAAATGTAGTTGGCATATACGTTTCAATAGGTTTTTTTTTTTGTTGCACTTCTTCATTATGATGCATCTATTGTTTCATGCATTCGATATAACATGTGCAGGGCGCAGCAGGTCAAGTGGGTCATCAACAGGAGGAATCAAATGACTTATAACGAATCCAACTGGCCGTTCAACCTGCCGTCGTTGGTAAAACCGTTTGTGTTCGATTATGTGGTGGATTTAAAAATGTAATGCGGGACGGACACTAAGGTTTTAGGGTAATATCTAAATTCATACATGGTGACGAGTCACTTTGGTCTCAAGTCAGGCGGGAGCTGTTACATGAACTTCACGCGTATGCGTCATTATGGTTTGGAGTTCTCTGTGAAGCAATGTATGCTAAAAGCTCTTACAGTGTTGGATTACCATTTAAGTCCTGCAACAGAGGAGTTTTGGTTTGACACTTATCTATTCGGCCTACTTGTCGCCACGAGATACCAAAGGGTATTTGCATTCTACGGCGCGGAATGTTGCACCTTCCTTCCACTTCGATTGCGGGAGTCTGGCGCATGTGATGATCCGAAAAGGTATATCACTATGGGTCATATCCAGAGCAACCATTTCATTTGTCTAGAGACGAGGGGTGCAATCTTGTTGCCCTCAATCTGTGTGTTGTGACGGCATCATAAGGAAGACATAATGGATGAGTTGAAGGACAGGTTACAGTCTCGCCTAGATAATTATCAAAGGATGTACGTCGATAGCATAGGTAATGTAGACACTGAACCTATGATAGTTATCGATTAGGGTTTATGGATTGTATGATTTCAAAAGTTTAGGGTGTAGGTTAGGTTTGCAATGAAAATTAGATGTACAGTAGGATTAGACTATATTTGTTTACTTCTGTGGAAAATTTAAAGTGTTTTACTGTATTTTAGATGTATTACTGTATTACCGTATTAATTTGAAGTGTCTGCAGCAAAGTAAAATAATGTATTCAGCAATTTTCCTTACTGTATTAATGAAAATTTAGGTGAACATTAGGATTAGATGTATTAAGTATAATTACACAGTAATGTTTTCAGCAAATTTCAGTTATGTATTACGGAAACTTAGAGGTACAGTAGCATTAGACTAAATTTGTTTACTTTTCCCTGCAAGTTTGAAGTGTAGTAATGGAGTATTGTGAGTTTATCCTCGCGAAATTTGGGCAGTCTCCCCTGTACATGAGCACCTTAATACCTATTCAGACCACATAATGAATCACTAAATTAACATTTCTAAATCATTCACCCGCAATACTCAGTTAATCGCACTAATTAAACATCCTAATTGTATACGGGAATAAAAAACAATTCAATCGGCCACTAGTACAAATAATTCACTAATTACATAATCCAAGCATAAGGAAGACACTGCACTACGGCTGAAAAGAAGGTCGTATCGCAAGTTCTTCGAGTCCCGGCATCAAGGCCTCCAAATGATAAGCAGCCTCTGCAATAGCCTGCCTACGTGTCTCAGGATTGACGGCGTGTTCAATCCTTGGATGAAAAAAGACTGCCCTAGATGCTAAGTATTGAAGTCGCTGCAACAATTAATGCTATAATCCAATCAGCAAGTAGTAAGACAGATATAGGTACAAATAAAATCTAAAATCATCATAAACTCACTGCATTGAGGAACAACTGAGTAGGATCAGGAATGTATTCCTCGACCGGACCCTTATTGACACGGATGTGCGACCGCGACCGGAAGTACTCAAGGTAACCTTCGCATGCTTCGTCAGTATACTCGACCCTCTTCATATCCCGCAGAAGCCTTGTATGAGAGATTTCCCAACCACTGAGGTCAGCAACGTACTTGTAGACATACTTCTTTGTCTCTGGGCCTCTGTAGCACTCCTTCGGTTTGAAGACTTGAAAGGGAATCGGTTGGGCGTAACCGAACTGTCTTAACACCCGATCCGGCAAGTAGGGCTCTTCAACGTTAACGGAATATATAAGGCCCCTATACAAGGAAATTTTATGGAACAATGCCGGATTGGGCTCAAATGGTATCCAATTAACCTGTCAGACAATAAAACAAATCAACAAAGATATGATAGGATTAAAAAAAAAACAATTACAAACACACAGAACGGACATATTACCTCGTTCGGCTGCAGTGCATCTAACGCCCTCCTGTAAGCCTCCAAATCATATTTTGCAACACGCTTCTTCCCGGTACCAATTTGCCATTTCATTGCCGCAGGCCATCCAATATTCCACGATCGCTTCTTCGGTGGGCTGAACGTTGGGAAGTATTCATAAATCCAGCTCTAATAAGAATGAACAGAAGAATAATTAAAACATATGGCACCCCAGAATACAGCACTGTATAGTAAGGAAAGCAAGAGGTACATTGACAAACCTGCAGTAAAGTCAAACATGCAGAAAATTGCACACTTTGTGCCCTATATGCCTTCCCAAGTTGGCGATATAAGTATGCCAAGCAAGCTGCTCCCCATGAGTACTCACTTACTGTCTCAATATCGCGAAGGAAAATTAAATACTGTGCAGAGACGTGGGTTTTCGACTTGTCCACAAACAAGGAAAGCCCTAAAACCCACAATAAATACCCCGAGGTGGCATTCACTTGATCAAATCTACCGGCACAATTTGCCTAAATCCAGGCTTATCATTTTCACTTCATCTTTTCCCAACACAGTTGCAACATCCGTCGCTATTTGTGCAGTCTTTGTTTTTCCATAAATGGGCTTACCCCCAAGCGGAATGCGCAGTATATAGGCAACATCATGCAATGTTATTGTCATCTTCCCGAATGGCAAGTGGAATGAGTTGGTCTCCTGATGCCACCTCTCCACAAAGGCACAGAGCAGAGCGGCGTCTAACTCATCATGCATGCACTGTACTAAATGGGCCAATTCGGACCCCCATTATGACATTTCAATATCCCCCGTTCCTACCAAATGTAAAGAATGAAATTACAACATACGGATACAATTTCTAACGCATTTCTTTTGTAAAACAAAAATTTAAACTATGCGAAAATACTGTATTATTCCACTTTGGAGCACAAGTAATGAAGCATATATAATTAGGAAAAAATAAATTGCTCGAATTCATCACAAAAATGAAGTACGTAGTTTAATATAATTACCTCTCCATGTCAAACGTGGTAGGCAGTGTGGCCTTTGAAACTCAAAAGCAACTCAGGGATTACAGGCCCACCTTCGAGCGGATGGTCTAGCTCCCTGTAATCCTTCCACCCTACAACCACTGCCCTAGCGTCACTGCCCATTAGTCTTTTCCCTGCTCTCCTAGTTGGTTTGATGCTTGTATTTGCCTTTTCAACATCACTTCTTCCACAGTCCCTCTCGCCGTCACCATCGTCATGGGACATTTCAACATCTGAAAATGGCGGTGCGAAAGGTTGTTCGGTAAAGGACACACCGATGTACTCATTTCCAGAGACGGAAGGTTGAACCGAGTGTTCCGTAATGGGAGCAGTGACATTCCCAGTCGCAGAAGATGCTCGCAATAGTGCCACGACCTTCCTCGAACGCTCAGACGCCGTTGGCGGAACACGAGGGGCATTTTCCGGATCTGGAATAATAGGGTCCCCGGATTTATCCGGAATAACACTCTCCCGGGATGTTTTCGGATTACTACTCCCTCAGGATTTGGATCTTTTCCCCGTACGACGAAATATATTACCTTTAAATATATCCCCCATCTATAATTACAAGGTTGCACAGCAATTAATATTAATAAAAATACAGAACCAAACAACATATTAACAGGAAAAAAATTAAACAGCAAGACAGAAAGAGGAAAATCGCTTGACAGGAAAAAATGCCTCTTTCCGGCGATTTTTTCCTGGAAAATCGCTTCGGGAGCGATTTTCCGGTTTGTTCGTCGGAAAATCGTTTTTCCGACGAACAAACTCGAAATTTACCCTACATTATTAACTACACAGCCGGAATCGCAACATAAGCACTACCAAACATTACTACACAACCATTACAATGCAATCTTTCAAGATTCAAACAAAATTTCCATTCACAAAAGCCTCATAATCCCGACAACATACATTCATGGAAATTGCATGTTAATTATGCACAAAACAGCCAGAAAACGCAACAAGCATCCGAAATCAGCCATAAACTTGCCCATAAACTTCACAAAAACCAACTAAAGGCAATTTGAAGATTTTGAAAAAATTTTAAAAACACAAAAAAAAAAAAAAAAAAAAAACACTTACCGACGGAAATAGAAAGCGGCGGCGGCGGTCGGCAGAGAGGAATGGAGCGGCGGCGCAGGCGACGGAATTGGATAGGTTCGCACGGGGAAATGGAGAGCGCCGGTGGTCGGAAGACGCCGGGAGATTTGGCCATGGAAAACTGAATTGGAGGAGAAGGAATGGGGAAGAAGGCCGACTGGAAGAAGAAGGAATGGGGAGTAAAAAAAAAAATTTTTACTTATAAAGAGGGAAGGGTATTTTGGTAATTTCACAGGCTGAAATTAAAAAAAGTGTCCTACGAATAGTAAAATGTGTCCTGCTGATAACAATTCCGTATTTTTATCAATGATGAAGTTTCCTCCATGTCCATGGCCTCTCATCTTTTCTTTTCTTTTTTAATAATTAATATTGTATAGAAACAACAAAAAAGCTCTTAACTGAGGACACAAAATAATTCCTCCACTCTGCTCTAATGATTGTCCTTTCTTTAAGATGAGAAGAAGTGGAAATTTTTGATTCTCTTATGTGCATTAAACCTGGAAGTGAAATGTGTATGTATTCCATATAGACAAAGTGATATGCACATAGATTTAAGGAAAATGGGGTTCTAAGAAAATACTTATAGATCCGTTCAAGTTCTGAATGTTGGGGTGGACATTTAGAGGTTTTATATGGCATCTAAATTTAGATATGTATAAAGTAACTTATCAAATTAATTTACAGTGTTAATGAAAGGTAAACGAAAATTCTACAAACAAAATAAGTGAAGCATTATATTTAGCATATTGCCAACAACGGTGGAGATATGTGATTTACTATGTTCCATGCTATCTATTTCTAAGGTGAGATAGGTTTGATGATTGATAATATTATGATTAGATTGATAAGATAAAGGATATGATATATCTTTTATCTTTATCATTCAGATTTCTTGTTTCCCTTATATCCTTGTACTCATTAGTCAAAAAAATGAGAAGAAGATTATCATTTTTTGGTTCTCTATTTCTAATGGTATCAGATCCTTGGATTTTGAATCTTGAATAAATTTCCAATTACCAAGTGCAGTATGGCTATGGTAAAACAATCATCATCCTCTGACACTCCTACCGCTATTACTCATCATAGTGGATCTGACAGCCTTTCTATGTCCATTATTGAGCATAGGTTTAGTGGGAATGACTACCATCAATGATCACAATATGTTCTAAAAGGGAAAGATAACTATTTTACTGGTGCAGAACTTCTTCCAAGACCAAGGGTCTAAAGTAATGAACTCGGAAGATAGTTGGTATTGCCAGGCTAATCAACTCTATGATAAATGAAATTGGTCAAAATTTCTTGTTGTACACTACAACGCATAAAATCTAGGAGGCAGGGAAGGAACTCTACTCAAGTAAAGAGAATACTTCTCAAATCTTTGTGATTGAAACCAATCTGCATGATCTTTGACAAGGAGATCTTATAATTACCCAATACAAATATTCTCACTCGAGATTGGTAGAAATTAGATGCGGGGCAGCCTGACGGATACAAGGAAATGCAATGAGTTGGTTGAGAAAAATCAAAATTTTAAATTTTTAATGGGGTTCAGCTAGATTCTTGATGAGGTTCGAGAAGGAACTCAGAGAATGAAGCCCTTATTGGGCATCAAAGAAATCTTCTTAGAAGTTTGTCAAGAAGAAAGTAGGAAAAATGTAATGGGACCTGCTACAATTTCTGTCACTAAAAATTCTTCTCTTACTGGAGAGAAGTAAATTAACACTAATGGTGTTCGACCCGGTTGGTCTTAATCCTTATTTTGATTGATGAGTTAACAAATATGAGAATTAATTTAATGGTTTTTCTAATTGAGAAAATGTAGAGAAATGTTCACGAAAAAACTGTTTCAAAAAAGGGCAATGAAAACGGACTTAAAACAAATAAACGACAAGCAAATAAAGAAAGAAGAAAAACACGTCCCAAGGTGGGACCTACAGTGTTTCTAAGTCAGAAACTGAAGAAAAAACTTAACGGGCACTACAACAAAAAATAGATTTTAAGACATTGACAAATGTATTATTATCATACCTTTTGAGGCATTTAATTTATCCCCACATTAACTTTAAGCGTGGGCTAAAGTCATGTCCTAATAGAGTATGTAAGTTATCGAGGCACTTTAAAATGTCTAAATAAGTTCCTAAACTATTATGAAAAATTGATAATGAGGCTTTATTAAATGTCAGGAAAGGTTTGTTGAGACATAATAAAATGTTTTAATAAATAACTTGTTAAGACATTTTTAATTGTTTATAAGGCATAATGAAATGTATAGATAAATAACTTTTTAAGACATTTCTAATTGACAGAATAATAACATATTATGGCATTTATAAATGCCATTTTATATTAATTGCTGACATTTTATACTGTACTAATATGTAGAATTTAATTATTTTATTATATTAATAAAATGACATTTTATGACACTTTTAGATGTCATATTATAATAATTTCTAGCATTATAATGTTGAAATAAAAATAATTCCATAATTTAATATTGAAACTTTCAAAGTGTTTTTATAAATCAGTTTAGTAAATTTAACGCTTCTTGGAAAAATATACATTGGGGCAGTTTCTTTTTCATTCAAGTGCTGTACAATTTAAAAAATAATTTAACAACTAATACATATATCTAGTAAAAATAAATAAAAAGAATCTACTGTTACTTCAAATACTAAAAAGTTGTAATTGTCATTACAATGATTAAAAATCACTAAACAAACTAGTACTAAGCCCAACCAACTAGTAAACTGGGAAAAAAACAAAACAAAGAAGCTAAAATCAAGATGTGCAAATCAACAATCTAATATATTAACTCACTGCTAGTGCAAAGTATTCAAAACACAACCACACCTAAAATCTAAGAAAGTTATGAATCCAAGATTGCTAGAAATGAATGTATTTGAATTTGTAACCAATATATCTCCAAAGCAATCGTTACACACTTCAATGCAACTCACAGGGTGTCACCTGAATGTAATAATTAAATATAAGAAACTGATTTTGAATAATTAGCTTTTAAAAATAAGTAAATATGTACAAAGAAAGTAATACTTTACATACAAAACTGCATGGCCAAGCAACCATTTCGCCAAGAGCATCTCCAAGTGTTTGACAATGATCATGAGGTCAAACCAGTCGCTCTTCAGGTTGAAGGACTACTTTAACATGTATGTCATACCAATTCTCTCCCAAAACTTCTCTCCCAACTATTGTAGTTGGATCAGTACTATAAAGACATCCTTCAGCAACTATTTTAGTTGGATCTATAAGACTTTTGAGAGCAATAGAACTTCCAACCTGAAAATATTAATCCAGTTAAATTGGTATTGAGTTAAACAAAGTCATAAGGTGAATGCCTCATTGACAGATGAGCTAAAAGAAATTTAGGTGCTCTCTATCATGAATCACACCAATTCAATGGGAACAGTAGGAAGGATCTAAAAAGTCTCAAGCTGCAGGGTACTGCAGGGTAAGCTATATATAATCTTATAATTCCAGCTTGCATTACTCCTATAATTCCAGCAACTCATAAGGCAGTGAAAAGATCCAAACACAGCATACACAGGAGTCAGAGGAGTTGTAGAGGACATTTTAGTATGGCTAAAGTATGTAAAATATTACAAAGTAGTGAAAGTTAGCATAAAGGAAGTAATAAAGGCACATAATGCATTCAAGTATTGTATTACAAACACTCTGGTCCTGTAGTAATATAGTAAGATATGCACCATATTAAAAAAGAAAAGAAAAAGGAAGAAAACTCGAGCTTTTCATTAAAATGTTTTTCATATTGGGACCCTAATTTCACCACATTATACTAGAGTTGAATTTGAAATTTTTTATCACAATCAAAGATTCATGAACACTGTTGTTGGAGTCCTATATAAAGTAAATTTTCAATAAATAATAATAAATAAAAGAAAGAGAAATGAGTTGAGCTTAAGTCATATAACTAATTAAAGCTACATATGTGTACATAAAAGTTTCAAAATTTCCCACAACACAATTAAAACAGTGAAAACTTTTACGATCTTTAAACATTAAAAAGAAGCAACAACACCAAAAGAACATATAAGCATGTATTTTAACTCCGAAGAAGTGATCATCAAGATAGTAGACACAAAAGTGAAGGGTATTGCATGAAAAGAAAATATGAACACCTAAATAAAATATACAGCTGAAAGAGTATATTTAAAAGACAAGTAAAGCTATTATGAGAAATATAAGTTAACAAAGAAAGCACTAAATTTTAACTGAAGATTAGATTGCTTTGTTAAAGCTAGCCCAAGGGGATTATTAGGTAACAATGTAGACTCTTGTGAAGCAAGTCTTTGTTGTGTATTTTGAAGTTCTGATTGTAAGTCCCCAATGCGGTTTTCCATTTCCAACATTTTTGACTGTTGATATACCACCATACGTTTGAACTTGTTTCGATTAGGAGCCTCTCCATATTCATCAAGAGAAGTAATCCCTCCCCAATTAGTCGAACACGACCCTGCTTATCTTGGCCCATTACTTGGGACCAATAAGATCTTCTACACCTTTTGGAAGTTGATTTCTTTTCTCATTCATTTTCTCCTACAAGTTTAAGATGGTATGGATTATAAATATTTTGAAAAGAGAATTCTTAAGTGGAAGTACTAATTACAAATGCAGAAACTTACCAAATATTGAGCAACGTTAGCCAGAGTTCCGTTCACCAACATAGATTGTCTCAAATAACTCAGCACGAGATGGGTCACGACCCAATTTGTTAAACTAGGAATAACCATTTATTTTAGTAAATTAGGTGAGACTATAAATAACAAAATACTGTAAAAGGAGTGAATAAACTCACCAATTCAACATAAACACGTGCAAATGATTTTTTTTTCCAGTTGCATGATCATCCTTTTCTCCGACCTAGCAAGTTTATTTTTCTCACTCCGTGCCTGAATTAATGATGGAAAAAAAATCAAAAGGTAAATCCTTCAAAATTGTGATCAAATAATTACACTTTAAATAAAAAATGTGATATACCTTTATTTCATCTTTATTCCAGTGGGAGAGAATATTGATCCACTTGTCTGTCACCATTCTTTCATCCTTATCTTCGAGAAAAACTTTGATGCCCATATCAAGTAAAAAAAATCTTGTTTTTAGCTCATGCTTCCAGTTTTTCCATTTTTTATTAATGAATTTTAGAATCCAATCTTCATCAGCAAGAGTGGTCTCAAATTTCCTCTGCATAACATTTTTAAATTAGTACACATAATTATTTTGTATACGTATGTCTAATACTAAACTTATAAATACCTTGGTGAAATCCAGCATTTTCTTTTGTACTTCTTTGGCATCTTATGCCAATCTTCCACATCAATTGGGCAGAACATACCATTCCTTGCTATAGTACCCAAGAATTCAGCAAACTGGCCTGCATTCTTTCCTATAGGTATTCCAAGAGTATTAAACTGAAGTTCAATTGGAGGTAGATGAGATGGTCGAGTCTAGATGTCCTTCATACATGTGGGACCTCTAGTTTCTTTTCCTACAATTTTCACAAATTTCATTACAATTCTGCAATACTAGAAATTAATATACACAAAAAGTTATAATAAAAAAATTGAAATTTTTTTTAACCTATTCGTTTCTCTGTACTTTGTTGATCTTCTACCTCACTGCTTGCATTTACAAGGTGACATGGTTGTTGTTGTATGGGCACTTCTTGTGAATTGTGAATCTGGTTATCTAGTATGTAATTATTCATCAAACCTGAAAATTAAAATTTAATCAATTAAATAAAAAAAATACAGAAAATTAGGTAACCATTTTAAGACATTTTGCAATCATTGAGAATCTTGTGTACATAGATGAATGGAGGAAGGAAAGGAAATTGGAGAATATTTGATTTCCTCCTTACTCGTGTGACTGTTATTATCTATCTCATTACTGAATTATAAAAGAAAAAATCTGATTTTAAACAAAAGAAAGAAGAGAAAGTCATCAAAAATCACAAGGGGACCAACTTTGAAGATATAGGAACATGTTTAACCTTGTATTTTGCCCCGACATACGAGCTCATCAATAGTGGAATCACTTTTTTTTGGACAAAACAGTTATATATGACATGTGCTAACTTAATGACATGTATTTTAGGCATCTATTAATTATATGGGGAAGTAAGGCTACAGAGTTTATGACAAACAATATGAAGTCGAATATTTAAGAATTGATTAGGAGTTAGACATTTGCAGTAAACAATTGAAAAAGGGAATAAGATTTCTCAGAAAAATAAAAAATAACTTGAAACCATACCCCTTGTTTCATTGCGTGGCAAGGTGGCTTGGCTGGAGCATGGTGTTGATGCATCAATTGATTCGAATCTGGCTGAGAAACTATGACTTGCCTACCCACTTGAGTTCTGCTTGACATATCTACAAGATTATAGCCAACAATGAAAACAAGTTAAATAAATACGAATACGATAAAATAGAAAATGTATTGTCTTATTGTAATCTTACTTGGAGGTAGTGAATTTGACTCATGTGGAAGACTAAAGCTATTTTGTGTGTTATTTTGAGTTACATCAGCTATACCTACAAAATAGAGTTCCTTCAACTCAAAAAAATTAGATTCTTTTCTAGGAAAGGTTTTGAAAGTACAGAACTTTCCTAAGGTATGCTTCTTATAGGTCAAAAACAAAGGAGTTGTGTCATGGGAGTGGAAAAATATCCTGCAAGGAATAGAGTGAATATAACAGGGTTCTGAACTGGTTTGAATCAGCCCTGGATGATGAACTTATTGTGCTCTCATGCTGTTTAATTTGGCATATATGGGATGCAAGAAATTTTAAATTTTGGGAAGGCAAAGACGTGCATCTAGTGACATCAGTTCAGGTAGCGAGAAGATTAATACAAATATGAGAGATTTAACTAAATGCCTATACAGATGATTACGGAGAAAAATATATCATGCAAAGTGGGAGAACAAACAAAAGCTCAGACCTTATAAAGAAAAAGTCATGGAAATTGAAAAAAAGTTGTGCTGACATTAGTACAAACATGAGAGATGTAACTAAAGGCCCATACAGATGATTACGGGAAAAAAATACATTATGCAAAGTGGGAAAACAAATAAAAGCTCGGACCTGATCAAGAGAAGGTTATGGAAATTGTGATCAGCATGGCTGGAGCGTTTCTAATTAATGAGTACAAAGGGGCAATTGAATGGAATGCAACATGTGCAGCAGGGCTTTTACTTAAAGAAGCAAGCAGAAAGATACATTATGTGTCACCGCTAATGTCTGATCTATTAGCAATTCTCAAACAACCAATACGTAGAGATAAGTAGAAAAACACCACAAAGGGGACAACTGTGAATCTTACATGAACAAGATTAAACTTGTATTTCATAAAAATATTGACTACTCTTCTAAATTTTTGGACAAAACAATGATATATGGCATGTGCTAACATAATGACACTTTTTTTTAGGGATATATAATTGATATGAGGAAATAAGGTTGCAAAGTTTTTGACTGAGAATATGAAGTCGAATATCTAAGAATTGATTAGGAGTACAGTAACCAACTGAAACAACAAGGAAGTTAGTACCTTATGTAAATATAAAAAAATAATGTTAAACCATACCCCTAGTTTCATTGTGGGGCAAGGTAGCTTGGTTTGGTGCATAGTGCTGATGCATCAATTGATTAGAATCTGTCTGAGTAACTGTGACTCGCCTACCCCCTTGGGTTCTGCTTGACATTCCTACAAAGTTATAGGAAACATTGAAAAGAAATTAAATAAATATAAATTCGATAAAATAGAAAATGTATTGTCTTACTGTATAATCTTACTTGGAGGTTGTGAATTTGCCTCATTTTCACGTGTAAAGCTATTTTGTGTGTTTTTTTGAGTTACATCAGCTATACATACAAAACAGAGTTCCATCAGCTCAAACAATTATTCTTTGCTGGGAAAGGTTTTGAAAGTAAAGTACTTTCCAAAGGTATGCTTCTTAGAGGTGAAAAACAAAGGTTCTGTGTCATAAGGGTGGAAAAGTATCCTGCAAGGAAGAGAGTGAATATAGCAAGGTTCTAAATTGGTTGAATCAGCCCTGGATGACGAAGTTATTGTGTTATTATGCTGTTTAACTTGGCATAGATGGGATGCAAAGAGAATAATCTTCTCCTTTGAGAATAATGGAAAGTGTTCAATTGAAACACGAAAATGTGACTAAATTAAATATTGGGAAGGCAAAGATGTGCATCTAATGACATCAGTTTAAGCAATGAGAAGATAAATACAAACATGAGGCATGTAACTAAAGGCCCCATACAGATGACTACAGGAAAACATGTATTATGCAAAGTGAGGGAACAAATAAATGCTCAAATCTGATGAAAAGGAGGTTATGGAAATTGAGATCAAGACGGATGTTGCATTTCTAATTAATGAGTACAAAGGGGTGATTGAATGGAATGCAACAGATGCTGCAGGGCTTTTAATTGAAAAAAAAAAAAAAAAAAGAGCAGAAAGATACATTATGCCTCACCACTATTGTCGGAGCTAATAGCAATCCTTAAACAACCAAATAAGTAGAGGCAAGCAGAAAAACAACACAAAGGGGACAACTGTAAATCTTACATAAACATGCTTAAACTTGTATTTTGCCCAAAACATATTTTGGACAAATCAATGTTATTTGGCATGTGCTAACTTAATGACACTTTTTTCTGGGAACTGTAAGTGATATGGAGAAGTAAGGTTGCAACGTTTGACACAAAAAAGATTAGGAGTGCAGTAACCAATTGAAACAGCAAGAAATAGAAAATAATTTGAAACCATACCCTAGTTTCATTATGTCGCAAGGTAGCTTTGCTTGGTGCATGGTGATGATGCATCAATTGATTACAATCTGTCTGAGTAACTGTGACTTGCCTACCAACTTGATTTCTGCTTGACATTCCTACAAAGTTATAGGAAACATTGAAAAGAAATTAAATAAATACGAATGCGATAAAATAGAAAATATATTGTCTTAATGCATAATCTTACTTGGAGGTTGTGAATTTCCCTCATGTGGAAGACTAGAGCTATTTTGTGTGCTTTTTTGTGAAGACACTTGGGGAGTGGATGAAATATTGTTTAGAGTCATCCAATGTATGAAGCTGTTACATTGCAAGAATTAGAAGATGATTCGGTTGTGAAGCTATTGACTACGGCTACCAAGGAAGGCTAGAAGGTCGCTCAAAATGGTGGACAAACATACCAAGCAGTTTTTAGGGGATATCTGGTCTTATACATTGAATGATCTATTGAAGAGCAGATGTTTTATTGGTTTAGGCCGGTCAGTGTTTGTAGGTGCATATTAATAGATTTTTTCCATGCTAATGTTGCCCTCCTTTGGAGACTGGAACATGAAGTTTTGTGCTGATAAAGAAAAACCAGCAAGCTGCAGATTATATTGCATGGAAGGAAGCAGTTCCATACATTGGAAACAAGCTTGAACACAACCAAATAAGCAGAGACAACAAGAAAAATACCACAGCAATAGCAAAATAGCAGCTAAACGCCGATAAAATAAACTCTCACCCTAACCTTAAGCAACATGAAATAGATTTGATCTGTAGAAGTGTCTCTGAAACATAATTCAAATATAATACTATCAATCACCAAATACAAATCAACTACCAAGAAGTAATTGAAACCAATATGCAAGCAAATAGAACTCCACTAAATGGGAAACATAGACATACGTTCGGAGATATATCAATCAACAGGGACCAAATTCAACCTCAAAAGTGTGTGTGTGTGTGTGAGAAATTGCTCTGAAATTGAACGTCAACGGAGCAAAAAATAAACCATTGCTTATTAATAATTCACTTTCTTAGTTGATTCAAAATTCCAATAAATCTTGTTCAAGGGCACCAAAACCTTTTCCTTTTTCCGGATTTTACAAGAAAATCTCAACTTTCCTGTTCGCACAGCACTATTGGAACTTTTCATATTTTAGAACAAATAATCTTACCCGTTGGTTGCAGAATTGTCTCATCACGAAGGCTACTCAATGGGCGCTGCTTTTGTTTTCGACGCATACCTGCACAATTGCACGAGTAAGTATATAGAAATTGAAAAGGGGGCTTACGGTGGAATTTCTAATCAAAGAAGAAAACAAATACATGACCTCTGTTTAGTATTCCTTTAGTATTCCTTGCCTCCTTACTAGTTGCCACCTCTGTGTAGCCTTTACTGTGTGATGAAGATGAAGAGTTTTGATACTCTTTGGCTTCTCCATGTAGGCCTTTGGAGAATTTTGATATAGAGGGCTAAGTAGATAGAGTCAGTTGCCAAGGAAAGTGGGGGTTAAATTTTGAAAAAAAGGAAAAAAAGAAAGAAAATTAGGCGCCAGCTTTTTTAAGCCTAGAGCACGGGAAATCAAAATATTTCCTTAAAATTTCCTTGTAGTGCAAATGTATACCTAGTGCATTTTTCTTTGCCCAAACTACTTGACCACAATTCAATTTTTTAAGATTTATTAATTTATTTTTTTTATTCTTTTTTGATAATCCAAAATATTTTACAATTTATTTGATTTCATCTATAAATACTCCTTAGTTTTATGTGATTAATTATGAAAAGGTGCAAACAATATAGGGTCTAATAGTGTGTTATTTGGATATATCACACATATTTAATTAGTATTTAAAAATATTATTCTAAATAGGCAAATTATTTATAGTACTGCATTTGTTATATTAGAAGAGTCCATTTTGTATTACTAAAAACAATATTACAAAGTGGACTCTTCTAATGGAACAGAGAGAGTATAAGATTAATTCTCAAAAGTAACCATTTTAGCTTCAAAATTATAAGTGATAAATTATTTTATTTTTTTAATCTCTTCATTTTGAAAGTATAAGTTTAGTTCTCAAACGTGACACTTTTAGGTTCAAATGTATAACTGATACTTTTTAAAATATACTCTTCATTAAAAAGTATAAATTTAATTATCAATAATAACATTTCTAGGATCAAAGTTATAAATGATACATTTTAAAATAACCAAGTAATTTCAAAAGTATATGGTTAGTTCTCAAACATAACACTTAGATTCAAAAGTATAAGTGATACCTTTCAAATAAACTCTTCATTTCAAAAATGTAAGTTTAATTCACAAAAGTAACATGTTTAAGATCAAAGTTATAAGTGATACTTTCAAAAAATAAACTATTCATTTCAACCGTATAAGTTTTAACTATTAACATTTTTAGGTTCAAAAATTTTAAGTGATACTTTCTATTAAATAAACTTATCATTTCAAAAAAATACGTTTAGATTCAAAAGTACAAGTGATAGTTTCTACAATAAACTCTTCACTTCAAAAGTATAAGTTTAATTCTCAAACGTAACTTTCTTAATGTCAAAGTAATAATAAGTGATGCTTTTTAAAATAAACTTTTCATTTCAAAAGTTTATGTTTAGTTATCATTAGTAACATTTTTGGGTTCAAAAGTATAAGTGATACTTTTTAAATTCCGATTTCATTTCAAACGTATAAGTTTATTCTCAAAAATAACACTTATAGGTTCAAAAGTATTACGGATGCTTTCTAAAATAAACTTTTCTTTCAAAAGTATAAATATAATTCTTAGGTGTAACATTTTTAGCATCAAAGTTATAATTGATACTTTTTAAATTACTTTTCAATTTAAAAGTACAAATTTAATCATCAAAAGTGACATTTTTGGGGTCAAAAGTATAAGTGATACTTTTTAAAGTACATTTTTATTTCAAAAAGTATGAGTTTAATTCTCAAAAGTACCTCTTTTAGATTCAAAAGTATTACGGATGATTTCTAAAATAAAATTTTCATTCAAAATTATAAATTTAATTCTTAATGTAACTTTTTTGAAGGATTAAAGTTGTGATTGATACTTTTTAAACTACTATTCATTTTAACAGTCAGTGAAAGAATCATCCCGTGTTTTTTTTTTTTTTTTTTGGAAAAAATACTTCATTCTCATTAAGAGTTATAATCTATTACATCGAGTCCTGTCAACTTTGCAATATAAATAGGTAGAACCATCCCATGTTGTATTGGCCCGCTTTTACATTTTCTGTTTCTCAATTATTCATTTAATAAAAGAAGCATCCAAAGATTGTGAAATGAGGGGCTTTTTTGGCAGAACCTAGAACTGATCCACTTTGCTCTGGATCAGATTGTTTGTTCTCCTAAAATTAAAGAAGAAGGATACCTAAGCAATGGATCAAACGATATACTTTAGTTTAATTTAAAATTCTCAGTGACAAAATCAATTGTAACTACTTTCTGCATATGAATTGAAGGTCCTTCTAAAACTCAAACTAAATATAAATGAACTCAAAGAAAAGCATTCAGAAAAGGGCTCTGTGAATGTTGACCATCTACAGTATCCATAAAACTGTCTCTAGACAGCTATATTAATTTAGGACCATTATATCATTTATGTGATTAAACCACTTGCTATTTCTCTGAAGAGAGTATTGGTCTCTGAGAAAACTTAGGAGCAGCTTCACCTCTCAGTGGCACAATGTTGACAAACTTTAGGGCACTAAATGTGTTTGTAGCAGGGAACTTTTTTCAATGGCAAACCAACAAAGGAAAGCTAAAAGTTTGTATTAATCTGTAATTGAAAATTGTGCACAAATACGTAACAGAACAGTCGCAGCAAGCTGAAAGAAAAAACTTAGCATTCTCACACAAGCTCATAACCAACTGTACAAGCACATTAAATATATTGAGACATTTTGTGCTCAGTGATAAAATATGGCTATTGATGGAATGTGAATTCTGCAGTTTGTTGATGTTTCTTCCGACTGTTCTGCTACTCCTAGAGGTCCTCAATGGCGTCAAATAAAATGGAAATCATCCAAGTGACTTGAAGTAACTTTAGCACCCTGATTTCTTCCAAGAACAAACTCCTCACTGCCCTTTTTGCCAGATTCAGAAACTTTACCAAGACTCATCAATGCAGTAGCTGCAAACTTCAGCAAGTAGATTTCTTTCAGCTCTAACATGTTCAACCTAAAATTTGAGAATAAATCACAACAGCCACATTTTTCTTTGTAGTACTGGTAAAATTGACAAGGAAAAGAAAAGATAGACATAAAACTGCAGAATAAAGAAAGTTGAAATAAATATCAGATCCCACTTTGTAAAAATTGCAGCGAGAAGTTTAAGACAAATATGAGAGATGTATGCCAAAGCCCATACAGATGATTACAACAACAAAAATGTATTATGCAAAGTGGTGGACTAATTAAAATTCTGGAACATAAGCAAGAGAAGGTTATGGATGAGATCAAAATGGATGTGGCATTTCTTATTAATGAGTATAAAGGGGCAATTGGGTGGTGCAACAGCTGCATGGGGGCTTTTGCTTAAATAGAAAGAAGACAGATTCATGCAAAAGGTCTCAGTGCATGCTTTCTGTAATCATGGAAGCTAAGAACTTGATTAGTGGAGAAGAGTACCAAGAACAAGCTCTGGCTTGTGGATTAAACCGGCAATGAGAGGCTGGCAAAGACTGATGTCCAAGGTGATAGGCTAAATGAAGCTCATAATATAAATAGATCTTTTTCCGCTCTTAGATATGTTATATCTGCTTTAGCAAACAAAAGCATTCAAATTCCTTACAGGAACACCAAGTTGACACATTTGCTCCAAGAATCATTGGGTGGTGATTAAAAGACTTTATTGTTTGTGCAAATAAGTCCCTCTGAGGAGGACTTGAGTGAATATCTAAGTAATTCGTGAAACTAATGCTTGATAAAGCTAAACATGAATCCAAACTAAAGATGAATCAATCAAAAAGCTGAATGAGAGCTTGCAAAACTTAGAAAGTAAGGCCAAAGAGGAGATGCTACTTTGAAAAACTAGCAGGATAAGATTAAAGAACTGGAAAGTCAGCTCGAGTCAAAGTCATTATCACACTTACCGTCAGAAAAGTAATCTTCAAATCTTTCAGAGAATGTTTGGAAGCGATGAAACATGTGGTAGTCTTCAACAAAAGGTTGAATAGCTGGAGAAAAAGCTGAGAGACTGAGCTTAGTTTCAGTCTACACATCATATAAGCATAAGGCGATTGATATTAGAATGAAGTTGAAGGTGACAAAAAGGAATCTAAGTCGCATTTTTCCATCCTTCAACAAAAGGTGAAGGATCTCAAAAATAGAATGATGCAACGTATGAGCAGAATACTCATGTGAGTAGAATACAACCACCCTACCCTTAAGAAACATTATATGAGCAGAATTTCCATAATGATATAAGACGCCAAACACAAGAAAACAAAATAGAGTAATCTCAAGAGTTCAGATACTATATAGATCATGTTACTGAGAGAGTAAACTACAAAAACAAAGGCTAAAGGGCACCAAAGATTGTAGCATTAATGCAGGAAATTAGGAGGCTATTACCAAGCAAAGATACAACCAAACATATGAGCAGAATACTTATGTGAGCAGAATACAACCACCTTACCCTTAAGAAACATCATATGAGCAGAATTTCCATAATGATATAAGAAGCCAAACACAAGAAACATAACAAAGTAATCTCAAGAGTTCGGATACTATACAGATCATGTTACTGAGAGAGTAGACTACAAAAACAAAGGCTAAAGGGCACCAAAGATTGCAGCATTAATGCAGGAAATTAGGAGGCTACTACCAAGCAAAGAAACAACCGAAACCATTTCTCTATTTTGTACTAAAATAATTCAGAAACTAGAAAAGAACTTCAGGAACAATGTGAAAGCCAGAGTCATACTGCTGATAATGACTTCAATTAGAAGTGATAACAACTTTGACCTCCTTTGTTTCTATTCCTACTATTTCAGCTGAATCTTCTAGAGATTTGAAGAGCCAGAGAAAACGCTAAGAGACTATAAGCATAAGGTGATTGATCTTGGAATGAAGTTGAAGGTGACAAAAGGAATCTAAGTCGCATTTTTCCATCCTTCAACAAAAGGTGGAGGATCTCAAAAATAGAATGATGCAAGAGCCAGGAATAGAATACTGAGATCAAAAGTTTAAGGAACTTGAAGAAAATATCAGGGAGCAAGAACAATAGCTGACATGCACCATTGCTGCAGACTCAGCTATTAATTGAACAAGATCCACCCCTCTTGAAGGGAAGGATTCTGTCACAGATGAGCAAATGCTCGAGTCAGAGCGTCACATTCTTATAAGTTCAAACTCATTTAACTGCCATTTGATCCAAGGTCTTACATCACTGAATGATGAATATGTTGAATATGTACATAATGTTAGAAGGAAGAGATTATTAAGAAATGGGGAGACAGAGAACAATGCTGCTGCTGCTAAGCCAAATGATGTGAATAGCAGGCAATCTGATCCACCCGTAATCACTGGCCAAAGGCTAGCAATCCATGGTAAAACCAGCAGAGATGCAGTGCAGATGAAGAACAAGAAAAGAAGTTGGTCATAAACTTCCACCCTACCCTTAAGAAACATAAAATGAATTTGATATGTAGAAAAAAAAAAAAAACCAACTAACTACAAACAAACCAGAAAAACAAAGAAAACACCAAAACTAAACTATGAGACAAGTAGCAAGAGAAGCCCATTAATTTTGTTTTTTTTTTTTTTTTCTGCAACATGAAGCCAAGTTTGTCTTTTACCTGTTCCAAATAAGATCTTCATAGAGTCATTTTAGACTTCTACTCCATTAACACCTTCACGAACCCAGCTAATTTCATCACTCTCATCGTCACCTATAGGATTGCATAAATTGCTTTGCAAGTAAGTTTCAACATCTGCCATCAGTTCCATGTTATACTTACCTCTTGCAGTTGTAGAGAGTATAACACGCCAATCACTATCAACTGCATCTGCTACATAGAACACTTGTGTAGCTTGGGACGATAAAATGAAAGGCTCTTTATGTTGTCTAACATTTGTGAAGTTAGCCAGTGTAAACCCACTGCTATATTGTGTTACTCGATGCCCTTGTGAGACCCAATCACAACCAAATAAAACAACCTTATGATTTATATAATCCAACTCAATAATATCCGTCAACATTCTTTAGTAATCTAACTCACTTGAGATGGGATTTTGATCTCGTATACTAGAAAAACTTGATGTCGTTGCCTTGACAACTACCCCACTATTTTGTGTTTTTCTTTTACCCTCTACCTCTTTTGTATGGAATCTAAAGCCATTCACAACATATTTTCCATATGTTACTCCTATGTTGTTTGACCTCTAGCAAGCAATTTTAAATCTTCAGATATTGCATCTTCCTCAGGCAATTGCAAACCATTGACCTACAAAATAGGAAAACACATTATGTTTAAGGAATAAAATAGAACAATAAGGAAAACGCTACAATTTAAAATAGGCTTACGTGATGAGAAAACCACTTAGCAAATTCTTCACTATGAATACGCTCAACTTGGTGGGGTGCAACGCGTGAATGCTTTTCTGCTACTAGTTTACGATGTTTCCTACAATTTCAACATAATCAAAGCACGCCTAAAATTGTATATATGCATTTATATTTTTACACACATACATTACAAAACTGAGCAAACTTAATAGAAGGAACACACTTACTTAATATATGGTTTGACTACCTCACAATTAAACAAGACATATTGATGTGCCTTTTTAAGTGTGTCTCCATCAAATTTCTTAGCTGTTCCTTTTCCAAGAGAATGACCTTCCACTATAAAAACATCCAATCCATGTGTTGTGGATGCATTTATGTCCTCGTTTCTACTGGTGGAAGTAAATTTTGATTCTACATAATCCGCTAAGTACAGTGAACAGAATGTCAAGCATTCTTCAACAAGATACCCTTGAGCAATTGAATCTTCAGGCGTACTTCTGTTTCAAACATATGATTTCAGTGTACCTAAATACCTTTACGTAAAATTAAATAAAGTAATGAGAAATAAAGAATTCAGATTTGCAATATATGAACAAAATTAACAAATAGAAAATATTAAATAATTACCTTTCAATAGGATACATCTATCGATAGTGTACCGGCCCAGCAAGCTTCACTTCAGTAGCCAAATGAATAGTTAGATGCATCATTACATCAAAAAATAAGGGTGGAAATACCCCTTCCAATTGACAAAGAGTAATAGCAATTTCTTTTTCCAACTTAGCCACATCTGGTGGATAAACTACTTTAGAGCCTAAGTCTCTAAAATATTTACTCAATTTAATCAAAGGAACGCGCACAGACTTCGGCAAGGTTTTTCTCAATGCTACAGGTAGTAATTGTTGTATCAAAATATGATAATCATGACTCTTCAATCCAATAAGTTTAGGCGGTTTTAAATGAACACCCCGTGAGATATTAGAAGCATAGCCATCCGGCACCTTCACATTTTTCAAAACCTTGCAAAACTTTCTCTTTTCTTCCTTATTCATTTTACAAGTTGCTGGAGGCAAGTAAACTTTGCCGGATTTTTTTAAAATGGGATGAAGCTCAGGTCTGATCCCCATTTCTTCTAAATCAAGTCGTGACTTATGATTGTCTTTTGTTTTTCCCTTCATATCTAGTAATGTCGCACAAATTCTCTCACAAACATTCTTTTCAATATGCATGAAATCAAGATTGTGCCGTACCACAACATCTTTCCAATATGACAATTCAAAGAAAATGCTTCTTTTCTTATAGTTGAATAACTATAGATTGTCAAAAACTTTCTTCCCAAATTTGAAAGTTGTATCTTTCAATTCTTCCAGCACTTTGTCCCCCGATAGTCATGGTGGAGGTCGTCCATCCTCTTCTCTGCCATTAAATAATCTGACATTCTTTTGAAATCTATGATCCCTAGTCAAAAATCTACGATGACCCTTATAGTAATACTTATGACCATGATTCAACCATCGCGAATGCATGAATTTGTCGCATATAGGACATGCTAATTCACCTTTAGTACTCCATCCAGAAAAATTTGCATAACCAGGAAAGTCACTAATTGTCCACATTAAACTTGCACGCAACTAGAAGTTTTTTTTGATTGATGCATCATACGTTTCAATTCCCACATCCCATAAATCTTTCAAGTATGCAACAAGAGGTTGCAAGTAAATGTCAATATTATTCCTAAGAGCTTTTGGGCCAGGAATTAATAAAGACAACATGGTATACGGTTGCTTCATGCACATCCATGGAGGAAGATTATATAGTACTAGAAGAACCGGCCATATACTGTGTCCTACATTCATATTACCAAATGGATTGAATCCATCAGAAGCTAACCCCAATCTTACATTACGAGGATCACTAGCAAATTCAGGATATTTTCTATCAAATGTCTGCCAAGCAGGAGAATCTGCTGGATGTCTCATGTAGCCATCCTTTGTACGACTTTCAGCATGTCATTTCATGTTGCTAGTTGTTTTTGATGACATGAACAAGCGTTGCAACCTAGGTTTTATAGGAAAATACCACAAAACTTTGTGAGTTATCTTTCTTTCCTCGCCAGTTGGATCTTTATCTGAAGCTTGCCACCTCAATTCATTGCACATTTCACATGAAGATTTTTCTCTATTTACTCCCCAATATAATGTGCAGTCATTAGGACAAGTATCTATCTTCTCATAACCAAGCCCTATTAGTTTTTCACATTCGTAGTATGAATTAGGTAGATCAGTCATCGCTTCCAGAAATGCTTCCTCCAATAATTCCAATAGCATATTAAAATTTCTGTTAATCCATTTACCAAGACATTTTATGTGCAGCACACGAATGATGAAGAACAGTTTTGAGAACTTCTCACAGTCTTTATATAACCTCTTCTGCGAATCATCAATTAATTTATAAAATTTTCCAGTAACCTCAGGGGCAATATCTACATCTCTTAGGGATCCCATTGAAGTATCTAGGTTTACATCTTGATGGGGAACACCAAATGCATCATGGACTAAATTAACCATACATGTCATCAATAGTTGTTGAAGTTGTTGACTTAAGAGGATGTGAAGAACTGCTTGAATCACTTAGTGAAAACTCTCTGTGAGCTATCCAATGGTTATACCCTCCAATAAATCCATGAACTATCAAATGCTCACATGCTACATTTCTTTCCACACATATACCCAGTTTACATTTTTTGCACGGGCATATAATCATTCCATCTTTATTTGAACTTAAAAAGGCAAAATCTAAAAATTTCTCAAGTCCAAGTAGGTAGTCTTGACAATACCTTGGTTTCTACATCCAACTCTTATCCATATTCCAATGACACAACCAAAATGTATCACAAAGCTTTACCTAAAAAAAAAAAAAAAAAAACCTCAACTTCAATGCACATCATATTCTAAGAAGGAGGATGGTAGGAAGCTTACATAGAAAACCTAACAATTTTATACCAGTCTATTATGGGTATGCAGTTTCCAATGCTTTAAAGGAACATCAAACACTGAAAGAACAAGCAACAAATGCAAATTGTAACTTGGGAAAAAACAAAAATGAAAACATGTTTAATAACAATCATATGTGGATAGAAATTTTGGAAAAGACAATTTCACAAAGAAAGAGTAAATTCATCCACATAGCCAAACCTTTCTTTCAATCAATGGAAAGAAGCCAAAACTCCAAACCTTAACATTGTCTTGCAACTGTCAATGAAATACAAACAGCAGAGGAGCAACACAAAAATTTAAAAAAAAAAAAAAATTTAGTGGATAGCTGTTTCTATCTTTCCAATATTTTATGAGCAAGTAAAGTTGCAGATACCTAAATAACAGGCTTGGGTTTAAAAATTCTAAAATAAAACCCCCTAATTATAGCATCTAGGAAGAAATGTGGTGAAAATTTCTCCTCCAAACCATGCAAATGATTCCATGATTTCTTATTGTACTATGTTTAACATTCATATAAATGACAAAAGGAACACATATATGAGCATTAAAAAACGATTCGAAATAAGTCTCTTAAACACTCATGGCAAATAAATACCATTAGAAGCATAAGGAAACTACACTCCTGGCAAATAAAAATAATTTGAAATTCTATGCATGAAAGGCGATATCCTAGCTAGATCCCTACACCTTCTTCCTTCCCTAAAGCTTAAGCATTAGACAGGATTGCAGATTTAGAAATCTGCAATGCTAGCCACCACCAAAAAAAAGAAAAATTAGAAGGAAAAGACATCCTAGAGTCACTCCATTTCAAAATATAAATGCTTTCTGTTAATGCTTCATCCTTGGATGCGACTGGAATGTCAACTAGAATCTCTAAATCAAATATAATGATACAATATAGAGAGGAAATTTAGGTAATGGCATATAAAGAAGTAAGTCATGGAGTTTGGCTCTGAAAAACTAACATATATACCGAGAGGATCATGAGAAATCAAGCAAGTGCCTATGATTTGAAGGAGTTGGTTGCAAAATTTATCCCATAATGAATTGGCAGAGAGATTGAGAAGGCTACCTCTAGCATCTTCCCTCTACAGAATGTTTACATTTGCAAAGTAAAGATTCTTAAGGCAGCTGATAAATTTGATCTTGTCAAATTGATGGAGGTTCAGGGTGACGAAACTGAGGCAACCTACAAATCTTTTCTTTCAACTCCAAATTCTTCTGTTAAACTAAAGGCAAATTTCAACTCAAGGCAATTCAATCTGTATTTTTCCATCTTTTCTCCGTTTGAAAAAAATAACAAACCCCAGATGCTGTCAACTTACTTCAATCTACAATCACTCGGGGAGAACAATCTAAATTGAAATATTATAAAATCAAACGAATTCATTCAGCACATGCAATTCAACATCACTGCAGATCAATCAAACTATATGATCGTACACAAATTAAGACAATCAAATAATCTGAACAAAATAGTCAAAATCAAACCAATTTGGTTTGGAAACAAACAGAGGAAAGCAACTCAATATGAGTAAATTCAAATCACACAAATATTGTATGGAAACAAAGCCACCAAAAATTAATTTGATTGCTCTCTAAACCGTAAGGCTGTGGCTTAATAGATAGAAAAACTTTCTGTTGGCAGAAGAGGTGCAGAAGCCAATCGATAATAATTTCCCCCCCCCCCCCCCCCCCTTTTTCAATTTGAAAAAATTACCTTCCTACTGTAGTAGAAGACAGTTGATGGTGATATCACCGAAGGGAGGTTGAAGGTTATTGCCACCGGCAGCCAAAGATCCCTCCTTCACTCAAGTTTTGTGGCTTTAATTAACAGAAGTGGAAAAAGGAGACCAAAAGAAATCGGCAGAGAGAGACAAAAGGAAAAGAGGCACATAAGCCATGTATAGTTTTCCCCTTTTTTTTTAGTTAGATAAAATTACCTTCACTGATGGTATAATAGATTGAAGATGATTGCCACCGGCATCCAAAGATCCCTCCTTCACATAAGTTTATGGCTTAATTAACAGAGGAAAAAAATTAGTGGAAAAAAATTATTAGAGGAGAAGAGAAGCAATTAAGACGTTAGGAGTTCAAAGTCAGGTGAGTTTTGTATGCCCTGAGGAGTTCTATAGACCGTTAGGAGTTAAGGTTCAAACTTATTGATATTATGACATTTTTGTAATGTGATAATAGAGTTAAAATACTAGGTATATGTTTATTTACGCAATAACATGTACTTGTTTACTAATTTCATAATAGCTTAGTTAGAAAGCTAGTAATAGATTTGAGATTTAAAGACATTTTTTTAATAGTGTCTTAAATAAGTACCTTTCAAGGCATTTGTTTTATTATGTCCTAATATCTTTAAGTGATAATGTAGTAATACATATATGCAGTTCATATGTCATAATACATTAAAAAAAATGTAGGGAAATCCATATTTTGTTGTAATGGGGTGAACTAACGCAAAAAAAGGGCGAAGAAAACTGAGTTAAAACGAAGAAACAGCAAACAAACGAAAGTAGATGTCAAATCGAGCCGACAAGGTCCTACTTTGTAAACGAAAGTTAGCTATTTTCATAGCATTAATTTCCTACTTTGTAAACACATTGAAAGAAGTCCTAAACACTTGAGTAAGTGTTGTAGGCATCTTGTCAGTGAGGCAAAGTCCTAAACTCTTGATTAAGAGTTTGGCATAAATGAAGGGGGAGCAAGAAGATAAGGAGAAGTCCTATCTCAAGGGGTTGAGTTTAGGCATTTGTAAAGTCCTAATTGCTAAGCAAAGGGAGTCTTGAGTAAGACCTAAAATCCTTGAGTAAGGATAGGGCAAAAGATCCATTGCTAGCCTTAGGCAAGGGAGTCTTAATCTAGAGGTAGATTAAGCAAAAGGGTAAAGTCCTAAGTTTAGAGGTGGATTAGGCAAGGAAAAAGTCTTAATCTCTTGACAAATAGTTAAGCAAGTGTAGGGGATTGAAACACTCCTTTAAGTGTTTCCTAGAGGATTAGGAATCTCAAGTTGTACAACTTGGGGAGTGGAGTAGGATTTAAGGGGAATCCGATCCACTATAAATTTGGTGTGTTCTTACTTTGTTTATTTATTTACTTTCATGTTTTGCAAATCATTAATCACACACCTCACTTAGAAATCTAATTTTAAATTGGTTTTAAAACTTATATTTCAAAATAGTTTTTCAAAGTGAATCTTCTTTGTAGAAGAAAATTTTAAAAGTCAAAGAACCTAATTCAACCACTCCCCCTCTTAAGTTCATCATAGGTTGCTATTGATTACTTGGGATTTCAAATGGTGATATTGAACAAAAGAAAGGAAGGCCTTGGTGTTACCACTACAATTTGTGTCACATCAAAGATAACTACTAGGAAAATACGTGGAAAACCAGGTGACCAGAAGCCTTAAAAGTCAAATTCCATCAAAGAAAGCAAAGGAAACCACATTATAATTGATGAACCTTATATTTGTAAAATTTTCTCCATTCAGTAAGGAACAACTTGAAATACTGAAACAAATGCTTAATCAGCATAGTACTATTGCAGCAAGATTTACAAGACAAAAATGTACTCACATAATGACCTTATTGTAAATTTAGGGAAAATAACTACACAGATCATAGATTTGGGAGCATTTGAACATATATTACAATAGATGCTATAGTTTTCCATAAATATCATCCATGTAAAGAGTATCTTACAGTAAAAATTGTTGATGGGTCTATACATAGTGGTTGGAACACGTGCTATTGCCATTTCAAAGAACTTAAGTTTAAGATCAATACCTAATGTACAGAGGTTGGATTGTAATCTATTAATAGTTAAAAAGGTCATTTGGGACTATAATTGTGTGGCTAATTTTTAGTCAGACTTGCGTCAATTTCAGGAGTTGGATTCGGGGAAGACGATTGGCAACACTAAGGTGGCCCGGGACTTCATCTTCTACCCCATTGAAAACTCTCCTAATATATAAACTCTTAATGCAGCATGTGTTTAATCAAACCTTATTTCTGATAGAAATTCTAATAAAGATAGTGTAATCATGCAATGGCACTATCGTCTATGTCCACCTAATTTCTTGTACCTACAAAACTTGTTTCCAACCTTATTCTGAAATAAAAATCAAGTTTGCCTATGTGAAGTATGCCAAAATTTTAAGCATGTTTGTAACTCTTATAACAACATTTCATATAAGTCATCACACCATTTTTAAATGATCTATAGTAACGTAGGGCGGCCATCTAGAGTGAAAAATGTCGCAAGAGGGCTAGATGGATTGTCTTTTGTAGCTGATCACACTATACGTAGATGGCTCTTTTTATGAAAGAAAAATCAGTGATAGTTTTGAACAAATCATCGTACAATGGTTCAAATTCAATTTCATACTAAAATACAAGTGTTGAAAATTGATAATGCAAAAGAATACTTTGAGTCAGTTTTGGGGGAAATATGTTCCAAGTCAATGAACTATTCATGGTAGTTCTTGTGTTGATACACCACAACAAAGTGGAATTGCTATAAGAAAAGTAGGCACATACTTGAAGTGCAAGGTCACTAATGTTCACCACTCATGTTCCTAAGTTTTATTTTTATTTTTATTTTTTATTTTTTGTGAAACAGTTTTCATGGCTGTTTATCTCATAAATAGGATGCCTTCTTATGTCTAAAGTTCCCAAACATCTTGTCAAGTCCTTTTTCAGTGTTTTCAATTCCTATTATTGGCTCTTCCTATGAAGATTTTTGGTTGTATTGCATTGGTTCACATTTATTCCCAGCATATCTCTATGGGTGCCACCTTTTTAGAACAATTGTCTACTATAAAGCTAATATCTAAGGGGATAGTTTTAGTATATAAGATAAATTTTGGGATATCAAAACCACTCAGCCAACTACCAAAACAATAGTTAAACTCAATTAGTGGCCTCTTGAGTTATCATCCCCATATAGTCATGTTCGAATGAAGAAAAAGTCAAATCCCAATTGTGGTGCTACTCAGACATAACCTCATGAATCTAGTACATAAACAACTTAAACACAACTTGCAAATGTCTGTGAGTTCCATGTCTACTCTAGGAGAAATAAAGAAGATAAAGAACTACAGCCATCTAATCAAGGCTAGGAAGCCAACCCACTTCCATAGTCTAACAGCTTACCAGGTAATGACAATGTTGATTTTGGTTCTGTAAATGACAATTTCTCTATTGATGACAAACCTATTGCCTTGAGAAAAGTAAAAAAAGGTCTTGCACTAGTCTTCTTATTTGTAAACTTTTTTCATAGAAAATATTTTCAACTACTCATCATGCCTTTACTATCAAGAAAAAATGGAAGGCAATCTTGAATAAAATAAGTGCCTTAGAAGAGAACGGAACATGGGAATTATCTTATTACCTTAAGGAAAACAACAAGTTGGGTGAAAATGAATCTTCATAGTTAAGTATAATGCCAATAGAAGTGTTAATAGGTTGAAAGCAAGACTTGTAGCAAAGGGGTTCACTTAGTTTTATGAGGTTGACTACCAATAAACATTTGCCTCAGTAGGTAAAATAAATGCAATATGGATACTATTGTCTCTTGCTGCAAACCTAGATTGGCCACTGTATCAACTAGATATGAAAAATGCTTTTTCCAAAGGAGATCTTAAAGAATAAGTCTACATGGATGTTTCCCGTGGTTTTCCTATAACCTCGAACAAAGACTGTAAGCTCAAGAAATCATTGTATGGATTCAAACAATCCCTAAGAGTTTGGTTTGAAAGATTCACTATCGACTATAAGGAAGTATGGATTCACTCAATATGAAACTGATCACAACTTGTTCGTTCAACACATACATGTTGGAAGGAAGGTAATAGTTATTTTATATGTTGATAATTAAGATGAAATGCCTAAAAATAATTATCATTTTTTAATTATCATCTATCATTGGAGTAGTTTAATGTTTCACCTGAACAATGTAAAAAAAAAGAAGCATAAGTCATGTCACCTAAATAATTAAAGGGGAAAATTCGACGGAAGTTGGAAGAAAAAGTATCACTTTTAGAAACTCAAATTTTATAGCATATCAGGTGAGGTAAAATAACTAAAATATTTTGTCAAATTTCCTATAACCCCAAATGAGATTAATCTACAAACTAAATAAATTTTATTAAGGTAGTATTAGTTATGGAAATGATGAATTTTGAGGCATCACGAGAAACGATCAAGTCTGGGTGCATTTATAGAAGTAGGACAACATAAGGACAAGGGCAAAATGATCTAAAGAAATTGTTATGTATGAAGCAATTGAGATTGCAAACAAATAAAGGTATTTAGAAATTCATAGATCAATCTGAGAAGAGGCCATTTGGTTCTATACAAGAGCTATGATGGTCATTGGCGAAAATGAATCATACTTTAGCAATGTTGTTTTACTTTTGTATTTGGAAATTGGAGTATTCAAGAAGGTAGGAGCAATTAATGAATATTCAAATTTAGGAAGCAATGCTTAAACATGAGGTCTACAGTGCTAGTGTTTTTACAGTTTCAACCTCAAGTGATCTTAACTATGAAATACGAGAATTAGTTTCAACTATCATTGGCCATTGAAAAGGCTTCATTTTCCAAGTGATTAAACTAAAGGGAAAAAATAGCATAAATCCTATTCCCTCAAAATTTAAAAAAATAAACTAAGTCATTAGCTTTTCTG
This sequence comes from Leptodermis oblonga, assembly GCA_016801395.1. NCBI lineage: Eukaryota > Viridiplantae > Streptophyta > Magnoliopsida > Gentianales > Rubiaceae > Leptodermis > Leptodermis oblonga. The sequence goes on from CM028751.1 coordinate 26,140,330, forward strand.
AAGTAGAAATAACAGATTTCAAACATGAGCTTGTATCTTAAATCAAATAATTAAAGGGAATTAGTAATAAAGATTCATTGAGCACTAATTATCAAGAAATTGAAGTCCCAAGAGTATGCCCATAATAATCTTTTGTCCTTATGAAAATTGTATACACAAAATAAGTAAAGCATTAAATCTATTCAATAGCCTCAAGTAGGAACTTCACAAATATCAAACTTTGAAGTAAAATTATATTACATACTGATCGTACTCTGATTCTATGCAAGTAGGCGCATCTCATCAACTTGTCCTTGGGCTCTCTTGTTACCTGCAGTTTGGACTAACTCCCCAGAGTGACTCCGATTCTTAAGTGAAAATTCTACAAAGAAGCAATCTAAAAGGCTAACCTCCAATAAATAATCAATTACCTCCTTCTTGGTATGATATGAGAGAATTATTGTGAGGGGGTTTTCCACCGACCTCTCTCACGGGATCAACTTATCTCCGACAATCTTTCTCTCGTATCAAGTTGACCAATGCGACTGCTGTTGCTGCCTTATCTTTATACCCGAATCACTAGGATGATATTAGGTCACTCTTTTCTATCTCGGTTATCCTGGCTAGGGTGAACGTCTGGTGTGGATGGGTTCTCGCCTCGCTAGGCCGCCAAGCCCATGAGGCCTATTTAAAAAGGGGGCAAGCCCAAACTCATAACATATCAATGTTGATATCTCTTTTCAATCAAGTTAACTATAAATAGAGGATGGAGGCATTTGGTTTCTATACATGGAGGACACTTATGTTCGCCGATAAGGATGACCTCATTAATCCTTCTCACTTCAAAATGATTTGTCCTCAAATCCGATCCTTCATGGTTCAAATTTGAAGGTTCCTTTCTAAGTGCAACTTGTATCTATCGTCGCTGATGGTTCTCTATGTCGTTTACTTCTCTTCGGCTATGAAGATTCTGCAGCTTCTCAATGAACACAATGCAACTTATCCACTGATTGGACAAAACAATGGCAATATTGGCCACTTCTAGCACACTGTCATCTATAAATGGAACAATCTCAGATGAAACTTCAATTTCCTCAATAGTGGAGTCTTCTTTTACTGAGAAAAAATTACCCCTTGCCATACCAAGATTAATAGAGGGATCTAGACAATAAACATTTTTTTTTCTAGGGACATGGATCAAGCATAGAAGATTGTATTTCTTTGGTCAAGATTTGGACATGGAGTAATTTTCAACAGCCGATTAAAACACAACGTTTTGTTGAATCTCGTTCGAAACTTTCAAAGTGCAAGATGAGACTTATTTTTGGCCGTTTCTTCTTCTTCATCAGTGTTTCCCCAAGTCAATTTCATCATCTCATCATTATCAGCTTCGATTTCTTCACTTTCATAACCACTGCTACTAAACAATACCCTTTTGGAATTATGGCATTTTGACATTATATGGCCTCACCCTATACACCTAAAGAACTGTATTTCACAAGCAATGATGATTAGTAAAATAAAAATTAGAATTAGAAAGCTTACCTTTATCTAATAGTGCTAAATAAGACTTATTCTCTGTTGCTAGTGCAGACTTGTTATTGGATTTATAATTGGACTATTTGCAGTTTCAGGTGGTGGCTGAACTAGTGGAAGCCAAACCTTTCACTAGAGTTGCTTTATAACCTTCAACAGCTCTTACTTTATGGAGAGCGTGTTCAACACAAGTAGGATTCTGCATGCCAGCTTGGGATGCAATATCCCTTAGGAAACCTACTAAAAGCATAGTTGATGACAGAATCATCATTTTTTTCAACATGAGCTCAAATCTTTGTTGTCTCTAGATCTTGGTACAACTCATCAACACTCTTAGTATGATGTGATATGAATTCTTCTCACTTCTTCATGTCACATTCATAAAAACTTGGAACAAATCTCTCTCTCATTGGAGCAGTTAAATCCTCCCAATAAGGGTCAAGCGGATTTTCTCTTCTTGTACCCAACCTCCTTTGTTGAGAAGCTAATTCTTGCTGCCACCAAATAGAAGTGTATCCTCGGAACTTACTTGCGGAAAGTTCTACTTTTAGGCCATCGGCTACTTTAAGGAGTGCGAAAATTCTCCCAATCGAGAAACTCTTCAAGATCTTTCCTGCCCTTAAACTCTGGAATCTTGGTTTTAATCTGACCTAATCCACCATCAGCAAGGGGTGGATTGCACTGGGCAGTTCGATTATGTCTTAGAGTGTCTTCTTGATGGTTATCGATCAGGTGATCAAATCAGTTATCTAGCTCTTGGTGCAAATATTCAATAGACATACTAAGATGTTTAATCATGTCTTTTAATTTTCATATAAAATCCCATCTTTTCAAACATGGCTTGCAACTCAGCAACACATTCGTCTTTAGCCATTATAACCGAATAGATACCAAATTGATATTAACTACAAGTACACAAATAACAACTTAAAGCACCTGCTAAGAACAAACAACTATGAGACAAAAACCTTGCTTCCCTTGTCCCCTTAAGTATTTCCCTAGCAATCTACACTCAACTCAAGTGTATTTCTCTAGGATTGGCTGCCCTTTAGTAATAATGTATTTCACTCTTGCCTTTATCCTCTCAAAACCCAAGTTAAAGAATTCTAATAAGAACTTACAAGTCAAATCACAGAATAACAATTTACTAAAGCCCAACAAGAATCACAAAAGAAGAAACAAAAAAATATTTTGAAGAAAAGAATTTCTTGATTCAATTTTTGGTTTTCACAAAATAAATTTGCAAAAGAAATTTCGGATTAAAAGTTTTAAGAAAAAATTAAGCTTCGATTATAACCTAACTTTTACACAATATTCTGAACAATAAACTACCCAAGAATTACTAGTTGCCTTCAAAGTACACGAATAAAATTTCGTCTGGCAGATATTTATCAAAATTAATAGCGTGATGTAAAACTGTCCAAAGGAGATCAAAATGCAACCAAATTTTAAAAATAACTTTATCTTACTACCCTTGTTAAATCGCAAGGTAGAATGATTAGGGCATTCCTTGTGACACACTAGATTCACTACCCCGCATACAAGGGGTTGGCTTTACCGGATGCCTGCCTGATTCGCACTAGGACTCAGTGTCGTACCGAAAAGAGAGTAAAACATACTTTCATTATAAACTGCCAAACCTTGATGTACATACATCAGTTCCTAATACAAAAGCAGAAGCTTAACTATAACATTATTACGTAATCCTATCCGGCTAATATATTAGGTCCGGTCCACATGCAGCTCCCTCTTAATATTAGAAATGAGTGAAGTATATTCGTACCAAGGATCTGCAAAAAAAATTTGAAAACAGAAAACAAAACAGGAAAATGGAATGAGCCCTTGCCCAGTGAGAGTTCACTATTTTCACAAATTTTTGCCAAGTTGCACAAATTACCCATGCATATAATTCAGGCAAAACCTATCATATAGTAGTCATGACTCATGCAGGATTCACAAACATATATCGAGAATGAAGGGCAGTCGTTAAAGTTCTGTTTCAACGATAAACGAACTAGCTAGTTCAACTCGCGGGCATATCATATCATAACAGATCATATCATATCGTCAGCCACTCCCAAACAGATACACATATATATATGACCCCAGTGGTCAGGACTGATTTCGAAATCAAGAACGCAGATGATCTAGACGACCAATCCCTATGCTGGCTCAGGGGTTCAAATTGCACACACATAATGGATCTGACATAACTCATATTCATATAACCAATTTAGTGCACAAAGAAAGTACAATTGAAGCATAACAAGTATATATGTGTTCCAGCTAGCAAGTAAACACAACTGGTAGTTTAAAAACAAAAGCATTTCAAACATGTTTTGAAAGCGTATAAAACATGTTACACAATTTAGTTCAATGTTAATTATTAATTGCATTAAAGAAGTATCAATTTTAAGTGATAAAAACTCACCTCGGTCTATAGATGTCTGCTGAAAAAAAATAAATTCTGAACACTTGCACGTCAAGCTACGGGTCTAGGGGTCTCACCACCCCTAGACTTTGTTTTATATGGCTACAAGGATCTATAAATACCCCTGAAATCATTCCAACATTTTCCATTTCCAAAATCAAACCAAAATTTCAGAGAAATCTCAAGTTATTAGAAAAGTTAGAAAATAGGAAGAAAGGTGGAAAGCAAGGAGTTTTTGATGTAAAGTTTATGTTCTAATCCAAAGGAAACAACCTAGGAAGCTTGAATAATCGAAGGGTAAGTAATTTTACGTTAGAAGTTAGAATCATAATACAAAAGTTTTGAAATTTTGAACTTTTAGAGTTTTCTTAAAGTTTAATTCATTCTTGAATTTTGATTGTTAGAAAAATATTTTGAAATGTTAGAAATATTATAGGAGTATTGTAGAAATGATTTTTAATAAAAAGAATCAAAGAAAAATGAGTTTTGTACACCATTTTAGCAAAACCCGAAGGAAAAGTTGAAAAACAAACTTCTGGCGCGAATCATTTTTAACCGATTTAGAAACGGGTAAAACCAATTTTCTTGCTCAAGAAAATTAGTTAAAACCATTTGCAAAATGGGGTAAAACTGATTGTAAAACGGTTTTGCCAATTTCAGAACGGGAAAATTGATTAGGGACTTTTCAGTAAATATCGGACCGGTTTTAACCGATTGGGAATCGGGTAAAACTGATCCAAGGGTTTTTCTACAAATACTGGAATGGTTTTAATCGATTTGCAATCGGGTAAAATTGATCCAGAAAATGAAAAATGGATTTTTTTTATAATTTTAATTCTTTTGATTATTTCTTTATAAATCCTTGTCAAAATTATTTAAGAAGTATTTTAAGGATTTTACACCCTTATTTTCTCAAGTAATGATTTTTATTGTTTTGCTTAAATTTTTGACTATTTGTGAAATAAATTAGAAATACCATTTAAAATTTATATACTTTTTTTAAATAAGAAAATAGGTAAATTAAGTTTTACAGTAGGAAACTTATATTTTCTTTAAAGTTATAATGTTTCTTATTAAATTAGTTATTTTCAAGTTAGATATAAATAATTTCTAAGTACTTATTATGCTATACGTCTTTTTAACGAAAAATAGATAAATTAATTTTACACCCTTATTTAGTTAATTCTTGAAATACGTCAGAAGTTAAAGAATATTAGAATTCTGTTAGTTAGAAATAGATACTGAATTTTCGGATCCTGAAATATATGCAGATATGATAGATAGTTCGTGAGCTAAGATTCTTCAGATTAAGGTGAGTTTATCAATGAAAATGGATTCCATTTTAATGCAATTAATAATGGAATATGCATTGAACTATCTTGTGACATGTTTTAAGCGCTTTAAAAAAATGCTTGAAATTCTTTTTGATTTTGAACTACCAGTTGTGTTTACTTATACCAGCTGGAATACATATGTATGTGATATGTTCCAGTTGTACTTTCTTTGTGCACTGAACCTGATTATATGAGCATAAGTCGTGTCAGATCCATTATTTGTGTGTGATTTGATCACGCGAGCTAGCATCAGGCTTGGTCGTCCTGGTCATCTGTGTTCCTGATTTCGAAATCAGTAATTACTTCAAGGGCCCATATCAATATAAGTTGTTGGGAGATGTCTGACGATATATTTCAGTTGAGAAGGGTTGGCCCGTCGTTTAGCATTCATGTTGGCGAACGGCCCTCATTCTCCAAGATGAGCTGGCCTGTCGTTCATCATTCACATAGAATGTTGGCGAACGCCCTTTATTCTCTTTATTTATATTTTAGTTGAGATGAGATGGCTTTTCGTTAAGCGTTCCTGTACACACTTGTGAATGCCCCTCATTCTCCAAAGTGAGCTGGGCCGTCGTTCATCATTCACATAGAACGTTAGAGAACACCCCTCATCCTTGTTATATGTTCTATGAATCTTGCATGAGTTATGAATGCTAATTGTTAGGATTTGCTTGAACTGTTTGCATGGTGAACTCTCACTGGGCAAGGGCTTATTCAATTTTCCTGTTTTGTTTTCTGTTTTCAAAAATTGTATTACAGATCTTTGGTACGAAGATGAATATGCTCACTAGGATCACTCGAAGTAATGAAATTTTGATACGGCTAGAAGGCGGGATGGATAGAGATAGGCTCACACTCTGATAAACATGTACTGTAGGGCTGTGTAAGTTTTATTATACTTTAATAAAGAATAAATTTATTATGTTCTGCATGTTCTGACTCCTGGTGCGAACTACACAGGTATCCGGTGAAGCCAACCCCTTGTATGCGGGGTGGTGAATCTGGGGTGTCACATTGTCGACCACCTGAAACTAGTGTATATGTTGCTTGGTCCTTAAATGCTAGAATAATTGAGGATGAGAGCTAGCGGACTAACATCTTCCACTCACGAGTTAAGATTAATGGGAAGGTGGTAGTTCTTAGCATCGACTCCAGCAGCTGCACCAACGTCGCGAGCACTTTTTTGGTAGCAAAGCTCCCCCTGCCAACAGTTGATTACCCTCACCCGTATCCTTCACTGGTTTGATAACTCAGCATGGATAAGGGTATCAAAACAGGTCATGGTGCCTATAGAGATTGGACGGTTTCACTTTGCTGCATTGTGTGATGTGGTCCCAATGCAGGCAAGTCATATTCTACTCGGATGTCCATGGCTCTTCGACCACAAAGCCACACATGAATGCGTCGCTAACACTTACACGGTCGGCTCTTCGACCACAAAGCCACACATGAATGCGTCGCTAACACTTACACGGTCAAACAGTAGACGAAGACATTTACCTTAAAACCCATGCCTCCAACTAAAGTTAGTTCAGAAAGCTGATAGATGCAAATTGCTTTTGCTAAATGGGCACGGGAATGCAAGGATAAACAGATCGGGTTTCCTCTGACTCAAAAAGGGGGCCGATTTAATCTAGGCCAAGATAGACTATCCTTTTTACCAGTCGCTGAGCCGATGAGCCTGAAATTAACTGGGCTATTTTTCCTGCTAACTTTTCATTTGCGGATTCCACCCCAGGGATGGAAATCAAATCCATCGACTTGGTAGAGAAGGGTACAAATGTGTATTGAGCTATATTTTGATAACCCTTTCTTTTTACATGCAACAAGTCAGATTTGAGGATGAATCCTCTCCAACAAGAAGGGTCTGATGTGGTCATCATTGGCTTCATCCACCTAGACAATCAAATCCCATGCTTGGTGGGGCTCCCCGTTCACAGAAGTTAACCCTCGAAGCTTAGTTCCATGATCATCACTGAGTTAGGTCACGAGTATAGGTTTGGGAAGAGGTTTCTTGAAGTTCTTGAATCCGTTCTTGAACTGCTTACAATAGTTCATTGCAAATCTTGAAGAAATGTTCAGAATCTTAAAGTTCTTGATTTCTTACTTTTCAGATGGATTTGAATCCACTTCATTACATTAGCAAACCATGCATTCACAAGTTGGGCTGAAGCCATTAGCCGAGTGCAGCTCCACCACTTCGGTCGTAGCCCACTATCGCAAGGCTCATCTGAGTCTCCTCGTGAGTTAGGTTTAGGTCTTAGAATGTAATTAGGATTTGTGCATGTTTCCTAATTCTGACAAATTTAATGAACATGTCACAAACTACTTGTTCCGTAAGTCAAGTTCCACAAAATTTGTACATATATTTTAAAATTAACATGAAACTTTAAGAAGTTAATACATGAATTATGAATTTAACTGTGATCAAACAATAATCCATTAATTATTGCATGTAAGACAAAGCATAACCATGTTTCTTATATAGTCATGTAACAAACATGCTTCACACAATTCCATAAAATCTTGCTTAGTTCTTTTGCTGAAAATGAAATTTTACATGAATTATGAATCATGCATATAACACGGCATTATAAATTCAGGTTCATTAAAGCAATTAATCATGTTAAGTATTTTTCCATACATTAACTATGCATCAAATTACCTAGACATGCTATCTAACTTATACTAAACATATGACACTTATTGACTTAATTCTTTTTCGAATTTAATAGGAAAATGGAGCTTTAAGAATTACACAAAAGGATAGTCATGATATTATATATTTTAAATATAACACAAGCATGCTATGCTTAGGACTCTGAGTGATTTTGAAAGCACACAAGAGAGCTCTGTTTGATGGGGTCAAGCCCAGCGATCACTTTATAATTTGGTAAATGGAAAACCTATTTAGAGTTGGAACGCATGTCCATCCTTTAGTTGGATTTTGGGGATAGGATTATGTTTGGATTCGAAAGGGGATAATTCCCTTTTTTACCCAAGGAAGAAGAACCGAGGCGATTCCTATTGCATGGACCTTGCCAGAACAAGATTTCAAGTTGAATGTGGATGGTTCGGCAAGAGGGGATCCAGATACAAGAACAGGGACAATCAATATCATATTTATCAATTATGAATTAAAACAGTTCAATAAAAAAATTTATACATTTTAATCACCCTATTTTTCAACCTGCTTAGGGTCCTAAACATTTGGAGGCGAAGAGCGAAATGCTAAACGAGCAGAAATTACTACTATATTATAGTGTATTAATATTGGGCTCCTAAATAACATTACAGGGTGGAATTTAGTAAATATCATTAAAAATATATAATTAATTAATTTTTATAATATAGAGTTATTATTATTTTTTTTTTATAAAAACAGCCAAAACTGGCGGTCGTACCTATTCCCTTAATTCAAAAAAGGAGCATTACAACTAGAGTGGACATGCAACCAAACCCTATTTCAAAAGTGCATCTATATCCTAACATAAGGAAAACTCCTAGCATCTAGAAGCACCAACTCTTTCACCTGCCGGGGAAGATTTCCCATTAGGTAAAGGGTTGTCGATCCTGTAATACTTGCTCTCATGCCCAACGCATCTGCTACAGCATTTTATTCCCTATAAATGTGCCACAAAGAACAATTATTTCCAATGAGTTCCCCAATTTGGAATAAGGTAGCCGCCAAATTCCAAGGCCCCTTTCTTTTTTTTGACCGCATGTTCCAATACCTGTGAATCCGTATCTATCTCCATTATCGAAACTCTGAGCTATTGGCAAGTCATGACACCATATAATAAAGCTAACGCCTCAGCCTAGAAAGTCGTCACATTTCCAAGGAATACACTAGCTGCAAATACGACCTTTCCATTTATCGTTCACAGCACCACTCCTGCAGGCCTTGAATTCCCCAGGGAGGAACCGTTCACATTCAACTTGTACTGAGCATTCCGTAGCCCTTCTCAAACCACCACCTTTGCCACCTTCTTCTTTTGATATGCCCAGAGGGGCAAAACTATCCCAATAAAGAACTATGCCTCCAAAATATATTGAGGAGGGTGAACCGTGAACAACTCCCACATGAGTTTTTGTGCCCTAAATTACACCCGACCTAGCGACTCCTGCTCTTCTCCGAACACTTTTCTGTAGTACGATATCTGATGAGGTCATCCGAAGTCAAAACTCGACTTTCCAGAAGGGTACAAGTCAACAAGTAGTTAAGAAGGTTCAGAGTCGACAGATGGGTTCTCACAAATCCTCTGGAAAGAACTTTGATCCGATGAAGGAGAAATGGATCATTAACAATGGAGTCAAAAAGAAATATCACGATACGCCATTTCCAGCTGAAAAGAAGATTCTTGGATATTTAATAAAAGTCTTGAAGATAATTAAATTTCTTGATTTTAATTAAATTATTCTTGAGTTAAGTTATTCCAAAAGGTTCTAGAATGACTCGGGAAGGATCTAGAAGCTTCTCAAATTTACAGGTAAAATACACAAGTTAAATCACCTTCCTTAAACGTGCAAGAGGCGCAACTAGGGGCAACCAAATTAGGTAGTGTGTGTTTGTGTGTGTTTTACTTTTCCTTCCTTGTTTAGGTTTCATTGTTTTTGTTTAAGTAGTTACTGAATTGGGATTTTCTTGAAAAGAATTCTTGCATGATTTCTTTTAGGAAATAAATAGATTTCCCTTTTGATGTTTTTGGTACTATTTTTATTCCTTTTTCAAGGGGAATTTCGTTCATACCTATTTCCTAGGGAGAACCGAAACTCATTTCCGTTAACCTAGTTCCTTTAGGTTTCTGGTTTGTACGGTTTCCAATTCCGATTGGATTTCCCTTTTATTTCCTGTTCCTTTTTCAACTTGTTAAAGGAGCACAACTCCCTCTATTTAATGGGCTTATGCGAAATTCAATACAAGATTAAGATTATATTGAGATTTGAGATAAATTGTGGGTTATACAATTTTAAGGTTTGAGCTTTCAACCTTTGGGTCTGGGTAATGTTCCGTGGGAACTTATAATTGTTCATTAGTGAATTTGTGATATATTCATTAGTGAATTATTCTTCTTTTTAGATTTAGCTAAGAGTAGCTTGATTTCAAATGGGGTTTTCGAAATACATAATTGAGTTAGATGTTCGACTTAGTTTGTGAGGTATTTTTGATAAATCATTAGTTTCTTAGTTCAAAAGTGAATTCAGAAGGTGGTTGAAATCAAAGACATTAAGCTAATATCTAACTTAGCAGATTTTGGGATTTCGCAACGCGATTCAATTGAGAATCTGCATCAATGTCCATAGTTCCTAGCAGACCACTACTGAAAGCACATCAATGGCCTCACCCGGAAGAGCCTGAAGATCCTCATCATCTCGAGTTCAAAACCAATTTAACAAGTCATCTAACTTAGAAGTCTCTGACTGACTCAGCCGTATGGCGCTGAACCAGTATCCCTACATTTCCTGTGCCCAACTACGATGGTAAAAGAGGTGCTCCAACCCCTCCTCCATGTCTCGGAAGGCACATTTATAAGCAAGCGAGAAGCCATTATGCAGCAACGCATCATCCAGAAGAAGAATGTGATTCACCAACCTCCACATAAACACCATTGGGAGAGGCCTTCTCCATAGGGAAGTTGAATATCCCTTGTCCTTGTAGTCGTACCAAATTGTAAGCAGAACAAACTGAGAAGTCTTCCTTGTTATCAGGCTTCAACACTTGGCGATCCAGGGTTGGTAAGAAATTGAACCAGAATGCCTTGATCACCTGTAATACCTCAGCCAAAGAAATGAACTCCATATGTGGTAGCAGTTCGGCTTTTCATAAGCTAAATCCTCAACCAAGTCTGCTAGAAACCCCTTAACGGACCAATTGGTGTACCAGAATAGGGATCTACCATCCCTTACACATATAACTGTATTATCTGTCATAAGGTGTCAAACCTCTTCTATTCATGCCCAAACCTTGGATGTGCGGGTCGCGGGTGCTAGGCTACGCATGTATCTCGCCCAGAGCAATTCTAAATTATGCAACTTCCACCACAACTTACATGAGAAAGCTTTCACCATGGATGCCATGCTCCTGATACCCAATCCATTTCCTTCCACAGTGGCTGCGATCCAACGCCAAGCCCGCCAGTGTCGTTTTAAAATCCCTTCGCTCTCTCCCCAAAATAATTTTGTAAAGATCGATTTAATCTCCAACATAACACATTTTGGTAGGGACAAAGCCATCCAATAGTGTATCGGTATTGTAGAGAGGACAAGCTTGATAAGCATCAGGCAACCTCCCTGCAAAAAGACCCGCTTCTGCCATCCTGCCAACTTCGGCTTTAACTTGTCAATAATCAATTGAAATAGATCCCTGTCATATCATCCTTTGAAAACAGGGCATCAAAGATAAGTGAAAGGAAAAGCCTCCGGCCTCATCCCTGTAAGCGCTCGAAGGAGGGGCTCGTGATCAGACATCCTGTATGGCAGGAAAAAAGCTAATTTTGGCAAGCTCACATTCTGGCCCATTGCTCCCCAATACACTTGCAGAAAATCCATAAATCCCTTAATAGAATCACGATCCGCACTTAAGAAAACCAGCAGATCATTGGCAAAACATAAATGCGTAACCCTCCGGATGCCCCCCGGCGTTGTGTAGGGCCGGATGTGGCCCCCGGCAACCCAAGCATTTAGCCCTTAAGAGAAAGCCTCCCCCACTAGGATAAATAGATCTGCCTAGGGTGGATCCCCTCGCTTAATCCCCCTGAAAGCCTGGAAGAACCCCATCGGCTACTCATTGATCAAAACAGAAAACCATGCAGCTCGTAGGTTGCCCAACACTAGTTCTATAAACAAGTCCGAAAACCCTAGCCTGCATAACAAGGCACGCAAAAATCCCCACGGCACTTGATCGAAAGCCTTCATCATATCCAACTTGTAAAACACATTCACTGCCTCGCACTTCCTGTCCAAATAACTCGCCATTTCCTGAATAACAACGACACAAAATCTCCTTGAAAAAATTATGAGTAAAAATTACTGTTGAATTAATATAATTGGCCCTAAAATAAAATTATAATCATGAGAATTGAGTAATTTTTAGTTTAAAAAAAATAAAATTTTACATGTGGGCCTAGTTGAAATTTTTTTTAAAAATTAAAAAAAATCAATCCTGACTTAAGCCTCCTCGTTCAAATAGAAATAGAGGCGGATCTTAATTTAAAATATTATGAAACTATTACATAACACTATATTAATATAAAATTGGACCCCAAAAATACTTGGGCCATGGACGGTCGCCCAGCCTGAACGAGCCTTAGGGCCAGCCCTGCCTACTTTTAGAAACAAAGTTTTTTGCACTTATATAAATTTAGGTAGTTTTGAAATAAGTTGTTGAATTTTTGGACAGCATAGTTAATCCAAATTCTGTAATCATAATTCATAACGTGCATGCAAAATACTTCACAAATCAAGTTTTAGCAACTATACATTTCCAAATAGTTTGAAAACAACATGTACATTAACCTTACACATTCATAGGTATACTAAAATATTAATTATAACGTAATAACCTAAAATTTATTTTATAACAGCTATCATGTTTCATACACAATTTGATTACCAAAAAAAAAATCGACATAATATTAAACATTCCTACTAATATTAAGTAAAACAAGTATTTACATATGTAGGTTTTTCCTGCATACATCCTTCCTTCGGACAAAAAAAATTTCATCAAAATTTAATGTATTACGTCTTGGCCACAAGTGCTTCCATATCTTCATTGCATGAATAACTTTCCTCTTTCTTTTGTTTCTTCAGCAATCGACACTCATTTTTGTAGTGTCATTTTCTTATTGCATGGAAACACTTACCCTTTTTCTTTTTTTCTTTTGCCATGATCATTATCATGTCTGATCCTTTTCTTAGACTTGCCCTCTTGTCCTTCCTCAATGGAATTGACTTTACTGGTAAATTCCTTGTCTTTTTGTCATTGTCATGTAAATTCGCATTATTTAGAAAATTTTCATGCATCCTCAATTCTTCTTCAACACAAAGAAAATAGGCCAACCTTCAAGAGTGATCTTCTCTTTCTTGAAATCTTTCCAGGAAGGGGGAAGTTTGTCAATTATTACTGAAACAACAATTGAGTCATCCATGACCAAGTTACGTTGAGTAAAATGGTTAGCATTTTTTTCCAGTTCAGTGAATTGTTGCAGAACTGGTTTATTATCAAGTATCTTAAAATTTAAGAACGTAGAAACAAGGAATTTCTTACTTGAACAATCGCCACGCATGTAGCTTTCCTTCAATTTATCCCATAATTCCCTTGCCATAGGAATTGAATGTAGACATCAAACAGGTTGTTGCTCATAGCATTCAAGATGTGCCCCGACAAATGTCATCATCATTCTCCCATTTCTGCTTCATCCGCATCCCATTCAGCATCTTATCATCACCATTCTCTGCCTTGGGAGTGTTAAGAACATACACAACTCTCAATGAAACTAGAAGAAAATTGATTCTTTTTTTTCAAGCATATGAAATTACCACCATCAAACCTATCTAGTTTTACTATTGAAGAAGTAAGATCCTTGACGTTGCTTGCTATCGTCTAGTAATAAAGTGTAAAGATTGCTGGATATTTTACACAATAAAGGGATTCTAGACAAAAAATAACAAAGAAATCTTTAGAGTGAATTGATCAGTTCATCACGAATCTTTGACTATGTTACACGAATAGACACGATGCTTTAAAAACTATTTTTTTTTCATCACAAACCTTTCAAAAATGGAACAAAACATGACATTCCATCTACCCCTTTCGTTTAGTCACTAACGACTTCTCTCTTTCAAGGGCCAAATCATTTGATTGTCAATTCTTTTATCTTATATTTCCTTTATTTTACTTTTATTGCTAAATAAACCTCCAAACTTTCATTTTTTTTTTATCTATTCATCCAAAAATTACTTTCATTATTTATTCAAAATATTTTCTTTCTAATTCATAACACCATAACCACCACCATTATTGCCACTCGCCATCACCACCATTGCTAACCATAAAAACACAATTCTCCCACTAAAAAAAAAACAAACAGATCAAGAGCTAGCTTTAATAATGCAACACAAACACTTCAATTCCAAACACATTCAAAGATGAAAAAAAAAAAACAATATCATTCAAAGATTGGAACTAGGTTCTGATTTGGGATTCAAAGGGAAAAAGAAAATTAGGTGGGTTCTAATTTGGGATTGGAATTGGATTCTGATTTGGGATTCAAATGAAAAAAATCAGGTGGGTTCTGATTTTAGATTAGAACTAGGTTCTAATTTGGAATTGAAAGAAAAAAAATTGAATTGTGTGGGTTATGTTTAGGTTTTGCTTTCTTCAAATTTTTTGGCTCTCACAATTGTTCCTCTGCTGCCATCACCAATCTTTCCACCTCGCCGCTATTTTTCAAAACCTATGAAACCTAAAATTCCATGGAATTTTTACACTAAAGATATTAAGCAGGGCGTTGCTTTTATATGAAGTAGCGCACAAGGGCAGTAACTATACAGCAGCAGCAGAACCACTGAAGGGATACTGGACTCCAACTGGGAATGACTGCGACATATCTTAAGCCAATTTGGTCGTAAGTTGGACGGTAGTGGAAAAGAACCTAGTGGTTGTTGGTTTCAAAACAAAGGAAGAAAAAGATAGTTGTAGCGGAAAAGAAATTTAACAGCAGTGGCTCCATTTTTAAAAATTTTAAAAGTTTTTTGATTAGGTCATCCCCAACCTTTCAACAAGTCCAAGCACAAGGGATCTAGATGATGATGAAAGGAACTTGAGAATTGAAGTAGAGCATGTTCATGTCTTACACCTAGGCCCAACAATGTTGTACAACCCGAGTCCATACCAGAGAGATTCACTAGTTGATATAGTTGGGCCTATGACTTGCCGACAGACCAAGAAGCTCAGAGCAGATCTTGGAAACATAGTCCAAACTTGTGCTAGGAAAGCCTAACTAGTCACTAACAGCAACGCCCTTGAACATAATGCCCAGAAGGGTAAGAGCATCATTTTACTTGAAGTCTTTAAAGAAATTGCGCCTACCAACCCTTCCCACTGAAAAAGGGTTAAATTGTAGAATCATGAATAATTTTAAAAATCTTTCTTTTGTACTTTCAAAAATGATTCTGAAAGATTTCAAAAGTTTTTGGAAGCTTTCTACATCATCCACAGAAGCACCATTTAAATTTTGGGCCGAATTCCCTTGCAACCCACTTCACAAATTTGGCCAGCCCACCAAGGCCCAATTCGCATATCCAAATCCGAATTAGGGTTTGGTTTTGAGTAAGGAGTTAGGATTTGTGCATGTTTTCTACTTCTACTCTAATTAAAGTAGGGAGTTAGTTTAAGATTCCAACTTAGATTAACTCTAGCAATAGTTTTCAAAGAGAGTTCCTTCTTGAACTCCTTTTGCAGTTGAATTAGATTACTTCTTTAATTAAAAGAGTGAATTGATCAGTTCATCATGAACCTTTAGTCATGTTACTCGAATTGACACAATTCTTTAAAAACTGTTGGTTTTCATCACAAACCTTTCAAAAACATTCAAAAACATGAATTCCATCCACCCCCTCCGTTAACCCATTAACAACAATTATTTTTTGAGGGTAAAATTGTCCAATTTGCTATTTTTTTACTTACATTTCATTTATTTTATTTTTATTTCCAAACAAACCCCTAATATTTTTTTTTACATATTCATCCAAAATAAATGTAAATATATAATAATATTATTAAAATAGTACTATTCTTATTAATATTTCTAATAGTTTTTTTTAGTTTGGTTTTTCATGTTTATTTTGCCTAGCTCTTTTTACTACTTGTGATTAGTTACTATGAGCAAAATAATTCATCTCCCTCCAACACTACCATAGCCATCACACCTCCAAATTTTTCGGCAGTGCTAGGGGCCTACGGCACAATGTACGGCTCCTCTAGAGGTTAGCCCTAGCGTCGCCGCCTTCAAAGCCATTCATGGCGTTCCCACTCACCATCCAATTCATCTTCTTCATGCAGCCGCATTCACTAGATCTAGCAAACACAGTTGATCTCTATCAAATAGACGGGTCCCTTTAATGCCAACCATTGCGGATTCATTGTGTGTTTTGTTTGCTGCAAAGGGTTTCCGATTGACACCGTCAACCACACTCTGCAAATTCCCCAAACAGTGAAGGCCCAAATTCTCAACAACTGCTCTTCAAATTTTGTTTAAAACTAAGGTTTTTTTTAATTTTAATTTCTTTGTTCTAGATGTAATGGATTGCAGGTGCTTCAAAGTGTTTCTGGAAGACTTCTGTAGTTTTTGCCTCTTCTACTGCTGGATTTCCAGCCCACAAACGCCGCGGCCACTCCTTCTTTCTCTCCCTTTCTTTCTTTAAAACATTTGTTTTGTGCTGCTATGTTCTTAAAGTGTGATGCCCCCGCCCTGACCCCATATACTGAGGCGCCATTCCTACGAAGAAGTCTGAGCCAGTTCAGGGGGTAGCGTTATTCAGGGCTCATACCCAACAAACCGATGCAAATGTTAGTAAAAATATAAGATTACCTTTATTTGAAACAATTCAATAAATACTAATCCAAAGTATATCTATCTAATGCGGATCCGAGATATTATTCAGGACGGTCAATGACCAAATTATCCCATAATCCAAAACAATCATTGTCTAGGCATACTTATTACAAAATAAAAGCTCAGCACTGCTGCAGCGACCGTCGGCCTCACATCTAACGAACAAATAAATCATACCTGATTAAGCACTTGCAAAAGTAAGTTTATGAAAGGGGTGAGCTTCACTAAGCTCAGTGAGAGACCTCAGTTTCTATATAAAATTCCCACCATGGTACTTACACAAAAGGTCTCAATATCAAAACGATCATATATACATGGAATTACAGTTTATGCATCAATATTCATAGTATTCATCGAAGTTACAAATCATGCGTCAATGCAGAAGTAATCAATCAATCATCTCTATAATTATGTAGCAAAGATACATGGAAACATGGAATGCTCTTAACCAAATGCAACAATCAATCTATCAATTCACCCTTAGGTGTTCAATCAATTTGATTTCTATATAGCTTTCTTATCTAAAGCTAAGGCGATAATCAATTCTAGACACTCTAGACAATAATGATTTTAGGTAGTTTGCAAACACCTTGATACCTAAGCCTCAACAATACCAGTAGTAGCCGGAGTGCCCAGCGGCAAGGGGTTTTGGATCCCTGGTTGTATACATGAACCTTTAGTTCCCTCTATTAAGGATGCGTCGAGTAACTGCAATGCGACTTCACCACAGGCATCAACATGTGAGGGTGACTTACAATCGATCAATTAAGACTAGACACACACAGTCTTTTATCTGGTTTAAATATGTCAGACCTTATATTTTTATTATGCAAACATGGCATCTCTAGCATGCTTTCATAAATCCTAGTCAATTCAATATGCAATGCGATAACCTACTCATGGCATAGGTATTAGGCATCTTCTATTTACACCTAGAAGTACATCATGCTTCTCTATAGTGTATAATCAACATACTTTCGATCAATAACAATTCATGCGATCAATAATCAATCAATAGGCATATATACTTGTACTCATATAAAGCAAGTAAGCAATTCAAGCATACATCTCATGTATAGCAAGTCAAGCAATCAATCATGGCATACATTTCATATGTAGCAATTCAATTCCATTTACATGCAAGTGAGGAGTGGACAACCTCTTATCTTAATCGAGCAATCAAGGTTATAGTTACACATATACTATATATAGTTCCATCTCGCCCAACTAGGCTCGGAACACTATTTCTACACATGCATAAATTCTGATTTTGACTTTTCAACTTAATCGCTACGAATTGTTTAAAGGCTATAGGTATCAATCGTAAACATGTTTAACATTCAACAAAGATAATAGCATCCTAAGAACATGCTTTCAACGGTTTATTACATACAAAGTTGAATTACTTGTTCTTCAAGTGTCATTCAATTCATGCTTTCTTACTCTAATCCTCAATCTAAATCACAAATTAAGACTCACAGTGAGGTCCTGAGATTACTGCAAACTCACAGAACTTCAATGGAGGTGGTGGAAGTAGTGGCGGCAGTTCACGGCGGTGGCTACTACTTCCCCCCTCACAGAACTTCTTACTCTAATCCTCAATCCAAATCATGAATTAAGACTTAACGTGATGTCCTAAGATTATCGCGAACTCATAGAACTTCAATAGAGGTGGTGGAAGTAGTGGCGGCAGTTCACAGCAGTGGCTACTACTTCCCCCTCACAGAACTTCTTTTATATATGTATTTATTTTTTGCTAGCTTTTGCCTCTAGATGTTCAAGCTTTTAATTCATTATTTAAGGTTGTATTTATAGGCAACCACTAGGTCTAAAATAATTCAGGATCCTAGTTAATTAAGGACTATTTAAATCCTATAGTTTCCTTCTATTGTATTGATCTCAATTTCTAATTCCTTAATTATATATTCGGTTTCCCATTTTGTGCTGTCTGAGTTGTTGTCCGACTCGCATGACGCGATTTCCAATTTTTTTTTTCCTTTTTGTTTTTTCTACTTTCCTTACATTATTTTAGGATATCTTTTATACCCACTTTAACTCTCAATGAATCAATTTATGCAATCAATGAGGCAATCAATCAATTATTCAATCGACCAATTCAATCAAGCAATCATTTAATCAAGCAATTTAATCAATCAACTGAGCGATCAATTCATACATAATTTTCACCAATCACGTTCACAATAATAAAAACAAGTAAAGGTTTATTTTACCCTTTATTCGCTTAAAAATCGTAGTTCAAAATTCTGGGTTCTCACATAGAGTACATGTTATTTATTATGTGAAGAAGACTCCAAGTCTACTCCAAAATTCCCATGTCGCCCTCGCCTGAGAACTCCAACCGAAACCACTGCGGAACCAACTTCTTCCTTCTTCCCCCCCCCCCCCCCCCCCCACTTTTCCATTTTTTCAATTCCTATTTTTTGTTACTTTAATTTTTTTTAGTTTTGGTTGATTTCAGGATTTAATTTTTTACTACGAAAGTTGGCATTGGTGGGGTTAATTTTGTGATAGATTGAGATTTTTTTCATAAAACTCATACCTAGAGAGGCTGCAAAGGCCAGAAAGAAGTTAAGGAAATTAAGTTCTCGTTCTGTCATTTTGCCAATGGGAAATGTTCCAGTGGTTACTACTTGGTAATAATGAAGTAAATTCTGGTAAATGGTTAAAAGGGGGGGGGGGGGGGGGGGGGGAATTTGACTGATTTTTTGTCTTACACAAAGTATGGGGAAGGATCTGTTATTATTTTCTCCATCCTGCTATTTTGGAGATAATGGAGATATGAAGTTGAATGATATATCATGCTGCAAGATGCCATTTTTTATGCAGGTAGTTTGGCAAGAGTGTAGCAGAACTGGACCTAGAATAGCAATTACTGCATTTTTTGGAAAAGAGGTTTGCTTTAAAAAAATATATTAACAAAATATTGGAATTTATTTTGTAAGAAAAAAATAATACAGTACAAAAATATAAAAGAAATAAAAGATTACGGTTTTTTTTGTAAAAAAAAAAAAGTAAAATAGTACAAAAGTATTTCAAAGGAATAGCAAATTTGACACTTTTACCCTAGAAAGGTAGCTTCCGTTAATGGGTTAACGGAGGAGATAGACGGAATGTCATGTTTTGTAACTTTTTCAAAAGGTTTGTGATGAAAAAAAATATTTTAAAGGATTGTGTCAATTCGGTAACATGGCCAAAGGTTCGTGATGAACCGAGCAATTCATTCTAATTAAAATAGGGTGCAAATTTTGGTCAGGTTCAATGAACCATAGCAGCCAAAATTTACACAGCTCATAAACCTAATTCTTTTAGGTTTTGGTTTGTTAGGAATTAATCTCTTGATTGAATTACAATTGTATTTCTTTCCTACTTACTTTAGGGGGAAATTTTGACCAACCCACACCTATAAATAGGGGTCGAATTCTCCATTATTTCACAGTTGATTTAATTTGAGAAAAGTATTAGTTACAAAATATTAAATAACTACCCTTTATTGAGCTTTTGTCATTTCCATGTTTTGTGAGTTACAGTACGTTTAGAAACTATAGCTTTTAGGTAATTGCTCTGCCTAAATTGCATGCTTTTGTTTTGACTCTTCAATTTCTTAAACTTGGTTCCAATTGCGTGTTTAAATTAGCTTAGGTTAATTTAGTAGTCTGTCAAATCCAAGGTAAGAATTCTAGAGGTTAAGAGCTGCATCTCGCAAATAAGACTTTCCTTGGCAATTTTCCACGTCGTGTACTCTGGCCCACATCAATTGGGCTCCTGCCATTTTATTCTTTCTTCGCTCCCCTTTTCCTTCTTTCCTATCCTTACCCATTTACGGTTTTGAGTTCATTCATTTATTTTAGTTTACATATTTGGTTTTAAAAATGTTTTATGATCGAACGATTTTTCCTTTGAAAAAGATGAGCTGTTAGTGGGTTAACAGAGGGGGTAGAGGGAATGTCAAATTTTGTTCCATTTTTGAAAGGTTTGTGATGAAAAAATAGTTTTTAAAGGATCGTGTCTTTCGGGTAATATGGCTAAAGGTTTGTGATGAACTGAGCAATTCACTCTTTAACTAACTTCAAACTACTAATCTATTACAAAAAATAAAACAAAGGAAATTGATTCTTCAAATCGTGGTAGGCACTTTCGTTTAAAATTTATTAGTCCCCTTTATTGTAAAAAGGTTCAGAGACTAATATCCTTTTGGGATAAGAAGAAAACTTTTATTTAAAGTCTGCATTGATTTAACAAAACACAGAGTAAGTGTAGAAAGAGCAAGAAAGTCTAAAACTTCAAAATGATTTCATCATTGGTTTATATCTCCGAAGTCCCCCCATTGTGCTCTATTTATATATACAAAAGGATGCAATTTAATCGTCACAAATCTTATGAAAAGGTAGGAAAAAACATGAGTCAATTCAGTTAAGAATTGATCTCATAATATCACTTTTCATGAAAAGCTGCAAACTTTTAGAATTTTGGAGTTCTTTATAAGCTGGCTTAAGACAAGAAAGATGCTAGTAGTCTAGCTAACTATTACAATTATAAAAGATAACTTGAAAGATTAGATTACTTTTGCTTTGACAATCAAAAATGCTGAGATGAAAAAAGGTATCTTGAAAGTCTTCCAGAGCTTGTATTTATAGCTGAGAGTTGATTTTGAATTGGCTCTGTTTTTCCCTTTGAGAAAAGGGACAAACCCGTCGCTGTCTTTGTTCTCAGCTTTTCGGGTTTGAGCCCGGGTTCGACGTCGAGACTCGACTTCGAGGTCTTCACCAATTTTGAATCCTTGGCTTCAATGGCTACCTGAGTTGGAAAGATTAAGAAATTGGCATGACCTGCAATTAATTCATTTTGGAGCTTTCCTTGTTTTCACTCAGTTCGACGTCGAGGGCCTGTCGATCTCGAGCTCGACACTTTGTTTTTTTTTTTTTTAACCCGCCTGTCGACTTTGTCAAGGTTGACACTTTTTGGGCAAACTTCGATGTCGAGGGCCTGTCGAATACCGGTGTTGACACTTCAATTATTTTATGTAATTTCTGACCTGAGAGCTCAAAGGGTGTCGAGTGCCTGCCGTGATATTCGACTTCGAAGTAGGCTCGATGTCGAGAGCCTATCGATGTTGGGGTTCAATGATGTCTAGGTTTGGTCTCGATGGTGACTGCCTGTCGATGCTTGGACTCGAGGCTTTCTAGGTTGAGCTTTGAACTCGAGAGCCTGTCGGGACTAGGTTTCAAACCTGTTGAAATCTGCACTTTTAACTCAAGTAAACTTGTTAAATACATTTTTCATATTTGTTTGATCATTATTCAAAACCCTAGGGATTGAGACCATAGGTTTAACAATCTCCCCCTTTTTGATGATGACAAAACAAATATGGGAATTTTGACAAAAAGATATACAAATAAGAAAAACTCCCCCTAAGTTTGAAAATTCCCCTCCCCCCCCCCCCCCCCCCTCTTTTTTATTTTCTCCCCCTTTTTGACATCAAAAAAAAGTATGAAACAACTATGGCATGCATTGAACATGAAGTTGATCCCTCAAGTAGCAAAATGGTTCTTTAGCAAGAGGTTTAGGAAAAATATCCGCAAGTTACTCATTAGTGGATACATAAGTCAAGTAAATCATTTTGAACTAAGTCTCTAAGAAAATGATGTTTAATATCAATATGCTCAGTTCTAGAATGCAGAATTGGATTTTTTGGAAATGTTGATTGCACTAGTATTGTCACACATTATAGGTACACAATCAAACTTTAAACCAAAGTCTAACAATGTATGTTTCATCCAAAGAATTTGTTGACAACATGCTCCGGCCGCTAAGTATTCTGATTCGACCGTAGAGAGAGAGACACTAGATTGATTTTTACTAAACAAAGAGACCAAACAAGAACCTAAAAATTGACAACTGCCACTTGTGCTTTTACGATCAATAAGACATCCATCAAAGTCGGCATCCGTAAAACCAATTAAATCAAAGGAAGAAGACTTAGAATATCACAAACTATAGTCAAGAGTGTTTTTCAAATATCTAAGAATTCTTTTAATAGCACAAAGATGGGAATCTTTAGGAGCAACTTGAAAACGTGCACACAAGCAAATTACATACATAATATCCTGCCGACTAGTCGTTAGATAAAGCAAACTACCAATCATGCCTCTAAACAGCTTTTGATCAACACTATAGCCATTTTCACCTTTTTCTAACTTTGGAGTGCCAATGGCTTTACATTTATCCATGTTAAACTTTTTCGAAATGTCTCTAGTGTACTTAGATTGACAAATGAAAGTGCCTTTTGAAGTTTGTTTAATTTGAAGACCCAAAAAGAAAGTCAACTCACCAATCATGCTCATTTCAAACCTATTGTGCATTATATTAGCAAAATCATCACATAAATCATGTTGAGTGGCACCAAATATAATATCATCAACATAAATTTGAACAATGCGCAAGTTTTCCCATTTATTAACTTTAATAAACAATGTAGTATCAATTTGTCCTCTTCTAAAGTTGTGATCAAGTAAATAAGATGCCAACCTTTTATACCAAGCTCTAGGAGTTTGTTTCAAACCACAAGTTTGTAAACATGGTTAGAAAATTTAACATCTTCAAAACCGGGAGGTTGTTCCACATATACTTCTTCATTCAAATAGCCATTTAGGAAGGCACTTTTGACATCCATTTGATACAATTTGAAGCATTTAAAACATGCAAACTCAAGCAACATTCTTATGGACTCAAGTCTGGCTACGGGAACAAAGGTTTCATCATAATCAATACCTTCTTCTTGTTTATACCCTTTTGCCACCAACCTAGCCTTGTTTCTAGTCACTTCCCCAAACGCATTCATTTTATTTCTAAAAATCTATTTTGTGCCAATTATAGATTGATGAGTAGGTCTCTCCACTAGTTGCCATACCTTACTTCTCTCAAATTGTTCTAATTCTTCTTGCATAGCTAGTATCCAATTTTCATCAAGTAAATCATCTTTAACATTTTTTGGTTCAATTCTAGAGAGAAATGCAACATTGCTTTCTTGTACTCTATTCCTAGGTTTAACCCCAATGATGGATCACCAATAATCAAGTCGTGGGGGTGATCTCTAATGAATTTCATGGGTTTAGGAAGAGATTGAGACATGCAAGTAGAAGTAGAAGCACACAAGGAGAAGAAGTATCACTAGGCATATCATTAACATCATTCAAAGAAACACTCTTTCCAAAATTTGTGGGCAAAGTATGAGTGTTATTATCATTGTCTAAAGGAACATGGCAAACAGGATTTTCATCAAAGTTAACATGCATGCTTTCTTCAACTTTCATAGAAGATTTATTGAAAACTCTATATGCTTTTCTATTCAATGAGTATCCTAGAAAAATGCCTTCATTTGATTTACTATCAAACTTTCCTAGATGCTCATTTGTTTTCAATATAAAGAATTTACAACCAAAGACTTTGAAGTACTCAATGTTGGGAGCTCTCCCAAAAACAAGTTCATAAGGGGTCTTTTTCAAAAATGGTCTCAACAAAACTCGATTCATCACATAACAAGCCGTATTTATGGATTCAGCCCAAAAATATTTTGGCAAGCTATGTTCACTAAGCATGGTTCTAGCCATTTCTTGCAATGTTCTATTTTTCCTTTCCACAACCCCATTTTGTTGGGGAGTTCTAGCACTTGAAAAATTATGAGTAATACCAAAGGAATTACAGAAGTTAACAAAGTTTTCATTCATAAATTCAGTGCCATTATCACTTCTTAACTTCACGATATGCAATTTAAACTCATTTTGAATTTTCTTAGCCCAAATTTTGAACTCGTGAAAGGTTTCATGCTTATGTGCCAAAAAAATAACCCAAGTGTATCTAGACAAATCATCAACTAACACATATGCATATCTTTTTCCCCCCAAGCTAGCATGTTGTGTAGGCCCAAATAAATCCATATGAACTAGTTCCAATGGCTTAGTAGTGCTAATATGCTAATTCGATTTAAATGATGATTTTCTATTTTTACCATGTTGACATGCATCGCACAATTTATCCTTTTCAAATTTTAACTTAGGCAATCCTATAACCAAATTATTCTTAGAAAGGTCATTCAAATGATCCATACTAATATGAGCAAGTCTTCTATGCCAAATCCACCCATCATTACAATTTACGGCTAAGCAATGATCATGTTGTTCAAGCAAGGTTTCAACATCAAGAATATAAACATTACCATTCCTATTTGCATTACAAATAACCTTGTTATCACACTTAGTATCCACCACATAACATGTATCACTTTTAAAATGAACACCAAGATTCTTTTCACAAATTTGACTCACACGTAACAAGTTAAACTTCAAATTATCAATAAGTAACACATTTTCAAATAGAATTTGACCTCTAAAGGAGATGTTACCTATACCGATGATTTTTCCTTTCTTGTTAACTCCAAATGTGACATGTCCTCCTTTTTTCTTGACATTGCAAAGAAGAGACTTGTCCCGCTCATGTGCCTTAGACACCCACTATCCATGTACCACTTGGATAGCTTGGAAGGAACTTGAAGAACTTGATCCTACATGAGAAGAGAAAAACATGATTGGTCCCCTTTTGGTTTTGGGTCCTTGAGAGTTAGGTTAACTACCCATTTCATCTTTCCAATATGTACTAACTTCCTAGTGAAACATCTAGGAGAGGTATGACCAAATGCACCACAATAGTGACTTGAAAGATGAGCATTCTTAATTGAAGGCACCTAAGACTTATAAGATACATGCTTGTTTTTTATCAAGTTAGAGAAGCTAGAAGAGACTTGAGTGCTGGCATGGTATCCTAGACCACTTCTATCATGAAAAGACCTTTGAGAGTTCAGTCATGTTTAAATCATCTTTACTCTTAGTAAATTTTCCAAGACTTTCATTCAAATCATTGATCCTTTTGTGTAAAGTTACATGCTCAATCTTAACTTTCTCATGCAAGTCAATTTTTTCTGTTTTAGCACTTTGAAGTTTGTTCTTAAGCATTTTAATTTCAACATTCTTTTCATCAATAGACTTAACCAAGTCATTATTCTTTTTCTTCAAATTCATGCATAGTTTAGTACATTTTTCAAAGTTCGAAGTGAGAGATTCTACATGAGCAATTAGATCACATTTCTTCATGTTATCAAGACAATCATCAATATCACTCTCATGCTTATCACTATCACATAATGAGGAATGAGATGAAAAGTTTACCTCTTCATAGAGGCCCATGAAGCACATTTGGGCTTCCTCCTCATCTCTTGATTCTTCAACATCGGAGTTGGCTTATCCCAAGTTTCAGCCATGAAAGTTTGCTGATTTCCCTTTTTCTTTTGATGTTCCTTCTTTTTCTTTGGGCACTCACTCATGATGTGACCAATTTGTTGACACTCATAGCACCTTGGGCCACCTCTCTTCTTTTCAAAGGTTTCGTTCTTTTGAAAGTTGTTCTTTTTAAAAAACTTCATAAAATTTTTAGCTAGAAGATTCATCTCCTCAAGAGATACTTCATCATCTCTATCATCATTAGCATCATCACTTTCACTTTTAGAGGTTTTAAGTGCAAGAAACTTAATCTTAGAGCTTGCTCCACTTGGTGATCTCAACTCATGAATTTTGAGCATAGACATTAGCTCATTAAGAGGGAGATTTTTCAAGTCTTTTGAAGTTTCAATGACCAAAGCTCTAGTATTATACTCTTTTGTGAGACCATGAAGAATCTTTTGATTCATTTCATTTAGAGGATATGTTTTGTTATGGGCTTCAACATCTTTAACAAGACCATGAAATCTGCAAAACATACTATCCATGGTTTCACCTACACCCATCTTGAAAGCTTCGTATTGAGAGACAAGGATAGACTTCCTTTCCTCTTGAATACTAGTGCTTCCCTCATGATACTCTTTGAGTTTTAGCCATAGAGAATGAGCATCTTTTCACCCCTTTATGCTACTTGACTCTTGAATGTTTAAGGCATTGTAAAGAACATTCAAGGCCTTTGCATTTAAAGAGAGGTGTTTGATGTGAGCACGGCGATGCTTCACATTGCAAAATCCCAAAATCAGCTAAGTAGGAGATTGGCTTGATGCCCTTGATTTAAATCACCTTCTTGAACTCACCAATGAACTCAGGACTTAATGATTTAATTGAAAACACCCTTCAATCTAAGTTGAACACCTAATTTGGATTGATATTTTTGAAAATCCCTCTTAAAGTAAAGCTACCATTAGCTAACTCTAAAATAAGATAATTCACTAATGAACAATTACAAGTTCCCACAGAACAATGTGTCAAACCCGACGGTTTAACTAGCTCACGGCTAACAAACGAAATTAAATCTTAATTTCTTGATAAAAATATCATCTATATTAATCATATCTATCTAATAAATTTCATGGAGCACCCCTATTTATAAGTATAGGGTTGTGCACCTTTTACAAATAAAAATAGGAAAATAACTAAAGTGGAATCCAACTAGAGTTGGTATTCCTTACAAAACCAAATCCAAAAGAAGCATGGATTTGGGTTGGTTAATTATTGGCTGCCACTAGGAGTAGGGAGCATGAAATTAACCATAAAATAAATAAGGAAACTACTTAAAATTATTACAAAAAGGATTCCAAGAAGTGAAACCTTTTTGGCAACTACTACTACTACTACTACTACTACTAATACTATTGGTTTTTGGCTTTAGATATTCCTTTCTAGAAAAGGAAACCAAACAACCAATTAAAATAAAATAAACAAATATTAATCGAAAAAAAAGTAGGAAAATAATTATGAAACATGCACAAATCCTAATCCAATACAAGAACCTCAAAACCTAATCCTAACAGAAATAGGGTTTCGGCTATGGGCCTTCTGAGTGGGCTAGCCAAATTTGATGGTGCAAGGATGTTGGATGGTTTAGTATGATTGTCATAGAAAATGATAGTCAAAATCCTTTGGAAATGCCAGAATCAAGAAAACCAAGATCCTTCATTCTTCAAGATTTATCACGAACGGTTTCAAGAATTTCAAGAATCCTTTCAAGAACTTCAAGAATTGTTTCAAGAAGTTCAAGAACCTTTCCAATAATTTTAAGAAGCAACCTTAATTCGAGGAACCCATTTATAAACACCTTTTGGCTTCCTCTTTTTAGGTTCTTTTTGTAGAAATTGATCTTTTTTCTTTTTCTTTGTCCATCCTTTCTGAAAGACCCATTTCCTTTTCTTTGGATCAAAGTCCTTTCCATTTGACTTATAGCTCATATAGTGACTTTGTTCCTTCTCAACCACTTGAAGACTTATCCTCTTCATGAACTTTAGAAGTTGACTTTGGAATTCTGCATCAGTGTTTCTTGTCATCCTCAGTGAGCTCACTCCTAAGTTTATCTCGAGTGGTTCTATCTATTGGTAATAAGGACAGGTATATCACCTTCCTCAACAATGTACCATAATTCATAATCCACTGAAATGAGAAAAATCTTCATCCAGTACTTCCAACCACTATAGTATGTTCCACAAAAAATTGAAGGCCGAGTGGTGGAGTTTCCTTTATTGAAGGGAGTTGCTTTAGAACTCATGGAGCTACCTCAAGGTAATTAGCCTTTCGTTGAGGTCTTAGCTCTGATACCAATTGAAATACAACAACTCTAACCAATCAAGATGGGAGGGGTGAATTGGATTGGACTTTAAAACTTTTCTTTCTATGGATAAAATAGTTTTTAAGACTCGAACAAGAAATGAAATCTTTTGAAACTTAAGCAAGAACAATAAAGAAAGAAATCAGATTTTATGTGGTTCAACTTATCTTCCTCAAGATAAGTCTACATCCACCATCTAAACAACATGTTTGGTTTTCACTAAAAACTCTAGATTCTTCAAAGGTGAATCCAAAACCTTTACAAACAAAATCCTAAGGAATTACACTCTAGTTTCCTCAAACTACAAGTAATCCTTAAGAAACATAAACTTTCTTGACTCTTTTCAATTCCCCTGAAAAGAACAAGACTTGACCACTTTTATAAGATAAGAAAGATGCTAGTAGTCTAGCTAACTATTACAATTATAAAAGAAGACTTGAAAGATTAGATTACTTTTTCTTTGACAATCAGGAATGTTGAGATGAAAAAATGTATCTTGAAAGTCTTCCAGAGCTTGTATTTATAGATGAGAGTTGATTTTGAATTGTCTCTATTTTTTCCATTGAGAAAAGGGACAAACCCGTTGCTATCTCTATTTTCATCTTTTCTGGTTTGAGCCCTTGTTCGGCGTCGAGACTCAAATTTGAGGTCTTCACAAATTTCGAGTTCTTGGCTTCAACAGCTACTTGAGTTGGCATGACTTGCAATTAATTCGTTTTGGCACTTTCCTTGTTTTCACTCGGTTCAACATAGAGGGCCTGTCGATCTCGAGCTCGACACTTTGGTTTTTTTAACCCAAGAGCTTGACTACTGTCGACTGCCTGTCGACTTTGTCGAGGTCCATAATTTCTGGGTGAGCTTCGATGTCGAGGTCCTGTCGACTACTGGTGTCGACACTTCAATTATTTGATGTAATTTCTGACCTCGAGAGCTCAAAGGGTGTCGAGTGCCTACCATGATATTCGACTTCAAAGTAGGCTCGATGTTGAGAGCCTATCGATGCTAGGGTTCGATGATTTCTGGGTTTGGTCTCGATGGCGACTGCCTGTCGATGCTTGGACTCGAGGCTTTCTGGGTTGAACTTCGAACTCGAGAGCCTGTCGGGACTCGATTTTGAACCTGTTGAAATCAGCACTTTTAACTCAAGTAAACTTGTTAAATGCCTTTCTCAAATTTGTTTGATTATTATTCAAAACCCTAGGGATTGAGACCATAGGTCTAACATCGTAAATGACATTTCTTCTTTTGAATTCAAATCTCTTCAACGGTCAACTGTCATGCATAGCTCTTTTCTGACAAGCATTTAACGTGCTGAACAAGGGCTGTGCGAGTTGTTATCCAACTCAGGTGGTTACTCGCATACCCTGTTCTTCAGCTTTGAAGATTTTGTTCATTTTTTAGGCTTGTTCTTTCTCTTTTGAGTTTTCGTGCAAGTCGGATGACTGCTCAGACACCCTATTCTTGAGCTTTGAAGATTGCCTTCATTTTCTGGGCTTGTTCTTGCTCATGATCATCCGAGTTTCTGTGCGACTCAGATGATTGCTCAGACATCTGCCAGTCAATTTTTCTTAAACTTCTTTTTCATTAGTTCAATTATTTGTTTGTCATTTAAATCATCAAAACACAAAGGAATTGGGACCATAGGTCTAACAATCTCCCCCTTTTTGATGATGACAAAACTAATATATCAAATGCACAATTGCCATTTAAAATTGGAATTCTACAAATTCAGAAATTGCATAGTGCATGAAATGTACAGTTTTGAAGTTCAAAAACACTTTGAAATTCAGAAAATGCAATTCTCCCCCCTTTTTGTCATCAACAAAAACAAAGTTTTAAAACCATGTATTTGCAAAAATTTGGGCAGAGTTTCCTTCATTTTTGCATGAAACCACTTGAAGGATCTTAGCAATTCAGCACAAACACAACTCATCTGAGGGCATGAAATATTCCAGCCATCATTCAAACAACCAACTAACATATTCAGACATCATTATGGCTTGATAACAGCAAAAAATAGCTCAATCATAGCAAGTTCAAATCCAAGAAAACAGAAAAGTCCAGCACTTTAGATGATTCTCTAAAGTGATTAAAAAATAGTTTCAAACATCATATTTCACATAGTTTTGAAAGGCATAATAAGTCCAGTACTTTAGATAAGAGCTAAAGTGATAAAAATAATCTTGTTCAAAGCTAAGATTCAAGGTACATTCCAATCAAGTATGTCAAAATAACTTTTGTAAAGCAGCTAATTAACATCAAAACATTCCAATCACTCAAAGCTAGCAATTAAAATCAAAACATAAACATAACATATTAAAATTACAATCTGTCACAACAAGCAATCAACACAATCCAAAATAAACACAGTGACTCTAAAAGTTGATAAAAATAGTCATGGACATGAAAGGCTCAAAATTAACTAAACACCATCTGAAATCCTAAGAAACTTAAGAGATCAATCTTCTTTAATTTCAACTTCATAAGTGCTTCCACCTTCTTCATTTTTGTCCATCTTATCATCGGATTCAACCTTATCCATTTCAGTTTCCTCGTCACTTCCATGGCCTCTTCTTCTTCTTCTCTCTCATTTGCCTTGGAGCCAGTCGTTCCCGCTTCATGATCATTTTTCTGCTGTTGCCGAAGGTTCCAAGATTTCTCACAGTCACTGTAGGTAGCCATCCCTTCCTCTAGGAGGATGTCATCTAAACATGACGTAACCATGGCTTGATGAGTGACAAGCTTCTTCTCCATAGCATCAAACTTTTTCTTCAACTCCTTATTCTCATCCATAAAACAGCCAAGAATGGACAATATTTTATTGATTTGCCTTTTCAACCCTTGTCCTTTGGATTTGATAGTCGACGCACTTTTTCTTTTCCCAAATTCCCAGCTCTAAGTTGAGTTGAATCCCTTTGAGGCTCTTAAGGTTATTAATGCCGAATTCCTTCTGTTTAAAAAGATGAGAACTAAGAGGGATGTCTTTGCTTTTGCATAGAAGAGTGATAATGTCGCCATATGGTAGAATTCTAAACCTCGATCTCACCATGGCCATGCTCTTGAGGATTACATAACTAGACTAAACTATTTATTCTCAGCCATAAGTAAGAAAATAGAAATTTTAGGAGTGCTAGGTTCTAAAGGTCTTCCTCCGGGCATCAATTTTTCGGCTATTACTTCATAGACCATTCTGAAAGTGGGCTCTAGTTTCTGTGTCTTGTGTTTTCTAGCTACCCATACCTTGCCCTTATATCCAAAGAACTTCTTAGAGGATGCCATAACATCTATGCCTAAATCAACACTACTTGGGACATCATCAGTGGGGTAAAGTAGAGCTTTCTAGGAGGGATATTTAGTAAACTATCTATGTGAGTGGAGCTAAGTTCAAATTCAATACCATTCACCATAGTTCAATATTTTATGCTGGCATACCCTACAACTTCAGAGAAATTCGCATAGAATTACCTCATTTCCTCTAAATGTATATACTCATTCAAGGACATGAATGTTTCTAAGTGATGAAATTCTGCGAAACTAACAATGCTGTCAAGATAGAGCTCCGAATAATGGGCATTGTCCCAAAAATACTTACAACCATAAGGGTCCTTGTTGTTTCTTACAAAAGCATGGTATAGCTTTTCTTGAGCAGTTCCAAGAAACCTATCTTCCTGATTGGGATGAGTGACCTTCCTTTTCTTGTTTGCTGCAACCTTGCGAGGCATACTGAAATTTTTCAAAATTCTGAATATGGAACCCTAGGTTTGATTCTACTGATTCTTAATGGTTAGGGTGAAATTAAGCCAATGGAAAGAGGTTTTAGGGGGTGGAGATTGATCCTTTAGAGGAAATTTGGTTGATTTTGTGTGAGTTCAAATGGGGGGTAAGAGTTTTGGTTCGAGTCAAAGGGTTAGCGGACAGAGCTCTCGTTTGAGCTTTTGAAAAGACCTAAAAAATTTTCAGAAATTTTCTAAGTTTGCTTATATAGCCCGATGGTTGTCTGAGTCATAAGCTTCTCGTACGGTTACTCGAATGAATTACAGTCCCAGAACTAAACTTTTTGGCTCAATAACCTTATCCGATTAGCCATCCAACTCGTACGCTAACTCGTACGAGGTTCTGTAATCTAAAAGCTTTTAAAAGTTATACTTAGAGTGCTTTTTAGTGAAAGTGTTGAACTACAAACATGTTTGTAGTACTATTTAGCATATTTTGTATTTTTCAGATTATTGAAATTTTGACTAAATCAAAAAGTTAACCACCAAGTCAACTATTGTTTTGATTTTCCTATTTCTATCCTAGGTATGACTTATTGACTGCATAGCCATTCAATTCAATCATATACATGTCATGAATCTAAACCATGCATTTCAAGTAATCAAAACAAAGCTATCAAATTGTCACTCAAGCACATTGATTCACACAAATTCACATAATCTTGTACAAAGAAGCTAGGGGAGATACATGTTACCTCAAATGAGCAAATTCATTCTTTTACCCTTCTTGAGGCCTTTTCAAGCATTTAGTAGTTTCTTCCCTTGTAGATTTCACTTTTCATACTTTGAAGTTCCATATTTCTTCAAAGTATAAACCACCCTACAAAATTCAAAAATAGGCTTTTGGTACCTAATTTTTCTTGGTTCCTTGATGGTTAGTTGTTCTTCTAATTTGCCAAGTCTTATGTCCATGTTCAACTTCAACTTTGGAAAAACATTTGGAAGACTTGTGGCCATACACACCACAATAATGACATCTAATGGGAGATACAAACTCGTTTTCTCTTTTTCCTTTGTTATATGAAAATGGTACATTAGAGTACCTATTCTTTTCAAAATAAGGATAATTTCTATTTTGATCAAATCTACCAACATGAGGAAAATCAAATTGATTATCCCTAAGATTTCCAATATCATCTCTTTTACACACATTCGCCATTTTCTTTGGTCTATAGAAATTTTCATCAAAGCTTTCATTCTTAGAAAAATGATTTTCTTTTTCAAACTCATTTGCTCTTTTAAATGTGTCATATTTCCATGCATGATTGACAAATTTCTTTTCTTTCTTATGCACATCAACAAAAGTAGAGGAAAATGAGGATGGTTTGTCATTTACACTTGCATAATCAAATCCTAAACGATGTTTATCCTTTCCAACCTTTTGTTTTCCTAACAACTTCTCTACTTTGTTTTTACCAAATGTGAGCTTTTCCAAATCAATGCTCAAGTCATTAATTTTCTTTTTCATATCATTATATTCATTTTGCATCAATTCAAATGACTCAAGTTTTTCATGCAATTTGACTTTCTCATTTACAATCTCTAAATTGGTCATTCTCAAGTTTTTAAACTCAAGGTCTTTTTCTTCAACTAAAGAGGTCAGCTCCTTGATTTCACTTCTAACCTCTTCATTTTCACAATTTAAAATGGAGTTTTCTTCTTTCAAAGATTCAACTTCTAATTTGAAAGAATTGACTTTCTTTTCTAATTTCAAATTCACTTTTATGACATGAAATATATTAGCTTGCATAGTTTCAAGAAATTCATTTTCATCCATTTCATTTTCACTAGGTTCATTTTCATAATCACTATTACTACAACAAGAGTGAGAATGGGAAAGAGCACTTACCTCATTGTTTTCTTGTCCTAGCATGCATCTTGTCAAAGCAATAACTTCTTCATTGCTTGGAGAGTTCTCCCATGCTTCCTCCTCCCTTGGAACTCTCTTGGCAATCTTACCCTTTGCCATTTTTAGTGAGGTAGATATGAAAAGTGACAAATGCAAGCTATCACAAATATGAACAACAAATCAAAGTTGCTAAAAGATCGTAACTCTAAGGTTTTAAAACCTCAAATTAAAGCCTAGACTCTGATACCAATTGAAATCCTGATTAGCAACCTAAGAGGTGGAGAGGGTGAATTAGGTTGTTGGTAAATTAAAATTCTCTTTTGAATAATTTTGAAAAATCTCCTTTTAAAATTCTTTGAACCCAAGTGTAGTGTGTGAGAAGTGTTTTGAAATGTTAAGGGCAAAGTAACAAGAAAACAAAACACACACGATTTATAGTGGTTTGAATTCCCCTTGAATCCTAATCAACTACCCAAGTTCTATAACTTGTGATTTTCTAACCCTCTCAAATGAATTACTTAAAGGTTTAATTCAAACCTTTACAAGTGCCAAAATTCTAACTCTAGAATTTAGGACTTTTCACAATTGCCCAACTTAGCTCTAAGTTAGCTCTTCATACCAAATCTAATCTAACTCTAGACTTAGGACTTCACACAAATGCCTAATCTAACTCTAGACTTATGACTTATACAACTCTTCTTCTCTTTTTTGCTTCCCCTATCTCCTTGCCTCTTCAATAAGATATTAGGACTTTTACAATGTGCCTCAACCAAACAATTGGTTAGGACTTAAATAAGATTTACAATAAGGCTTTTGAACTAAACTAGTAAGTGCTAAAAAGATGAATATTGAAATGACTAGTGGACTATGACAAATCTCTTTTTGAAAGAATGCAATGCTTTGATTTTTTTTCACTTGAAATGAGTTGGGCTATTGTAGATGAAAGATGAACTCAATTTGTCATTCTTAATCTTCAAATGAAAGGCTTGAAGTATTTATGGAAGAGCCAAAGCTTCCTATCAACAGTTCTTTTAATTTTAGCTTTCTAGAGGCTATACTAGAAGTCGTCCGAGTCAAACGGTTATTCGTACATAACTCAATAATTGGAATTCTGCTTTTTCAACGGCTACTAACTTTCCTGTCTTCTTTAACGTTAGTTTATCTGTAGTCTGTGCGAGTATCTGTCTGACTTGGATGGTTACTCATACATGACACTTCTTCTTTTGAATTCAAATCTCTTCAATGATCAACTTTCATGCATAGCTCTTTTTTAACTTTCATTTAATGTGTTGATCGAGGGTTGTGCGATTTGTTGCTGTTGTCTGACTCGGGTGGTTACTCACATACCTTGTTCTTACTTTGAAGATTGTCTTCATTTTCTGGGCTTGTTCTTGCTTGTTCAAGTTTTCGTGCTAGTCGGATGACTGCTCGGACACCCTGTTCTTGAACTTTGAAGATTGCCTTCATTTTCTGGGCTTGTTCTTGCTCATTTGATTTTCGGTGTGACTCGGATGATTGCTCGGACATCTACCAGTCAATTTAGGTAAAACTTCTTTTTCATTAGTTTAATTATTTGTTTGTCATTTAAATCATCAAAACACAGAGGAATTGAGACCATAGGTCTCACACACCTCATTATGCTCCTAAATACATGAATATGCATAGTTCATTTCTAAATGAACATAGGAGACATTATGATACAAAGAATGATTCTAGGAACTATAATGTATTATATGCTAAAAAGAATCATGTTTCTCAAATGCCATTGAAAAGGCATAATGTAGTTGATTATAATAGAGTGTCATATGCATATAGAAAATATACTAGGACATTTCCTTTAATTGATGCACCTATTGTATGTGATTATTTTGGTAGGAATGGTCATCATTCACCCTAATGCTTTGATAGAAAAAATGTGAAAAATGGTAGAATGATATGGAAAGTAAAGGAACAAGCTAACCCCCTAGGACCCAATAAGGGTTGGGTACCAAAATCTTGTGCTTGATTTCCTTGTAGGTCCTTGATGCTACTTTGTGAACTAAATCTCAATGAAGAGATGCTTGAAAGCAGCAATGAAGGTTGATTGGAGCCAATTGGTGAAAATGCTAAAATTGCAAAAATGGCTTCAAGAATGGTAATGAGTCACTGAATGCTTATTTGAGGTAACATGTATCATCTCTTAACTCACTTCTAGTGCTTTGTAATTGTTTTGATGATTATATGCAAATTGAGTTAAATTAGATGAACATATGTGATTTAAAGTTCAAAATGATGGATATGTGATATAAAATGCATGTTATGCTTAAATGAGAAAGTAGACTTGTATGTTAACTTCATATCCTTGAATCATTTTGATTGAAAGTATGATTTAATGAAAGTCTTTAGGACTTCATGAGCTTTAAGGAAGAATAGCTAGAAGTTTGACTTTAGGTTGACTTTTAGACTTTTACATGCTTTGAAGTTGAAAATTGGTCTAATGTGCTTAGAATGATATTTGAAATATGCCAAGACCAAGTTTGAAGTAAAAAGACCCAAAAGAAGATGATTTAGGCAAAATGTAGAAAATTTGATGAAATTTCAAAACTTGCCTTTGATGATGAGTCTTTGAGTGATAGAATCCTATAATGATATGCTTTTAGAGTTAAAATGATGCATTAGGATCTATCTCACCTTTGGTATCTTGAAATTCTTTCATTTTAAAAGAATTGAAAACTTTTCATTGGAAGTTAGCAAGAATTAAGCATGTTTGCATTACTTGAAAATGGTTGACCAAGTGGTTGACTTTTGACTTACACGTGCTTTAGCTTACTTGAGATTTTGAGCATGAACTCAGATTTGAAGTTGCTTGCATGAGAAAATTAAGGTTATATGCTTGAAAATGGCAAACTTCAAAGAGTATGCTTTGTATAGTTAAAATTGAAAAAGTTTGACTTTGAAAATATGCATATTTTGGATTGCTTGAATCTTTGTGCATAAACTACTCAAGTATTTGAAGTTGCTTGGATGATTAATTGCATGATAGAAACTTGATAATAGCAACTTTCAAAATTCAAAACTTAACTTGATTAAACTTGAAAAGTGTTGACCGATAGGTTGACTTTGCACATATGCATGATTTGAAATGTTTGATTCCCTTGATATGTTGCATATGTTGATTAAAATTTTCCCGTGTGCTTAGTTGATATTTACATGATAACACTGACAAGTTTTAAGAAAATAGGCATTGCTTTAAGAAAAGCTTGACTTTTAGTTGACTTTCAAGAATATGCATGAAAACTGAATTTTTACATTCTTGAAATGCTTTATATACCTAATGGAATTTTCTAGCATGAAAAATTGATGTTTTTAAACTTAAGAAAAGAAAATTTCATGAAATGTTAAAAATTTTGCAAGTTTGACCAATGGGTTGACTTTGATATGATGCATCCTCTTTGATCTTAGATGCATACATATTGATCATTAGGGTTATTTGAAGTTCCTTGCATACTTTTGACTTGTTTTAACCATGAGTTTATGTTATATTTCACAAATCTTGAAGACTCATGAGTTTAAGAAGAGTCATTCTTTAGAGAGAATGAACTCCTTTGATTTTCATAGCCTAACTGTTCTTTGATTGAGTGAAGCTTGTATGCTTCTTACTTGATTGGTTAGCCTCTTTGAAATGTGTATGCTACAAATTTTGGGGAGAAATATTTGAACTAGCATAGATATTAGATGATAAAATTAGCATTGTGATCCCATAAGCTTATGAAGTAAAATGGACCTTTTAGAACATTCACTAAGGGGGAGAAAATGCTAAGAATTGTTTGATTGTCAAAAGATTGTTTGATTTTGCTTAAAATGTCAAAAGTGAATTTTCATATTTGAGGGAAAAGCTAAATGTTCAACTCATGTCCTAATTATTTGTTACTATTTTTTAGTTGTTCATCTTTTACTTGTATGCATTCTTAAAAGTTTCAATATGCATGCTAAGTCCTTTTTGTGATGTAAAAAAGGGGGAGAAAATGTAATGGAATTGAGGGGGAGATTATAAATTGAGGGGGAGTCACTCAATTTTACTTACTTTTGGTTTATTGTCAAAAATTTCATATTTGTTTTGTCATCATCAAAAAGGGGGAGATTGTTAGACCGGGTGGTCTTAATCCTTGTTTTGATTGATGGGGAGATTGTTAGACCGGGTGGTCTTAATCTTTATTTTGATTGATGAATTAACAAATATGAGAATTAATTTAATGATTGATTCTAAGTGAGAAAATGCAGTAGAAAAGTTAACGAGAGAACCAATGCAAAAAAAGGCAAAGAAAACGGAGTTAAAACAAAGAAATGGCAAGCAAAAGGAGAAAGAAGCAAGCTGCCCAGAAATGTTCTTAGTCGGGCCTCTACAGGCTCTCGAGTTCGAAGCTGCCCAGAAAGTTTTGAGCTCGAACACGTCGACAAGCACTCAATAACAGTCAAGCACTCTGGTGGAAATTAATTGAAGAAACGAAGTCAACCATCGATAGGGTCTCGAGGTCGAAGCTAAAGAAAACAAAGAATGCGTCAAACACATTAATTGCACTCCATGCCAAAACTCCTAGCCATTGGAGAAAAGATTTCAAAAACTACAGTGTCAAAGTCGGGTTTCGACGTCGAAGCCAGGACTCGAATCGAAAAAGATAAAAATTTGTTAAGCTTCTAACCCGAGCCTAGACAGGCTCTAGACAACCTTTTAGGCTACTGGCCAAAAAGAAGAGAAAATTTGTGAAGCTTCTAACCCGAGCCTAGACAAGCTTTAGACAACCTTTTAGGCTACTGGCTGAAAATTGTGAAGCTTCTAACCCGACCTTCGACTTCGAAGCTCGGCCTTGAAGCTTCTGACGGGCAGAAAAATGGAGCCGTTATTTGACCGTTTGAAGTGATTCCTTCATGTCTATAAAAGCCACAAGCATGGGAATTAAAGACTAATCATCCCCCAACATCTCCTACACTAAAAGAACATTCAAGAGCCATATTTCATACATTTACATGTCAAATTAGCTAGTTGAATTAGGATTAGAAAGAGGCTTTCATGCCTATTTGTCATAGTTTGTTGTAAACTCCTTTTGTGGAGATTCTCACCATTGTAAACACTCCTAAACACTTGAGTAAGTGTTGTAGGCACATTTTATGTAAGGCAAAGTCCTAAACTTTTGTTTAAGAGTTAGGCAAGAAGAAAGGGGGAGCAAGAAGAGAAGGAGAGACCCAACTCAAGAGGTTGAGTTTGGGCAATTTTACAAGTCCTAACTTGAGGTAAGTTGGGCAATTTGGGATAAAGTCCTATCCAAGAGTTTGGATTAGGCAAAGGGTAAAGGTCCTAGCTTAGAGTTAAGTTAGGCATTTGTCAAAAGTCCTAAATAGGCTAGGAGAGTCTTGAGTAAGTCCTAAGGCCTTGAGAAGATTTAGGCTAAAGATCATTTGCTAGCCTTTGGCAAGGAAGTCCTAGTCTAGAGTTAGATTAGGCATGGAAAAAAGTCTTAGGGGGTGCTTGGTTGGGAGGTTTTTGGGGCGGGGAATGGGTATGGTAATGAAATATAGTGGTTAATGGAGATGAATGATATCCTGAACCCAACCACCATATCCTAAAAGTGGGATTTGAGCCATATCCCTCCATTTTGGGAGGAATCAAACGCATTCCTTCCAAATGCACTCTCTATATGCATTTTTTTTTTAATTTTAATTTGTAATAATTGTCATTGTAATGTATTTAAAAGAAATTATTTTGTAATATTTTAATAGTTTAACACAAAATAAAATGTTAAAATAAGTTTTATGATGAAAATTTTTTTTTATCAACCAAAC
Organism: Leptodermis oblonga; assembly: GCA_016801395.1. Taxonomy (NCBI): domain Eukaryota; kingdom Viridiplantae; phylum Streptophyta; class Magnoliopsida; order Gentianales; family Rubiaceae; genus Leptodermis; species Leptodermis oblonga. The sequence continues at coordinate 26,180,316 of CM028751.1, forward strand.
ACCATCAATAGTAATGATAGTCATTCCTTACTACAAACCAAACAACACAACTACAATGATTCCCTCTCCTATCATTTCCCACTATTATCATTCACATTCCCCTCTATGAACCAAGCGCACCCTTAATCTCTTGAGAAAGAGTTAAGCAAGTGTAAGGGATTGAAACACTTCTTTAAGTGTTTCTTAGTGGATTAGAAATCTCAAGTTGTAGAACTTGAGGAGTGGACTAGGATTCAAGGGGAATCCGAACCATTATAAATTTTGTGTGTTCTTACTTTGTTTATTTGCTTTCGGCTTTGCAAATCACTTCACACACAATGCTTGGCAAAAACTGTTTTTACACTTGTCTTTGAAAATGGGTTTTCAAAGTTCTTCTTTGTAGAAGAAATATTTTTAAAAGTTCAAGAACCCAATTCACCCCCGCTCCCTCTTAGATTCATCTTAGGTTGCCATTGATAACTGGGATTTCAAATTCAATAGTTTAGGTGTTAAATTGACGAAATTAAACATTCAAGGGTAATTTGCAATTGGGCCAAAGTTCAAGATAGTATTTTGCAATTAACTATCTACTTTATATAAAACTTTTTATACCCTATTCATGTAAGCCAAACGCTCATAAACCAGAAAATTTTCCAAGTGCAAGGGATTTATTTTTAAAATTAATGTAAAAGACCAATGAGAATAAAGATGTATTCTTAAATGGATTATGTTCACGGCATCGAATCGGCGCTCCCGATTTCCTACTCCCATTCCCTACTTCCATCCCTACTCCACCAATCAAATCATGCCACATGAATAACTATTAGTACCATAAACTTTAACTACTAACCATTGTTAAATTAGGATTATCGTTAGCGTTAAGCTCCCACCAACGACAAAAACTTCGCTAATAAAAAATCCAACGACCCTTCCAAGTCATGGGATTGTCCAATTGGATGCAAAAGGCTTACTATAATTGTTTCCCTCAATAATTTAAATTTGCAGGTCAGAGAAATTGGAAGGCGGGTTATTGAAAATATGATTTCAAGCACGAATAATCTCTCCCCTTCCAAATCATAATCTACAATTTAAATATTATTAGTACATATATATACATATACATATACACGAGTACTACTTCACGCATGAATAAGAACCCCCATTCAATGCATAAGATTATGTCACTAAAGCCAAAAGCTCTGTTGTCTGCGCAGATTTTCAGCTTATGCAGAACAGAGCAAGTTTTTAAAGTAGATACACTGAAAGAAGTTCTGACAGAAATAATTATACTCCATTGAAGTGGTTGCTTATGCTAAGAGTTTTAAAACATAGTTATGCTATGTTCTCATCTTTGCATCTATTAGAATATTTACCTGATGCATTAAGATTATCTGTTGCCATGGATTGCAGTGGGGATTATTGGAACACTGCGTCTACGACGGCTGCGATGTCTGCAACTTTGTTTAAGTCTAATGAATTTGGGGTTAGGGGAGAAGAGATGGATCAATGATCTTCTGCAATTAGGGATTTAAGATCTTTTGCAATTAAGGGTTTAAGAATTGATGGAGAAATCTTTCTAAATTTTACCCGGGAAGTTTTTGTCGTTGGTGGGAGCTTAATGCTAACGATAATCCTAATTTAACAATGGTTAGTGGTTAAAGGTTAATGTACTAATAGTTATTCAGGTGGTATGATTTGATTGGTGGAGTAGGGGTGGGAGTAGGGAATGAGAGTGGAAACCGGGAGCGCCAAACCGGGGCAGAATTGCCTGCACCGAAAGTGGACTTTGGTGGAGGTGGACCCATTTGAGTCTATCCCTAAAATACCCCAATTTTCCCCTCCTCTCATCTATTCTCTCTCCTCTCTCCTACTTTCTTTTCCTCTTCCCTTAATTTTTTTCTCACCTCTCCGTCACTGTCACTAGACTCAACACCATTGTAAAATTCTTCTCACTTCACCCACATGACTCACCACTTGCCCACCACCGGTTCTTTCTCCACATTCACCTTACCAATGCCAAATTCAACAGTGTCACCACCACCTCCATGCCACCATAGCCACCAGTAAACTCAAGCTCCACCACCAAACTATTTCCAAAAAAAATAAGATATGCCATCACTTCTAATTGCTTACGGGGAGTTTTGGTACCAAAGGATCTGGGCACAAAAAATGGACTCCCAAGGGATCTAGCCATCACACCTGCAACAACTATCATGTTTATCATCATACACTAGCATCACCATAATCATCTTCTTCACACACCCATAGCAAACTATAAGGATAAATGACTTTTGTGGTCCCTTAAGTTGGATGCCTAATTTTACTTTGTCCCTTATCTTCATAAGAGTTCATTTTAGTCCCTCAACTTGCATTTTCAATTTTAAATAGTCCTTCACTTAAATTCTGACAAAAGACCCAGCATCCAACAAGGGTATAGATGGAAAAGAAAAATTAATTGGAACCCATAATCTTTAAACCGAACTGACATATGAAAATAGTTCCATCTTCATCTTCATTTTCATAAATGAAGATTTTTTCCATGAGACAGTGGCTTGGAAGAGTGTTGGTGCAGGTAATAGAATCTCAAGATGTGTGGGTTTGACATTATCCAAAGGCTGGAAATCATTTTGTAAAGGCAGCATATCATTTTCTTATGTCTCAGCTAGATTAGTCAAGAGGCTTGCTATAGAGGTACTTTCGGATCTGGAAACCCAATATGGCTTAAGATTTCGGACTTGTGCATTCCGTCAAAATACGGCATTTCCTTTGCAAGGTTTGGTTTTGGAATTCTTCCTAGCTCTGATTATCTGGTATTCCCCCGAATTGTCCTTTCTGTAAAGCTTGGATTCATTAGCCACCCACTTGTTCTCTTGTTGTTCTTTGGCTATGGTCAATGTAGAGATCAAGAGCAGTTTTTTCGTTTCAGCAGCAAACTGTAGAGCTATGGTTTTGTGAAATCATATTTGAGTGTGCTACCTCAATTACTGATTTTCTTTATAGTGCTTTGTAATTTCATATGGTTCTACAGGAATGGGAGCAGTGGAGGTAGTGGTTGACAATTTCAGTGGGAGCAATGCTCTTTAGTTGGATTCTTCAAACTTGTCAATACCCACTAAATCATTGAGCTTGGAAAATATCTTTTTGATTTGTGTGTGCATACAAAGTGTTTGTAGACAATCCTCAATGAAAATGAAGATGAAGATGAAAATGAAAATAGAACTCTGTTCATATGTCAGATGGGTTTAAAGATTATAGGTCCCGATTAAAAAAAAATTTCCATCCATACCCTTGATTAATGCTATGTTTTTTTGTCAGAATTTAAGTGAAAGAAAGACCATTTAAAATTGAAAATTCAAGTTGGGGGGCCAAAATAAACTTTTATGAAGATAAATGACAAACTAAAACAAGACATCCAACTTAAGAGGCCAAAGAAGTCATTTATCCAAAATATAATAAGGCTATGTTCTCTTGTGGCAATTTCCCAAGAATCATCACTTTTTTTTTCTAAAATTTTACACAAAGAAATAACTTCACTTTTTCAACAATTCAAAATTAAAATTTTAAAATTTCCTCTAAATACCTACTCACATAAATTCAAAAAATAACACAATCATTACACTTTTTTATCTCTCACCTACACAATTTCTCAAAAAAAACTTCCCTCCAAAAAATTTCTAACAAAAAACTTCCCTCCAACAAAATTTCTCCTACACAAGCCACAAGAGAACAGAGCCAAATCAAGAAGTGTGATTGAGTGGTGACGGAAAATACTTGTAACGCAATAGTTGGGTCTTTGACGATGACTGACGTTCTTATGGGGAGTGTTGATTTCTTTTTTGGGTGTTTACTACTTTGTTCTGCAAATTTGATTCTGGGTTTTGATATTGTTATGTTCTGTATTTTGTTGTTGGTGGTGGAGCGGTAATGGTAGGTTGACAATGGCGGCGGCGGCAATAGCAGCGGTAATGTCGACGGTAGTGGGCTGCCAGCATCGGCTATAGGAGTGAGCATGGTTTGGTCTAATTCGAAAATCGAACAGAATTGGAATAACCCAATTCGAATTCAGTATTCGAATTAGTTTTGGTTTGAAACCGAATTCGAATTGTGAATTTGGTTTTGGAATCAGTTTTCGAATTTGGTATCCAACCCGAAAACTAATTCGAAAACTGAATTGGGATATATGATTTATATTTTTTTAATTTTAAACTTCTCATTTTTTTAATTCCTCTGCCCCACTACATCTCTCCCCCCCCCTCCTTTTTCTTTCTTTTCTTTCTCCCTGCGAACGCACCCTTGTTCCCTCTTCTTCTCTTCATCTATTTTCTTTCTTCTCTTCATTATGTTTCTTTTTTTACTCATCTTATTTCATTTTCCTATCTCTTTTTTATTTTCTTCAAAACCTTACTGTATTAAACTATTAATTCTGGAAACAAATTTGTGAATTCGGTTTTCACAGTCCAAACCAAATTCGGTTAACTGAATTCAAACCAAATTCGAATTACGAATTCGATTTGATTTCTTCAATTTTAAAACAATTAGATTCGGTTTTCAAATTTGCCAAAAAAATTTAAAATTCGTGAAAATCGCAATTCGTGAAAACCAATTCGTGCCCACCCCTATTCGACTATGGTAGATATTGCTCGAAGAAAACGGGAGGAAGAGGAGAGGAGAAAAAGAAGGATAAATAAGGAATGTAATTTGGTGGAGTCTAAAATTTGCACTTATGCAAGAATTCTTGCCCAGAATCGGTGCAAATAACAAGATTTTTCTTAAAAATCGTTTAAGACAATAATGAGATTAAAGATAAAGTTAAAACCCCAATAACCAAGGTGATTGTCTTCGAGCAACTGCAGCCAACAATCTCTTCCTAGACCATTATGCCTACTGATAACTTTTAATGGTCAATTGAACCAAAGCAAAATCAGAGCTACAAAGCACCAAACCACCATCATCTTGTTATGGACAATTTTACTATTATAACATCTCCAACCCAAAATAGGTAACACAATGAGCAACATCACTCCCATCGGCAGCGAACACCCAGATCAATGAGCACAACTGTAAGGATATATGGTTTAAAACATTCCACTTTACCTAAAACTCCATAAAATGTTAATTATGCCTCAACAGTATAACACGAACATCTCCAAACCACAAAACAAAATTGCATTATAAGATTACATTGGAACAGTTAAAGTAAGGTGCCTAATTGATCAAGACTTTGAATGAATTGCCACGCGTTCAGAGTCATCAACGCAACCTCCTTGCTTCTCTCTCAGACTCAAGCAACGTTAGAACATCACCCTCCCTGACGGGTCCCTTGACGTTCCTCATGATGAAACGATTCTGGTCATCCAGAAACTTGACTCTCACTTGGGTCACCTGCCCACGGGATCCAGTACGGCCCATCACTTTCACCACAATGGCATGCTTGGTTTGAGAATCCATCCTGTAAAACCAGGAAGATCAACAAGGAACAGGAGAAATAAGTGAATGAAACAAATGCAAACAGACAGGAAAAGACCACAAAAATAATGTTAAAGGCCACGAATCCTGATCCAAACAGTCCAGATTATACTCGATATGTACCAAAGGAAAACCGCCTCCACTCCATTGAGGATAATAAATCAGAAATCTAAACTAATCTTCACAAATTCTACGCAGAATAAGCATCTACGAATAAACATATAAGCTATTTATATCTACAAACAAGTCAGTTCAAAATAAGTTTCAACACGTAATCCCAAACAAGAAATAGAATCATCTTCTCAGTAAAATCACCATCGTAGAGGGGAGAAGTAAAGGAATGCAAATCTTACGAAGCAGAAAAGAGAAAGGCCCGAACGACGGAGAAAGAGAGGAGGAGAATAGAGGAGAAGTTCCCGGAACCTGCCGCCGCTTCAATGGAAATGGAAACGATTGCTGCTCCAGGGGCTTTGATATTGACAGAGGAATGGAATCATAAAAAACCTAAGTACTTACCCGAGTCCAATGTGAAGTGAATCCATTCTCTTATTGGGTCGATATTTTAGATCTAGGCCCAATGAATATTATTTATTGTTGCCACTGAATCACTTTTATTTATCTTAGAGTAGTAGCATTGGGTCCCCTAAATTTTAAATAATAACTCTAAACATTTTAATATTTTTCTTTTTGTCCATAAATTTTAATAATATCAGTAAACGCCCTAAAAGAAGGGATTCTAGTTAATTTAATTTCAATTTACGCTCCTGACAAATAAAAATTAAAATAGGACACCCTTAATTATAAATTATACTTTCTCTATTCCATTAGAAAGGTCCATCTTGACAAAGGTACAATTTATTATAAACGTCAAAGTACAATATTTAAAATAACTAATTTGACACAATTTGTCTCATTTATATCTTTAAATTTTAAGTATGGACTAATTGTTGACCACACATGATTATATTAGTAAGGGTAGGGGGTGTAAAAAAATTGAAAGTAAACTCTTCTAATATAATGAAGGGAGTACCTAATAACCATATTTAAAGTTTATTTTACTATTGTATCAAATACGACATATTTCACATAAGTTTTATTAATTATTAACAAAATTTAGTCATTCTAAAGTTTTAATTAGGTCTCTATAATTTCTTGTAAAGTGCAATTTAGTCTTTAAATATTATTTACTTTCAATTTAGTCATTCTTAACTAAAAATTTCACTTTTTATGGTGCGGTCAAAACCACCTCTTGTAATTCAGCATTTCCATCTCGAATAAAAATATAGGGTGAATTACATTTACCTCCCTGAGGTTTGATAAAATTATAAATAAATTTCTTTAATTCTGAAAATTACAAATACAACCCTGAACTATTCAAAGTTTTTTGTTTTCTGTTTATCTTTTCACTAAAATATAAGAGTGGTATCGAGTTTATTCATGCCAAGATTTGGGGCTCCAAAACTGTGATCATTTATTATATAATTGAGTTTAAAATTTTGTTTATGTTTGTTAATTTATTGAATAAATGAGTTTGACCTTAACTTTTACCAAACCAATCATGAACTTGTTCTAGAAACTTTGTGTTCGTTCGCAAAACTAACATGGATAGATTTTGTAAGTTTGATCAAACCACATGCATGTATTTGCAATTTTTAAAACCACAGAAACTTTTTTGTAATTTCACCAAACCTCAAGGGAGGTAAATGTAATTCCCCCCAATGTATGTATATATATATATATATGCAACGAAAAAAAAACTCATAATTAGAGACTTATTTACTTTTAAGTTCTTTGCTCTCTCATATATAATTAATATATTTTACAATTTAACCTAGAAACCTTCAGTAGTTTACTTCTAAGTTTTAGTTTGTCTGTCTCTTTAGCTTTTTCTCTTAGTTAAGCTTAGTTAATTCTTAAAGATGGATTTAGGGGAAGTTTTTAAGTTTACTACATTACATGTAATAAGAGAGTTGTAAAAGTGTAAATCCTAGGGGTTGTCTTGAGAATTAGTGGTTAATTCTTCTTTTGGGCATAATGGTTCCACTTTTGACGTCTTGTACGACGGCTACATGTTTCTTAAAGCGTAGGAAATGGTTTGTATCTTTTTGAGTCAAAAAAGGAAAGAAAATGGTGATTTTTTTTTTCAATTGAGTGAATAAAATTGTTATCCCTCAATGAGACTGGTTTTAGGTGAAAATTACACAAATATTTCACATAAATAAACTTGTGTGGATGAGAATGGGTTTAAGGAAAAAGTAAAATTACCCAAAAGTAAATAATTATGAGAAATTACCCCCATGAAATGCACACAAACTCAAATAAGTCAATGCATATAACAATGGTTGTGGGGGAAAGTGAGATTTAAAAATTGAAATTTCCCATTTATGTGTTTTAATTGAGATCTTTTCGACGTGTTGAGATGCATCTCTCGTTTCTTTTTGATTGTTGGAAATGCGAAAATGAAACCTAGCTTGGATAAAGCCTTTATTGGAATGGCTTGATCTACTCTAGTTCACTTCACACACTTGCATAGCTTGTTAATGGGGGTGGCTTGCTCTTTTGGGTATCCTTGCATTTGACTTGACCTTTGGTATAAGTCTTGTGAATGTTAAGAAATTTTTGTGGACATGAATCGACCAACTCATTTGATCATGCATGAAACCTTAAGTGAATGTGCTTCAATGTTAAATCTATGATTGACCTTGAATGTAAAATGGTTGAACTTTAGAACAGGACAATTCTTGTGAAAAAATTGTAAAGTACCTTGCTTTGAGTATGAGTAGAATGACCATATTTGGTTCTCATTACTTGTGGATAGACAACAGTTTAACTTGGGGGGACCTTGGGAGTCCTCATTTATAAGAGGAGTGGCAATATTTTCCTACTAGTAATATAATAGAATGAAATGAAATGGAGCATAAAACCAAACAAAAAGCGCTAATAAAAGAAAAAATTTGAAAACATATATAAAATTATTTACCGGATCTTTGTCCTTCACTTGACAACACTCCCAAATGGAATGAGGTGCCGACTGCCGATAAAAGGGACCAAAATCATAAAAAATGTAAAGAACATGAACCACAATTGCCATGACAAAAAAAAAAGGAGGGACCAAATGTGCTATGGGGGCAAAAAAGAGGGACCAAAAGTGTGATTTCCCTGTTTTCACCCAAATCTTTTGTATCAAACTTAGCTGACAAAAATATTTAGCACTATTCACAGTATCTAAACTAGTACCAAACAAATCTGTCCACTTCAACAAAACAATAACAGTCTTTTATCAACACTTCATCAAAATTTAAGGCCATAAAAATATTTACAAAATTTACAAACATTATTATATTGTCCAGAAATCACACACTCCTAATGTTGGATCTATAAATTTGTTCTTCTAAATCACCATTAAAAATGTTATTATGACATTCATTTAATTAATAATAATTTATTGAGAGAAGTCAAAATAAAACTCGAATAGAAAAAAATTGTCGTTAAAGGATCACTATCAACAAAAAAAGTTTGAGAATCATTTATGTAAGAAAATTCATTTCTTGGCCTTTTACTCCTTTGAGTCAATTCTTGAATGGAAATAATTTCACTATTTGTTTCAATAGGTACATGAGAAATTTTACCATACAGTGGAAAAGTATAATTATAAAATCAGGCACATCACTTCTCAAAGCAACAAAAATCAACACTTCTCAAGACAAATATTTGTAGGTAATAATACTATACTTAACTTACTCAATTTGTTTACCATTAGAAATTTTGAAACCTACTATTTTTAGATTCAACATAAGTTCTACAGTACGTCCCTACATTCCAAGTTATGTTTTTAACTTCTAAATTTAGTTTCATAAAACATTACTCCAACTGACAAATTTTGTAAAAGCCACATTCTTGTCATGTTTATATACACATATTCAACATAACGGCTATATTTAGCATAGTTTGTCTTCGCATTTTATCATAATAATTACATAAACATAACACTTCTTATCATGATTTATTTTGAACACCTAAATTTGAGTTTTATTTTAATCATACAAGTATTATTAATACATGATACTTGAGTTTGATTCGAATCAAATAATGCATCCCTAGTTCATATTCTTTATACAAACAGTTAAAATTCACAAGACAGAATCAGTATGACATCAAGAAACAAAAGCAACAATATAAGCAGAATCAAACATATAAGCATAAAGAGTATGCCTTTTCATTCATCACATTGAAAATCTTGAGTAAGAAAAGCCCCTGATTACAGTATCTCTTTCCAACAAACACGTTATTTTTTGTCATTACAATCTTATCAGATTCAAATGACACTTTTACACCAACTTTACCCAATAGGGACACTGTGACGCCCCCGATCTGACCCCCCCCCCCCCCCTTCCCCGGAACCATTCCCGACAAGGAAGCGCAGGATGGACTGAGAGAGGCCTCATACAGGGCTCTCGCCCAACAATCGATATAGATAATAAATAAGACATAAAACCTTATTTATTACCCTAATAGGTCAAGCAGTTCATAGCAGCGAAAAAGTAAAGATAATTGTTTGAGGACAGTTACAGACCAAATTATCCTCCCAAAAACCATAAAAGTGTATTGAGTTTAACTATGACAATGTTCTTGCCTTTATTCCTTTCGTACGCGCCCATCGGCCTTACCTCTATCGTTACACAAGTCAGGCCCCTGTAAATAATTTGATGGAAAGGGTTGATCTCTAAGCTTAATGAGAGACTTCGGTTTCCTTAGGAAAATTTCCACCGTAAGTCTTTAAAGAACAGACCGAGTAAGCGAGTAAAGAGTTCATGCATATATTTATATAAAAGCGGAATTATAGGCATGCATGGAAAGCAAGTTAAACAAGTCGAGCACGTCAAGCAGGTCAAGCAAGTCAGGTAGTATAGGCAAACATATAGCGAATACTAAAGTAGACATGGCAGCACACATACAACATTCATATGCAGCACATTTGAGCTGCTAGACTCCCAGCGGGTAGATCTCGTGGTCTAGCTTTCTCTATTAAAGCTAAGTCGAGATCTATTTGAATATCGGGTTGTTCTTGTGTGATGGTTTGCAAAGTACATCGCCCCCACGGTAGCCGTATCGGTAGAACCGGGTATGCTCGAAGGTAGGGGTTTTGGAGCCTTGGCCTTTGTACAATTCGGGCCAAAACGGGTGTTCCTCTCATATAGAAGGAGTGTCGACTAACTGCGACACGGCTTTCGCTATCAAATCCTACCTAGCGGACAAGCGGCTACTATCTAGTCAAGCGGGAAAACTCGACACCCAAGTCTTTTCTGGTGGATCCTATGACCCATTTCACGCTAAGATGATCATGGCAACCCTAGCATGCTTCATACATTTCTAGAGGCAATTATGTAGTCCTAGATGTCATTATCTTGGGGAAGGCCTAGTCCTTTCTTGGCCAATGCATGATGTTTATATATGTTCATGGACATACATCTCTAGAGGCAATTATGCAATCCTAGATGGCATGTAACTTACCTTGAGAATACACCACCCTTCATGGCTAGTATGTCATGCTTTCATATATAAGTGCATACATTTGCAAGTGTTTAAATGATCATGGCAAGTCACGTACATTCAAGTCAAGTCAAGTCAAGTCAAGTATGACATAACATAATCAATCATAGCATTATCATGTTAAGCAGGAACGTAGCACGTATAGACACTTAGGGCCTGCTTGATAACAGTGCTTAATGCTTAAAATTATTTAATTAAGTAATAATGAGTTTGACCCTGTTTGATAACAAAAATCCAAAGCTTTTAATTGATTAAGCATAGCTTATTTTCTTTAGAAAAATTTAAGCAGTAAAATTTAGGTTATTGCTTATCACTTAATGCTCTACGTAACATTTTCTTAAATAATTCATATTTGATTTCCGAGACTACCCCTTTTATTTTATTCATATTGATTTAACTATAAATATTTATTTTTGAATAAATTATTATTATTATTATTTCATTAGCATACCACGTATTTCAAACTTTTTCATCATAATATTGTCAAATAAAATTATTTTTACTTTTATTATTGTATTTTTGCATTCAAAATTTATTTAACAAATTATGTCATTTACTATTTTTATAAATCTCATTTGTACCCTGTGTTTAATATTACTTATATACTTTTATTAATTATATATGAGTTTTATTGTAAAACAAATTTAATTTCTTCTTAAATGCAATCGTTGACTCGTTTTTCACTTTTAGGAGTTTTAAAAAACTTGTAATAAATTAATATTTTTTTGTATTTTAATCATCCAATTTAATGTGTTTTATCTTAATTTGTTTTCTTATGTTGTTCATTCATCGTAATTTATGTTTCATTAAAAAATTTGATATTTCGCATATATAAATATAATAAATTTAACGTAAGGGTAAAATGATACATTTTAAAGATTTCAGCATTAGGATCATCATATTTATTAAACAAGATTGAGTGATTAAGCATTCTGATTCAGATGTTCGGAAAATATATTTCAGCACTAAGATGTTAAGTGCTTAATCGATTCAGCACTAAGCATTCATATATAAGCATTAATTTTTATCAAACGGGCCCTTAGCAATAAGTTGTATTTAAAATAGGCAAGTGGTGAGGTGTGGGAAACCTCGTTAAGCAAGCAAGTACATTTAGTTACTACGCACATAGTTCAATTAGATCTTATGAGAATAGCGAGTAATCCCTCAGATTTGTAAGCGTGAGTACGATGACAGTTGACTACATCGATTCGTGGTCAACGGTCAACTCCTGCATAGCGAGCATTCTAACATGAGTCACTAAAGTTTTACTTTAACTTTTAGTCAACTATGTTTGACTTAGACGTGGTCAACTAAGTTTGACTTTGTCTCTAGGTCAACTATGTTGGACTTTGACTTAGTCAACTAAGTTTGACTTTGATTTAGGTCAATTATTTTTGACTTTAGGTCAACTATGTTTGAGGTTAATGGTCAAAGGTCATGGTTCAAATAAGGTCAATTCGATATAAGGTCAAGTTTTAGGAATAAGGTCAATTCGAAATAAGGTTAAGTTTTAGGAATAAGGTCAACTTGAAATTAAGGTAAACTTTTGGTCACTTTTGGTCACTTTTGGAATTAAGGTAAACTTGTGGTCACTTTCGATATTAAGGCAAACTTTTGGTCTGAAAACCAATGTCTGAAAAAAATAAGGCAAATTTTGGATCTGGACTCTGTTCGAGTTTCTGTCCGATTCGCACGAAAACTCGCACCTGGGTTTTTGTATTCTTCAAATTTTCAGGTTTAAAATTTAGGAAAAAGGTTTTCTGGGTCCTGTCCGAGTTGTTGTTCGAGTCGGACCCTAACTCACAAGACTGTCCTATTTTTTTTTTTTTTCCAGAAACTGCTGGTTCAGGGTACCACCTTCGGGGCTGGTTTAAACATGTTGCCAATTCATTTTAATCCATTTCAAAGGCATAAATTTCTAGTCTAAGATACAGGCTATATGTAGGAACTCTAATTTCGCGAAAACAAACAATTTAACTAGGTTAAAATTCACTCCGAACTAGGCTCGGAGCATTGGTTTTATAATATGCATATTTCCGGATCTCGATTTTCAAATCTCAATCCTTACGACTTATTAAACTCTAGAGGCAAGCATCCTAAGCATAACAACATGTAAAGACTACAACGAACATCCTAAAACATGCTTTCTATTAATTGTTGGCTCAAATTATACAATTACTTGTTCATCAAGTTTCTCTATACATTCATGCTTTTAATTTCATTTTTGATCCTAATTCACGATTTAAACACTCACCGTGTAGTCCTATGAATACCATGAACTAAGGAAGCCTGAATGACTGTGGCACAGCGGCAGCGGTTCGACGATGGAGGTGGCGCTGCTACAAGCTTCACGGCTTCTTTAACTTTTTGCTTAAGTTTCTAAAGCTTAACTCATAAATGTTAAGGACGTATTTATAAGTATCCTTTAGGTTTTAAGTGCAATCATAATCTTCCTTAAACATGGTAAGATTAATTCGGATAGTTTCCTTCTACTGAATTGATAGTGATTTTTAATTCTTAATTAAATATTGTTTCCCGTTTCTGTTTTCTTATGTCCGAGTTCTCGTCCGACTCGGACAGGTACTCACACGGCTTGATTCTGCAAATTCCTCCCTCTTTGAATTCTACAGCTGCTCGAGAATCCACGCGACTCGGATGGTAACTCGCACGACTCGATTTTCTGGATTTGTTCCTTTTATGTTTCTCCTACTTTCCTTGTTTCACTTTAGGAAATTCTTCCTTCCATATTAACTATAAATCAAGCATTAATTCTAGCAATCAATTAGCCAATCAATCTAGAAATCAATCAAGCAATCAATCACGCAATCAATTAAATAATCACTCAGGCAATCAATCAAGAACTTCATTTATTCGAGTTTACGTAATTTCAAGAGCAAGCGAAATGTTTATTTTACTCTTAATACATTACGGTTTCTAGCTTGAAATTTTTGGGTCCTCACAGATATATAAACCAGATTTGCTTTAATAGCTAGATCACGTATCACATTATTGAAAGCTAAAAGTTTTACGGTTTTTGAGTCACCAAAGTAGATAACTTTGTCATCATCCCCTACTAGAGTATAGGAGGCAAAGACTTCTTGATTTGAACATATGTTCCGAGTAGCCCCATAGAAAATTACTCATCCTTTTATATTAGTTGCAATGTTTACTTGAAAATTTACAGCACCAATAATTTCTTCTCCTTTTGCTAAATTACCTTTAGGAGGATTGTGACGCCCTTGACCCGACCCCCTTCCTCAGAAACTGTTCCCAACGAGGAAGTGCGAGCCGGTTCGGGTGGGCATCATATAGGGCTCTCGCCCAACAATCGATACAAATTATAATAAAGAAAATCACAACTCCGTATTATTAATCTAGCAAGTCAAGATAAACATAACAGCGGAAATTAAATAAAAGTATTTGAGAATTATCCTCCCAAAATATTGTACTTAAGCTAACTATTACAAATTGTTCATCTTTATTGATTCTCTGCGCCCATCGGCCTTACCTCTATTGTCACTCGAGTCAAGGCCTTGCAACAAATAAATATAGGGGAAAGAGGTGAGTGTAACTAAGCTCAGTGAGAGACCTCGGGGTTACAAAAATCCCACTGTAAGGCTTTATAAAAAGGCTGGAAAAACAAGTACAGACTTCATGCATATATCCATGTATAAATAAATATATATATATATATATATATATATATATAACAGTGAAAGTATAGGAAATCACATCAAGCAAGTCAAGCAGGTCATGCAGTATAGGTAGGTACATAGCAAATACTGAAACAAGCATGGCATCATAGATACAACATTCATATACAACATACTCGAGTCACTAGACTCCTAGCGGGCAGATTGCTCAGTCAAGCTTTCTCATCTAAAGCTAAGTCGGAATCTATTCATGTTTTTGGGTTGTTCATGTTTTAATGGTTTGCAAAGCAAATCACCCCCATGGCAGCTGTATCAGTAGAACCGGGTATGCTCGATGGCAGGGGTTTTGGATCGTGACCTTTTCACATTTTGGGCCAACGGGTGTTCCTCTCTTTTATAAGGAATGCGACTAACTACGACACGATATTTCACGGGCAAGCCCTACATAGTGAGCAAACACCTACTATCTAGTCATGCTAACGACTCAGAGTCCAAGTCTTATTTGGTAGGTCATCTGACCTATTTCACGCTAAGGTGATCATGTCAACCCTAGCATGCTTCATACATTTCTGTATGCTTTATGAAATCCTAGATGTCATGCAGCTTACTCTGAGAAGTACATCATCCTTCATGGCCGGTACGTCATACTTTCATATCATTATAAGCATACATAGTTACAAGTAAGCAAGTTATTATGTCAAGTCAAGCATCGTACACAATAATCATTTCATGGCATTTTCATGTCAAATAGGCACGTAGCATATAAGCATACATACTTAACATCTAGTTATATCGGGAAACGAGCATGTTGTGAGGCGTGGAAAACCTCGTTAGGAAAATAGATAAGTAATAGTACATATAGGTACACACAAATACTACGTAGATAGTTCATTTAAGTCTTTATGAAACTAGCGAGTAATCCCTCACCTTGAGATCGGGAAATCGAGTACGTTTGACGTTGGTCAACTTCGGGTCAACGTTCAACGATCAGCTCATGCGGCTAACGTTAATCATGTTATTAACTAGTGGGAAGCTTGTTGACTTTCAAAGCGAGTTTGAATTTTTAGTCAATTAAGGTTGACTTTTGGTTTTCGGGTAAACTTTGGTCAAGTTGGGTCCTTTCGGGTCAATTAGGGTTGACTTTTAACTTTTAGGTCAACTTTGGTCAAGCTTCACTTTTCAGGTCCATTAGGTTTGACGTTTGACTTTTAGGTTAACTTTAGGTCGAAGGGTCAAGTGTGTAGTAATATGGTCAAGTCAAGTGGTCAAGTGGTTCACTGTTCGAGTCAAGCGTCTAGTCAAGTCAAAGGTCAAGTGGAGTCAAGGGTTTAGTTGTTCAGGGTTCAAACAACCTGTAAGGAGGGCTTGGTTCGGGTGGCTATGCGAGAGCTCGTGCGAGTCGCACAACTGCTCGCACGGTTGGCAGTACGAGTTCTCGTGCGAGTCGCACGAGAACTTGCATGCCTAGGCAAGAACTTGCCCAGAACATCTGGTTCGGGATGGCTTTTTTGAGGATAGCATTTTCGCATTTCTAGTCCCTTTTTAGCCATTCCAAAAACTGCATATCCTAGACTAATAACATCACTACTACCAAAAACAACCATAACACGAAAAACCTAACCATTCTAACCCATTTTTCTAGATTTCCAACTTCCCAACTATTCAAGTCCGTTATTCCAATCTTTAGACTAGATGAAGTAACTCTACATGGCATGCCACATAATTAGAACGTTTTAACATCCTACTAACATGCAAACCCATTAACTTGTTGTTCTACAATTCTAAAACTAAAAAATCATGCTTTCTGATTCATCTACATCCATGGATCTTCATACTTACCGTATTTCTATGATTACCATGGCCTTGCTAGGAAGATTTGGACTTGATGAACCTTAGCCGTGGCGGCATTTTTGGCCACGATGACGGCGGCGGCTGCTTTGCTTCTCACACGATTCCTTACTTTTTGTGCTGAACTTTTAGTTTAGCCATTAAAGATTCTCAAGATGTGTTAAGGATGTTTATATAGGCGTTAATTAGGCTCAGAGTAGGGTTGTAGTTGTTAGGATCGGATTTGAGTTCAAATTCACGATAGGATCGCGTTTGAATTTTGAACTTGCTAATTTCCCTCTATTGGGCCTCGTGCGACTCGCACTAGCAGTCTTCAGCACTCGCGGCCTGGCCCTGTGCTGGCCCTGCGGCTTTGCTTCGTTCCAACGTGCTTTTGCTCTATTCGGCTGTTCCTCCACGTACCTTCCGAAGTCACTTTATTCCCACGGTTATTTTCATTATCCTACACTATGCAAGGCACGTACTCCTTTCTAGATTACTTGAGGAGTAGATCACATTATCTAGGCACGTAACAATTTAGCACATGATCAAGCAAGAAAGTCACATTTTCAGTCAAGTATGAATATTAAATCGACTTTTCCCATTTTTATTCCTAAGGGTTTCGCTTCGAAAAATCCAGGGCTTCACAAGGATGATCATCTCATTGTTATTTTTCACCTTTTTTCTACTCTGAGCAGCCTGATGCATTGGGTTTCCAAATACAAAACAAGTGTCTTTCTTTTTCTTAAAGTTGAAATTCTTGTGTTGTAACTATGGGATTTATTTTCATATATCTTATTCTTGCCCTTCACCAAATTTGCTTCGAGGGTCATCTCATGGGTTTTGGGAGGCATTTGACTTTTTTATGTTGGTATTTTCTATCAGAATGTGAGTGACCAACTCTTCAAATGTATGAGGTTTCTACTTGTGTTTCATGTTATTCTTGTAATCACGCCATTATTCTAGAATTATTCAATCAACACGCCAATAGAAAACTTTTTAGGCAAATTGATTTCTTTAGCTTTCAAATTCTTTGAGTAATTTTTGGTACTCGTTCATTTGAACCTTACGTTTTGTTCTCTTTGTGACTAAAATTGAAATATTTTTGGTTTTGGAAAGAAATTTTGATGTGAACCCTTGATCTTTACTTGCGAAAACAAGAACTCAATGCAGAAAATTGCCAAGGAAAGTCTGTTTGCAAGACGCAGCTCCTAAAACTCAAGAATCCTTCCCCTTGGATTCGGCAGACTACTAATTTAACAATTTAAATTAAACACGCAATTCAAACCAAGTGATGAATTATAGAGGCGAAACAAAGTTTGCATTAGATAGAGCAATTATCTAATAACCTATAGTTTCTGTACTTTAGCAATTAACAAACATGCAAATTACTTAAGCCAAAATAAAGATGAGTGAATTAATAAAGTATAAACTTATCATTCAATTAATCACTAAGTAATAATGAAGTCAAGCACCCCTATTTATAGGTATAGGGTGCATGAAATTTACAAGAAGAAATAAGGAAAGAAAACACAAAATTGGAACTTAATCAAAAGATTAAGTAACTCACAAAATTCAACAAGAAAAGGAACTTACTTGCTGAAAAAGTAAAAGAGAAATAAGGAAGTTAACAAAAACAAGGAGTAGGTACATGCATAAAACCTTAAATCCTTCTCAACTTAAAAACCCTAAGTAAAACCCTAGATGGATTTCGGTGATGGGCTTCTCTTCTTGGGCTGGCCGAATGGGTGAAAGTGATGGGCTATGTGGATTCGGCCCAACTTGTTGTAGCAAGATGATGTAGATGTAGGAAGCTTCTGGAATCTTTTAGAAGCTCCCGAAATCATTTCTGAAACTCAAAAATATTTCATTTCCAAAATTCTTCAAGAATGTTAAATCTCCATTTCTTCAACTGGAAAGATTAGTAGTCACCATTTCCATCATTTCCTCTTTGATAGAGAGTAGAGTGACTCTTGGAATCTTTATTTCTTCAACTGAAAATATTAGTAGTCACCATTTCCACTATTTCTTATTTGATGGAGAGTAGAGTGACTCTTGGAATCTTCATTTCTTCAACTGGAAAGATTAGTAGTCACCATTTCCTCTTTGATGGAGCTAGAGTAGAGTGACTCTTGTACTCTTCATTTCTTTCTCTTTAAGATTCCGTATTTGTGACCGACCTCCATGTTTCATGTGGGAGTCGCGACCGAGATGCCAGCTTGGTTCGCACCAGGACTCATTCCTGATATACAGAACAATCGCTAAATAGATAATAACTTTTATTCATTAAGTATATTATAATACAATAGTTTCAACACTCATAATTCAAATTTAAATAATTACAAAGTATGCAAAAGACTACTACAATTATCTAAATAAAAAAAACTAACAAAACTCTAAGTCATAATATAATAGTATTCAGAAACTAGGTAATAGACCCTTCATTAACACCACTCAAAAGTTTCTCCAACGGTATGCATCTCAGTGGCGATTACTTCCAAAAATCTGTACATGCAAAACGTCTAAGTGGTGAGCTCCATAGCACAGTGAGGTCGCACTATTAAAAATATTACCGAGTAAACAGTTACCAACACATAACACATAATTCCTAAGCACACAAAGGGATATACCAAAGTAAGTTATACCAAAGGATCTAGGTGACCCTTCGAAAATATTACTAATTATACTTTACCTGCCTTGGAACATTGCCGCTTCGCTATAACCATGGCGACACTGCCAACACTGAACATTGTGGTAAATCCCGGAATATTACCGAACTCTACCTCCCTAGTCATTTAGTCGGGCGTTCCATCCCAATGTCGACACGCCTTATTCAACAACTAGACAGGGTTTGGGATCCTGACTGGCATTCACACTGAACACTGAACACTTAACATTTAACATTTAAGATTAAACATTAAACACTAACACTGTAATGACAATTTTATTCATACGATAAATATTAATAAACATTTCACTTACACACATTATTCAACATTTGAGACATTTACATGCATGTAACACATTTATAAATATTGCATACATTTGTCACACTCAAATATCACAATTATACACATTATTTATAACACATGACTTTCACTAGATATAAACTTAACATTAACTTAAATAAGACATGTTAACTCATTTCTTACTACTTAAAGCATTTAACCCCTTTAGTGAGAACACTCACCTTATGATCACGGGTACTTCGTGATCAGATCTGCATTAATTTAAGTTTGTTTCAATAAAGTAATTCCAATAGTAATTAAAACTATAGGAATGACCACTTAACTTTGAATAACTATTTATTAAATTCCTAATGCTGTAAGATTAAAAATTCATATATATATATATATATATATATGCGCATTTATATTATTATTATTATATATATATTTAAAACCCCTATCAATCTTTAGCTTTCTCTCTTTATCCCCCACTCCCCCCCCCCCCCTTTTTTTTTTTTTTTCTTTCTTTAGCCTTCCCGTAAGTCCTTATTTTGGTTTAACTTCATGTCCTCATTTTTTCCCTCTTTTATTTTTATGTGAACACGAGATTAGCTATATTTATAGTGTATAAGCTAGGCTGTCGTCTAAACAAACAGCCCACCCCTTAATAGTATTCTAATGGCGCTGTTGCCTTAGTTTTCGGCTGCTGCAACTGCAAACAAAAATTGCAGCAACGAAACAGCGAGGCAGATCGGACTTCGTTTCGTTAGTTCTTAATGTTTTCTCCAACAGAATATCAAACACGCAGCAGTTCTACTTTTATATATATATTCAAAACAGGCAAGGAATCTTAATTTTCAGTAACCTAGAAAACCCATATATTCAAGTTCTTAATCAGGCTACATAAACAAACACTAAACAAGCCTAAGCAATTTTTTGTATCATTTATCTAATCAATTCTTCAGGTTTCAACATGCACCGTTCCTTCATCTATCCACGAAAGAATTATATATATATATATATATATACTTATAGTTCATGGAGGATACCTGTTTTCTACTGTTCGGTACAGATCGACTTGAGTTCAAACTCTGCTTCTTTTTACAAGTGAGTGAAAGAAGAGTTTTTAACAGAGGATGATGGAACTATATGTAGGTCGCGCTAGGAGAATGGAGAAATCGTTCTTCTTCTTTCTGTTTCCGAACACTCCATATAAATTGTTTCATCTAATCATAAGTCTTTGGCTTCAAGTTTGGTTACGGTAGCTAGAGCCACCAAGATAAGTCTTTTACTTCCACGAATCTTGCATGCAAATTTTATCCCTTTGGTATATATAATATTTTAATAGAACTTGCTGCCTTCAATATTAAGCCATGTCTCTTTTCTTTTTTATTTTCTGTACGGATATACATTCATTTTTATTTTATTTTATTTTGGATATACATCTACATATATTAAACATATTTACATATATACCTTAATTAATATTTTAACCATTATACATATATATTGGTTTTCGACGTATCCATATATATGGATGTGTATATGCCATATCCTAGGTAGCTAGCTTGATCAAAAAAATTTCTTTCCTATTATATTTTAATTTCTCAAATTTTCATTTCTATTTTGTAAATTTAAAAACTAAACTAATAAATATGTTTCAATATATTCTTGGATATAATAATATACGTAATATTATCATCATAACTTTAAATTAAACATCAATACATTATGATTTGAAAATTCAGATTTCCTAATCAAGATTTCAAGAAAATTTATATCACTTTATAATTGTACCTAATTAAGTTAAAGGAAATATTTATATAAAATGTAAATTATAAAGGTTAAACTAAAGTGAAAAATTACGGGGTCTTACAGTATTTGTCTCTCAAAGTCCAAGAACCTTCCAGTTGCTTTAAGGACTTCAAGGGACGACACTTTCTTCATTGTGGAGAGTTTGGAGATGCCTTTCCTTCAAGGATCTTTGAATATCATTACTCTTCTATCTCTCCTGGCTTTCTTCTCAAGGGCTTTGCCTTTGTTTGACTTCGTGGATTCTGACTCATATTTTGTGTTCTTTAGCCTTGGATATCCTCATTAAATTTTTTTGGAGGAAATTTTTTTTTTGGGAAACTGTGTAAGAGAGAGATAAAAAAGTGTAATGATAATGTTTTTTTTTGGTGAAGATGTAGAGGGAATTATAAATTTTGAATTTTAAATTTGGTAGAAAATGAGGGTGTTTCTTTATGTAAAATTTTGCACCAAAAATGAGATGATTTTTTTGGAAATGGAATGGAAAAAAAAATAGAGCCTTAATCTCTTTTTCATATGTCATCTTCCGTCGGTATAAATTGTCTACCATGAACTTTTGTTTTGTAACATTTTTAGCAGTGAACTTTTTGATTAAAGCTTCCCATATAGCTTTCAAAACTTTGTAACTATAGTATACGTGTATATGTTGAACAACCCATTAGATATAGTATGCAAAATAGTGCGGTGGCAAACCTTGTGGGCGTCTTGCCATGATTCTTGAGTCTTGGCTTCGGTGTCTGGGTTAGGCTTTAGATCAATTAATGTGTGAGCAACTCCATGGATATCCAACAATGAAAAAATATGTTCATGATATCTCTTGAAGTTTTTGTTTGCAAAAATCTCAATGTTTGATACACCTAGAAAAAGTTTGGCAATGGCAATGAGACTTTAGGAATCACATTTTGGGTTACCGGTGGACGTATAGTAGCATCGCTAGAGGTAGCATTATTATTGTTAGAGGGCACATTAGTTTCTAGATATTGTTGAAAACATTGAGACTTTTGCAAATTCGAGTCGTGCAAGCACTGCCCTCAACAAACTATTCGAGTCGTGCAAGCACTGCCCTCAACAAACTATTTTTGGGTGTAGATATATTTCTCCATGATACAACACATTCTTTCTCTAAACATGTACATATTACATAAGCCTTATAGAATGCTTGTGCATCTTCTATATCATTAAAACTCATACATTCACATAATTCAATAATAGTATTATACATGTTAGAGCATGATGATAAATCATTTTATTCTTCTTAAGCAATTTCAATAATATAATCATACCACGAGATGATCCCCTTTTGAAAATTGTCGGCTTACAATGGATTCATTATTTTCATGAGAAAAGAAACCCAAATTGTCACCCCAACATTCCCAATCTTGCAAGCAATTGGAACATCAAAATTTTCCCAACTTATAACATGAAGTAAAATAAGCTACGGTAATATTGATATATATATATATATATATATATATATGTTGAAGACTTTTACCTTCTTAAAAATTTTTGAAACTCTTATTTTATGCTTAAAGGCAACAACTAAATAATAATATGACTTAATTTTATTGACTACAACAATCTCTAATTGTTGTTTACTTGAAGAAGTGGATTTTTTCAATCTCAAACAAGAAAGAAAATGTTGTGTTCCTGTTCTCAATAAAGTAAGCCTAATTTTAAATCATTTACTTTTTTTTTTTTTTGGAATAACTGATTAAGTGGCTGGGGGCATGGTGACCCTTTATTAATTTTGAAAAAGCTGTGTACAAAGGCGCGAGGGGGGACATAATGACCTTACCTCATTAAAAACAGAAAGTGCCAGCTAAGAAATTCTAGACCCTGACCAATCTAAGGTTTGGGACCAAGCGACTATCCAAAAAAATAAGCCCCCTAATCCGTCTGGAGAGGTGAAGCACTCTGTCACTGAAAGAAACCTGAGTGGAACTTACAAGCCGAGCCAAATCGACTGCCACAATATTCCTTTCCCGAATCCTCTTGGAAAAGAAAATTTAGACCCCTGGTGAAGGCCTCCAAAACCAAGAAAAGAGGAAAGGGGAGAGAGGGTCTCCCTGCTTGATCCCTCTAGAAGATTGAAAGAAACCCCTTGGTGAGCCATTTACCAAGATGGAGAACCAGCTAGCTGAAAGATTCCCTAAAATAACTCGCACTACTGATCCATGAAACCCTATCTTAGCATCAGGCTATTTAGAAAGCCCAATGAGACCCTGTCAAAGGCCTTCATCATGTCCAACTTGACCATCAAATTGTTCCTCTGTACCTTCTTATCAAGGAATCGGAGCATTTCCTACATCAGCAATACATTATCCACTAACTCCCTCCTAGCCACAAAAGCTGATTGTTCCATTGAAACTAGCCTAGGCATTAGGGGTTTGAGACATTCCATTAGCAGCTTAGAGAAGACCTTATTTAGGAAATTACATAGGCTGATTGGCCTGAAGTCAGCGAAAGATACAGTGATTGGCTTCTTTGGCAAGAGAGCCACCTGGACACTGGTAACTGCCCGAGGGTCGGGAATTCCCAGCATGAATTCCTGAGCAGCATGGTGCAAATATGATGATATTATCTCCCAGCAGGATTTATAGAAGGACTCTGAATATCCATCACTCCCCGGAGCACTAGATGAATCCATACCTAAGGCCATTGTTCTTAACTCTTCCATAGACACCAATCAAAGAAGACTCGCATTGTCTCCCTCCATCAAGACTGGCTCCATCGGTTGCACCAGGCCGTCACCTCTTCGCCCAGATCCTCACTCTCAGTAGGTAACAAAGTGGAGAAGAATTTTACTGCTTCTCTCCCAATGTCATCAGGGTCTTCCACCCATTCCCCAGCTTCATTCTTAATCTTGAAAACCCCCTGCTTGGATTGCTTAGAGGCAACTGTTTTGTGAAAAAGGCAGTGTTTGAGTCCCCTTCCTATAACCATCGTATCAGAGATTTTTGGTTCTAGTAGATTTCCTTCTCCTTTTAACGTCGGATGCGATCTAGCTTGGCCTTCTTTAGTTGATTCTAACTTGCAGGGTCCAAAGCTGACTGGAAAACTGACTCCAAGTGAGCAACCCTATTCTTAGTACCCCTTGCATTCTAGTGCACATCTCCAAAGGTCTCTTTATTTCACTCCTTCAAAGCCAGCTTGAGAGAGAATCTCAACATACCATAGGCCTCCAGAGGTTCCTCCCAATTGCACCTGACTAAATCCATAAAATCTAGCCTCTCAATCCACATGTCTTGGAATCGAGAAGGCCTCGGGGCTGTAGGAAACCCAGTTTTGAGACTCAAAATTAGAGGTTCGTGATCCGAAGTTATTCTGTTCAGAACTTGCACTGAGCTACCTTGGAAACTCTGAAGCCAATCTCCCGTTGCTAAAGCCCTATCCAACCTTTTCCAGACTCAACCATTTCCTCTGACCCCTGTCCAGGTATATTGTCCCCCCCACTATTGGGATGTCTTGCAAGTTGGCTGCCAGTATAAATTCCCTGAATTCTGTCATAGCAATAGGGTTTGGGCTGCCTCTCCCAATATTATCAACTGACTGGATGACATTAAAATCTCCCATTGCAACCAAAGGCTCCTGTGACAAACTAATGAACTCCCCCCAGAGGTCCTGTCTCTCTTGCCTAGTGTGACGGCCATAAATGAAAGTTGATGTCCAAACCACTGGCAGGAGAGGGTGAGACATATGAAATGCTAGCACTAGTTCCCTATCTGTTACCCGAGCCAGAGTGAAGCCCCCCTTTCCAGAAAACCCAGATACTACTAGATACATTACCAGCACAGTTATCAAAACCAAATTTTAGGCAGAAATCATGAATCTCAGTCAAAACTAGCATAGGCTCAATTATCACTAGCACGGATATCTTATGTAATTGAACTAGATATCGGACCTATTTTGAGAGGGTCGACTTCTCACACCACAAACATTCCATACTAAAATGTTGTAATTCATTGAGACCGAGGAGAGGGCACGAGCGACTGACCTGGTTGTGATGGTCTTGGGTTGAGCGACATATGGCCTGGGCTTTCTTTATTTAGGTAACTTCGGTTGATCCTAAGGTTGAGGGAGAATTGCTTAGAGTCTTCCTTGGGCTTCTTTCAAACTTTTCTTCAAAATCTCCCCGGGAAGGGGGGGGGGGGGGTAAGAGGCCCATTGGGACCATCCCCATCTGAGTGGGTATCCAGAGGCTCCTCAAATGTCATGTGTGTAAAAGGCAGTTCAAGCTTTTCTAAATCCACTTGGTCAGGTAGAGCACTAATTAGATGATCCTCTAATGAGACAGGAGGGGATTCTCAGAAGCAACCTCTGTATCAGAGTCAATGTTAGAGGGGAATTCAGGGGAAAGAGTTATGAATCAGTTTTGGGAGGCATATTGGAGTAACCAAGGTGTTTGATGGGATGATTGGGTACATGATGTGGGTGTGAGGGGATTTGAGATTTGCGACATTACAGTGGGGATGTCTTAGGGAGCAAGGATGGAAGGCGAGTGAGCAGTGGGCTTATCGCAGGCTAGGATTGGGGCTGGAAGCTACAGCAAGGGAGTGTCGCAGGGCGATGAGGCTATCGCAGGGTAGGAGGCCTGCGATCAGGGAGCATCGTAGGGGGCTGAGCATATCGATGGGAGCGGCGATTCCAGCGACTGTGCAATGGGCACATCGCATGGGGCTGGGGAGTGCGATGAGGCCAGGATCAGCTCAGTGGGCGCATTGTAGGGGGCTAGGATTGGCTCTAGAGCAGGCGAGGGATGGAGATTCTGTGAGCTAGGCGTAGGAAGTAGGGGAATTGTAGGATCCGTGGGCATTGGGGCATTGGCGTTGAGTCTCAATCTATCTTTCTTTTTTGATTAAGAGAATAAATAAATAAATAAATAAGGGCTAATGATATAAACAAGAAAATACAGCAACAATGAAAATCAGTATTTCGACACTCAGTCCGACACCGAAAATTGGAGAATAAAAATGTGTGAATAGTATTACAGCCAAGTCTGATAGAAAACTTATTTTGACACAGTTGCAAATAGCAATTTGACACAAAAAGTTTAAGGCACTAACAATGCACAAGTTCAAGACATGTTTGACTGAAAAAATGAAGAACCTTGAAACTAGAATTGAATTTGAACTCAAAAGTCAAAAGAAAAATTAAAGCAAAGTTCAGCGTCGAGACTAACAACCTTTTGGCATCGAAACAACTAGCATGAAATACAGATTTGCAATCGAAGAGGGAGAGGGGTGAATTAGGTTGTTTGGAAAATTAAAAACTTCCTTGACACTTCGAAAAATTCTTTTCTAAGAAAATTTAAACCAAATGGCAAGTGTGGTGTGTGATTTGAAATTTGGTAAAACAAAAGCAAATAAATAAACAAGAGACAAAATACCGCAATTTAGAGTGGTTCAGATTCCTCTTGAATTCTCGTCCACTACCTAAGCTCTCCAATTTAGAATTTCCTAATCCACTATCAACAATTGTCTCAATGTGCAATTCAAACCCTTACTTTGCCTAAACTCAATTACCCTTAGAGCCTGTTTGGTTAACAGGAAAGTAAAGTTTTTGAGAAATATGATTTCTGATAATTTAGTGACAAGTAAACTAAAAAATTTATATTTTTGTCTATGTGTTTCGATTGGTTAAGAAATGTATTTGGGAATTTAAACATGAACTACACTAAATATCAAAACTACCCTCAAATTAACCTTAATGCCTTTCTCACAAAAATATTTTTAAGCTAAATAATATTTAATTATTAAGTAAACTACAATTTTAAAAATTAAATTACAAGTCAATTAAACTCATCCAAAATTAATTAAAAATTAAATAAATTTATAGATTGAATTATTGATCTATGAGTAAAATATAATTGGAAAAATAAATTTTCTTTTAGTAAAATGAAATATAAAATTTGTCACTCGATTATTTCCAAATTTTAAAGGTAGAGAAATTAGAACGTTTAAATATAATACATTAATTTTCATTAAAATACTATTTAGTTTAATAGCTAATAAAAGTTAACTATAAAAAAGATTATATATGAAAAGTATATATATATATATTTGGACATAAAATTAAAATAACAAAGTTTAGCTAGATACAATATATACTAAAGTAAATTTTGATAATGTGGATGATTAGTTGAAACCAATTAGCCAGACGATTTTTATACATAAACAATCTCTTACCTTTTTTCCAAGATAAAAAAATAAAAATATATATCTTTCTTTTTCATTTTATGGTTGATATCACAAAAATATAAAATATTTGAAAATAAATAAGAGTAAGGGTAGTGAGTGTCTTTTCTGAAAATTTATTTTTCGGGAAAAAGGAATACCAGATTAGAACAAACATTATTTTCTAGAAAAAGGAATTTAAAATTGAGACATTAGATTACTTTTCTTGACCAGAATCTTTGAAACCAAATAGGCCCTTAAAGTTAAGACTTTTCCCCCTTACCTAACTCCTAGAATTTTTTCCAATCGATATGTATGTTGGAACATTTAAATAAAATTAATTTTTATTAAATTAAATTGAATTAAGTTGGCTAGAATGTTGCTACGTTTTAATCTCATTAACATGAGTTTTCTAGACAACTTTAATTTGGATAATAAACTTACGCAAATTCTCGTATTAAACAATTAGAATTAATGTGAATGCTAAACAGTTCTGTAAGTATTATTCTAAAGCATTCAAAGAATTCCTTGAGTTTAGAAACCATTTTCTTTGGCATTATGAATTTTGATCAGTTATGATTTTATTGCTAATGAGCTGGAAAAAGAAAAACTAATGCATTGCGCGCAAAACATAAATGTACATCATTTCGGTTTGCATTATAGTTATGTGTGCATTCGTTCGTTGGGATACTCAGAAAGAGAAAAATGCCTTCAGCCATTAAATCTTAATCTTTGCTACTGCTATATCTCTTATATACACGTTTGTGTATTTGCGAAGTATATTTCATACTGTCTTATGTTCTTTATAACACCCTCAAAATGTAGCTTTAACAAGATAGAAAATAGGTGTTAGAAAAGTTTGTTATTTTCTAATAATTGTGCAGATTATTAGAAATACCCAACATGTGTGTTGGGCTGTTGTATCATAGGGGTGACAATTTGTGATTGTTCTACTATACCGAAGTTGATACTTTGCAGAGGGCTTGAATCACCTAAAGAAAGCGAAATATCCACACCTCAGCCCTTCTAACGACTAATAGTTTGTTTCTTGTGTTTTATTTTTTGTTGATTTGCAAGTCACTTGGACGGTTGGAACAACACTCTATACTAAGACTTTTCTGTTTGCCTAAATTATCTCTAAGATAGGACTTTTACGAGTGCCTAATCCAACCTCCTGGACTTAGGACTTTTATCAAATGTCTAACTTAGTTCTAAAATAGGACTTCTTTTAATTACCTGATCCAATCTCTTGAACTTGTGGCTTTTCTCCATCTCTTCTTGCTCCCTTTTTCTTCTTGCCTAAATCAAATTAATGATCATGAGACTTTTACAAGCTGCCTAACACCTTTAGGCTAAGAGTCAACCCTAGATGGATTTCGGTGATGGGCTTGGAAATTTACAAGAAAAAAATAAGGAAAGAAAACATAAAATTGGAACTTAAATCAAGAGATTAAGAAACTCGCAAAATTTAGCAAGAAAAAAAAACTTACTTGCTGAAAAAATAAAAGAGCAATAAGGAAGTTAACAAAAACAAGGAGTAGGAATTAGGTACATGCATAAAACCTTAATTCCTTCTCAACTTAAAAACCCTAAGTAAAACCCTATATGGATTTCGGTGATGGGCTTGGAAAGAGAAATTCATCACCTTTATGGTATAAAGGGTGAACAAAATTCCCTTTAAAAATAATAGAAAAGAACTTCTAAAACTATCACAAACAGGATTTTAAGAAGAGAACCCTTTTGGAAACTACTAGACTTTGTAAAGTTGTAAGAAGTTTATGGAAACTGACTAACTCTAATTAAACTAGGAAAAGAATTAGGTAACATATACAAAACCTAATAATTCTCAAAAACCCCTGTATTTTGATGAGAATTCTGTGAATGGGCTTCATGAATGGGCTGGCCGAAATTAACAGTTGCGGAAGCTCAGGTTTCGGCCCATCTGGCTGTTACATGCATTCCGGATCCATTGAGAAGCTTTCGGAATCATTTTGAAATGTTCTAAATCAAGAAAATCAAGATTTATACATTTCTCCAAGATTCTTTTGTAGTATCCACTTGATAGATCGGGAAGATGGAAATGCTTCAAGATCGATCAAGCAATGTTCCCAGAAATCTTTCTGGAAACTGCCAAATTTGTATTTGAAGTAGTGGATGGCCGAGAGGCTTGTTGATTGCCTCCTTTGACCATTTCCTCTTCCTTGCAATACATCTCATTGGACTTGCCTTCGGATTGACTTGACAAATGCTAACTTAGCTTGTGTGAGCTAGGGATGACCTCATCAATCCCTCCTGGTTGGGAGGGATTCATCCTCGAATCCATTCTGTTAAGAATTAAAACGAAGCAAGTCAGTAATATTAAACACCAAACAGATTTCACACTTACCTTTTGAAGTGTTGCTATTGCTAGCCTTTCTTCAATCCCTCTGTGTGCTTATGGTAGAAAGTCGCCACTTCCTTGGGCTTGAAATTTCATCACAAATGACAATCACCCTTGATTCTTCAAGAACCTCTCAAGAACATTCTAGACTCTTGTAAGAAACTATTGGGAAGCACCTATAATTTCCTAAACTTATCAATACTCCTCAAGAATGATTACATAACAGTTAAGAAATATAGCATCTTAGCCAGGTATATGCAACAAACATAAACTCAACACTTTAAATTAGGACAAATTTATGTATCATATGTATGACATACAAACTAGCATAATAAGATCCTAGAATGTCACAGATCAAATGCATATATTTAAGCACCACTGCAACTATATAAAAACTGTCCTACTTGTAAACTAAGGGTAACACATTTCACAGTAATTCACAATTTTCCAGGCAGACAATATGGCATGTTAATCTTTAAAACATCCTCATGTCAAAAAAGTCAGAATTGCTAAATTAGAACACAAGAATTCACTAATTTAACAATTAAGCACTTAGAAAACCATTCGAGTTTTAACACCAACAACAAAGGAAAAGATACCTACTGTCGATTTGCCCAAATGGAGACTATTCACAATTTCAGAAATTGGTTTTTCTTAGTCATGCTCATAACTGAAATAATGGAAATAAAAGGAGAAATAGTTTAAAGGCATACACTCTTTGAAGGATACCCCTATACTTATTTTACCTTGATCCCTGGACACAAGAAGGTTCGTTGATGAAACTTGTGGAGCCATAATCACAAAAGTTGTATGACTCATAATCACAAGTTATGGTAACCAACAGAAATTGCATGTATAACTGATATGAAAACCAATTAATGATAACAGAGACAATTTATGATAAAGACATCCTAAGGAATAGTGAACTACAAAATTATGCAGTTTTAAACCAAAAGATGTATTCCGTAAAGCAATGCACATGTTTAAGATTCACAAACCCTAGAGTTAGTAAGATCTTTAGCATGAATGGTAACCAATAGAAGAAGAATCAATGTAAAAGTAAAACGTACATTTTTAAAGCATGCGAAAAGATACCTTATACTATGACTTACACTTTTGATTCCCAGGCGCAAGAGTTTCTGGAGTCCCTCGTGGAACCGCCATCAACTTGCTATGCGTCGTAGAAGCAGCAATCCAACCAAGGAATCCCTACAAAACAAAACAGAAAAGTGTTGCTGGGAGGTATCCCGACAAATGAATTAGTGAGCTTAAAATCTGTAACAAATTTTCAGCAAAAATATGAAGTATAAGAGTAAACTTCACACGCATATCAAACCGCCATACACGTCCTCGAACTAAGCAAAGAAACTGCTTTAGAACCTAAATGGAACAAGGATCATGCCGTCCAGTGTCGGTGGGCACGACTTCTTGTAGTTGATCAGGAGTTCTAAGAACTTCTCCATTTGGACTTCCAAGGCCAAGTAAGAAGAAACAACAATGGCACCAAATCTCTCTGTAGGGGTCAATTTGCACAATGTTGTAGCTTTATAAGTCATTGCAGGGATCTCATAGAACGGAACCCTAGTAGGTCACAAAGAATCATGGGCAACCAAGGCACCAAATCTCCCTAGCGGGGTCAATTTGCTCAAGGCTGATCGATTCTGAAAGTACCAAAAAATATCCTACTAAGAACAAGTAAAAGTGAGTAGGGTAACCTTACCCCCTTGTTCCCCTAGTATGCACCCTCCAACAAAACTACACACAAACCAGTGTATCGCTCGTAGTGTGACGCCCCCCGCGCCGATCCCGTCTCCTGAGAAGCCATTCCTGTGAAGGAGTCTGCCGGTTTGGGGGGTGGCGGGTGACGCCCCAGATTCACCACCCTGCATACAAGGGGTTGACTTCACCGGATGCCTGTCTAGTTTGTACCATGACTCAGTATCATTTAGAACAAACCAACCGTTCATTATTTCAAAAAAAATCTTAATTCTATTACACAGCCCTATTTTACAAAAGTTCTCAAAATACAAACCAACTAAAACCTTCTCGCTTTTCAACTTCAATAAGCTATCATAGGGGTTCAGGTTGTCCTAATCCCAATACTGAGCACAGTTATCTGGGTACAACCTATTGTAACAATTTTATGGAAAACAGAAAACAAAACAGGAAAATGGAATGAGCCCATGCCCAGTGATAGTTCACCATTTTCGCAAACATTTACTGAGTTGCATAAATTACCCATGCATATAATTCAGGAAAATCCTAACATATAGCAATCATGGCTCAAGCAGTAATCACAGACATATAATGAGGATGAAAGGCAGCCGTCAAAGTTCTATATGAACGATGAACGGACCGACATTTCACCTTGGCATTCATACATATATTCTGCATTCATGTAGTTCAGGCATTCATTAATAAAGATTCCTGACACAAGTTCCTAACACAGATTTATGGCAAAAGTTCTTGACAACAGATTCATACATGAACAATCACAAGTTTGAGTATACAAACCAAACGCATAGATTCCTGGCAATAGATTCATAATAGCAGATTCATGACACATAGATTCTTGGCAATGTATTCATGATAATAGATTGATTCCTGACAATGATTCCTGGTAACACATTCATGATAACAGATTGATTACTAACAATAATTCCTGTCAACGATTCATAATAACAAATTGATTCCTGACAATGATTCCTAAGAACAGATTCCTTTCACCAATTATGTTAAACTACTCATTCGTTCTGTTTGGGTCCCATTCATAAATTTATAATCTCAAAAGGTACACCAAGTTCAAATACCCAAGATTCACACATGTATCACCACAAGTTACAGCACACACACAAAGCATATCGGGAATATTCACAAATACATATGCAAAAATGCGAATGAGCTTTTCAAATCTCAAAACATTTCACACATTATTTTAAAAGTTTTGTAAGACATGCCATCGCAATGACTCCAATTTAGATTCAATTATTAATTGTGTTAAAACGGTATCCATTTTCAGTGAGAAACTCATCTCAGTCTGAAGATATACGCCAACGTTCTAGCTATCTATCAGATCTGCATATATTTCAGGTTCTAGCAATTCAGTAATTATTTCTAATTAATATATTTCCAATATTCTTTAGCTTCAGACATATTTCGGGAATTAACTAAATAAGGGCGAAAAGGTAATTTATCTATTTTTCGTAAAAAGGACGTATAGCATAATCATTACTTAGAGAATATCTACACTATTTAATATAAACTAACATATGGTTTACTTATGAGTGCCATTTGGCTGCCAATAAGTTTAACATTTAATATATATATATATATATATATATATGCCATGTGGCTGCTACTTCAGCAGTATATATAGGCCATGTGGCTGCCATTTCAGCAAAAAAATTTAATAAGCCTCACATTTAATTTCATATGTCCTAGCATCATCTTCTTCTAATAATTTCATAGCTCTCAAATCTTATCATCTTCTCCACTCCAACTACCCTTTTGTATTCCATCATAGACAAAGCTCCATATATAAATATGAATCCAGTGCTTCCAATTCTTTGACTCCAACGAAAATTTCAAAACAGAACTTCTCATATGGCCATTGTCGAAGTCAACCATCTATAACTCTTATGTTCATCCACATGTCCATATTTTCCGTCTCTCGAACTTTCGTAAGTAATCCTTCCATTGATCAATTGTCTTAGTATAATATCCTTTTGATTTTTATTTTTATTTTCAATGTGATTCTTAGGTCACTGACATCAAATTAAATGTTGAGGCAAACCCTTTCGCTAAATTTTCAAACAGAATATTTCAACGTCCAAATCATTGCCAGACTATTAATCTTTACAGGTTGTGTTCAAAACTTTCATATTCTATTAGCATAATGTTTTATTTATTAGCAAGGCTTACAATGTTTGGTTGTTTTTATAGCATTTAATGAAAGTTTCAACCGCCCGAGACTCTTTGAGTTTGATTTATTTGGATGTCTCAAATCTTTCTGGCGTTTGCTTTCCCTGTTGTTTATGGCATGACAAGTGTATGAAGATTCTTCTATAAGAAGGTGTTTGTGGTTGAGTACACATTTTAATCTAACGTTGTCCTCTGAAGTTAAAGGTGGAACTAGAATTAGGACAAGTACTCCCCTCCCCTCCCCCCCCCCCCCCCCCCCCCTCCTCCCCCTTTCCTCCTCTATATTTTGCACATTGTACTCATGCATTTCCCTCATAGTTTCTTACCTTACTGAACCACTTAAAGCTTTTGTTGATTTTGTTGTAATCTTAAATTTAAAATTATGAAATTTGTACTAATAGCATATTATGTGTGCTTCTAAAGCAAGCTCTTTGGTGATAGTGTTGGAACTGTTACATTATGTTGTTAACGATTTTTATATTGGTGATTTTTAGATTTTGTTTTTGTTCTTGAAGAGTTACTACTGAATTATTGTGAAAAAATTCTTTTGAATACGCTTGACATAATTAAATTGCTCTTCGTTCGATAATTTGTAATTTTTTCTTCTTTTGTCAATCAATGTTGTCATATGGGTTGTGATTACTGATTTTATTGCTATCAATAAATGTCTTAATTGTGCCAAAATACAAACACTTAGAAAATCTTTCTATTTAAATTTAAAATAAAACAATCACTATAACCTAATAATATTAATGGGCATATGCCGGGCATTGCACGGCATACTCCATCTAGTATATATTTATCTTGAAAATAACTAAGAAAGCATAATAGTTATAAGTATTATGCCGCAAAACTTAATTTACTTATTTTCTTATTCAAAAAGAATTTATAACCTTTAAACATTATTTCTAATTTATTTAGCAAATAGTCAAAACTTAGGCAAAACTTATAAAAATTAATACTTAAGGAAATATGGGTGTAAAATCCTTAAAATACTTGTTAAAATAATTTTAACAAGGATTTATAAAGAAATAACTAAAAAGAATTAAAATTATGAAAAATAAAATTTTCACTTTCCGAATAGTTTTAACCCGATTTCGAATCGGTTAAAGCCGATCCAGTAATTACAAAAAACTCCTCGGATCAGTTTTACCCTATTGTAAATCAGCTAAAACTGGTATGGTATTTACAAAAAGGTCCTTAATTAATTTTTCTGTTTTAAAATTGGCAAAACCATTTTGCAATCAGTTTTAACAATTTCACAAACGGCTGTAACCAGTTTCACAAACGGTTGTAACCAGTTTTCTTGCGCTAGAATCGGTTTTACCCGATTGTAAATTGGTTAAAACCGATTCGTGCCCAGAAAATGGGTTTTCAATTTTTGCTTCGGGTTTTCCAAAAAAAGTGTACCAAGCTTCGTTTTTCTTTGATTCTTTTTGCCAAAAATCATTTCTACAATACTCCTATAACATTCCTAACATTTCAAAATATTTTTTTAATGTTCAAAAATGCAAGAATTAATCAAATCTTAAGAAAACTATAAAAACTAAAAAATTCAAGATTTTTGCATTATGATTCCAATTTCTAACATAAAATCACTTACCCTTTGATTCTTCAAGCTTCCTAGGTTACTTCCTTCGGATTGGAACTCAAGCTTTACGTCAAAATCCTTGCTTCTTCCTTTTTCTTCCTATTTTCTACACTTTGAGCTTTCTCTCAACTTTGAGGTTTGATTTTCCGAAAATGGAATGTTTAGAATAGTTTTCTAGGGTATTTATGGGCCTCAAGGACCATATAAAACAAAGTCTGTGGGTAGAGAGACCCCTAGGCTCGTAGCTTGAGCTGTAAGTATTTTTTTTTTCAATTCTTACATGCAATCGGTTTTATCCGATTGCATGACCGGTCGTAACCGATTGGAATCGGTTTTACTATCGGGTAAAACTTTCATTAGGCGGTAATTACTTTTTTTATTATTTTACCAATCGATTTTACCGATTGATCAACCGGTCAAAACCGATTGTGCCCAAATTCTATCCACTCCAATCCATTTAACCCGATTGTCCTCAAATCTTATCTTCACCAATCAGTTTTACCCGATTGGTAATAGGTTAAAACCGATTTGTCCAAATTTTATCCTTTCCCAATCGGTTTTACCCAATTGGGAAATGGGTAAAACCCATTGTCCAATCGGTTTTACCAGTTTCCAAACAGGTAAAACCACTCGTAGGTGGTTAGAATCTTCCATTTTTACTGTTTAAAATGGTGAAATCGGTTTTACCTGATTCGGGACTAGGTAAAACCGATTCACCCTTTTTTTTTTTTTTTCTAATTGCTATTTCTGAAAATTCCATAAATTCCTAAATCATAACATTCCTAAACACATCATATCTCATGAAATTTAGAATCAAAGCTATTAAATTAATTCACATAGATAAAGATTTGAAATCGAAATAAAGAAATTCTTTTTGAAATAAAATATTTGAGGACTTTTAAAATCTTTCTATAGAAATAATTTTAGACTAAAATTATTTTAAAAGAAATTTCTTTAATAAATATTCATAAAATATTTTTAAATACCTCGATCTAATTTTGAGGTGGATTTTAAATACTAAAATTTTACAGGGTTTCACATCCTTTCCCCCTTAGGAAATTTCGTCCTCAAAATTCTTCACTAGTTGTATTTTAAGCTAGACATAGACAAAGTTTAACTTTGAGGTTGATCTTGATCCTTAACCTGAATTATGAAAATAGAGGTAATACTAGAGTCAGTATTTTAAAAATCAACTCATTAATCCTGTTACCAATTTAAATCCTTTTACGAAAATAAGTACTTGAAATTTTTATGGTTAGTAAAAATCTCAAGGATTACTCCGTAAATGTGGGGTCTCCATTTCTTAAGGGTAGTATTATCATCGCCAATTCAAGGTCATGAGTTGGATAATTCTACTCATAAGGTTTCAATTACCTCGATACACAGGCAACGGTCTTTCAATCCTATATTCATTCGCATCATAATCCTTCCAAGGAGGCGTTATTAGAAACCACAACACTATCCTTTCTTTGTGGTGGGGTTAGGAGTGGAGTTGTGGTTAATCTTTTCTCTAACTTGTGGAAACAAGTTTCCATTCTATATCTTTATGGGTTGACTAGTTAATGGCCTAGCTAGCCTTAAAAAGTTTCTGATGTAGCATTGGTATTGTCTAATTAAGAAAACACTAAATCTTAGTCACATTTCTAGGTGAAGTTCATTTTGTCACTGTTCTTACTCTGGGCGGATCTACGGTTATTTAACCCTTAAAGATAACATGCTCTAAGAAAATGCCTCATCTAACCTGAATTCACATTTATTCAACTTAGTATACAACTTGGGTTTTTGTCCAAGTGTGAGATATTATTCCAGAATGATTTTAATGTTCTTCAACCAATTTATACTAACTTAAAAATATATATATTATTTTTAAAATTACCACAAGTTGATCCTATTAGATAAATCCTGAGCCATTTTAGTAAAAGTTGTATAGTTTTAACAACAGAAATAATGGCTGATACTTTCCCCCTTAAGGTCATATTTACTCCAAACTCAGGTCCTCTTAGATGGCAGGGTTTAAACTTCCTTGTTTAATATTCTTAACTACATATCATATTTAGAAAATCAAGCCATATTAAGAATACTTCTTATTCCCTGAAAGGTAATAAAATCAAACCTACGGTTAAGCGTCTTCCTTCACTTTTAAATTTACATTCTCGATACATGTTACCAGTAATACTTGGGTTATTACTAACAGAGGTACTTACTTCTAATAACGGTTCATTCCTAGAATGCATATTACTAATAAATTTAGGACTAATAACTAAAGGCGTTGAACAAGGGTAAATTAAAACTTTTAATTAGTTATACAAACATAGCGAAAAATTACATCAGTGATTGAGACAATTCTAGCAAACTAAGATTTTATTCCCTCATCACCTATATTCTTCTATGGTGATTATCATTAAGTTGAAAACGTCTAGCATTTAAACCTCTTAACATCTTTGGACATTGTTTTACCCTATGATCAGAACTACCACATCCTAAACATCTGTTGGCCTTACTCCAACATTCCTTTTCCTCATGTCCAGTTCTGTTACAAAACTTGCATCTACCTAAAGGTGCGTTCGGATAATAGTTACAAATCGGTCCTGCTCCCCGAAGGCTTTGTCCTAGTGCCAACTTATGTGCCTGATTACCTTGAAATACATAGTTTGCATTTCTTGGTAGTTTAGGTTCCTAATTTAGGTTATCCCATTGACGGATCTGACCTTCTCGAGTCAATCTTTTTGCCTCCTTAACTCTTTGGGCACTTTCTACTGCTTCCACAAACGATCCATGATGAGATGCAGCCAAAACTTCTTGCCACTCGGTCCGAAGTCCTTGAAGGAATCGTTTCTTCCTCTAGCCATCAGCACTAACTAAGGCAGATACGTATATAGAGAGTCGGGTAAATTTAGCCTTACACTCAGAAACACTCATTGCTCCTTGTTGTAAACCTGTAAGGCATTTTCCCTTCTCTCCTGAATAATCACGGGAATGTAATTTGCCTTGAACTCGAGCGCAAAGTTCTCCCAAGTTTTGGGAGTCTGAGTGATATCCCACTTTGTATGAACCAAGGTCCACCAATCCCTAGCATCTTCATCTAACTAGAAGACGCAAAATTAAACTTTCTTTCCTTAGAGTAATCCAAGGTACAGAAGATAGTCTTCATTACTTCTAGCCAGTTCTCCACGGCCTCATCTCCCATCTTACCGTTAAACTTAGGTGGATGAAACTTTTGGAATCTTTCCAAAGCCACATCCTCCATCTCAGTATGATGATAAGGTTCACCTTGTTCCTCAAGTCTGGTTATAACATTGGTTACTTCTTGTAGATAGCAGTAACCTGTCCAGCAAAATGCTGTAATCCCTGTTCCTCTTGCCCCTATTCATCTTGTTCTAGTTCATCATTTTCTCTCTCAGCCGGTCCTTGGCCAATGTCAAAATCGTGCCTCTCGTTCTCCATTGCCTATCCCTGCAACAGGTTAATAGAAATTAGGGTTAACTAATTAGGTCCTTTTCCTATAGCTCAATCTGTTGAGTACCTATATATATTTTTAATTTTGAAAAGTTAAGTGTTTTGTTGTATATATATAATTAGAATGGGGGATCAAACAAATATATAAAAGCATTACAAGCTTTTATTCAAGAAGCAATTAATAATAGTTTCCAAAGAACTATTCAAAGACAACTTTACTGTTACACCGATTTAATTTGTATGAAGGAAATTTCAACAATTCAACTTTAGGTTGGTCATCCTCAGATGAATTAACCATAATTTCCAACCACGAATCAATCAGTAATAACATCATGCTTATTACTTTTCAATTCAAGTCAAACTATTCCAAAAATTCTCAAGAATTCCAACCACTTATAAAGGTCACTTTTAAATCTAGACTAGGCATAGCTGATCCCATAACCCACATATGCTTGTAAAGCTTTTATTCTAAGTCATCCCATACCTAGGTCCTTGTTCAAACCTACAAGTTCCTATGCATCCCAAGTCTTAATGCTCTTATACCATAACTGTGACACCCCAGATCCACTACCCCGCATACAAAGGGTTGGCTTCCCCGGATGCCTGCCTGGCTCGCACCAGGGCTCAGTATCGTTCAGAACAAACCAGCAATCCTTTATTTTTAAAAAAATCTTAATTATATTACACAGTCCAATTTTACAAAAATTCTCAAAATACAAACCAACTAAAACCTTCTCTCTTTTCAACTTCAATCAGCTATCATAGGGGTTCAGGTTGTCCTAATCCCAATAGTGAGCGCAGTCATCCAGGTACAACCTATTGTAACAATTTCATGGAAAACAGAAAACAAAACAGGAAAATGGAATGAGCCCATGCCCTTCACCATTTTCGTAAACATTTACCGAGTTGCATAAATTACTCATGCATATAATTCAGGCAAATCCTAACATATAGCAATCATGACTCAAGCAGTAATCACAGACCTATAATTAGGATGAAAGGCAGCCGTCAAAGTTCTATATGAACAATGAACGAACCCGACAGTTCACCTCGGCATTCATACGTATATTCCGCATTCATGTAGTTTAGGCATTCATTAATAAAGATTCATGACACAAGTTCCTAACACAGATTTATGGCAAAGGTTCCTGGCAACAGATTCATACATGAACAATCACAAGTTCGAGTATACAAACAAAGCACATAGATTCCTGGCAATAGATTCATAATAGCCTATTCATGCCACATAGATTCTTGGCAACATTTTCATGATTACAGATTGATTCCTGACAATGATTCCTGGCAACATATTCATGATAACAGATTGATTCCTGATAACGATTCATAATAATATATTGATTCCTGACAATGATAGCTGGCAGTGATTCCTGACAACAGATTCCTTTCGCCAATCATATTCTTATACTCATTTGTTCAGTTCGGGTACCATTCATAAAATAATAATCTCAAAAGGTTCACCAAGTTCACATAGCCAAGATTCACACATGTACCATCACAAGTTACAGCACACAGACAAAGCACATCGGGAATACTCACAAATACATATGCAAAAACGTGAACGAGCTTTTCAAATCTCAAAATATTTCACACATTATTTTAAAAGCTTTGTAAAACGTGCCATCACAATGACTCCAATTTAGATTCAATTATTAATTGCGTTAAAATGGTATTCATTTTCAGTGAGAAACTCACCTCAGTCCGAAGATATACGCTCATGTTCTAGCTATCTATCAGATTTGCATATATTTCAGGTTCCGGTAATTCAATAACTGTTTCTAACTAACAGATTTCTGATATTCTTTAGCTTCGGACGTATTTCGGGAATTAACTAAATAAGGGCGAAAAGGTAATTTATCTATTTTCCGTAAAAAGGACATATAGCATAATCATTACTTAGAGAATATATATATTTATCTTGAAAATAATTAAGAAAGCATAATAGTTATATAAGTATTAAGTCGCAAAACTTAATTTACTTATTTAAAAAGAATTTATAACCTTTAAACATTATTTCTAATTTATTTAGCAAATAGTCCAAATTTAGACAAAACTTATAAAAATTAATACTTAAGAAAATATGGGTGTAAACTCCTTAAAATACTTGTTAAAATAATTTTAACAAGGATTTATAAAGAAATAACTAAAAAGAATTAAAATTATGAAAAATCAAATTTTCACTTTCCGAATCGGTTTTATCCGATTTCGAATCGGTTAAAACCGATCCAGTAATTGCAGAAAACCCCTCAGATCGGTTTTACCCAATTGCAAATCGGCTAAAACTGGTATTTACAAAATGGTCCCTAATTAATTTTTCTGTTATAAAATCGGCAAAACCGTTTTGCAATCGGTTTTACCCGTTTCGCAAACGGTTGTAACCGGTTTTCTTGAGCTAGAATCAGTTTTACCCGATTGTAAATTGGTTAAAACCGATTTGTGCCCAGAAAGTAGGTTTTCGATTTTTGTTTCCGGTTTTCCAAAAAAAGTGCACCAAGCTTCGTTTTTCTATGATTCTTTTTCCCAAAAATTATTTCTACAATACTCCTATGATATTCCAAACAAAATTGTTTAGAGGGATGATTGGTAGCTTGCTTTATCTCACAGCTAGTAGGCCGGATATTATGCATGTTGTATGTTTATGTACTAGATTTCAAGTTGCACCTAAGGAATCTCATTTGTGTGTCATTAAAAGAATTCTTATCTACTTACAACACACTCTTGATTTTGGTTTGTGGTGTGCTAAGTGTAAAACCTATGATTTAATTGGCTTTACGGATGCAGATTTTGGGGATGTTTAATTGATAGAAAAAGTACAAGTGGAACATGTCAATTTTTTGATAATTGTCTAGTGTCATGGTTTAGTAAGAAACATCCTAGTGTGTCTTTGTCTACGGCGGAATCGGAATACTTAGCCGCCTCCTCCTGTTGTCAACAAATTCTTTGGATGAAGCATGCTTTACTTGATTTTGGCTTGAAATTTGATTGTGTACCCATTACGTGTGACAATACTAGTGCAATCAACATTTCAAAAAATCCAATTCAACACTCAAGAACTAAGCACATTGATGTTAAGCATCACTTCATTAGAGACTTAGTTCAAAATGGTGAAATTTGTGTATGTGCCTACCAAGCATCAAATTGCCTATATTTTACTAAACCATTGTCAAAGATCAATTTTATTACTCGAAGGGCTTAATGTTCAATGTATGCCTTGATTGGTCCTTGCACCTTGTATACTCTTTTTTGGTGATGTCAAAAAGGGGTGGGAAATTTGTGGGTGCATAATTAAGGAGGGAGACAGTACACTTTGGGGGGGGGCAAAAAAAATTTTGGTCAAATTTCCATATTTATTTTGTCATCATAAAAAATGGGGAGATTGTTGACCTATGGTCTCAATCTTAGTTTTGAATGATGACTCAACAAATATGTGAAAATGAATTTAATAGTTTGCTAAGTGACAATGCAGATAAATGCTCACTGGGCCATCCGAGTAGCCGTGCGAGTCGCACGCTAAATTGCACAAGGCAAATCGATCCAACATTTAGAAAGAAATCTTGTCATTTCATGACTACCAGTCGCACGAGCAACCGTACGAGTCGGACGAGCCATCGCAGAGCCAAAAGCCTTCAACAACACTTAGAAGATTTTTCAAGCCAATTGTGACTATCAACCGTGCGAGTAAGCGCACGAGTCGTACGACCTTTCGGACACACTACAAGACGAAGCATTAAATGCAAGGAAGAAGTTGTCTGAACCTTTGAGTGACAAAGCAAAAGCAAAACAAGCACAGTTCCTCTCAGACACGAGAACCCGTGCGAGTGGCACAGTAACTCGGACGAGCTACGGACAAGGATAATAAATGCTAAGTCAGAAGGAGCGTCTGGAGCATTTGACCGTTTGACTAAGTAGCACGCGCAAGGTCTCTCACATAAGAGAACCTATGCGACTTGTACGAGAGATAGAACAGCAAACAGACAGACACATTAAATGCATGCATTATGAAGTCATTTTAGTGTTGGGCGAAATTCAAATTTCAGGAGTCTGGTCTGAGAAATCATGCCAGTCGGACATCCTCTCGCACGATGTCCAGCGAACTGACTTTAAAGATGCTTCACAAACCAACAAAGCAACTTCAGGGCAACTATAAATAGAACCTTATAGAAGACATTTAAACGCTCTCAAATTATTTCAAAGTTCTAGCATTCGTTGTCATAGCTTGGAAGTGGAGTAGCATTCATTGTCAAGGAAAGTTAAACCAATATAAATTGCTTTGTTTTCTTACTTTGTTTTCTTACTTGCTTTACACTTCTAATCACACACATAGCACAAAAAAAATTTCAGTTTACTTAGTTTATTTTTAACCTAATTCACCCCACTCTTAGGTTTAACTTAGTTGCATTTTCACCGACTATCATTTTTGCAAAATGACATTTACATCCTTAAACTGTTCAAACTACAAAACGAAACATATAAGGTTTAGAATCTACAAAATGAACTTTGTGAAACGTATAAACTTGAAATAAACCCTGCAAAGCATATACATTGTACTATAATATATAGGTTAAAAAATTGTCTTTTAAGCTTTGAAGGATGGAACCGAGAGTGAAAAATGAATCAAATAAGCCGCGTTATGCATATCGAATGTAACCAACTTACAAAATGGTCCAAAATTTACAAGGATACACTTTAACCCTATCTTCTAATTCTTCTATAGCCCACTAGCCTACGGTTCTAGGTTAACATTCTGTCACGGTATAATCTCTCTGATGAATGGGGCGAATATGTTAGTGAACTGAACCTAACAAAACTCTCCATCCGGCAACTGCTACTGACGCCATCTCGCCAAAGAGAGAAACCATTATACCCTGCCATTTGTAGTGGTTCTAAAACCCAAAGGGTGATTTCCTCCTGCTTCCACCCTCGCCATATTGTTCATTCCACTTCCTCAATTCGTTCATACTCGTCGCGTCATATGCTACTGAAGGGCCAACCTGAAAATCAATTGGGAACACCAAATGTTATATTTACTTTATCTGAAGGAAAAATGAAATAAAAACTGAGGTTTCTCAAAATTATAGCTTAGAACTGGCTCAGGTATGATTAATCATTAATTATCACCGATTCTTGAAACATCCCATTTCTTTCACCGGTTCTTCAAACATCCCATTTCTTTCTTTCTGCTACTCTATAAATTACCCCGGTGAGACGAAACAGAAGAGACTGGAAATAACTTGGCCATTGGCCTTGCACCCACCCAAAAACGTCAAAGAAATCATTCATTCATCCTAAAACCATTTATCCTACTATGTAGAGTAGGCAATATGGATCATATTTCACTACAGTATTCAATTGAAACACATGATTGCGAAACAATCATTCATTACATGAACACCAATTTTATGAGTGACTCAGGTTACTTGAACTAAGTTTGTGCAAGCAGCATTTCACATTAGCAGGCAATGTCAAGCATTTTCATATGAATGGATATTCAGGAAGCCTGCGAAGACCTGAAAACTCAATCATCCATTTCAGTAAGAGAGTTTATGACAGGAACCAAATTCTCCTTTCCACTCGAGCGTTCTCTGTTTTACATAGAATGACTTCTCCAACGTGAAAGAAAAAGTGCTACCTGGGAAATAAAAAGGAGAGTATATTCACAAGTCTCATTGCACAATGATTTTCCCTAATCCAGGAATTAAGCCCATCGTCAGACTTTTATCGATCTCACTCGTTCAACATACGCGCCTACTGATACTTACTGATACTTCCTAGTCCTCACTGACTAGCCGTTCATCCTTTCAAAAATCTACAAGGCACTGACGACAGTACACTAAGGGAGTTAAAGCTGAGCAATTAGTTGATATTCTCCACAGTACGGTAGCACAATTTCAACCTACTTGGATAGCTACACCCAAATTATATTATTTTGGTGACCAATGCCTGCTACAGTTTTAAATATAAAATTAACC
Source organism: Leptodermis oblonga (assembly GCA_016801395.1). Lineage (NCBI taxonomy): Eukaryota > Viridiplantae > Streptophyta > Magnoliopsida > Gentianales > Rubiaceae > Leptodermis > Leptodermis oblonga. Next base: position 26,225,059 of record CM028751.1, read on the forward strand.
AAAAAAAAAAGGTCATACGTGAATTTAAACTGCTAGTCCTGGTTAGTAATTTTTCCCAAGGCCTAAGAGTAATGTTTGTTTGTCCATAACATACCATAGCCCCATGCTGAGATAATGCTTTCTTTCCCATTATATCTCCGACGAAATCACAGATCTAGCAGTAAGGGGTGGATGCAAATCAATGTAAATACTCCGCAATAAATTCAGACAAATAAGAATCTCATTCCCTTGAATTCTTTTCTTTGGTAAAAGTTTTGTTGCATCTTATGCTTGGGGAAATTGGAATATGCATCTAAATGTTGCATAATTCATTTGACCTTTACAATAAATCTAAGATAATGAAATCTTACCTTCGCTTTTGACTGAACAAAGTCTTCTACGGTCAGCGTTCTCAATTTTGAATCAACGACATCTTTCACTCTCTATAAATATGTAGAGTAGGCATGCATCAATCGACAGAATAATAATTAAGCATAAAATTAAGAGAATATGTGGCAGTATTGCCATTTTAGAGAGACAAAAAAGGAACCCCCATCACAATCTCCTTGAAATGGACAATATCCTTTAAAACGTTTGGAAAACATCATTAAAGGTTCTTATCTTCTGGTCTCTCTGTCTCAAAATCAAAGGCCAAAATTGGAAGTCTGAGTTAACTTGTACAATGTTTAGCGGGACATAAGGCATATACAGCTTTCACTAGTGTTCTTATCTTCTGGTCTTTCTGTTCATTCCAATGGAAAAGTTCTGTTTCAAAAAGGTACATTTTTCTATGGATTTTAAGGTACAACACCTAAAATAAGTAATTTGTCACTATTTTTTCCAATTACGTACTATTTTTTCCAATTATATTAGAAAGGGTATGAAAAGTGAAAAATAAAAGCAGGACTCTTCCATGGGAACAAAAAAGAAAATTAGAAACACAACTCATCCATTGGAAGAGTGGGAATTTTAGACGGGATATTATAGGAATCTTAGGATATTGAAAAAGTTAAGGTACAGGCAATACAAAATCAAGTAACAAGAAAATGCAGACAAGACAATCATAGCGGAAAATCAGGGCTCATAATAGAAAAGCTCATCATAAACATGTTGTATTTGTGCAGTACATATGCCAAGAGTATAAGTTTCTGTAAGGAAAATAAGATTAATGAAAAATTATGTAAGAGGAACAGAAAGATCCAAAATTATAAGAATTACCACATTCTCTTCCTCCAGAAGCTCTTGTACAGGCCTATATGCCGCAGCGACGCACAGATTCTGCAAAATTATTTTAAACATACTGAAAATAGCATGAAGAAAACATGTCTATTCAGATTAGTACATCAATCAACACCTTACCTTTAAATCACTCCCAGAATAACCTTCAGTTACATTGGCAAGATGCTCGAACATAAACTCAGGTTCCAGATTTTCATGAGCCAGAATTATCTTTAGTATTTTGAGACGATTTTCAGCATCTGGTAGGTCCACATATATCCTATAAAGCAATCAAAAAACCAATAATTAGATAAAGAAAATGGACATTTACATATCGGCCCTCTTTTACTCTTTAAAGATAGATGAATAATGCATTATCTTTGAAAGTATGGGACTGGGATCAAAGAAGAGACTATTAGTTTTTGTACTGCCAACATGCATCGACAAGATAACCATTTCACAGAACCTCACCTCCTAGGCAAACGGCGGATAACTGCATCATCAAGATCAAATGGTCGATTTGTAGCACCAAGAATGAGAATTCTCTGGCTCTCTTTTGACCTTAATCCATCCCAGGCTGCCATAAACTCATTTCGCATTCTTCTAGTAGCCTCGTGCTCAAAGGCACCCCCACGAGCACCAAGCAAGCTATCAACCTGCTTGTCCGAGGACAAACGAATAAATAATTTGAAGCTAGAAAATGAATAAATTGAACAAATTCAAACCAAACTACAAGTTATCTCTATGCATATTTGACCTTTCAGATTCATAATAATTAGGAAAGGTTCAAGCAAGGAGGAGGCTTGGTTAGTAATAGAAGTGAAGGAAAAAGAGTTATGAGGTACACTTTTGCCAACAAGTGACATCAGAAATGGTCCAGCAGACAAAGTTGGAAATTGCAATAAAGTTCCAACAACCCAAAGATGGAAAGTAATAGATGTATCTTTGACTCAAATGTTATAAATCAGTTTCTATTAATTATATTTCGATCTCTTTCAATGATAAAATAGCCAACACCAAAAGCACTATAGCCAAAGATAAAATCCTGAAACAAAAGCATACAAACATATAGGCTCTTGATGAAAAAATCTGATAGACAAACATAATTCCACACAATAAAAAATAGTTGCTGTGTTTTTTTTTGTGGGGGGCATGGGGTGGGGGGGTGCAGCGCATAAGGTTCCTGTATATACAGGGCTGAGGGAAAGGTCAAGCCATTAGGACTTGACATATGCAGACCTATACTTTAAATCACATAGCAGCAGCTTTTACTACTATGCCAAAGCTCCCCTTCATATTTCAGCGCACAAACCAATAAAAACACATATATAACTTAAAATAAAAAGGATAAAAAGACAATGACAACTTACTACTGAGAGTACATCAAGATATTAAAAAGCAATTCAAAAAACCTTATGCCCCACATTATATGCCAGCAACCCAAAAGTCGTACAGGTAAAAAGGACAGGAAGCCGATAACAAATTACACAGCCAATAGATCATACCTCATCAACGAAAATTATTACAGGGGCAAGTTTACTAGCAAAGGAGAAAAGAGCCTTTGTAAGTTTTTCAGCATCTCCAAACCACTGTATAAGAAAGCAGCAGGACAATAAATTAGAAGTTTTAGGGAATGTAGGAAAAGATTCATATGAAACCGAAAAATATCATATCTTGCTTTCTCTTTCACACTTTATTATTTTGAAGTTTTTTCAAATAAGCATAAAGATTCAATTTCAACTAATTCTGAGCTTCTTTATACAATATAAGAAAAGGTTAAAGAAAAAGATCACTTCCACTACTTTGAATGAAACCTACAACACAAAAACAAGCATTGCCAGTGCAACGCGACCTTTCTAATTGTTAAATTGCCACAACTATCAAATTATGGTTCGCCGAGACTTTTAATGTGCAAAAAACTTAGTAATTATTCCCTTACTTTCCTCCTAACCTCATAAATGAGGAAAAAGGTTTTGTTAAGTCGAAAACTAACCTAAAATTCTTACACTTCATGATGTAAATCACATAAGAAACCGTGTAACTCGATGAAACACAATAGCGACAGATGATAGCGACTCCACACAGTGGAATAAATACTAACATAGAATTTGTAGATTCAAACAAAAACCACAGTAACAACCTGTAACCAATTAAAAAAGAATGATGCAGACAACCTTCTTCTTTGGCACCACGGTCATAAGCTTCAGTTCATGCTTTATCATTAGCTATAACATTAGAAGATAATCGCATATATTGTTATTTATCCCATGAGATTGAGTCTTCCAAGTCTAGGGAATGCTGTTTCGGAAAAGCCAAGAGCTCAAGGAAAAGTAAAGTTCACAATTTCAATACAGTCAAGCTTCAATTAGGCAAGCCTAGGAAGCTCAACAGTTAATTCTAAGTAATTGCACATTTTTTGCAGGAAGAGCCCAATAAGAACTAATAGATTTTCAGAATTATGCAAAAGTTTCAACTAAATACAGCTTGAAGTAGAAGAAACCTGTTTGGAAGCTACAATGGTAGCTCAGGGCCTGTATGGTCTGCTCCTTTTACATTTTTAAAACACATTTTTCATTTCCAAAACACTTTTAATGTATTAAATGAAAATCCTAAACACATTTTAATACCATACAGGCTCAAAGAGTCTTTACATGATATAAGCTAGAATAATCCTACTCAATCTGTATCTATTTAATCCTGAAAATCAAAGATCTTGTGAGAACACAATTCGAGCAATATGGAAATTACAGACTACCCAGTTCTATCGAAATTCAGAATTTTATTTTGCTTTTTCTTACATTTTTCATTTGACAATCATTTGTCTAACATACAAAAGTAGACAGCAACAACTAAGCTTTTGTCTGACTATGTGGGGTCGGAAATACAGATCATATCTCAGTGTCTCACCATCGTGTACAACAACTAAGCTTTTGTCTAACTATGTGGGGTCGGAAATACAGATCATATCTCAGTGCCTCACCATCGTGTACAGTAGTGGCATATCAATTCATTTATATTCAAATATGACATGTCTTATTTTAAAGTTGTTTTCCGATTTTTTTAGGTCTTCCTCTACCCTTTTTAATATTAATTAATGTTTCTCTGTTTTCTACCCATCTTACTGAGGTATCAAGGTGTCTCCCACATACATGTCCAAACCATCTTAGGCATGTTTCTCTCATTTTTTCATCTATTGGAGCTACTCCTACTTTGTTTCTAATGTTTCCATTACTTATTTTATCTAACCTAGTATGCCCACACATCCATCTCACTGCACTCAGTTTTTGTTCATGTTCATATTTAGTCGCCCATCACTAACCGTAAAGCATAGCTGGTCTTATAGCCGTTCAATAAATTTTTCCTTTTAGTTTCTGCGGTAATTTACGGTCACAAAGTATAGATGACACATTTATCCATTTATTCCACCTTGCTTGAATCCTGTGTTACATATTTATCAATTGCTCCGTTTTCTTTTATTATAAACCCTAAGTATTTAAAACTTTTCGATTCATTTAATTCATGCCCTCCAATTTAACTTTTATAGTATTGTTATCTTCATTATTACAAAAGTGGCAGTGCATATATTCAATTTTAAATTTACTTATAGTAAAACATTTTGATTCTAATGTTTCTCTCAATGCTTCTAATTTAGCATTTACGCCTGCTTTCGTTTCATCTATTATATCATCTGCAAGTAGCATACGTTCAGGGATCACTTTTTGCAAATGTTTAGTAATCTCATCAATAACTGGTGCAACGAGATACGGGCTTAAAGCTGATCCTAGATGTAGACCTATATTATTCGTAAATTCACCAGATATTCCTGACGGTGTCCTTACACATTTTGTTATATCTCTATACATATCTTTTATAGTTTATATATATGCTACCCTTACCCCTTTCCTTACACATTATGTCTCTATTTACTCTCTCATATGCTTTTTCTAAATCTATAAAATATCATGTGTGTCTTGTTTTTCCTCACTATATTTTTCACACAGTTTCCTTATTAAATGTATAGCTTCCATTGATGATCTTCTACATTAGTCTCATTTCTCAATATTGTTTCTGTTACTCTTTCCCATAGTTTCCCAGTATGATTCATTAGTTTAATACCTCCATAGTTTGCACAATTTGTGTATCCCCTCTATTCTTGTACAATGAAATTAATACACTTCTTCTGCATTGATTAGGCATCTGTTTAGTTTTCATAATTATGTTAAATAAGTTTGTAAGCCATGTGATCCCAACTTTTCCAAGGCAATTCCATGCCTCAATTGGAATATCATCGGGACCAACTACCTTACCATTTTTCATTTTTCAGTGTTTTTTCTACTTCTAAAGGTTGAATTTTGTGAAAATATGTTAAATTCTTATGTTTTTTGGTAGACATAATCCAGAACAAGACTTTTGAGCCTCATGCAAATGAAAAAATTCATTCTAAAGTCTATACCACAATGGTGTGATAATGACTCTTCTAGCGGCCTATAAAAATAAAGCACAAGAAAATGAACCTGATGCTAGAATGTACAATAGAGGATGTAAACTTGAAGATCACAATAAAAGATTTGAGAGCGAAAACAAATTTCATTGGCTGAGAAACATAAAGGGAACAAATAAATAAATGTTCAAATTACCTTGGATGTTAATGTAGAACCAGTGATGCTAATAAAATTAGCTCCTGCCTCTGTGGCTAGGGCTTTAGCAAGGAGGGTTTTCCCAGTACCAGGGGGACCAAAAAGCAGTATTCCTTTGCAAGGCTGAGAAAAACCTCAAAAATTAGATTGTAGGAAGAAGCATAGTAATTGCAGAAAATTAAGAGATCAAAGTTTACTCTAATTTCCATCCTGCAGAACATAGGTAACCGGGGCCTATTGGAGCTTAAGAATGTAGTGAACACTTAATTTTATAATATATTACTCTTTCCAGGAAACATTCATATCAAAACATAAAGGAAATTAAATCTGTAGGAATTTTATCATTTTATAGTTTAAATTTAAGAATTCAGCATTCTGGTCAAGACAAAACAAAAAAAACTCTTTACTAGTACAATTTATTGAGTGTTAGTTCAGAAAAATCCTAACATTTTATTTTAAGCAACAGGTACACACCAATGAGGTTAGAAAAGTTTTGAAAATAGCACTTATGTTCAAATGAGAAGGTTTTAAGCTTTAATGAAAATTTAATCAGAACAATAGTTACTTTTAGATTATTTGTAATGCAACTTCTCTTGGGCCTTATCTCATGCTTAAAGATTTTGAATTGAGTAAAGAGACTTCTTATTCTTTTGTCTTCTTTCTTTCAAGTTCACGTCAGTTCTCTCTGTTTCCATAATAGTAACTTGTTATTTACTGCACTTTCCCAACCTTAACCCCAGCAACCAGTTTACCTACTGTTAGATTTGTTTTGCAGCAATAACAGGAAAGAATATGTGCATAATTACAATGGTTAAATTACCCGCAACAAATTTCCATGAGAGAAAAGCTCAGGTCTCCGCATAGGAAGAATTACAAGCTCATTTAGGGCTTTCTTCACATCTTCAAGGGCACCAATGTCATCAAATTTAACACCAATTTCTTCTGGAGGAACTACAGACGAAACAAAGTTGCTCTCGTACTCATCTTTAGCCAAATTCTGCACATTTTATTTCAAGTCACAAAAAAGCCAAGAAAGCTTTCAACAAAGTTTGTGAAGATAAAATACCTTAATACTCTGTGAAGCCTTCTTAGATACTGTTTCCTGAGCCTTTAACCTCAAAATCGCAATTTCAAGGCTTCAAAAGTAGATAAAAATGCATAAGGTAAAATAAAATTTAAGTCTTGTAAATCGAAAATGAAATCCAAAGCTGCAAATAAAGCATGCTATTTACCTCTCTCGCGGTAGATGTAGTCGGTTCCCCTTAATGCAAGGAAGGAGGCAAGATGCCAAGTAATGATTTTTTGCCCAACCAACAACATTCTCAGCTTCTATAGCCAAAAAAGTATATAAACATGACAAGTTTAGAACCAATAATTTTACATATTTAAAATTTTAATCCAGTTTACATAATTGAATTACATATCAAGGAACTAGAAAACAATCATCACTTCCTATATTCTACACAAAGCCAAAAATAGGGGGGGAAAAAGGGCCAATAAGCAAATCTTTCCCAAATTTGAATTTGTACAACACAGAAGCAAATCATAGTACGTTAGATCAAGCCAATAAAATGAACATCTGTTTGTAGTTTCTTTCACAGATAATGGCTGAATGCCTAAGAGATCACTGGAACTTGGGACTATCAGAAGTTTCTTTATCATGTAAAGCTTCCATGTTTATCAATCAAAGCACATGCCTCACATTGTCCCAGAAGAATACAATAAGGATGAAAACAGAATGTTATCAGTTTAATGCACCTTAAAATTCTTAGTTGCACTAGATTTAATGTAAGATCCAGCTATTAGTCACATGGATTATTCTAAGTAAACCCCTCAGTTTCACTCTAACCCATCCCATATTTAGCGATATCAACATTCGCTGTAACGCAGCCCCTGGTCAATCAGTTTATAGAGGTGTTCAATGAAAATATGCAACGTGGACCAGTATAATGTATATAATATCCAATATGAAAAAGAAGCATAATCAATCCCAAAAAAGAGAAAGTGAACTTCTTAAAGCACCCCAGTCCCAGTCTTAAGACCATAACAAGACATGGATGTCCCGCGGGACTTGGAAATTAAATTTACAACAATTGATCTCATATATTATTGTCCTGGTATGCTTGCTTGCTTGCGTGCTATCATTACGCAATCATAGGCATGTATACCAGTAGCTCCTGCCACTCTTGGTTGACATTCTAAGCATATGAAACATCTATATAGACACATTCAAGAATGGAGGGAGAAAGAAATAAAGAAAACCAGAGTCTTGATCCAAACACATAAGGAAATATTCATTGCATTCACTAATACTTCTAAGAACTTTGCTCGAGTAACAAACAAGAACAGTAAAACTGTTGAGCAACACAGAAGGAAAGCCTTTAATCAAATTAATAAACTGTGATGTTAATAACTTACTTCGCTTGGTCAATATTAAATCATCAGTGTTTATATGTAAAAGGTCCGTGCATGCTAGATCATTTTCATCAAGAACCTGAAATAGACATTTTCCACAATTAAATCCAAAGATTAAAAAAATAATCATTGATTTATTTTTTGAATAATAAGCATGATTTATTAGAATGCATTAAAAGGGAGTACTTAATCAATTGCAGAACATTAAAAAATCATAACCAAACAAGGATCAAGCAATCCATTTATATACCTTATGCAATTCATTTATGTTGCTTCGTGATATCACAATCCTCCTGTCTTCTCCTACTTGTTTATTGAATGTTCTAAGAACATCTTCCTCCTGCAGTCACAAAAGTTATGGTGGCAAAGAACAAAGTTTTATCTTAAGAGAAATTAATAATACACTGCTTTGCACTCATAATGGGATGCAGTATATCCATAACCTTTTTAATAAGTAATTGTTGTCCAAATAATAACACCATTATCAGCAAAGATAAAACTTTATTGCGCAGAATGTGAACAGGAATAAGAATCTGTCCCTTGCCTCTGAAAGTTCATCATACCCTTAAACTGCATTAGTCTCCTGCATCATAATGCAATGGAATAGACTACCAATAATACGTAGTACAACGTGGTTCTGAGTCTTACTTTTCCTTGTACTAAAATGCCACTTATGTTTATGATTTAGCAAACCTAGAATCTGGAAAAATACTTCACCCATCCTTACACATGTGCTCAATTAACCTCAGCAGCACGCCAACATACTGAGTTTTACTTTCAAATAGCAGGTAATGAGTGAAACCTTGCACAAATATCAGTCTCCAACATGCCAGGTACAAAGTAAGCATTCATACAGAATTCTCGGCGCTCAGCAGATAATGCTTTGAAAAATAAAATGTTAAAAATAGACCACCAAAGTAAAATAACATATTATAAATTTTGTTTGAAATTTTATATAAAATTAAAAAACACACGCACGCAACAGACATCTTTTTTTTTTTCCCAGGGTAGCAAATTTTAAGTATGCCCTTCCTCCAATTTGTTTGCAACTTGTTTCTCTCAGTATTCCTTTGTTGTTTCATCCTTTCCAAACTGAACTTAAATTTCATATTCAAACATGTGTCATCAAAACAGCAACAAAGGTAACAATGATACATCAGAAGGATAAGAAATATATTTTGGTGAGAAAAACTATACTATATACTAATGATAACGTTATCACCCCCAAATGGAAGATCAAAGATTTAATACCACCATCTCAATACGCAGGAAAGCTCATTGGTTAACATGCCACGCCAACCACTATCTAAACCATGCTTGTAAATAGCTGAAGCCCTACTGCCAAGCTAGAGGAGCCAATCTGTTCTACTATTGTCTTCTCCTTTGAATCTTGATAACCTTGCCTTAACCTTTCCCATAGATAAAACACCCTATTGTATGCCCCCTGGATCACAACATAAACTGATCTTGGAGAAACAGATGTTGACAGAAAAAAGAATAGAGCCAGTATCAGTGCAAGATGGGTTACGCCCTGGAGGTGATTTTAGCAAAAAGTATCTCCCACTCCAAATGCTCCTCATGTAGGTGATACTTCAAAAATCTACTCTAGGATTTCAGAAGCCCAAAGATTTTCAAATTGCACCATCCAATGATTGTATACAATAAAGCAAAGAGGTTGCATGCATGTCCAAAGAAAGCACAGGATTGCCAACCAAAGGTATTTCTCTCCACCACAAAGCAGCTTTCATAATGGAAAATCCCATTGACAATTATCCTTGCCACAACCTTTTTATGGGTTTTTTGTCACTGATATAACTAAGTTGCACAGGACAGTCACCAAGAAACTACATCATTGATGATAATGACAATAACCATAATAACTATAAAATTAGATAATAGTAAAAGTCACTGCATCATGGTAGAGGTGTAGACACCTTTTGTTTGACATTTACTACAGTAGTCGCGAAAGAAATATACCTTTGGGGGAAATATACTCATAACATTTGTGAAGAGCTTATATATTTCGTCATCCACGTATCGTTTTCTTTCTTTTAGTCCTTCCGTAAGTGTCTTCAAAGAAAGAGGCTGCAAAATTAACGAAAATGTGACTGCTTAATGGAAACGAACAGACCCAAAAAGAAAAAAGGTAATCTTTGCACCCACAAGTAGCACCAAAGGAATGGCAATAAATGTCAAGTGTGCAATATAATGAGCGATAATGGTGCAAAGATGTATATGATGCCAGTAAAGCTACTTGTACAGAATTCGTGGGCATATCAATAACAGCAGATGATGGAAAAAGGAACAAATACAGCTCTATGTTGAGAGACCTTATTCAACATAGTATTCTAAATATACACAGATCAAACCTTATGGAGAGAGAAGACATTATTCACAATACACACACAACCAACAATTCAAAATGTTTGCCACTCTCAACATATTCTTCTATGCCCGTGGTCTGGTATAAACATACAAAACCAAAGACATGAAATGTGTGCCAGTAGAAGCTTAAACTTGTCCCAATGTTTTATTTTCCAATTGAATTGGGCAATGCCAAAAAGCATCATTGACTTCTTTGTGGGCTGGTGTCTGAAAATAAGATGTCTCACCCTCCAGCAACTGCTTACACCCTTATTCTCAGAAGAGGAGAAGGGGAGGGTAAAAAGGGAAGCCTCGTCCACAGAAGCTCCCGCATGTGCAAGGTCCGGGGAAGGGCAGGGCAATTAAGGTCTGATGCATGCAGCCTTACCTAGTATTTCCTTGGGAGGCTGTTTCCACCGCTTGAACCCATGACCTCAGGTCACATGGCAACATCTTTCCCCTTTTCTTAACACCCAAGGGCAGGGTGTTAAAAATAAAATAAAAACAAAAGCAACTGCTAAGCTTTTTATGAAAAAGTGAACCATGGTTGTCTTCAAGAAATGAGGATTACCCACTTCACCATCATTATAGTTTCCTAAGGGTAAGGATAGTCATCAGTAACAAGTGCATTCTTTATTGTGTAATGAAAGTCTCCACCTTGCATGCCTTTTTTAATCAAATAAAGTGTACCATCTTAAAGAAAGTAAAATGCATTTGAAAACCAATTTTCACGAGCCTCGGTTACCCAATCATATATATTAATTATTACAAAAAAGTGGGAGAAAATAAAGGAAAACAGAAAAAGAAAATGTAAGGATAGATAGTAGAGAATTAATAGCAAAAGAACAGCCTAATGGTCAATCCATAACAGGAAGTATTACAAGTTCTAGAAGATAAGCGAACAGAATGTAGTGAAATACCAATTTAGCCAGGCGGCCCAAATTCGGAAGTATCATTGTCTGTTAACAGAAAAGGAAAAGGAGTCAAAACAAGCCAAACCATCAAGGCAATGAGAACAAAATAGAGTTTTGTTCACTTACAAATTTCTCTTTTTCTTTTGATCCAGTTTCAACTTTATTTTGACCGCAGATCAGGACAACAGGTCCTGCTAGTTGATCAAACATTTCTCCCAACTTCTGGACGAACTCTTTGCGATTCGACTTGGAAACAGCTCTTGACAGCCACTGAGATGAATCTGGAAAATAGACAATAACTGGTTGCAGAGAAAGCAACACCTGCAAATATTTTAAAGCATGTCTTAAAATACAGCTTAGTTTTTTCCTCAAATGCAACGCAGATAATAGGTTAAACATAGGACCTCATGAAGTGCCTGAATGACGATGTAACTGTCTTCAGACTGAGCATCTAAATCAACCTCAACATCCTTTACTGCAGATAAGGAGCAGCCGTAAGTTTGGATACAATAGTAGGAAGAGAACTGACATGGAAAAAGGAGGAAAAGAGCAATTCATTGGTTTGACAGGAGTCTAGGCACCAAACAGCAATGGTTAGATAGTAAAACTAAAATAGAAGCAGCAAAGTCGCAAATTTAAAGCTTAGATAACTGATTAATGGATTGTTTCAGATTTAAATATTTAATCCAAGAAATTGGATCTAAAAGTGGGATGAGTAGCATCTAAAATATTAGAAAGTCAGAGAAATTGACCTAAAGAAATGAACATCAGTGCCACATTATTTGAATATCATAATACAAATTTTCAATAATGCTAATGATTCTTCATTTATTCCCATGTCAGGAAGGACCTCCAAATTACTCGGAAACTGTGTTGAAGGAAAATTCATATGAATACCACCACAAATAAATATGTCTTCACCTAAAGGAACCTATTAACATTGTCTAAGGTCAATAAACCTCCATAAATCGTGTGCTAAGTCATTGAGCATTAGATAAACTTATTTTAAGGGCCATTTCTCCAAAAGAAAACAAGGCACCTGGACAGGGTAAGATCTGACCTTTTAGAGCATCTGATTCTTGGGGTGAGTGCAATCCTTAATTAACTAAATTAATAGTTAAAAATGAACTTTAGAACATTTACTGAACAGACCACAATGGTCTGCTGCCAAGTCCTTGATTACGCAAGAACATTCATTATTTTCGGAAGTCTTTTTCCATGATTGAGTTCCAAAATGTGTTGCTTTTCAATCAATTCACACAATCATATAGATGCATAGTTAACTACTGAACACAAGTAAACATATACAATAGCCATAATACATCCCTCACCATCTAGCTAAAACATAGATGCAGCAAAGAGAAATGAAGAGCAAGAAGGAAGCCATGAACAAGATGCTGCAGCGACAAAAAGGACAACTGACACAAAACATCAGTCTCACACATCTGTACTCTTAAAGAACATCAAGTATTAAATGCCATCAAACTAGAAAGAGCAACCCAAATAGGCATTGGTGTCAGCAAATCTCTGTCATCACTGCCCCATAAACCCCACCCTTCCATTTCAATTTCCTCATAAGCAAAAACAATATGAGCAGAAATACTACCAAAGTAGTTAATTAACTTTGTAAGGAAACAACCAGACTGCTAAGCATGGAAAAATTCCACCCCAGTAGTAAGGATAACAAACTCGGTAAGTACAAAATTAGATTGGAAGGAGAGTATTACGCCCAAAAGTCATTCTAAAAGTACAGAGAATGTTACGTATATTACTAAATTATTCAGATAACATACTTTTGATCCAATGTAGTGATGGCTTTGTAGCTTCTGAAGAAAGCTTTTCATCTTTCACTCCTACTGTGTTGGATTCACTAGCATCCAAGATGACTGCAACATGATCCCCTTTGACCTCATACACCTCTCCCCGTTGTCCACTGGACAAAGACCTGTAGGGGCAATGAAGAAGTAACCCAACAAAATGACAAATACAGACAACAAAAGAAAATTAATTAAACAGTACAAATTTCAGTTAGGCAGAGTTTCATTCATCCAAGCGAAGCATAATATCAAGGCCAGTAAAGGTATTACTTTACAGAAAAAGAAACCAAAATGATACAGGTATCACCAATGATGCAGGTGAAACTTTCTGCTACATGAACGGAGATCAAACAGAAAAAAAAACATACATGAAGCATTCAACTCCACACAATCTAGTCAACAGAAGTTGTGACCAAGATTTCTTTGATATTTGAGTCACCAGTATGGAGATAGTAATACAGTATTCAATTATAATCATAAGATTTCATGATAGCACTCTATCAAAGGCAAGTCCACTGAAGACATTGCACTCTTAAATTAAAATGGTACGTCGCATGATCTATAAAATGAGAGACAACTCATCTACTTTGGACATGTACCTGACATAAAATCAAGGCCGAGCTGCCACTGATTATTATAATCAAGCATGTCACACCACGAACCACATGAAGTGAAAGAAAAAGGAGGAAAAAATTATTTTAAAAAAAAAAGGAAGTAAGAAACTAGTCAACGAAAATCAAACCAAGATCAATGTGCTAACACTGACAAAATATTCTAAAAGCATTCCAAAATATTCGTAAATTTATGGCAACACTGACATGAAACTAAAACCTAAAGTTCATGGGTCTTTTATGATTGTCATGCAATGTTCTTTAAGTTCAGTAACCACAACTTATGTAAAAGGCATGGGAAAAATAGTAAACCGAAGGAATAAAAGCCCTGGTTACTTTCTCAGAGGAGAACAATTCTCACTAATAGAAAGCTAGAGATTACTTTCTTTCTTAAGAGACCATAGAATTATTTTTCTGTTTCACAATCTAACAGACAAGATCTAATAATAACATAAATTCATAAAACAGGGGGGTTAGGACCAAAGGTTGATGAAAAGTGAGTGAGGTTGATTGCCCTTCAAAAACTCATTCTCTACTGTGTTGTCTATACTTTCAGGAAGCAGATCTTGTATTGACTTTCCTTCTTTCAATCAAGAAGGAAATAGAAGCCAACTAGGAACGTGGCTTTTCTTCCTTCTGTTGCTCCAAAGAAAATTCAATAAAAGAAAGTAACAAATGTATGTAGGAACAAAAGATTGTCAATGGCATGATAATTCAACATTTAACATATTTAATGACTTTAATCAAGGTGCCAAAATCTTAGGACATAAGCCAAAACACTGAAAAGTGAGTAATTTGATAGGACTACGGCAAGTATTTTACAATGGTTAATGAAAATAACTTGATTTATTTAGAACAAAAATAATTCATTTAACTAGCAAATAAAAGCAAAGCATATGTAACTCCTAAACTAAAGTGCAAAGCAACAATATATCAGTGGTTATCAGCTCTCCAAGAAGCAGCATATATTCCTATTGCCGGGAGACGGATTGGAATATCATATAACAAATCCTTTATCCAACTTGTTATCAAAAAAAGAAACAAAATGAGAACACACACAGAGAACCTCCATCTTAAAATTTAGAAAATATTTTATCATAATTTGGAGTGTTGGACGACAAAATATGAACATGAACGAAAAATGAGGGTAGCAAAAATGAGAATGTTAAGATGGATGTGTGGCCATACTAAGGTAGATAAAATAAGTAATGCGAGCATTACAAATAAAGTAGGAGTAGCTCCAATGGATGAAAAAATGAGAGAAACACGCCTAAGATGGTTTGGACATGTACGTAGGAGACCCCTAAATGCCCCTAATAAGATGGGTAGAAAACAGAGAAGCATTAATTAATATTAAAAGGGGTAAAGGAAGACCTTAAAAGAATTGAAAAACAACTTTAAAATATGACATGTCATATTTGAATATAAATAAATCGATGTGTCACGACCGTACACGATGGCGAGATATGAACCATATAGCCAACCCCACATAGTAAGACAAAGGCTTAATTGTTGTTATTGTTGTATAATGCTGGAAATTTGCAAGACTAGCAAATTGTTAGGAAGCGAAGTCCAAATAATTAATATCAACGGCTATCTAAGGTTCTCAAAGTTGAGTAAAAGAATCCCCCAACAAAAAATCCCAGCGGCTCCACCAAAGTCTCTAGCTACATGGCACAATGAACAATTCCCTGATTTAAACTATTATATGGTTATGAACTTTAAATCCCAAAAATATCTAATTCTGTTTTCCAAGAAAAACAAATCATACATATTATCCCAACAAAAACAAAAAATATATGGCAATAGTATTAAATTGAGATCCCTTTTACCGAAAGGAGCTCCAACTCCAACCAGGGTAATATTGTCATGCCATGATAGTATTAACCTCACAGGGTTACTCAGAACACAATAAAATGTTTAATATCTTTGGAAGGAAGCATAAGTGATTCATTTTTTCCTTAACTTCCATGAATATTGATAAGAGATTCACATTAACTATCCCACTAACTATAGGTCATCAAACATTTATAGATTAAGCCTTAACAATTTCAGTAAGTCTTGAGTTGAAGTTCTTTCAGCATGAAGACTTTACATGCCACTCTAGTTTTGGTACTTTGTTTTAACCTTTTGATTATGCGCAACTGTCTATTTGCACCTTTGTCTAGTAGTTATTGCAACCTGCTGATAAATACTACACCTTCTTCACAAGAAAAGCTGAGTGCAGGGGAAGCTCTCTGGCTATATTTTGGTCATATCCCACTGCCTATAGACAAGTGATACATTATCTAAATTCTCAAACAAAAAATTGTATTTCATTAGCCAGTATTGTCCTGACCAGATCCCTAATCACTGCCAAACAGTTATCGCCTCTCAAAGAGAACAATGAAAAAATAAATAAACAAAATTGCATCGACAATGACTTAATACATTCTATGTGGTAGCAAAATTCAGCCTCTTAAAAATACAGTCTACCTATAAAAATCAGGAATTATAACAACAGAGCATCAAAAAACCGCTTGTTAAATAGACATCCAATATTATCAGGTGGTGAGACTCTCAAACCCTCAACTTATTAGGTGGACATAACTCCTAACGCAAAAGTCAGTTTCTTATAAAAGGTTTGCTAACATACACAAGTTTAATTGCTTGACAGCAACTCAATACATTCCCTGATTCTTTTAAATAAAATCGACTGCTGACATATTTCCTTCAGATCTTCAGAAAGTGTTGAATGACCAAGGTTCTTCAAATTATGTCAATAAGACCAAAATGGAATTTCGAAGGCAGGCCATTTCATCCATACTTGGTCACTTGAACAGTGGATACCACAACTTTTTGAAAGTTTGGTAAATTTTTTCTTGAAATCCATAAAACTAGACACAAAGGATTAATAACTGATAATAGTTAACATGCCCCAAAATTATGTATTTGTTGATGTCATTCCCTCCATCCAAATAGTTTTCTTTAATACAAGCAGGGCATCATCAAGACAACGAAAGGAAGTAGGATGATATTCACAAAACACCAAAGTAGACTACATTTTCCTATAACTCATCAGGACAACTTACCAACCCACCTGCCACGAATAACAGTATAAGCTTTTGTCGGACCATCAGAAGTCGGTATCTTCCCCAATACAATCCTGAGATTAATTGGACACCACTGATCAGGTGCACACTAAACAGTAGTATGTTGGCCTTTAAAGAGTACATAATTCTGATAGCTACTTCTCCTGACTTCGTGCTCCTTTACCTCCCAAACCCATTGGAAAGGTAAAGAAAAAGAAATAACAATTGCACCATCTTTTTAACAAAGCCATCATTTTTTTTATTTTTTTTTAAATAAGGAACAATGAAATGAAGGCATGAAACCAAAGGGAAAACATTTTAGCCCAAGCAACATTTGCAAAAATAGAAATAGATATTCAATAAAGTTTCCACACCCTAATACCATTAACAAGAAATCCATGAAGATTTTAACCTGGCGTAAGCAGCTTCCAAAGTGAAATCAAGCTATTTTACTTTGGTCCTTTGAAAATTCAAGAAGCACACAAGGACAAAATAGGTCCTTAAAGTTGCATCAGAAGTAGTACTTAACAAACAAAACAAATAAGACCAAAAAACATCCATAAGCATAAAAACACCATTAGCAGTCAATAGAACTAAAAGCAGCAATACTGACGATTTTAGTTAAATGTACCATGCACAAAATACAGTCCAAATATCAAAAATCATTATTCCATTGAACAATAAAAGATTGGACACTTAGGCATGGATGTGTGAACAAATAACTGCTCAACAAAGGTAATAATAACCTCTTATCTTCTCCAACGCAAATAGAAGGTCCAATGTATTTTACTCGATCCCCTGGCAAAAAGTAATGAGATTATCTTTATTTTGATAGAAAATGTAAAACAGTATCCATTGGTGAAAATTAACAGAGTCAAATAACTAACTAATAAAAATTGGAGGTCAAGATCTGACAATTCATGAACTAAGCACATCCTAGCAAACATCTATACAATTTTAGTTCCCGGCCTGCAAACAATTGCAATCATATTTCTCCAATTCTCTTAGCAAATATCAAACAATGTCTAACAAAGGATGGCACCCCACAAGAGAGATATCCTTTTCATGTTCAGTCAAACCCTGAACAGCTATTGCATCATCCAAAACTCAAGAAATCAAACAATTTAGCTGACTCTGCTTGACTATGATAATTCCCTCTTTGACCGTTAATTTAAACATATATTAACACAAGAAAGGACTAAGCATGAAAAGTTTGAGTAATTCATCCATGCAGGAAAGAAGTAGACAAATTAAGAGAATCAGATTAATAATTTCCAGTAGTGGTCGACTTGGAGCAAGTAGGTTTAAATATTGGTAACTGACAACATTCAGTGACTTAAAGTCTCCAAGTAAGATAAACACTAACTCAGTTTTGGATCTCATAAAAAATAACAACTAAATTTTGAAGATACTGAGTTCAATATATAATTCTGTCTTTATTGTACTAACAAGGCATATCCTTCCAATGAGAAACAATTCATCAGATTAATCGGACAACACAACTGTACAATTCTGATGCCAAACATTGGAGAATTGTTCAGCCAGGTAGATCTTCAGTGTTTGCAACATTATGATTCATCTCACAATACTCTCATGTTTCAATCAATAGGAATTTGACATGAGTAATGATACTCATCTGAGTCACCTCAACTAATTCATCACAACTTTTCATAGCAACTCATGTGGCATGCATTCATTGGTCAATAATGTGATACTAATAATTATTTCATAAAAATGTAGCATATGAATGCATGCCACATGAGTTGCTATGAAAAGTTGTGACGAATTAGTTGAGATGAGTACCATTACTAATTTCACATTCCAAAGGTGACTGTTACAAAAGTGCAGGTGATGATAGTGGTTAAATGCAATTCCAATAATATGGATAGAGGCAAAGAATTTCTAATGAACTCCAAAATAAAAGGAGCAAACTAAGCAACGGAGTAAAATCATTTGAGATGCTAGCAACAAAGAAAAGCTGTACTTCACCACTCAAACAACAGTCTGACCGGTGTATAGAATACAGAGTTCCTATGGAGTGGAGGGGCTAGACAAAAGCAAGTTCTCATCATGTTAGAAAAGACCGCTTACAGAAAGACACATTTATTCTTATTTTAGGTCAACTAGAATCAAGATATTACACACTATATTTATTTGCCAGCTTTCATATATTGTGTAATTCACATGCTCCAAACAAGAAGAATAGTTAAGCTAAGTGTGCCTTCTTGTGGTAGATTGCTAAAAGGATAGCTAACATAACAAATCAAATCAAATCAAATCGCAAGCAGGAAACGGTCGCACACTATATTAGTAATCTTGCAAATAAGCAAGATATTACACACTTTATTTACCAGCTTTCAGATATTGTAATTCACATGTTCCAAACAAGAAGAATAGTTAAGACGAGTATGCCTTTTTGTGGTAGAGTGCTAAAACGAGAGCTAACATAACAAATCAAATCACAAGCAGGAAAAGGTTGCAGCTTTGTAATTTCACCTTTCTTTAAAGGCTGCTTGCCACCATCAGCAGGCTCATTCCCCTTTGATTGTGATGATTCTGTGACACTATCAGATTCTCCCGAAACTCTCTGAAATAAATTTGATTTCATTCATCATAAGAAACGCATCCAAATATGAATCTCCAAGAATCTTTTACAAATATTTCAAGCCAACAACATGATGTGCATCTAAAGTAAAGTGCTTAAAATCTATAAAGACTTCAGGCTGCGATCCTCTATTCTTCTTGCAACCCCTTCAAGACCTCCATCTTCACATCACATATTAATCAAACCTAAAGCTGACAATGAACTACCACCTGCAACTTCCAAAATTTAGGCTCTGTTCTTTTCTGTTCCATTCCAGGAAAATCATCACTTTTCCTCCAAAATTTTATACAAAGAAACAACCTCATATTCTACTAAATTCAAAATTTAAATTTTAAAATTTCCTCTAAATCTTCACCCACATAAATTTAAAAAATAACATAATCATTACACTTTTTTATCTCTCTCCTACACAAATTCCCAAAATAAACTTCCCTCCAAAAAAATTCCTTTCCAAAACTAAAAAATTCCCAACTTTAGTCACAAAGAGAACAAAGCCTTAATCACCCACCATTTTGTACTTTCCTTATACCAACAGAAACCGACACTTTTCAAGAGTAATTAAAGATGAGGGAAAAGATTATGATTATTAAACCGTGCCTTCTCAAACTCTTCGAGATGGTGTGGAATTAGCTTCTTCAATGCTTCAGCAGAAGCCTGAACATCAATTTCCTCATCATCACTGGTTTCTGCTTTTGCCTCACCACTGCTTGTACATTCATCTTCATTACTAGCATCATTTTCATCTACTTCTGACTCCGTAGTACACTCTTCACCTGATTCCGCATCCTCATCATCCGACTCAGTTTCAGAAGAGCAATCCTGACTGAAGTCCTGCATAAAGTAGGGCATGATATGGAATGATAACTATTATAAACTGGGACATCAAGTAAAAGAGAAATCCAATCCGCACTCTCATAGTTAATTACTAAACCTCATGCTAGCCCCATTATTCATAAGACTTCCCTTGAATAATTTATATTTTATCGCATGAAACTCGAGTATATTAAAAATCCAAGTCTTATGAACTGTAGAAGAGAATCTGAGAAAAAAATTCACAACATGGGACCATCTTCTTTTATCCTGAAAGAGGTTCTGCCCAACCTAGACACCTCCCCATCTTTTCCAGCCACACCAGGCATCCCAACAAATTGTATTTGAAATATGAATTTCATTTTATCAACGTTAATAATCTCAACTCAATTAATGTACACATACTAATAGCAAGGAACCAACAACAATACCACTATATAGGAATCATAAATGCATGTTTGACAAGAAAAATATGCAAACTATTTCTGCACCCTTTAAATGCTCTACTATCTTTCTATTCCATTGTGGGATAGGCGGCTAATTGTGTTTCTCTACAAAGATATGGAACAGCTTCTGAAGGAGGATAACATTTTTTAAATAAAAATTTCATAGAGTTGGTAAATGAGGCCACTCTGTCTTAGCCCTTGGCACTTTATATTTCTAAGGGTGTCAAATAAACGTGTTGAAAGATTACACTCTCCAACTAATCATATATAGAGGTGGCTTCAACTAATCTCAGTCAAGAAAAACCTACTTTTAAAATTCTCTAAAGTTGAACGGAAAACAAAAATGAAGGAAAAGGATTGCAGCTTACAAAAGGAGCAAGCACACTGCTGTCAAGCAATAATATAGGAACTTGAAGGCCTTGTGCCAGAGCTTTGACCAATCTTTCACGATAAAGCTCAGTGCCTGATACAAGAACGCCAGCAATTTCCATTAACAGAAATTAAAGCTCCAAACTATTTCAGGAATACCATCTCCAGCAAGGCATAGGAAAAGGACCTAAGAATAAACATTATATTAACCTGGAACACTCTGAAGCAGAATTCTCCCACTTGAAGAAGTTAAACGGCTGCCCAAAACTGTAGTTGACTTCTCATGCTTCAAATGAGAAGCAGCACACTCTACCAAAAGGTTTTTGGCATGATCACTGCAACATAAAAATTTGGATCATCAGCCAGCATAAGATGGGAGAAAAAACACCATGAAAAGTAACTTACTCAATGTAATATGGAAATGTGTCCCATGTAACAGTAATTTTTTCCCACGGAACAAGCCGACGCAGGAACTCATTTTTAAATCTCTCCCGCTTAGTCAGAAAAGGAGATTCCTTTTTTTTGCTTTCAATTGCCAGCTTCTCATTATTAAGCCAATCCTTTTGATCTTCTTCCCCAAGTCTAGCATGTGCATCAAAATGCCTCATCTCATCTCTGCTTTTCTCCTTTCGAGTCTTTCCCTTCTCAAGATTGGCTCCATCTTTCACAGAGGCATGTTTATCCTCATTTGCATTCCTTCCATCTCCTTTGGAGCTATAGAACCTAAACAATACACTTCTACAGCTCACAGTTGATCCCCCTTGCAGCCCAGAATACCATCTATCCAATAAAACACCTGATGGATTGAACCGCTCTAACAAATATCTTTTAATCGAACTACCTTGGAAAATGTAGTTTCCAGCTCTCTGTTTACAGCCTAAAGAATGATATGAATAGTGCTCTCGGCGCTTAGAACCATAAGAATACTTTCCCCTTTGCAGAAGAAAATTCCATTTGTAAGAATTATTCTTTATTTTCCTTGCATACATATTGCGACTTCTTACACCAACTGCAAACGCCTAATGCAGAGAAAAATTAACCAAATCACCACCTGATGACAGTTTGTGATAGTTGATCACAAATATTATTATAAAAAAACCATTAATCTCAAACACGTTTAAGTCTAGCATTAAATTAGTTCATTCTCACCAACATTACAAAGACCTAAACCAAAACCATCATTAACAACAACACACTACATTGAATTGAAAGTATCTAATCCATAAAACATTTAGCTGTAGCATAAAAATAATAGTCGCGATCTTTAAACTCATTATTAACAGCATAAACTTTCAATTCCCAATCCCGAATTTGACTATTCAGGCAAAGACGATATGCATTTTCAAAGTCACAGAAACAAAGTTAGTCAAAACAGAAACGAAAAAAAAAATAATAATAATTCTATGTAAATCACAAAAGCTCCAGTTCATCACACTAAAAGTTGGTTTTTCAATACAGCAATCAAAATAATTTGAAATCCTCATCTTATCCAAATAAATACAATTTTCCATCAAACCAATTCAATAACAATTATAATATAGGAAAACTGTTCCCATACTTTAGAGCCTCAAATACCTTGACACACAAAAACAAAACAAAAAATAAAAAAGAAAGCCATGTACCATTCTTTACAACCCGAGGTAGCGCAACAAGGGCTTCTTTTTCCGATATTTGAAGGAGAAAAAAACAAAAAAACAAACAAACAAACCTTGCTTTCACGCTTTCTGCAGCTAAATTTTAACCCCAAATCGTCTGGCTAGCAGACAAACAAAAGTCTGATTGTTACGCTAAATGGGCGTGGGTGGAAATTGATATAGGAGAAAGGCAGAGAGAGGCAGAACTGTGAAAGAACAAAAATCTTTGCAGTCTAAAATAGGGTTCGTGACCCGGGAAAAGGGACGGAGGCTATAGAATGCGCAATTGTTATTTGAATGAAGAATTACGAATAGAGGATTGAGCGAGAAAGCAGATAAAAATTGAGGCATGATATTTGCAGTAACGGTTTCGATATTTGCAATAACATTTTTTGTAAAAAGTCCAAAATACCCCAATGCTAAAAAAATAAATAAAAGTGTCACATGTGAAATAGTGCAGCCCATTCCTCTATATATGTAAGGGTTAGGATTTACTTCAGAATTCATAAGTTACTTGTTATTAATTTCATCAGTGACGTTTCTACAAATATGGCCGATATACCCGAACTCGATCCATATTACACTGTAAGTCCCTCGAATTTTTCCGAATGGGAAATTCTGTCACATTCGCAATATCCCTCCGACCTCTTCTAAAAGTAATTATGTCAGAACATAGCATCAGGGGGACAATATAATTGTACAATTTGTTGGTTGGCTATAAATTTTTACGTTTAAGTATGATTAAACAGTTTTCCCGTAATTATGAATAGGATTTTCGTGTTGAAAGCGATGACACTTATGCTGACCACACCGAAGTATTTTAGACGAACGAAGAGTTCAGAAGCAAGGAAGATATGATGGCATGGGTACACGCACGAGCAGCTGAAAACAATATGACTGCAAAAATTACTTTATCTTAGAAGATTTTGGGTCTGTTCATGACAAGAGGGAGAAAAGGTAGAGTTAAAATAGGGTGCGAAAGATCAGAAAAAGTTAGAGATAAGCCACCCCTACCTGAAGGGAAAAGCAGGCGGCCTAATACAAGCAGCAAGATGACAAACTGTCCATTTCACCTTAAGGGCCGACAAAGTGCTGGGGACAACTGGAAGTTAGAGGTTAAAGACGGTAAGCACAATCATGAATTACAAGAAGTTCGAAATTGGCATTCAGCCCATACACGGTTAACAGAAATGGAGAAGCAGAAAATTGCCGACATGTCTAGTATTAACATCAGGCCGATGCATATCTTGGCCAAGTTGCGAGGGGATGATCCGGAAAATGTCAGTCACATACAACAAGTGCACAATGAAACAGTAAAAAGTAAAAGGGAGGTTAGGGGAGGTATGACTAACATGCAGTGTTTCTTTAAATTTCTGCATGATCACGAATATTTCTATGCGCACGAACGTGATGTCGATAGTAATGCAGTCGGGCATATTTTCTTTGCACACAAGAAGGCGACTCGTCTGCTTGTTTTGTTTCCGTACGTGTTTTTTATGGATACGACGTATAATACAAACATGTACGACATGTCGCTGCTGCAAATAGTGGCCCTATTACCCACAGACCAGTATGTGCATATCGCATTCGTTTTCATGAGGGATGAGACCACACCGAGCTATTATTGGGGGTTAGCGCAATTGAGCCGTCTATTCGAGGGAAACAGATTCCCACATGTGGTCGTCACTGACCGGGAGCTTGCCTTAATGAATGCTGTGGAATTGGTATTCCCACATGCTACCCAACTACTGTGTCGGAGACACATTGAAATGGATGTGAAGAAACGCGTACTGTCGGCTAGCAACGACAAACAAACAACGGACGTGTTTCTATATCGTTGGAGCCGCGTTGTTAAAACCCTGACGTATAAACAGTTCACGGAAGCTATGGATTTCATTGATACTAAGTATGGAAATAAATCTAGATTCAGAAATGTTATTCTATACTTGAAAAACACGTGGTTGGACCCCACAAGGACAAGTTCGTGTCATTTTGGACTAAAAGTATAAAGCATTACGGCTCGCACACCACGAACATGTAAATAATTTATAACTTTGATTTATGTTTTGTTTGCTGTATAATTACATGCTCTTCTATATAATTCTGCTTACTACATGTTGAAATTTAAAGTTAATTTTCTTTTTAGGGTGGAGAGTGCACATGCACAATTGAAGAAGGCAATTGATACGGATCGAAAAGCATTTCCAACTATCTTTAACGACATTAATAGGATGATTCTTATGCACTTTGATCAAATCCGTACTGCAATGGAATCGTTGCGCAGCAGAACTTATCGGAAGAGCGACTACTTACTTTATAGTAGGCTGAACGGTAGATTGTCTTTCGCTGGTATTACACTACTGCAGGAAGAATATACATCAAGAGTCAAACTTATCGGGGAAGATGGTGAGGGGTGTGGTTGCGAACTCCGAACTAGTTGCGGGCTGCCATGTGCATGTGAGATGACGCAGTTGGTGCGGGCATTCCAACCAATTGATCCTATCGACATAGACGTCTTCTGGAAGACTCTGCATTTGGGAGATGAAGATATTCCGGAAACTCATGAGGAGAGACAAACTGCTGAAGGCCGATTGCATGACGTGTTTCTTGATGTAATGTCGCGTCCAAGCGCTGAGATATACAGGGTGATGGGTGTGGTGCATTCGTCGCTTTATTCGAAAACCGTTGATCTAGCTGAGCCTGTTAGTAGGCTGCACAGGGGACGACCAAGAAACAATGCCACCCAGCGCGATCTATCAGGGTACGAGCATGCCGAAAGGAATGCGATGCAACGAGGTGCGAATATATGTATTTCGTGTACATGTCATTGTGGGTACTTACATATACCCTTGCTGAATTTAATATGATATACACTTGCAGGGCAGCGATCCACAGGCGGACAGAGAAGACGAAGGGTTCTGCGTCCCCAGACTTTTGACTGGCCTTACGACCTTTCCGTATTTCTGAAGCAGTTTGTGTTCGAATACATTACATGGCACTTTAATGTAGAGCCCGATGGACATTGTGGGTTTAGAGTAATTTCTTATTTCGTACACGAATGAGATGAGTCGCAGTGGTACCAGGTGCGTGGAGCTTTGCACCAAGAACTCGTGGATGAATCTGCTTTGTGGAACTTCATCCTTGGGCCGGTCGATTACGCGTTAGCATTCAGGGTGGTCGATTGTTATTTAGTTCCGGCAGAACAGACATTCTGGTTTGATTCCCACCTGCTGAGAATACTTGTTGCAACGAAATACCAGAGGGTTGTTACGTTATATGCCCAGCAAAGCAATACTTTCCTTCCGATTCAGTGACGGGGTGCCGGCGTCTCGACTGATCCGGTCAGTTTCATAAATATGGGTTTAATAAGACAAAACCATTTCATTGCTTTGTTAACGTCCGGGGAGGTATTGCTACCGCCAATATATCCGACGTGGAGACATAGGGCCTCAAATGAAATGCAGCTTTGGCAAACCCATTTGCAAAGAAAATTTGATTCATACAGGACAAACTCGACTGCGGAGTGTTAGTTTTAAATGGTTTTCACACCCACCTTTGCGTCCGAATGCACGTTAGTTGTTTCATTATGCGTTAACAATATAAGTTTCACATATTTAACCGTTTCTACGTTATTGAGTACAACAATAGTTAAGGCAATTAATATATATATATCGAAATGATATGATATATTAATTTATACAAGTCATAATACCGCGAATAAATTACAATTCAAACATTAATAATTCCAGCTCCGGCATCAAATCCTCCAAATGGATAGCCGCCTCCTCTATGGCACTCCTCCTCACAGAGCTGGGAAAGTCTTTCCGGTTTTTGGGATGAGAATAATACAGTTTACTTACTATATATTGCAACCGCTGCAATTGTTAGAATAAGCGAAATACAATCAAATTTATTGACAGAAAGATATAATTAATTGACATAACTAAGCGCAAATTTATAATGCTTACCGCAGCATTGGACATATTCTTGGGGTCCATTGTGTCGTCAACTTCCATGTCGTCTGGACTACACGCACGTGCGTTCGCGGCATGAAGTAGTCGAGGTACTCAGGGCACGCCTGATCGGACCACTCAACCCGTTGCGCCCCCTTAACAAATTTCTCTTGTACGTGTGCGGGACATTAAGATTCGTATCGTACACGCAGGAGTACCTTTTTATTTCTGGGCCTCTGTAGCAACTCTTTGGCTCTATAGCTGCTTGAGGGATTGACTGCACGAATCCAAATTGTCGCAAGAACCGATCCGGCATATATGGCTCGAGGGCAATGAATGAGACCCCTGTACAAGGATGTTGGGTGCAGTTTCGCAGGATTTGGCCCAAAAGGAAGCCAATTGACCTAGTTTATGTGAAACATAGTAAGTGGATGTTGGGAATACGTCGTCTATTACAGTAATAAAAATTACAAAATTTACATGACATACAAATATTACCTATCCGGATTTCATCCCGTCTAGTGTGTGCCTGTATGACAGCAAATCTGCGTTAGGAACCCGCTTCCTTCCGGTTCCGATTTTTCACTTCATTGCAGCAGGGTACCTGTCATCCCATGAACTGAGCTGGGGAGGACTAAACGCGGGAAAGTACTCGTATATCCAGCTCTATTAAAATAATTAAAAAATAAATTATTCATTTCAATGTAACTGTATAAAGTATTGAAATAATTTATGAATGAGTCTTACAAACCTGCAATAAGGTCAGACAACCGCCTAACTGGGCTGCGTCCGCCCTAGAGTCCCTTCCAAGATTGCGGTATAGGTTGGCCAGACACGCTGCACCCCACGGAAGTCCTGCTGCGCATTCTGCATCGCGGATGTAAGGCAGGAAATGCCCAGCAACGTGGGTTTTTTTTCTTATCCACAAACATGGTGTTTCCTACCAACCACAACAAATACCCTGCGGCAACATTTGCGGCCTCCAACTTTTCGCTACCACAGTGCTCTATAATGAGGGACATTTTAACACTTGAAAAATTTTTATCCCCGAGCTCGTCTTGCTCAATCCCCAACAATTCTAAGAGCAGATCTTTCAAATCGGCCGGCTTGATCTTCCACCTGATTGCCTGTCCACCAATCTGAACCCGTAGTATGTGGTACACGTCGTGAGAGTGATACTCATCTCTCCGAATGGCATGTGGAATGAATTAGTTTCCGGATGCCATCTCTCAACGAAGGCGCTAAGTAGAGCAGAGTCTAACTCTGGATGCATGCACCATACCAAATGAGACAACTCGGACTGTTCCACTATGCTTTTTACTTTCCCATCGGTTAAATTCCACCTTTGCAGCCGTTCGTGCCCATTATGGCACAACAGTACACCACGTTCCTGCGCAGTTTAATATATTAATTAATACTTTTTGGGCACAAACGTAACAATCATAAAGCAAAACTAAATAACAATTATATCACGAAATATGTAATAAAGCACAATACGATACCTGTCCGTGCCATACGTAGTATGCAATATGACCCTTAAAACTCCGTAACAGCTCGGGGTCTGCAGGTCCACCGTCAATCGGACCATCTAGAGGCCGGTAATCCTTCCACCCGGCATCCCTCCTGGAACTTGAACTGGACCCAGCCCCTGACACTGACCTACGCGAGGACCCCATTAATTCTTTCCCTTTGTCGCTCCTTCGTTGGGACCCGGCATTTTCCCCATCGTTTTCATCCTCGAACCTCCCCAAATACCCTTCTATGTACCCTTGCGACTGAGACTGAGACATGTCCCTCTCAAATCTTTCTGCATTTTCCCTAGCTTCATCCTTCTCCGGATTTCCAATGTACGGCGGGGCAAAAGGTGTATCGCTGTAATCCACGATACTTTCCCGCGCCGCATTTGAAAAGCGCGCAGACCCATGCGCTCTTCCTGCCATCCTTTTCTGCAGCTCGGATGCAGTCGGCGGCATTCGACCACCTATTTCCCCAGCGGATGAATGTCTCGCCTCAGTGCCTCTCTGAACCAAATGCAAATTATCATCGTTCCTGCTTTTGCTTTTGGTGAATTTCATTTTCAATTTCTTAATTGCTTCTGCCATCTGCAATAATATGAACACGCATTTATCAATACGAAATTATTTGAGAACATATAACAAACAAAATAATACAACTAAACGTAAAACAATTTTTGACCGAAAATCCCCCTCCCATTGCCGGAAACCCCCCCTTATGGCCGGATTCCGGCGATATTTTCCAGAATATTGCCGGATTCCGGCGATATTCTGGGTAAATAGCGCCCTTTTCGGGCGCTATTTTTAAAAAACAACACCGCCGGAAATACCGCATTTCCCGCCTGCGGTATTTCTCGGTTAAAAAATCGCCCAGAAATATCGCCAGCGACCGGCAGCATTTCCGCCCCCCCCCCCCCACTTTCATATTTGCAGTAATCAACGGGCAGATCTTCGCCAATCCGGTAAAAAATTTCACAATTTTGACAAAACTACTAACAAATCCGGACACAATACAACTAAAATAATCAAACCAACTACCTAAAACAATACCTCAAAACATTTTAACTTTAGCCACTAACCTTTTTCCGATCCCAATCGTCTCGATTTGTATCTGATTTTGTGATTTCACCCGGCTCTAATTTGCAGGAATTTATGGGTACTAACTGGTTTGCGCACAGATGCTTTTGCTTTGCTTGCAAATTTATAGCTGCAAAATTCCTCATTTTTCAAAATTTTTTTTTTCTGCAGCCCGTAACTTTTCATATTTTATTTAAAATTTTTTTTTTCACGGGCTGCACCATAACTTTTCATTTTTTTTTAATTTTTTTTTTCAGCAGCCCGTGAGGGCTGCAGAATAACTTTTCATTTTTTTTTAATTTTTTTTTTCAGCAGCCCGTGAGGGCTGCAAAATAACTTTTCATTTTTTAATTAATTTTTTGTTTTTTTTTTCAGCAGCCCTCACGGGCAGCACAGTAACTTTTCATAATTTTTTAATTTTTTTTATCCAAGGGCATTTTTGTCTTTTCACAGGAGAATGTTACTGCAAATATCGAAACGGTTACTACGAATATCAATTCTGTAAAAATTTACTGGTTAAATAAAAAAGGGGCAAGTTAATTGAAGACCCATTTTACTAAACACAGGACACTTTTTAAAACTTTAAATGGTAAAAAGACAAATATACCATTAATAGTTTCTAACTTTATAAAAAAAATTTACCCAACTTTTTTAAATTTGGGAAAATCGCCTCCTGGGAAAATCGCCTGGCCTAGGCGATTTTCCCTAAAAAATCCCGGTCGTACGTCGAAAAATCGTTTTTTTGGACAAACGACCACTGAATTTACCCCAAAATTATCAGTACGCAGCCGAAAAACGCGTCATAAACACTAATACATCCCTAAACACAGCCAAAAAATGCGTCATAAACACTAATAAAAACGCGTCATAAACACTAATAATTCAATTTTACTGCATAAGGTAAAAGAGAATAGAGGGGCAAAAAAGTAAATTCACGTCTAAAATGTTTAAAAAGTGTCCTACGTTTAGTAAACGGTGTCCTGCAAGTAACAATTCCTATAAAAAAAAAAAGAGAATTGTTATTTGCAGTAACAATTTTACTATTTACAGTAACATTTTTGGGTGAATTGTTTAAATTGCCATTTAAGCTTTAAAAAAAAAATTTAAAAACTTTATAAATACTCCTGCAAAGAAAAGGGAACCAGAAACATTTTCCCTCACATTTTTCTGCTATGCTGTGTGGAGAAAAAATGAAGCACAAAATCGGCCAAATCGGATAAAAGTCTAGACGAACCGGATCGGCAAAGGCAAGTGACTAAATTTAATAATTGTTTCTTTCATGTTTTGTTCATTGTTTTGATAAATTAGTGTATAATTTGTCTGGATTTGTTAATTTTTTACCCGGATTTGCTAATAACGGGCCTTTTTTGGCGGGATCTGTAAAATTTCGGCGGAGGAGACGGTCTCCTTAGCCGGATATTGACCGAAATACCGTTGCCGGCGGTATTTTTTACCCGGCAGTATTTCTAGTCGAAAATACCGCCCTGCGGTAAATTTTCAGCTGAATACCGCCGATCTCCGACAGATATAAGTCCAAAACGACCGCCGGACAATGTATTTTTCCCGCTTAATGCCGGCGGTATTTTTTGCTGGAATACCGCTGACCGCCAGGGGTATTTTTTAGGAAAATAGCCGCCACACTCCGGCGGTTATTTTCCGGCAGGTGGCGGTTTTTTCCGACTTTTCGGCCGATTTTTATCCCACAATATTTTTAATTTTGTAAGCTTCAATTGTGTTATGGCAGAAACGTTTAAAAAATTAAAATTAAAATTAACCAGAAGCAAAATGGATGGCAATTTGCAAATTGGTGAAGCCAATGAGACAACAAACTCTGCCTCTAAGGAAATATTTGGCCGAATACCTCCCACTGCATCCGAACGCTAGAGAAGGGTGTTAGGAAGAGTGCAAGGTTCTTCTCGATTTTCAAATGCGGAGGCAGCAAGTAACAGTGATTATGGTGAAGCGGAATTTGCACCGCAATACATTGGAGATGCGGAGGAGGAGGAAGCTTGGGAAAATGCTAAACGATTTGAAAGGGAAATGTCTATGTCGCAGGGGTACATAGAATGTAATTCGGGGTGAATGAAGGATGAAACGAATGGGCAAATGACCCCAACCAACCAAAGTGGAGTGGAAAAGGCTTAATGCTCTCCTCACGTAGGTCAGTTTCAGGGACCGGGTCCGGGAGAGACGCCGGGTGGAAGGAATATCGGCTTCTGGATGGTCCGATTAACTATGGAGGTTCAAATCCAGAGTTGTTAAAGAGCTTTAAGGGTCATATTGCCTACTACATATGGCATCGACAGGTATCTTAGTATTCTTTATTATTTATTGCGAAATACTTTTTATTTATTATTTAGATTTATGCTTAATAACTTGGTGCTAAAATGTTTTAATTTTTTTATTAAATTACCTAGGAACGTGATATATTGATGTGTCATAATGGGCACGAGCGGCTGCAAATGTGGGATTTAGCTTACGGAAAAATGAAAAGTATAGTGAAAAGGTCCGGGTTGGGACATTTGGTTTGGTGCATGCATCCAGAGTTAGACTCCGCACTCCTTAGTGCTTTTGTTGAGAGATGGCATCCGGAGACTAATTCATTCCACATATCTTTCGAAGAGATGAGTATCACTCTCTACGATGTGGCCTACATTTTGGGAATTCTGATTGGCGGATTTCCCATTAATTGAAAATTTAAGCCGGCGGAAATGAAAGAATTACTTTTAGAAATGCTGGGGATAAAGCCAGAGTAGTTCGGGGAGCGAGATTTTGCAAGTGTGAAAATGTCCCTGCTTCGAAACCATTGTGTCAGTGGATAGGTGAATCCTGCCAATTCTACCACAGGGTATTTGTTGTGGTTAATTGGAAACCCCATATTCGTGGATAAGAAAAAAAAAACCCACGTACTTGGGCATTTTCTGCTTTTCCTCCTGGATGTAGATAAAGTAAGTGGACTTGTTTAGGGGCAGCTTGCTTGGCTAACATTTATTGTAATCTTGGAAGGGCTTCTAGGGCGGACGGTGCCCAATTAGACAAGTGTCTGACATTATTGCAGATTTGTAGGAATCAATTATAAATTATTTCAATACTTCATACTGGTTCATTAAAATCCCTAAATATTTTTTTTTCTTATACTTAAATGAGCTGGATATACGAGTACTTCCCCATGTTTAGTCCTCCAAAAATGAGATCCTAGAATGTAAACTTGCCTGCTGCAACGAAATGACACATCGAAACCGGAAGGAAGCGTGAGCTTAAACGGAATTTGGTGTCCTATCGCCGCGCACTAGATGGATTAAAATCTGATGAGGTAATATTTCTATATCATTTAAATGTCGTAAAGTTTATTAGTGTAATATCATAATTGGTCGATTAATCACTAACGTTTTTGTAATAAACTAGGTAAATTGGCTTCCTATCGGGCCAAATCCTGCACTCGTGCACCCAATAGCATTGTTCAAGGGTCTTATTTATTGCCCTGCGATCATAGAGCCCTATATGCCTAATAGGTTCTTGCGACAATTTGGATATGCGCAGTTGATCCCTGAGAGAGTTTTAGAGCCAAAGATCTGTAACAGATGCCCTGAAATTCGTAAGTATTTCGTGCGTGTACGATACAGATTTTATAGCTTGGAAAATGTACAAGAGTAAGATGTTAAAGGGGTTGCAGAGGGCTCAGTGGGCCGGTCAGGCGTGTTCTGAGTACCTCGACTACTTCCAGACGCGATCGTACGTTCGTGTTAGTTCGGACGACATGGAAGTGGAAGAGACACCATGCAGCGTTTGTAATATATAGCTAGTAAAATGTATCTAGCTCATCTCCGGACAAGGCATTCCGTCCTCAATGACGTGATGGAGAGGGCCATAGAGGAGGTGGCTATACATTTGGAGGATTTAATGCCGGCACTAGAATAACTTGCGGCAAGGTCACCTATGCTATATTATTGACTATTTTTTTGAGTAATATTAGGAAAAATTACTGAATAACCATTTGTAAATTATAGTGATGTAATATATTCGCTTTTTGATACAGTGTATAAAATACTATATCATTCGGGCTGCTATATATGTATTGTATGTGCGTTCAATAATGTTAAAATTAATTACATATGAAACTTAAATATAAGATACTTATATTGGGAAAGTAAAATGAAAAGTAAATTGTATTTAACGTGAAACCAGTGGATAAGAAAAACATCTAATACTAATACTCAACAGTAGATTTATTCCTGAAAGCAACAAATTGGGGTTCCAAATGAGTTTTTCATCTCTGCATTTGTTGTGAGGCCCTGTTTCTCCACGTCAGATATACTGGGGGTAGAAAGACCTCCCCTGTTGTTAACAAAGCAATGAAATAATTTTGTCTTATAAGACTCATATTGATGAAGCTGATCGGATCATTAGATACGCCAACTCCCCGCCAGTCAATAGGAAGGAAAGTATTACTGTGCGGGCCATATAATGTAACAACCCTATGATATTTCGTGACGACAAGTAATCCAAAAAGATGAGAATCAAACAAAAATTCATCTAAGGTTGGAACTATTTAACAGTCTATCACCCTGTATGCTAAATCGTAGTCGGTTGTCCCAAGAACGTGGCGCCAAAGGGTAGATTCATCCTGCAGTTCTTGGTGCAAGTCTCTGTGCACTTGGTACCAATAATCCTCATCTCCATCGTGTACGAAATAAGAAATTACTCTAAAATCATAATGTCCATCGCCCACTACACTAACGTGATCGGTAATGTAGTCGAACACGAACTGCTTCAGAAATAAGGGCATGTCGAAAGGCCATTCAGAAACGTGGGGCCTCACAACCATTCTTCTCCTATGTCCGCCTGTGGATCTCCAACCTGCGATTGTAACTCATATTAAATTTAGTATATCGATATATAATTAATCATAATGATCTGTACAGGAAAAGTAATATATGCACCTCGTTGTATTGCATTCCTTTCGGCATGCTCGTACCATCATAGATCTCGTTGGGTCGGATTATGTCTCGGCCGTCCCCTGTGCGGCCTACTTACCCATTCAGCTAAATCAACAGTTTCCGGATGAAGTGTTGCATGCACGGTACCCATTACATCACCCTGTATATGTCAGCGCTTGGACGCGTAATTACATCAACAAACATTTCATGCAATGGCCCTTCAGCACTTTGCCTCGCCTCCGCAGTTTTCGAAATAGCATTATGTGCCAAATGCAGCGTCTTCCAGAAGGCGTCCACATCGACAGGATCAATTGGACGGTATGCTCACATCAACTGTTGCATCTCACATGCACATGGCAACCCGCAACTAGCTCGGAGTTCGCAACCACACAATGCACCATCTTCCCCGATGAGGATAACTCTTTTTGTATATTCTTCCTCTACCATTGTAATAACAGCAAAAGACAGTCTACCGTTCAGCCTACTATACAGTAAGTAGTCGCTCTTCCTATATGTTTTACTCTGAGAAGATTCCATTGCAGTCCAAATTTTATTAAACTGCACCTCTATCATAATATTAATCCCTTGAAAAATACCTGAAAATGCCTTTCTATCCGTCCCAACTGCCTTCTTCAACTGTGCATGTGCACTCTCAACCCTGAAAACCAATTAACATTGAAAATCAAACTTTCACATAAAGCCTTATATAAAGTATCATGTAATTATACAACATACAAACTATAAATTAAGGCTATAATTAACTTACATGTTCGTTGTACGCCCTTACTAATGCTTTATATATTTCGTCCAACAAGATACAAACTTGTCTGTGTGGGGATCCAACCATGTATTTTTCAAGTATGGAATCACATTTCAAAATTTAAATTTATTTTCATATCTAGTATCAATATATTCCACAACTTCTGTGAACTGTTCATATTGTCAAGGCTTTCACCATCTGCCCCCAACGATATAAAAACACATCCGTTGTCTTCTTGTCATTGCCAGCCTCTACTACATGTTTCTTTACATCCATTTCAATGTGTCTCCTGCACAGTAGTTGGATGGCATGTGGAAATACTATTTCCACCAGCGTTCATCATGGCAATCTCTCGATCAGTGATGACCACTTGTGGGTATTTGTTGCCCTCGAATAAATTACTCAATTGAGTCATGGCCCATAAATAGCTCGGGGTAGTTTTATCCCTCATGAAAACGAAAGCAATATGAATATACTAAGATGTAGCACTACTACAAAATGGACCTTCTACGGCGGTGCTTTAACGGCGGAAAGACCAAAACTGCCATTAAAAAGAAAGTACGGACTTTCTATTGCGGTTCTATATAAAACCGCCGTAGAAAGGGACTTTCTACGGCGGTTAGAAATAAAACCGCCGTAGAAAGTCCCATTTTTACGGCGGTTTTAGAAAAAACCGCCATAGAAACTTGATTTTGTTTAAATTTTAAGGGTTTCCCTTTGTTTCCATCTCCAGCCAGTCGCGGCTTCCCCCTGTTTTCATCTCCAGCAAACCGAAGTGTTCTCTCGTTGCCGACGCCCATCCTCTCTCCGTCAATTTTTTCTCTTGTCTTCCCCCGAATTCGTTCTTCTGGCAGTGTTGATAACAAGATCCGCCGTCACCCAACTCCGAATATGATTTCTTAATCGGCCATCACCCACCCCCATCATAATTTCACCACAATCGGTCCTTGTTGTGGGCTTCAAATCATAATAAAGGTAATATAGAATAGTTTCAACTTTATTTAACCTTTACAATTTTATTGTTACTTGATTATTGTGATTGGCCTAGGGTTTATTATTAGTGTTAAATTCGAGTTTGGTGAGATAATGAATGATTAAATTCGGGTTTGATTAGTGTTATATCGGTGATTATTGTATTGTTCTTGCTGTTAATGATTAAATTAATTAGAATTTGATGGATGCACTCAAAAATTTTGTGAAGTTTGGTGGTTGTTCGGTTTATTAGCATGGAAGTTTTTGATATATATATTTTGAATAAAGTTGAAATATATATATATATATATATCAAAACCTTTCTAAGGCTGTTCTTGCTGTTTTTGATATATATATTTTGAATGTAGAGAAAAAAATGAAATATTAAATTTTTTTTTACAAATTTAGTACTTTCTACGGCTGTTATCTTCAAAACCGCTGTAGAAAGTTAACTTTCTACGGTGGTTCGCTTAGGAACCGCCGTACCGCCGTAGAAAGTCCGAACTTTCTACGGCGTCCGAACTTTCTATGGCGGTTCACAACCGCCGTAGAAAGTTCATAAACTTTCTACGACTGCCGGATAGATGGCGGTTCAAAAATGCCGAAAACCGTCGTTAAAAGCCCTAAAAAATTGCCATTAAAAGTCATTTTTGTAGTAGTGTAGGTACATGAGCCACTATCTGTAGTAGAGGCATGTTATACCTGTTTGTCTTATACGTCGTATTCATAAACAAAACATACGGAAACAAACCAAGTAGAGAAGGCGCCTTCTTATGTGCGAAGAAGATGTGTCTGATTGCATTACTATCATCTTCAGCTGTGTGCGCATAGAAGTATTCGTGATCGTGCAAAAGTTTGAAGAAATACTGCATGTTAGTCATATCTCCCCTCGCCTCCCTTCTACCTTTTGCTGATTCATTGTACACCTGTCTTATATGGCTGACATTTTGCGGATCATCCGCTTGCAACTGGGCCAATATATGGTTCGGCCTGATGTTAATACTTGCCATTTCTGCGATCTCCTTCTTCTCCGATTCCGTTAACCGTGAGTGCGCTGAATGTCAATTTCAAACTTCTTGTAATTCATGATTGTGCTTATCATTTTTTGTCTCTAACTTCCAATTTCCCCCAGCAATTTCTCGTTCGACAAGGTGAAATTGACATTTTGTCAACTTGCTGCTTGTATTGTTTCGTCTGCTTTTCCCTTCAGGTAGGAGTGCCTTATCTCTAACTGTTCATGATCTATCGCACCCTATCTCAACTCGCCATTTTCTCCCTCTTGTAAGGAAAAGGCCCAACACTTTGGAATATGACGTAATTTTTGCAGTAATATTATTTTCAGATGCTGTAACTTTAACCATGCAACCAAATCTTCCTTACTTCTGAACTCTTCGTCCGTCTGAAATACATCCGTGTGGTTAGCAAATATGTCATCCCTCTCAATACGGATATCCTGTTAATACAAAATGATGAGTCAGCATACTTAAACCCTAAACTCTACACCCTAAAATTTGGCTGGAACCATTAAATTTTGGAATAATCTCATCTACGAGAGGTGAGAATGTGACAAAATTCTACATACATAGGGGATATTTCGAAAATCTCGCCCCCTGAGGGATATCTGGCCCTTTCCGGCCGAGAAATCGAGAAAACTACCGCCGTCCGCCGATAAAAAAAGCTGAAATCCTGCTCTTTTTTCAGGCAGAACACCGCCTGATCTGAAATATTCCTGCAGTATATCGCCGGAAAAATACCGCCGACGGTATTTTTCCCACAACTACCGCCTGAAACCCTGGTATTTGTGAGGTAAATACCGCCTTGGCGATTTTTTCCGGTGAAATATTTATGATCTTCCAGCGATGTTCTGCCTGAAAAAACCACCGGTCGGTATTTTTCCCAAAAACACCGCCGGAGGCCGGCGGTGTTCCTAGGAAAAATACTACGCTTCGCCACGCGGTATTTCGCCGGCCACTACTGCCGGTCTCTGGCGTTATTTTCGCCAGAAATACAGCCGGTCACGGTCGAAATCCGGCCAAGGAGACAGTCTTCTCGGCGAAATTTTACATTTCCTGCCAAAAACGGCCTGATAATCGCAGATTCGGGTCAAAAATCCTGCCCATGGGGGGTTTTTTTTTCCAAAATCAAGGAGCAGACATATTTTTTTATTAAGCAAAAACAAATTTCACGTAAAAATATGTATACATTTGTTACTTACCGTATAATATGAATTGTCCTCTTGTCTATCGGCCTTATTTGAATACACGTGTGAATGAAAAATGAATTACTGTAAATATAAATAGTGTAAATAGGGAAAATAAGAAGGATGAAGGCTGAAGGATTATGTCCAGCAACCTTTATAAGGATTTAATATGTTTTTTTTTGTTGCCTAAAGGGCAATTTAGACAATTCACCCAAAAATATTACTGCAAATAGTAAAATTGTCACTGCAAATAGTATGCCCCCCCAAAAAAAAAGACATTTTGCAGTTTGCACCCTATACTCTGCGAAATCTCATTTCGCAAGTGTCTGATTAGTAATTTTAAGGGGGAACTGTGGTATTGTACATGGGCAGTTTCCCTTTGTGATTTTAAAATATTCAGTTACCCCTTATGTTTATGAAATAAAGTGCTCATATAACGGAAACCATCCAAACTAACAGGGAGTGAGTGAAATTCCCAAAATATCCCAACTATTAAAAAAAAAAAATTCAACTCTTATTCAAAGTTGCCAACAACAGCCAATAACTATGGCAACCTGAATGTATAACAATTGACGGCCAAAGTTGAAGCAAACACAACTAGATACCAACCATTTTGGGATCTTTTTCATCACACAAACTCCTACGGGATATAATTTTATTCATTTGGCTCTCACTCGAGCTCCGACAACTTCGAAGCTAAGATTTTCGAATTTAGTGATCTGATTGTGATAAAATTCACTAGCTCTGTAAACAAAAGCCCATATTTGAGATGCCAAATGTAAAATTTCATATTTCCATATCAGTTATTAACACAAAACAATTCTCTACACAATATGACGAAGGCAAAATTCAGTGTACCCAATTCAAGGATTGAAGAACAAGAATTCAACATCGAAAGGTAAACTCCGACAACCCAATTCGGAACCGAAGAAAAAGAAATTCCAAAAAAATTTCCTACCAAAAAATTCATGGATGCTAGACGATTTAACAAAAGATGAAGTTGAGTTTTTCAAAAAAAAAATATATTTTGAACTACAAATTGCCTAAGAAAATTTTGTTCGCCGTCAAGTTCTCTGTGGAAGGCAAACTACAAAGAACCAATTGGAATAAATTGTGCATATACCATCAATAGAAAAGCAAAATATACACACTTTCAGTGCCAAATTAAAAATATATACGAGTCCAATGTAAAGCAAAATAGAAGAATACATATGATTTGGTTCGCAAATTGAGCTTCTGCCGGAGAATTGCTAGAGATTTGCATTTTTTTTTTCCAGTACTCCCAAATTAGATGTTAGGGTTATTTTGGAGAACAAAATAATGATGTCATCAGTCAGTTCTATGTTGCACACTCTCCTTCCACCGCGCGTCTATAGCACTAATTGTTAGTTTGGATGGTTTCTGTTATATGGGCACTTTACTCCATAAGCACAAGGGGGGGGGGGGGGGGGTAACTAGACATTTTAAAACCACAGGGAGGGAACTGTCCATTGTACAATACCACGAGGAGAAAACTGTATTTTACCCTAATTTTAATGGAGATAACACGAAATATTCGAAATAACCCCTATACTTATGTTGTTGCTTATTATTCATAATCGCAAAAATCTTATTTTGCAAGTGTCTGATTAGTAATTTTAATGGAGATAACACGAAATACCATAAATAACCCCTATAAATTTTTTTAAAAAAAAACTGCAGTTTATATTGATCGATAGGTTGTATTACATTAATGATTGCACATAGTTATACAATTTCTGGACAACTTATTTGTTCACTTTCTGGAAAAGTACTTGACCTATACTATTGCATAAATTTATAATGTCTAGGCACATAAATTCAAGCGGAAGGTTGGGACTGATTGCATTGTCTAGGTTATTTACTAGATTAATGTAATTCGTCTACACTATAATGTTTCTATGGCTCATCTCTTTCGCGCTTGTCAAGGCTTTTAGCACCTCAAAGGCCTCTGCATGAAGTGCAGAATTAGCTAGAAAGCAAAATGCATTAATGCTCCATGAAGGTTGTTAGATGTCTCCCATACTCCATGTTGCCACTGCTCTATTATTGCCTTCCTTATAAGCTACATCTATATGGATGATGAGAAACACTGAGAGATTTAATTCCAAGCTGGGTGCTTCCTTCTTTCGTTTCTAAATTTTGTGGCACGGATGGTGGATAAGTGTGCTTTGTTGCTATGCCACAAGCTTATTGTGTTAAAATCCGAGTGTGCCAGTTGAAGGATAACTGTCGGATGCATCAGCCTACCATTCCATTGAGCTTCATTCCTAGCAAGCCAAATTTGCCAAAAAAATATGAATAGAAAAGGCTACCAAATCTTCCTAGGGTGAATTTGTCAGCCAATTAGCAAACCAGATAGCAAATGGTTCATGTTGTCCATGTTCAGTATCGAACCCCAATGTAGACATATGTCAGGCATGCTTCGTCTGTACACATTGGAAGAAAATATGTTCTGTAGATTCCTTCTCAAGTTTGCATCTGGCACATTCTAATGGCACTGTGATACCTTTTTTTCTCAAGTTTTGATTGTTGGAAATGCCACCACTATACTTCTCCATATTAAAAGATTAGTTTCGATGGCGCCTTCAAGTTTCAGAGTTTGCACCACAATTTGGGCGTGCAGGATGCTAGTCTGCTGCCCATGATTGAGGATGAGGTTGTTTGTCCTACTTTGTTGGCTCACGCAATTTGGTAGCAGAGTACACCCCAGTACTGGTGTGAATCAAAGTTACAGAATCTGGGCAATTGGCGTATATATAGCTAAGATCTTCATGATTGCTTCCCAGGGATAAATGCAATTTAGTAAATATAGTCTCCACTATCCTTGCCTATCGAACAAATCTGCAACTTTCAAGTTTGCGTGCCTCGCAACATGATGTGAGTTCTTCAGAGAAGGACTCGCAGATGCGGAAATTGTGTAAGGAAAGTGAATCGTTAAAGGGCACAATCTTACTTGCTTAGAAGATTCAAAAATTACAAGCAGGACATACAGTGAGATAAACTACTTTAGCTATAACCTAGCAAAAATAAACGAATTGAAACCAGCAGAATTTATGTGAAGCGAGAAACCTAAATTATCCTATAGTTTCGCTTATGTTAATTTTGACAATTACATGCAAAATACATAAGGGCAATAAAAGAACTCTTAAGCTAAGGATTAACCTTACAAGATATAACAATCTGAATTCTATAATATGTTGCTTATTAAGTTTAACCCAATAGAAGGGGGTTGTGCGCCTTTTTCAATCTAAAAAGCAGAAAGAAAATGAAACAACTAAAAGTGGAATCCAACTAGAGTTGATATTCCCACAAGAAACAAGTTTCCAAAAAGAACATGGAAAACTTGTGGAAGAAATTCCGTCACCTCAAAGAAAGAGGGAAACCGAAATCCTTCTTGAAACAAAGAAGAAAGAAAAACTAATTTTAGTGCAAAAAGGATTCAAGAAGTGAAACGTTTTTGGAAACAGCTAAATAAGGAGTTTGTTGGAGTTGTAAAAACTTGTAACAACCTCAACTAATCCTTAACAAACTAGGAAAAGAATTAGGAAACATGCACAAATCCTAATCCAATTCAAGAACCACAAAACCTAACTCTAGTAGGAACAAGAATTTGGTTATGGGCTTCAGAGTATTGATGGCTGAATTGATGAAGCAGTGTGTTGATGGATTCGGCCCATGAAATGAGTACTATGCTTGTGATAGAAATGTCGAGTAAAACTTCACCAAATAGTTTGGAGCGATCTGGACGCAATGAGAAGCTTTCTCAACCCTTTGGAAATGTCAAAAATTAAAAAAATTAAGATTCTTAAGGCCTTCTTGGTTCATGAATAAGGAATCGGAATCGGAATCGGAATGGGTTTAATAGTACTTGGAATCACTATGGGTATTTTGAACTGTTATCATTCCAATTAACCGTGCTTGGTTCTTAAATATTTTGGAATGGGAATAAAAAAAAATTCCAATTTCACCCTTCATAAATAACAAACCCAGATCTAGATGATAAGATAGCCAATACCAATAATTAGTGCAAAATGCTAAGTAGCATATCGTTGAAAGAAAAAATCCTAAACCTAATTTCAATAGAAACTTCAGTACCATCACAATAAGAAGTCAAAGAATACATCTTTGAGGCATAATAGAATCTTCAAATGAGTTTCTCAAAAATAAGAATCCAAAATCAAAGAATTGATTTTAATGATTCGGTTCCATTCTTATAACACCCATTTCCAAAGAAGAAAAAAAAATCAAATTAACACCCACACACCACAACGATAAGTTTCTATGGAAGTGAAAAGCTTCGTACCCTCCAAATATGGGATGAGAATAAGGAACAGACGGACAAAGAGAGGATGATGAAGAGAGTGTTGGTACTGGTGCATAATTGCAAATGGAGAAAAGACAGGAGAGAGAAGGAAGAAATGAGGGTAAAATGAGAAAAAAGAAGTCTTAGTTGATTCCCAATGCTCAAACCCACCAAATGTATCGGGTTTGGAGGATTCCCAACTACTTGGATATGGGCCACTGTTCTTAAATCCATAGAAGTAAACCAAACATCATAATTGGAATGAAAGTGATAGATTTCATTCCAAACCCATTAACCAAGCAGCCCCTTATATTTCTTCAAGATTCAAGAAGCATAAAACCTCAAAATTTATCAAGAACCATTTCAAGAAGTTTAAGAAATGTTCCAAGAACTTCAAGAAATCCCTTGAACCTTTATTTGGATCTGAGAGTAGGTCGTACGGCTCCAGTGAGTTTAAAGAGGTGGACCAATTTATCCTTCTGACTATGTTCGTCAAAGGCCTTGCCTTCTGATATCTTTTGGGCTTGCGTATGGCTTGAGAGAACAAGGGCGTGGAGTGCGTCGTCTGCTTCACTACAAGAAAAGTGATCTATTGCGACTTGGAAATTGGGTCACTAAAATTCGATTTAGTGTCGCAAATACTAATTTGTGATACATTATGCGTCTCTTGTTATTAGTCGCAAAAGGTGGCGAAGCAAATTTGTGGCACTTTTTTTTCACTTGTGCCGCAAATGTACGGCACTTTTTGCATCAGTAAGTTATTCGTCGCTTAAAATTCGCGACACATTATGCTTCATTTGTCTTAGTGTCGCATACTAATTTACGATACTAATTTGTGTCATTAAAATGAAAGCTGCAAGATTATTTGCGACAAATGTGACATCACATTTAAAACGTCGAAGGGAATTCGCGACACGTAAATTGTCTCTAAAATTCGATTTAGTGTTGCAAATACTAATTTGCGACACATTATACATCTCTTGTTATTGAGTTGCAAAAGTTGGTGAAGCAAATTTGTGGCGCTTTTTTTCATT
Source organism: Leptodermis oblonga (assembly GCA_016801395.1). Lineage (NCBI taxonomy): Eukaryota > Viridiplantae > Streptophyta > Magnoliopsida > Gentianales > Rubiaceae > Leptodermis > Leptodermis oblonga. The sequence goes on from CM028751.1 coordinate 26,268,720, forward strand.
TGTGCCGCAAATGTATGGCAATTTTTGCATCACTAAATTAATTGTCGTTTAAAATAAGCGACACATTATGCGTTACTTGTCTTTGTGACGCATTCTCATTTATGACACTGATTTTTGTCAGTAAGATGAAAGTTGCAAGATTAGTTGTGACAAATACGGCGTCACATATAAAACGTCGAAGGGTTTTCACGACATGTAAATTGTGTTGCAAAATATAGCTTTACTGTCGCAAACACAAATTAGAGACACAAGTTTGCGACAAACTTTATCGTGTCACAAAAGGCTATGTAGCCTTTTTGTGGCATTGTTTTTACTAATTGTGCCACAAAAGATACGACACATTTTGCATCACTTAATTATTGTCGCATAAATCTTGCAACACATTACATGTCATTAGTTGCACTAACGCATTATCTGTAACACTAATTTTGTGTCATTACGGCTAATGTCACATATTTATTTGCTACACATGTGGCGTCATTATTTGAACTGTCGTAATGTTATTTTGCGACAGAATATCGCATCTGTAAAATTTATGTCATATAATAATTGGCAGCCCAATTTACGTCATTATTATTTTATTTTTTTTGCATAAATTTTGTGCGACACAAATGCGTTAATAGAGTAAATAATTCACAATTTGTATATAAAAAAATAAGTTAACTAGAGTATTATTCAAAATATGAAATCAAATATTTGCTAAATGTCAAAGTGGGAATATCATAATTTAAGTCCATCACTAAACATATATAAATAAAAATTGCAAATTTCTAAATTTATCTTTCAAGACTCGAATGCAAATTCCATAAGTCAAATTGTCACATTTTGAAGAAGATTATTTTGCCTTCTTCTTGCTCCTCCTTGAACTTTTTCCTTGTTCCTAAATAATTTTAACAAAAATTAATTATATTTAATACATAGTTGATAAATTAGTAGAAAAGTATAATTGTTTATATTACCTTCGGTGAAGTACCATTTGAATGGATGTTTGTGTAATTCTTATCAGTGTTATTTATCTCTTTTTTTATCTACGACAATTGATATGAGAAACGAATATTAATGCACTAAAATAAAATATTAATGAAAAATTGATCATTTACCTATTTAGTCAACATAACTCATATTCCTACTTTGTCAACGTAACTCCTATTCCTATTTTAAAGAGATACAATACTGATTCTAAGAGCACATGAAAAGGCACAAGCAACTACCATATTAAACTCATCAATCCCAATGCTAGTAAGAAAGTTCATAAACAAGAATAAAGTCATCTATTAAGATCTTAGCAGTCATTAAATGAAATTATAAACCATTTCAAAATGACATTACAATTGAAGCATTCTTTTCCACTATAGAAAAAAACAAATTGCTAACCATGAAAATTCATAAGTGTCACCCCAACTAGTGAAACGCATACAAAGTGCCTCTCCCAATTGCTTACTTGAAAGCTTACAACTTTATACTTCCAAAGCTTCAAGAGAAGGATAAATGCTTCAGCTATCTATGCTTACAAAAATAAATAAATAAATAGAAGAAAATTTTGACCTATGAAGCCAAGGACAGAAACAGAAAGCAAAAAGGAAAAGAAAAAAAATGTAAAAAAAGCAGCTAGAATGCAAAACACAGAGAGAGAAGCAACATTAGTTTTTAACTTAACAGAACACTGTGAACTTGAAATGAAGATTCAAAGGTCATAAGATAGTAGATGTCTCCATTAAGATAGGAGAAGAGGAAAGAAGGAAGTCAAGATTCATGAGGGTCTGTGTGTTTTGTGGAGTTCTAGAAGGACAACTGTTACAGAGATGCTTCTAATTTCCTAATGACACAATAATGATCTTTAGTTTAAACGTGCATTAGCTTGATATGAGTATTATAGTTGTAGCCCAGCAATTATTAAAGAACAAATTGAAGCAGTTGATACCACATCATAATTGAGGCAGTGCTTTTCCCTTAAAAAAAGATATTGCTAACCTCCTAAATTCAAGTGTCACCCAGATAGTGAAATTTGTACCAAGTGCCTCTCCCAAGAAAGTGCACACTTGAAACCTTGCAACTTCAGCTTCTAAAGCTTCAAGAAAAAGGATAAATGCTCCAGCAGCGAATGCTTAAAAGAAACGAAAGAAAAAATTAAAAAAATAGAACCATATATTGACCTATGCGGCCAAGGACAGAAACAGAAAGCAAAAAAGGGCAGACACAGAAAGAGAGAACACTTAACAACACAACATAATTTTGAAATGAAATGAAGATTCATTGGTCATTAGATAGTAGAGGTATCAATTAAGATGGGAGAGAAGGAAAAGTGTAAATCAAGATTGAAGAGGGTATGTGTTTTGTGGGAGCAGTTCGGGAAGGATAACTGTGCAAAGATGCTTCTAATTATTTCCCAATGATACCATAATGATATTTATTTTAAATATGCATCAACTGGATATGAGTAGTAAAGTTGCAGCCTAGCAATCATTAAAGAACAAATTAAAGCAATTTATACCACATCAAAATTGTGACAGCCCTTTTTCCCTATAGAAAAACAACTGCTAACCTTAGAGATTCTAGTGTCACCCCAAATAGTGAAACGGGTACCAAGTGCCTCCCCCAATTGCATACTTGAAACCTCGCAACTTTAGCTTTCAAATATTCAAGAGAATGATAAATTCTTCAGCTTCCAATGCTTAAGAAATAACAAAAAAATAGAAGCATATGTTCACCTATGAGACCAAGGAAGAAAAACAAATAGCATATATAATTCAAGAACGAAATGAGAAAATCAACATTGGTTTAACAATATAATTTATTATTTTGTCATCATTTTCTCTTCCCAATCCACCATAATTGAAAACCCACCAACTTCAAATCTCATCTAGTATTTTAAGGGAAAAGAATGTCCAACACAGTAGAAGCATAGCAAAATTTTGCAAAAACAAGCCTCACTAGCCACTTTTTCCATCAACCATTGTCACGAAGCAATAATTGTTCACTAAGTAACCAAAATGATACAACAAGCAGTAAAATTCCAACCCTAATAAGATCCCAATAAAAGCACTATATGCCAAAAATAACAAATTTTATATTTTAAAAAAAAAGGAAAAGGAATTGCCCTGTTTTTGCCTAGATATACTTACTGCCCAAACAAAAATCATGCCAAAAACAATTGATAGGAAGCTCACTTACAGGGAAACAAAAATTTAAGCATCAGAATTAAAATGAAACCCAACCAGGATGATTCGCCAACCTTAGAGATTCTAGTGTCACCCCAACTAGTGAAATGGGTACCAAGTGTCTCCCCTAATTGCATCCTTGAAACCTCGCAACTTTAGCTTTCAAAGCTTCAAGAGAAGGATAACTTCTTCAGCTTCCAATGCTTAAAAATAACAAAAAAATAGAAGCATATGGTCACCTATGGGACCAAGGAAGAAAAACAAATAGAATATATAATTCAAGAACAAAATGAGAGAATCAACATTGGTTTAACAATATAGTTTGTTATTTTGTCATCATTTTCTCTTCCCAATCCACCATAACGCAAAACCCACCAAGTTCAAATCTCATCTAGTATTTTAAGGGAAAAGAATGTCCAACACAGTAGAAGAATAGCAAAATTTTGCAAAAACAAGCCTCACTGGCCACTTTTTCCATCAACCATTGTCACGAAGCAATAATTGTTCACTGAGTAACCAAAAAGTAGTAAAATTCCAACCCTAATAAGATCCCAATAAAAGCACTAAATGCCAGGAATAACAAATTTTATATTCAAAAAACGAAAGGAAAAAGAATTGCCCTGTTTTTTCCTTGATATACTTACTGCCCAAACAAAAATCATGCCAAAAACAATTGATAGGAAGCTCACTTACAGGGAAACAAAAATTTTAAGCACCAAAATTAAAATGAAACCCAACCAGGAAGATTCGCCAACAGCAGAAACACACAATCCATTGGAAAAATGCAAACCTGCAGGAAAAATGCAAGAAAAATGGCTTCTTCAAAAATCTAATGCTGTGGAAATAGGATATATCGAACCACATTAGTAGTAACTCATAGTAGTGTGTATACACCCTCACATATATACCTTTCTTTGAGAAAAGGAAAAAAAAAAAAATTTGAAAACTAGTTTGAAACCATTAAGTTTCATTCAGGCATTTATGCAAACACTTCATGGGCTAAATCACATCAACCTAAAAATATTCTCACAAGCTAGCATACCTGCAGTTTTTGGAAAGAGCAGCTTTGGCATGTTTAAGTGGGAGACCAAGAAGGAATAACAAATTTTCTACATCAGAAGGGCCCCTAAGTTCTGATGCAGAAGGAGTAGCACTTGAGACAATAAGATTTTTCCTTCGTGTCTAGTCCACTAATATCTAGAAGTTCAATTAATTGAGATTTTCAAATCAAAAAATAACACAAAAAGCAGTCTGAGAAAGACAAAATATTTAGCCACAACCCAACAAACAAATGTAATTTCCACCATCAAAGCTTAAATGAAAACATCAGAAGTTCATGGACAATAAATTCTCCGAAAAACAAAAACACAATTCAATCAATTTTTAGGCCAAAACAAGTAAATTACCGTGACCTTCAATTCTTAAAGAATTTTGAAAGCATTGGCAACCTCAGGAAAAAAAGCTATCACAAAAGCTTGACCTAAAAAATAAATTAACCCACAACAAATAGCAAGCAACTGAAAGCGTAAGCTTCAAAACCCAACCAATCAGGAAATGAATTGATTCCCGTACGAGACAAAACGAGAGGGTTTAAAACTTATAATGAATTTGAATGAAACACAAAAAAACTATGCAAGGATCTTTTGAAATTACTTGAAGCCATCAATTCAAGCGGAGAAGGTCGGCCTGCGGACTTGAGGAAAGGCGACTGCTTTTTTGCCCTTTTTGGTATTCGTTTACTGTTCCGATAACAAAATGGAGGGAGAGGAATATCCTATTCTTTTTCTTTTTCTTTTTTTGACGGAACAAAATTCTCTCCTCCTTTTACTTTCCTTATTTTATGTTTAAATTTTTAAGTAATCTGGTTAATGAATGAGCAAAACTTGTTTAGTAAAACAGGTTTAGAAAAATAAACATGAGCAAAACAGGTTTAGAAAAAAATATATATTTGAAAGTTTGGAAAATAATTTTAAAACCAGTATTAGTAAAACAGTTTTTGAAAAATAATAATAATCAAATATTTTTTCGTGAACCGGTTAGAAAATAATTTCAAAACCGGTTTTAGTAAAATATATTTTGAAAAAAAAAATTCAAATTCGATCTTCCAGGAACAGGTTTTGAAAATAAAATAAATCGAAATCTGTTTTTCGAAAATAGGTTTATAAAATAATTTCCAAACCTGTTTTGTAAAACGGAATTAAAAAAAAAATTAAATCGCAATCTATTTTCCAGGGCAGGTTTAGAAAATAATTTCCAAACCTGTTTTAGTAAATCAGGTTTTGAAAAAGAAATAATCGAAATATTTTTTTCAAAAAAGGTTAAGAAAATTATTTTGTTTTGCCTTCAGTTATATTCAATTGACACGATGTAATGGCTTATGAAAACGATCTGTGGGGAGATAGCCACAGGTGTTGAGTGTACTGAAATTCAAAGGGTTACACGATTAGAGAATTTAGGCCAAATAAAAGAGGGGAATTTGTCTTTTCATTTTTTTGGGTTTTGGGGTGTTTAGGCACCATCATTTCCCCCTATAATTGAATTCTTGGATTAAGCTGATTTGTTTTCAAACAAAACTCTTTTCCGGTTTTTCCGTAATATTATTCTTTGCTTTTCTTTCATTTAATTGAAAATTAAAATTATAAGTATTTTTATTTTACTGATTTAAGTGCTCTTTATTTACATGTAATTACTCATTTACTCAATGAATTTGTAAAATTAATTTTAAAACTTTTATTAAAAAAAAAATTGTACATTGAAATTTTAAATTTTACTTCCACTGTATATTCAAAGCTTTAGATACAAGAAATTTTTATTTTTTAAATTATTAACAATTAAAGGTATAATAATGTTTTTATATGGATATCTGAATTATAATAAATAAAAATTAATATTTTAACTGATAATTTAGAAAATATATTTTAAAAGTATCATTTGTATTTTTACATATCAATTAATAATCAAATATATGCAATAATGATTAGAGGGGAATTTTTTTTTATAAATGTTAATACGGGCAGTGTAATCATTTATGAATAATACACATATTACTTTTTTTAAATGTTATTAATAATTAAGTAGTTGCGCAAAATAATAAATGAACTATGTGTCATTTATAAGAACAATATTTTATAATTTTAAATTAACACAATAAATTGAATAGAACAAATGAATGCGTACACCAAATAACAAATTGAATATAACAAATTTCATTTTTTTAATATATTTTTTAAAGTTTATGAGTACACCAAATAATATTTGAAATGTAATTGTGGAATGAATTTGCAAGTTGGTGCAAATATTAATTTCTTAGGTTCCGCACATCACATGCAAAATTCCAAGATGAATTTTTTCCCGATCTTCTAAACAATGTATGTGTGTTCACCAATTTAGATGAATTATTTCTAAAGTATTGTGAGCAATCAATTGGAAAAATATTTCAATAATAAAGTATTTTAAAATGGTGGGCTACCAAATATAAATATTATTCCAATCAAAATGGGTGAATTTTATTTTTGTTACCAAAAAATATTAAAAATTAGTGTTATAAACCATGCTGAGTTATGGAATAATGTATTCTATAGAAATATTTTCTATTTTATATTGAAAAACTAGAAGAGTATAAGTTGTGTATATAAAAATTATTATAACCCTTCTTCAACATGTCAGGTTCAAAGCTTCGAGGGGTTAGGGGGGGTTCAATTTGAGTCTAACTCGCAAGTTCTCATCAATTATGTCAATGGAAAGGAAAATTGGCCGTGGCTTTTCGTTGGATATCTTCAGATGATCGAATGAGTTGCATCAAAAAATCACTTCACATTCCATCATATTTGGCTTTAAATTAATTACTAAGGTAGTTTTATAATAAAATAATGAATTATTACGTTTACCAATCTTAATTTATATAGTTAATTATAAAATATTTACACACTACTACTCAAAAATGCTAAGCTATTCTTTACTATGTTTTAACTTTCAAGAATATTATTACTTTTTGTAGTCTAAAATTAAGTAAAATTAAGAATAAACTCGTTGAAGGAGTGCTTCATCTCCATATTCTCAAGGACATTATGACCAAAATAAAAAGAACTATTAAAAATTAAAAAAATATATATAACTTGTTTAGCAATGGGATAATGGTAATATAATGGATAATGAGTTGTTTGTATATGTACAAATATAAGTAAGAGATACTATAAATATATATGTGGTACTATTATAAATTTATATGAATTTATTTTCTATATGGTGGTGAATACGAATAAGTAATTTAGAATTGCTGTATATTTTAATTAAAATTTTAAATATGACCTTATTCAATGTTTATAACATTTTATTTAGACAGTAACAACAATTAATCATGTGTGAATGAAATAATTTAAATATTTTAAAAAGTGAAAATGTGAATTTTATTTGTACATATGAAATAAGTATAAATTGTACGAAAGAATATAATATAAACTAGAAACGAAACTTTAAAATTTTGGTGTGAAACAAAAAAATTGGGGGGGGGGGGGGGGGGGGGGGAAAGGCGCCTAAAAATTTCATAGGGAAAATTAAAGGAACGACAACGTTTCATGATGTTTATTTCCTCAGTAAGGCCAAATCCAACCCTGCTTCTCAAACCAGTCGTCTCTCTCTGTTTTATTTAAAGGGGCATGTTATTTACAGGTACCATTTTACTAAATACAAGACACTTTTTAAAATTTTTAGTGGTAAAAAGACTTTAATACCCTTGATTCTTACCTTAAGAAAAAAAAAATTTACACATATTTTTACCCTACTTTACCCACCTTATTCATCCATTCCTTTCCCACAAGCAAGTCATTCATACATCCTCCCTCCCATTTCTTGTCAATTTTCTTCCCTAAACCCAACATTCACTACATTCATTCAAGTATAATAATCAAATTTTGCTTGAGTTTCATGGCTAAAAATGCAAATGAAGATCCATATTACACGGTACGTATGACATTACAATTTCTATGGATTAAAGGTAGCACCTTTTTCATGATTTTGGTTTACTGGGTGAGAATCGCCCATGGGGGGCGATTTTATCAGATAAAATCGCCCGGGAAAGGTGATTTTTCTGATAAAATCGCCACAGGACACCGATTTTATAGGAAAAAATCGCCCTACTCTGGCGATTTTATTGATAAAATCGCCAGTGTAGGGCGATTTTTTTAAAGAAAATCGCCAGTGTTGGGCGATTTTTTCCAATAAAATCGGTGGCCTGTGGCGATTTTATTAGATAAAATTGCCCGGGAAAGTCGATTTTTCTGATAAAATCTCCCCCCGTGGGCGATTCTCACCCATATAATCGCCCTTGATGAGCGATTTTATTGTTTAAAATATAAAATCGCCCACGGGGGGCGATTATATGGCCCTACCCCATTTTTTCCCCATTTGCGGGAATTTCTAATGTCATATTGGTTTGCTTGATAGGCTTCGCATGTTTTGGATGATTGAATCTTTCTAGATTACACGGATGTATTTCAGACTTAGGAAGATTTCACGACTCGAGCTGAATTGATTGGTTGGGTTGAAATCAAAGCTGCGGAGCATCAGTTTGATACGAAAATAACTTCTTCTAAAAAGTGGAAGGGGCCTCTCAAAGGGAGAAGAGGGAGAGTTGACATATGTTGTGATAGATCGGGGGAAGTCAGAAGCAAAACACCCTTAGTTGAAGGGAAAATATCCCGTAACAACACTAGTAGCAAGCTGACTGGTTGTCCCTTTAAAATATCAGGGAAAGAAATTAGGAGGGGTACCTGGAAGCTGAGTGTCATTAAAGGCCACCACAATCATGAATTACCCCTTGTTAGAAACTGGCATCATAAGCAATCCCAATTGAATGAAGAGGAAAAGGAGAAAATTTCAGAAATGATAAAGATAAATTTGGCTCCAAAGCAGATGCTGTCAAAACTGCGATATGACAATGCGACTAATGTCACACGTATCAGGCAGGTTTACAACAAAACGACAAAGGTTAGAAGAGAAGAGAGGGGAGATTTAAGTCCTATACAATACTTCTTGAAACTGACGGAGGATTACAAGTACTACTATTGGTACACAGCGGAAGATGAGCGTAACGCGCTTGAAAACGTATTCTTCGCCCATGCGGATGTTCCTAGTCTGCTTCGTACGTTTCCGTACGTTTTGTATATGGATACGACATACAAGACCAACCGGTATGACATGCTTATGCTTCAGATAGTCGCTCATGTTCCGACGGATCAATACATACATGTTGCCTTTGCTTTCTTGAGGGATGAGACATATCCAACTTATTTCTGGGCTATGACTAGGTTGAGGCAACTTTTTGATCCATTGACATATCCCCATGTTGTTATGACGGACAGAGAGTCAGCTCTACTGAAAGCTGTGCACCATGTTTTTCCAGATTCTAAGAAACTGCTGTGCAAACGGCATATTGCCATGGACGTGAAGAAGAAAGCACTCACTGTGTGTACGGACAAAGATATATTAGATGAGTTTGAAGGACGGTTGAGAAGAGTGATGAGTGCTCTAACGTATGAAAAGTTCACGAAAGCTGTGGAGATTATAGAGACCAAATATAGAGGCCGGTGGATATCTGTGGTTAATTATTTGTACCATACTTGGTTGGATTCTCACAGAACCAAGTTTGTCTCATTATGGACTAAAGAGATAAAACATTATGGAGGGCGTACAAACAACATGTGAGACTATTAAATTTTGTTGCCGATAGTTATATATATGAAACCATTACTCATTATTCCCTTATGTAAAGCATTACTTTTGATGAGGACATCAAGGGCGAAAACAACACACATTATGATTCAGAAAGATGGACAACCAAATAGAAGTCAACGCCTTGGAGCAAAAAGAAGGAAATGGTCAAATTGCAACTCTTCTAACTATCTTTGAAGAAGAGGTGCAAATCACCAAGTCCTAATGAAGAAGAAGGATGTTTCTTGAAGTCTTGAAGATGCCGGAAGGTTCTTGGGCTTTAAAGAAACAATTCATGAAGTTCCCTACAATTTGGGCCAACCCAAAACTCATGGACCAGCCCACAAGTTTTCAGCCAGCCCAAAGAAGCAAGGAAGCCGCACAAGCAGCCCAAAGAGAAAGCCCACACGGTTCCTTAGTTAATTAGGGATTTCTTCTTTTAATTAATTATGTTCTTTTATTCTTTTAAGTTAGTTTCCAAAAAGGGTTCCCTTATTCTTTTTGGAAGTAGGATTTTTATTCTTTTCCTTATTTTTAGTTTACAATTTCGGCTACCACTTGTTAAGGGTAAATCCAAAATTGCCTTTCCTTTTCTTACCATTCCTACTTCTTTCCGGGTTTGGTAATTGTAAAAGAAATTAACCTCTTGGTTAATTTCCAATTCTAATTCTTTCCTTCTTCTACTTTTTGTATTGTTTTTCGGCTGCCCTTAACTCTATAAATAGGGGCCGAAATCTTCAATAAAACTTAGAGTATTCATATCATAAAACTTAGTGTTTGAGTACCCTCATTTTATTGCTTTATGTATTTGCATGTCGTAGTTTACATAATTGCATGAAACTTAGCTAATTAGGTTCTTGCTCTGCCTAATTATTCGCATGTTTCACATCTCTTGCTTGCACTTGGTTCGAATTTATAAACAAGTTAGCTAGGTTAGCTTTCCTTTGTTTTCTCGCAAATCCGAACGTGAGTTAGGGGTTTTATTTGAGCTTGTCACTTAATCACAAGGTCCTTGGAAACATTATCCGCATGTGTACAACCGTCCACATCAACTTTTGTTCGTCTTTTATATATGCAGGGCTGAGAGTGCGCACGCAATGTTGAAGCGTGCTATTAAAATTGATATAGGGTCTTTCCTACAATATTTTTGGCCATAAATGAGATGATAAAATTGCATTTTGGTGAGATACGTAGTAAAATAGAGGCATCTCAGAGCAAAACAATCCGTGAAGCCAATTACATGTTGTATAGTAGGATCAATGGTAGAGTTTCGCAAGATGCCATACTGTTGCTGTTACAAGAATACAAAAAGAGATGTGCAGTCTATGGGGCGAATAGTGAGATGTGTGGTTGTGAACTGCGAACCAGCTATGGCTTGCTGTGTGTGCATCAGATGGTTGAAATGGCCAGGAATTACATACCTATTGATCCCTTGGATGTGGACCTCTTCTGGAGGACCCTATCTTTGGGTGAAGGAAACATGCCTAGTGATGAGGAACGGCAGACAGCACAAGGTCGACTGCATGAGATGTATGTGGAGGCCTCGCAGCGTTCGACTGCGAATATTTATAGAGTAGCGGGTGTCATGCATAGCACTTTGCATCCAGAGATTGTTGACCTCACTGATCCCATTCAAAGGCCACATAGGGGAAGGCCGAGGAACAACTCGACGCAGTGAGACCTTTCGGGCTACGAGCATGCCGAGAGGGAAGCCGGCCTAGGCAGAGGCAGATCAAGAGGCAGAGGTACATATAGGTGTCATATCCTTTGCAATTGTTTTTTGTTTCAATTATTTATTATGATGCATCTATTGTTTCATGCATACGAATACCATGTGCAGGTCGCAGCAGGTCAAGTGGGTCATCATCCAGGAGTATTCGAATGACTCCTAACGAATCCAACTGGCCTTTCAACCTCCCGTCTTTGGTTAAACAGTTCGTGTTCGATTATGTCCTTGATTATAAAAATGTAATGGGGGATGGACACTATGGTTTTAGGGTAATATCTAAATTCGTACATGGTGACGAGTCACTTTGGTCGCAAGTCCGGCGAGAGATGTTACATGAACTTCACGCGTATGCCTCATTATGGTTTGGCATTCTCGGTGAAGCTATGTACGATAAAGCTCTTAAAGTGTTGGATTACCACATAAGTCCAGCAACAGAGGAGTTTTGGTTTGATACTTATCTATTTGGCCTACTTGTCGCTACGAGATACCAGAGGGTATTAGCATTTTACGGAGCGGAATGTTGCACCTTCCTTCCACTTCGCTTGCGGGAGTCCGGCGTATGTGATGATCCGAACACGTATATCACTATAGGACATATATGGGGCAACCATTTTATTTGTTTGGAGACGAGAGGTGAAATCATATTGCCCCCAATCAGTGTGTTGTGGCGACACCATAAGGACGACATGATGGATGATTTGGAGGACAGGTTAAAAGCTCGATTGGATAGATATTAGAGCTTGTACGTTGCTAGCGTAGGCAATGTAGACAGGGAACCCACGATAGTTATCGATTAGGGTGTAGGGATTTATGATTTCAAATGTATGGCGTCCTCGGTTACGTTTGCATTGAAATATAGATGTACAGTATAGTTAGAATATATTTGTCATGTTGCTAATTATTTCAAAAGTTTATGATTGTGGTTAGGTTTGTATTGCCAATTACATTCCGATGGGAATTACAATAAGTCTGTTAACTTCTTTAGCAAATTTAAAGTGCAGTATTGTATTAGGGATGCTACGAACTTCAGATGTTTGGGATTGTGGTTTGGTGTGCAAGTGAAAATTAGCTGAATCAGGCATTTTTATGGAGGAAAAACGTCTGACTCAGGCGTTTTTCCTCCATAAAAATGCCTGAGTCAGGCGATTTCCTAAAATAAAATCGCCTGACGCAGGCGATTAAATACCAAAAACAAGGCACTAATTCGCACCTGAATCCCCTGTATATTAGCACCTGAATCCTTGTTCATACTACATAATGGATCACTAAATTATGATCTATAATTCAATCAACGGCACACCCAATACAAGGCATTAATTCGTCATCTAAATTGTATTGGAGAAAAAAAATCACAGAAAAATTCACGAAATAATTCGAGCAAGCAAGTCACGTTTCAAGTCAAGCATGACTATAAAGTCAAATTTTTTAAAATTTTCCATCTTTTTATTCCTAGAATCTCCTTCCGAAAATCTGGGGCTACAATTTCTCCCCCACTTAATTGAATTTCATCCTAGAATTCCCTAACTCACTCCGTGAATAGGTTCGAATACTTCTCACGCATATTGGCTTCGGGTTCCCAAGTAGCTTCTTCAAGCCCATGGCATTTCCATTGCACCTTTACCAAGGCCACTTCCTTGGTCCTTAGCTTCTTGGTGCTTCAGTCCATAATTCGTACGGGTTTCTTCTCGTACTCCAGTGTCTCTTCTATTTCCTGGTCATTGAGCTGTACCACATGCTTCGGAATTGCCAAGTATTTCCGCAGCATCGATACATGAAACACTGGATGTATCCTTCTCATAGATGCGGGCAACTCGAGCTTGATCCTGAAGCGTCCCACGAACTGGGGACTTAACTTTCCTCTCTCCTACACGATGTGGGTATACGGGGTAACTTTCAGGAAAACTCTTTCTCCTTCCTCAAAGATCAACTCCTTATGGTGCCTATCCGTACAACTCTTCTGTCAGCTCTGGGAGGTCTCTAGCTGCTGATGTATCAACTTTAAGTCGTTGTAGGCTTCGTCCACAAGCGGAACTACGCTAGTTGTCGTAACCTTCCTCTCTCCCACTTCATCCCAATATAAAGGGGATCGGCACTTCATCCCTTACAAAGCTTTGTAGGGTGTTGTCCCTATCGACGCTTGGTAATTGTTATTATAGGCGAACTCGATCAAGGGTAGGTGTTCCTCCTAAGTCCATGGAACAGGCTCGGAGCATACATTTGAGAATCTGAATAGTGCGCTCTGACTGTCCATCAGTCTGAGGGTGTGCGGCAGTGCTGAAGTTCAACTGCGTACCCAACGCCGGCCGTAACTGCTGCTACAAGCGGGAAGTAAAATGGGGATCATGGTCCAAAAGTGATACTAGCTGACACTCCATGCAGCCTCACTATCTCTCGGATGTAAAGCTAGGTCAATTTCTCTAGTGAGTACCTCACATTCACGGGTATGAAATGACCAGTCTTGGTGAGTCGGTCCACTACCACCCATACTGCATTATGATTGCATTGTGACTTCGGCAGTCCGGTCACGAAGTCCATAGAACCCCTTACCGAATGGCCCTGGCAGAGCTGGGTGAACTAAAGAAGCAGCTTGAAGAGCTGTTAGCACAAGGTTACATCCGAGCCAGTACCTCACCTTGGGGTGCCCCGGTACTGTTCGTAAAGAAGAAAGATAGAACCATGAGAATGTGCATAGACTACCGAGGTTTGAATAATCTCACCATCAAGAACAAATATCCTTTACCCTTGATAGATGAGTTTTTTAACTACTTGCAGGGAGCAACGGTCTTTTCCAAGCTTGACATTTGCCAAGGATATTACCACCTACAGATTCGGGAGGAGGACATTCCCCGTTCCACTTTTAACACTCGATACAGGCACTATGAGTTCATTGTTCCGCCCTTTGGATTGACCAATGCAACGACTGCATTTATGGACTTAATGCACCGAGTGTTCCATCCTTACCTGTATCAGTTTGTTTTGATCTTCATCGACGATATCCTGGTATATTCCTGGAACCCAGAAGAGCACGAAGATAAGGAAAGGGTTACAGAAGTTAATGGAACACCAGATGTATGCCAACTTCAACAAGTGTGAGTTTTGGTTGGATCAAGTTTCCTTCCTTGGCCATGTAATTTCCAAGAAAAGGATTGCGTGGATCCTGCTAAGGTTGAAATAGTAATGAACTGAAGAACACCAGAGAACCTGACAAATACGCAAAGTTTTTTGGGATTAGCGAGATATTACTGAAGGTTTATTCCTGATTTCTCAAAGATCGCCAAACCGATGACCAAAATGACATAGAAGGACGTTAAGTTTTCGAGGAACGATAAAGCAGAAGCCGCGTTCTGTGAGTTGAAAAAGAGGCTCACATCCGCGCCAGTATTGACGCTACCCGAGGGGAAAGAGGACTTCGTGGTATTCACTGACGCGTCTAAAGAGGGACTCAGTTGCGTCTTAATGCAGAAAGGGAAAGTGATTGCTTATGCATCCCGAAAGCTGAAAGTGCGTGAGCAAAATTGCCCAGCACATGACTTGGAGTTAGCAGCAGTAATCTTCGCCTTAGCAAAGTGGAGGCATTACCTATATAGAGTGATGTTTGAGGTCTTCTCCGATCCCAAGAACCTGAAGTATCTATTTTCGCAGAAGGAACTCAACCTTAGGCAGCAAAGATGGATGGAGTTTCTGGAGGATTATGACTGCACAATTCAATATCACCCCGACAAGGCTAATGTGGTAGCTGATGCCTTGAGCCGCAAAGCCTAATTAGCGTGCCTGGAAGTCTGCGCTAATGTATCCGTTAAACATGATCCCCCCAAACAAATCAAGAAAGCTCAGGAGGATGATTCTGCTTTGAGCTATCGAGTGGAACTAGCGCGATAGGGTACGCACCCTGATTACCAATTAGGGCCAGAAGGGAGCCTGAGGTATCGATGACGGTTATATGTACTGAGGGATGAGGCGCTGAAATGGGAAATAATGGCAGAAACCCATAAGTCAAGTTACACGGTGCATCCAGAGGGCACCAAGATATACATGGATTTGATAACCCGGTACTGTTGGGACAACATGAAGAGAGGGGTTGCCAAATTTGTGCCAACCTGCTTGACGTGTCAACAGGTAAAGGGAGAGCATCAATGGCCATCAGGGTTGTTAAAGGCACAATAAGACCTTCCGTCGAAGGCACGAAAAAGATCTTCCAGTAGAAGTACAACACAATCATCCGCAATAACACTTGCGAAAAATAGTCAGAAATAACGCAATGTCTTCATTTCATTAAGTATACCAAATATTTTTACAAAAAAAGGCACCAAGCTATAGCACAAAAACTTGCATTAAATCTAACCCTAGTTCTCTATATCAAGTTCCTCCTCTGGACCCTCCAACCCAGATGACAAACTCGTACTATCAGGCTCCACCCCAGCGTTCTCTACTTCGACCTCATTCTCCACTCCGACCCCCTCCTCCGCCGCTTCATGCTCTGTCCTACGGTGCTTCACCGCCTCCCCACTAGTCGACCCGACCGTCTTTCACTTCAGGGCTGCATGTTCCGGCAGCAGCGCCTTCACCGCCTGGGCCACCAAAGGCACCTTGGGACCGTCCGTCTCTGGACTAAAGGACTTAGCTTCCTCTAAAGTCCTTATCGACCCATCGCAAAAACCTTGCAGACAATCCCATTGCTTCTGCTGGAAGGAACCAAACGCAGCATTAAACTTGACCGTCAGAGTGTATCCCGGGAGCCCATCCCCAGAATACTTAACGGTTCTCTTCTTTTGACAGGATTCTGATTGCCAAAATTAACCATTTGTCCCTAAAACCCTCCAGTAAAAGTTGAAATCATCACAATTAATCAAAATTGTACAGCAGCCTGTGTTCATCAGAACATGCGGCACATACGAAATCGTAACAGAGTTAATAAGGGGAGTCTGGGTGTTGTTCACTGGTATCACAGGTGAGAATCGATCTCTAATAATCATTAAATATGATTTCAATGGGTTAATGTTATGAATGATTAAGTTTGGACGAAAACTGATTTCCTTTGTATTACTGGTGGATCTTGTTGTCGATTTGCGTCGAGTAATTGAAAGCCAATCAAATGTCATGTAATTACATTGAAAAGATAACCAACTAATCAAGTAAGGAGATTGCCCAAATTGCTGCAATTTTCGGTGATACCCACGGCTGTTTGGTAGGATGCAATGAGAAAGAGCGCGGTCACTGAAACCTTTAGTTACCGATAGATATAAATATAGGAACCTACAGTACTGAATATTGTGTGGAAGAATCCTAATCTATAGGTACTGTATACATAAATGGAAGTAGGGCTTGTTCCGTGCTTAGGTACTGATATATACATATAAATAGCCTATTGAACTAAGTAGTTAATGTACGAATGTATATATATATATATATATTTATTTATTTATTTATGTGACGTAAAAATGTATGGGTCGGGATGCTTCGGGTGGCTGATGAAGATCTTGAATGCCCTGGCTTGGATCGATGAATTTGTAGCTCGGATGAGTGGTGGCGGGGCTCAGATTGTTAATGCTATAGCTCGGACTGACAACCTTCTCGATGGATCTGGGAAAGAGAACAAGAAACAAGAAGCAAGCGAGGCTATCCCCCCCTGTTCCAATCCGAACGCTCAAGTTAGTAGAGTATATGGGTAAACTAAATTGACCAAGGGCTTAAGCTCGTAAGAAAATGCTTACCTGATTTAGTCTGATGTCTGGATATTTATAGCTTACCTTGCCTTCTTGTCCTCTGCGTCATTCTAAGCTAGAGCATTAATTGCACGCCTGATTTGGCTCATTCTTTAATGAGCCCCAACTTTATTGCCTTGGTAACATTTTTGGACATTTATGGCTCGGATAAGGCTCCTTCACCATTATTGTTGTGCGTAACTCCTGCATGAAATTGTACCCAGATTCTCACCCCTTAATGTCGCCTAGCTATCCTGTCATTTTTACCATTGATTCGACCTAAGCTTTTTTCTCCAGCTCGGTTGACTAAGCTAACTGTCGACCTAAGCTTGATTTTAGGTTTTTTATGCTTTAAGTTTTCTTTGTCTTTATTAGGCCAGGCCCAATGACTTTTAGGTATTTTTATTCACACCACATATATATATATAAACAAGTTATTCGTATATATACTAAATATATGCACATAAGAAATATATATTTGGGGGATGAATTCAAGATTCATTCACTGGAATGACCATTCGTTTCAGAATGGTCTTGGATTTTAAAATTAATTAAGTTTAAGTACTTAAAAGGTTAAAGACGGGTGGAGAAAGAGATTGCAAACCTTACTGCGATAAGTCAATCTAAATAACTAATAATAGTAATTACAATAATAATAGCCATAAGAATAAGAATAGTAATGGTAGGCGAGAGGCTTAAGATAAAACCCCTATACGTATATGCAAATGCACTTTCATACGAACACATAAAGTATGGCGTACCTACATGTAGTGTTTAGGATGGATTGATTCTGATACTTAACAAAAATAAATTTCAGGGTTTGTTGGAGAAAAACCAACGCGGTAACAATTGATGTGAGAATTTCTCGCCATTTTCACTTCTTTTGAGCACATATATAGTATATATAAATATATATAGATTGGGGTTGACCAGGTCACTTAAGTTTCGAAATTCACTACTGCAAAATTCATCAATGGAAGCGCCCCTTTGGAGGCGGGTTTCCAAACACCCGCCTCCAAAGGGGCCGAAAATTTGAGGAATTGTATTTGGATGCGTGTTTCATTGGAACCAGGCTCCAAATATGTACCTCATTGGAGGTGGGTGTTGGCTACACCAGCCTCTAATATCATATGTATTGGAGGCGGGTGCAATGTTTCAAAAAATCTCCTTCGTTTTGGACTGTTGAAAGTTGAAAATAATTTTAGAAATTTGTTGAGGTTCGGGCAATGTGACAAATTAGTTGATAATAAAAACCACAAGTTTTAGAAGGAAATATATAATTATATACTTTTAATTTTAACTTTAAATATATGAGTATATGTAGTCTAGTGGTAAATTTAATGTTCAAGAGTCAAGTGATTCTGTAGGCGCGAGTTCAATTCCTACTGAACCCACAAATTGAAGAAAGGAAAATTAAATTTTGTATTGATGAAGTATTGGAGGTGGATGCAACATGCACCCGCCTCTAATAACTGGTAAAGGGGGCTGGTTTCAACCTTTAAAGGAGGCGGGTGCAGGGAGGTGAAACCCGCCTCCAGTAGGTGATTTTCGGGTAGTGATTGAAAGATTTTCCTTTACTGAGATTCCAAAATTTAAAGATTTCATTTTACGGAGTATGCAAAATTTCTCATGCGAATTTACTGTCTACTACTGTTGTTTGCGTGATCGGGGCCGTACTTTATCGCCCGGTCACTTTTACTGGAAATACTGTGCTACTGTAATTACTGTGCATGTTGTACGCTATTACTGGTCGCCAAAAGCGTACTTTATCGCTCTGGTGACCCCGGTGGTTCGAATCGGCGATGTCGGCTTTTGGCCTGATCGCTTGGCTAAATGCTGTGGGTACTGCATGTTATCTTGAGATATACCACTACTGAGCCGGTTATACAGGTATACTGTTGGAGATGTGGAATTAAAGAACTGAGTGTATTCGTCGGGAACCCTATCCTTATATCAATACAAGGACACCCTTGACGACCTCACCCGTATCCTTTCTACTGTGACTGTCTACTGAAATATTTTGTAGAGTTAATAATTGGTTTGCTTTGCAAAATTATGGTTTTCAAAAACTGATGTTTTAAGCGAGAGCTTCTCGTATCTACTTTTGGTCACAAACCAAAATTACTATTTTCTAGGTGTTTTAGGCGAAGTGGATTGTCGCATCGAGTAGCGAGAGTCCTGGGCAGGGGAGTCTCGTACGTCATCATTCACAAGTACGACCCACATTGGCGACTTGAATAATTAGGAACTACACATTATTTTTTTATCAAGAGCTTATTCATTATTTGTTTTCATTTGAACTCAGTAATGTATAGATTCCCAGTGGTGGGCGTTACTGAAAATTAAGCTCTATTTATTTTATTTATGGAATGTCGTTGAAAGACTAAATTTGCTCTACGGTTACAATGGGCTAGAGCCCTGATAATGCCTAGTCGATCACCTTTAGGAGCGGCTCCTAAAAGAGGAGTCGGGATGGGGCGTCACAAATGCACAATGTGTTAGCAAAGCTATGCACAATGTGTTCGCAAGCTATGCACAATGTGTGCGCAAGCTATGCATATGTATCATGAAAAATGAATTTAAAGAAAATAAAATTGGTAGCCCTTTCAAAGAAAAAATGCAAGCTTTTTCATTGATCTTTTCTACCAATTTAATCTCAACGTGAAAGATTTGGTAGCCCTTTTAGGTTCTCACTTGATTGGCAAAGGAAGATGATTTTCCATCATGTTTCGGCTTTACAACCAATCAGGAAGTAGGTGGGCGGACCTAGCCATTAATCCAAGTTACAGGGAAAAGTTAAACAAGCTTTGTCCCCAGGGTGACCGAGAGGCTTTCTGAATTCAGATCAGACACTCTATACAATCCCTCAAACTAGAAGGTATGTCAAGCTCTTCCAGGCCGACTAGGAAGAGTTCTTTAAGGGCTTCATGATGAGGATGATAAAAATGGGCGATTTGCAATATGGCCGCCCCAGATAGATTAGGAAGAATTGCAGGGGAGTTAATCCTAATCCAATATGCATTATAACAGAGCCGAGTGAAAAAATATGAAACTTAATGACAGACATCATTGAATATACATACAGTATATATATATATATATATGTGTGTGTGTGTGTGTGTGTGTGTGTTTCTTTTTTCCTAACTTAACTGAGGGGAAATATTTAGAAATTTTTGAAAAAATTGAATTCTAGAAATGATATCTTACAATTTAAAGTCAATTTTCGTATCCCAATTTTTTTTCTTGAAAACTCTTTTGGTCCTTAATATTCTGAAATGGTACATTTTGTTTCATTAGCTCTTTTTTATTACGAGTTATGTCAACTCTAAAATTATGTGCGTTACTAGTGCTTTGTAAGACCAAAGTTTGTATATGCATGAACCAAATAATCATTAAGGGCATGTTTGGTATCACGTTTTCAAAACGTGTTTTGAAATCACTTTTGTTTTATAATAGTTTTTCATCATTCCCAATAAACCTTTTTACATTTCCAATAAACTTTTTTACATTTCCAACACACCTTTTTACATTCCCAACACACTTTTAATATTATAAAATCATTTCAAAACACGACTTGAATCACGATACCAAACATGCCCTAAATGTTGATATTTTTCCATAAAAATTAGAACTTTTACTTTTTAAATTTTACCTCGATAAATTAATGCACAAGTTATTCACGTGTTATGAATGCATTATACACAAGTTATGCACGCATTATAAACAAGTTATGCACATGTATCATGTAAAAGAATTTGCAAAAAAAGAAAAAGAAAAAAAAAGAAGAGGTTTTTGGATCAAGTAATTTACTTTTGACACAAACTCTATTCTATAGTGAATTATGTCCACAGTTCTTTCCTCACCCCCAACCCCGCACCCAACAAGAAAAGACACTCTCACTCTTTTTTGTAATTATTTTCTTTTGGTTTGAAATTCCATTAAAAGTGTTCTTCGAGCTCTATCCTCATCAAGATATTGTCCTGTTTTTTTGTTTGACCTACTCTGTTCTTTCCACTTGGTTGTTGTTCCCGCTACCAATGTTACAGAACTCAGGGAAGGAGTTATAACATTTTGGTAAGACTAAATTCTAAATACAATCCTTTACAATTTTAAGCTCAACTTTTGTATCCCAAAATTTTTGAAATAGAATTCCTTTTGTCCGTTATTATTTGAAACATAATTTTTTTCCATAGACTCCTTTTTATTACTAATTATGTAAAACGAAAATAAGTGCATAACTTGTGCACTTGTAGAACAAATATTTGTAGAAAAATCGACCAAAGTATCATTGTGTTGTTATTTTTTCACAAAAATTGGAACTTTTACTTGTAAATTTTTCTTGTACAATTAATTTCACCTTGATAAACTAATGCACAATCTACACACATGTATCATGTAAAAAAATAACTAAAAGAAAATTTGAAATGTATTAAAAGTAAGGAAATAATAGAAAGATTAAAAATAAAAACTACACAACGAGTATCATGGTGGGCCTTCCTACACACTAGTGGGTCTAGTTGATTCAAAGTAGAGAAAAACATATAAATTAGGGTTGTTATGCGAATTGAGTCAAGTTCGAGTTGCTCGGTTAACAGCTCTATTCAAATTCATTTAACCGAGTAAGAATTTCATTTGAGCGGCTCTTTCAAACTCAATCCATAAAACTCAATATACTCTATAATACTCTCCAAGTATAACTCGCAAATATAAGCACGGTTTCAGAAAAAGAACACTCACAGAGATCTTTGCTGGCCTCTTTGAAGTCATTATACTTCTTCTTTTCCAGTTCTCCAAAGAAATACTCATTTTTTATCGATGGGAGAGCCTTTTACTTTGAAGCCATGGTCTTTTTATGCATTTTCCAAAAATTCCCAACTTTAAGCTCAGAAACCTACCTTTCAGATTTGCGAAATTGGATGAGGTTTAGGTTGAAATAGCTAGTGAGAAATCTTCTCCTATGGGTAAGAAAGATGTGCATGGACCGTTGGAGAGCTATTCCACGGTAGATAATGGCGGAGAAGGTGTTGGATAAAGGGAATTTTTCTTTTTTTTTTTGTGTTCCTTTAAACATTTTAGGTTTTTAATACTTATTAAATTTAGGAGTGAATTATAGTTTCACCCTTGTGATTTTATGTAATGGATAGTTTCCTCCCATGGTTTCAAATCTCCCAATTACCCCCTTAAGGTTTTGGACTAAAGTGTCCATTTAACAGAGAGTACAAACTTTAACAGAATTGATATGAAATTCCAAAAGTACCCCTGATGTAATTTTTTTTTATACTGAATAATGATGTAAAACAAAATAAAGCTTTTCTTGTCGAACTTCTTCTCTTCATGAAGGTTTCTTCATAACAATCCATGGCCTCCATTCTTACACAAACCCAGTTCGACTGAAACTCAAATTTCCGACCCAATTAGTGCCGGATGAAAACTTTATTTTTACCCCCCTTTAATTCTCACAAGAACCAGTTCTAATCATACATAAAATTCATTATGCCTCTTTCGGATTCCAACAACATTGAAAAACAAAAATTCCATATGTTTTTCCTAATGTAAAATAACTGCTACCTAATTAAAAAAAAACATATGAGTTCATTGCCTACAGTAAAATATTGTAGATAAAACTAATTTTCAGAATGAGTTGGATTAGAAATGTAGAAAAAGGGATTTACAGATCCGAATCTAGAAGCAAAAAGAATTTCCGGAACCATAACTTTAAATTTCTAAATTTTCAACCTGATATTGAAAGAAACTTTTCAGATTCATAGAAGACAATGAACTAAAATTCCAAATAGATTCCTGATGCACTACTCCAGGGGCAAGTGAAGTTTCTGATGCTCATCGTTTCGCAGGCCAGATAGTCATGAACAGTGTTCTAATGGCAGTCTGACAATTTATACAGGAATATGAAGAGTAAAAATCATTTATATTCCTAACTAATGGATTAGAAATCTCAAGTTGTAGAACTTAGGAGTGGAGTAGGATTCAAGGGGAATCTGAACGGCCATTATAAATTTGATATGTTCTTGCTTTGTTTGTTTATTTGCTTTCATGTTTGCAAATCATCAATCACACACTACACCTAGAAGTCTAGTTTTAAAGTGTTTTCAAACTTGTCTTTGAAGTGGTTTTTCAAAGTTCTTCTTTGTAGAAGAAATATTTTTAAAGTGTCAAGAACCTAATTCACCCCCTCCTCCTCTAGGTTCATCTTAAGTTGCTATTGATAATTTGAATTTCAATTGTTATTAGAACGATGGCTCAGATTTGTAGGTTTAACAACCTTTGAGTTAAAGATCATTTTTCAACCTTTGTGATTTTTTGGAGTGTTATTTGCCTGCTTGACTATTTGTGCTTTACAAAATGGCTAAAGGTAAGAAAGCCACCTAGAAGGTAACCAAGCTAGCTAAGACTTGGGATGATTCCTCAAGTAAGGAAGAGAAACCACAAGAAGATGCCTAGTTGGAAGTGATCTACAAGAGGTAACCAAATCTTCCAAGTCTTCTTCATGTGGTAGTATGCATGATAGTGATAATGATAATGATTTTGATATGTATGTCACTAAATTGCATGATAAATGTATAGATGGCATGAAAATAAATGTTATGATTGAAAAGAAAATAAATCTTTAGAAATTCATGTTGTATTATTAAAGTCACTAAATTGCATGATAAATGTATAGATGCCATGAAAATAAATGTTATGATTGAAAAGAAAAATAAATCTTTAGAAATTCATATTGTATTATTAAAAGAAGAAAACTTTACTTTGAAATGTGAAAATGATGAGTTGAAAAACAAAGTAGATGAGATGAGTACTTTGCTAGATAAGGAAGATGCAAAGTACATTGATTTGAAAATGTTTATGAAAATGTCTTAGATGACAATGAGAAATTGCATGAAAAGGCTAAATCATATGATTTATTGAAAAATGAGTATGAATATGCATGAAAAAGAAAATTGAAGGCTCAAGTACAAGTTTTGAAAAATTAACTTTGAGAAAAACAACTTAGAGAAGTTGTTAGGCAAACAAAAGGTGAAAAGTGACAAGCATGGCTTGGGTTATGGAAATACCCAAAATTGTGATGTACCATCCACGTCTACCACTTTTGTAAATGCTTCTAAGGAAAAGAAATTTTCCTATCCATCTTATGAGTATAAGAATAAAAGCATGAATCATGCTTCGAAGTACAATAATTTTGGAAAGAAAGATTTTCAAAAAGAAAATAGGTTTTTCAAAAAGGCTAAAATAGATGATTCATTTTATATGCCTAAGAAGAAGCATGTTCCCTTTAGGCATAGTTTAACTTGTTGTCATTTTCATGATTTTACCTTATGTGCCCCCAAAGAGGGATACTTGCATGTTAAATGCTCATTATGCTCCTAGATACTTGAATGTGCATAGTTCACTTGAAAATGAACTTAGGAGACATTGTCATAAGAAAAATGATTGTAGGAACTATAATGCATTATATGCTAAAAGAATCATGTTTCTCATATGCCTTTGAAAAGGCATAATGTAGTTGATTATAATAGAGTGCCATATTCATATAGAAAATATGCTAAGAAATTTCCTTCATTAGATGCACCTATTATGTGTAATTATTGTGGTAGACAAGGTCATCTTTCACCCAAATGCTTTGTTAAGAAAAATGGTAGAAAGGTATGGAAAGTAAAGGAACAAGCTATTTCCCTAGGACCCAATGAGTGTTGGGTACCAAAATCTTGTGCTAGATTTTCTTGTAGGTCCTTGATTCTACTTTGTGGACTAAATGTCAATAAAAAGATACTTGAAAAGTAGCAAGGGTGGTTGATTGGAGCCAAATGGTGAAAAATGCAAAAATTTCAAAAATGGCTTCAAGAATGGTAATGAGCCCATGAATGCTCATTTGAGGTAACATGTATCATCTCTTAACTCACTTTGATTGATTTATAATTTTTTTTGATGATTATATGCAAATTGATTTGAATATGATGAACATGCGTGATTTAAGTTCAAAATAATGGATATGTGATGTAGAATGCATGTTGTTCTTAAATGAGAAAGTTGACTTGTATGTTAACCTCATATCCTTGAATCATTTTGATTGAAAGCATGTTTGCATCATTTGGAAATGATTGAACAAGTAGTTGACTTTTGTTTTACACATGCTTTAGCTTACTTGAGATTTTAAGCATGAATTTATTGATAATTTGAAGTTGCTCACATGAGAAAATTAAGGTTATATGATTTAAAATAGCAAACTTCAATGATTGTATGCTTTGTATGCTTAAAATTGAAAAAGTTTGACCAAGTAGTTGACTATGAAAATATGCATTTTTTGGATTGCTTAAATCTTTATGCATAAACTACTTGAGTATTTGAAGTTGCTTGGATGATAAATTGCATGATAGAAATTTGATAATAGCAACTTTCAAAATTCAAAGCTTAACTTGCTTAAGCTTGAAAAGTGTTAACCGATAGGTTGACTATGAACATATGCATGATTTAAAATACTTGATTCCCTTGATATGTTGCATATGTTGATTAAAACTTGCTCATGTTCTTAGTTGAGATTTACATGATAACAATGACAAGTTTTAAGAAAATATACATTTGTTAGACCTATGGTCTCAATTCCTTTGTGTTTGATGATATAAATGACAAACAAATAATTGAACTAATGAAAAAGAAGTTTCAGAAAAATTGACTGGAAGATGTCTGAGCACTCATCCAAGTCACACGAAAACTCAGATGAGCAAGAACAAGCCCAGAAAATGAACACAATCTTCAAAGCTTAAGAACAGAGTGTCCGAGTAGTCATCTGACTCGGACGAGCAAAAATAAGCCCAGAAAACCAAGGCAATCTTCAAAGCTTAAGAACAGGGTATGCGAGTAACCACTTGCATTGAACAACAACTCAGACAACCCTCAAGTCAGCTCATTGAATGCAAGTCAGAAAAGAGCAGAGCATGTCAGCAGAGCATGTCAGTTGACTGTTGAAAAAATCTGTATTCAAAAGTGACGTGTCATGTACGAGTAGCTGCCGAGTCGAACAGATACTTGTGTGGACTACAGACAAACCAACATTAAAAAAGTCAGTAGTCATTGGAAAGACTGAATTCAAATTATTGAGTCATTTATGAGCAACCGTCTGACTCGGACGTATTATCGGACAGTCTCCAGAAAGCTCAAATTAAAAGAGTCGTTGAAAGAAAGTTTTGGGTCCTATATAAACACTTCAAGCCTTTCATTTGAAGACCAAGAATGCCAATTTGAGTTCAGCTTTCATCTACAACAACCAACTCATTTCAACTAAAAAAATCAAAGCATTGCATTCTTCCAAAAAGACATTTGTCATAGTCCACTAGTCATTTCAATATTCATCCTTTTAGCACTTATTAGTTTAGTGCAAAAGCCTTATTGTAAATCTTATTTAAGTCCCAATTGTTTGGTTGAACGACATTGTAAGAGTCCTGATCTCTTGTTGATGAGATAGGCAATGTGAGAGTGGGAGATTGAAGAAATGGAGAAGAGTTGTAAAAGTCCTAGGTCTAGAGTTAGATTAGGCATTTGTGTGAAGTCCTAAGTCTAGAGTTAGAATAGGCATTTGGTTTGAAGACCTAACTTAGAGCTAAGTTATGCAATTGTGAAAATTCTTAAATTCTGGAGTTAGAATTTTGGCATTTGTAAAGGTTTGAATTACACTTTTAAGTAATTCATTTTAGAGGGTTAGAAAATCCCAAGTTGTAGAACTTGGGTAGTGGATTAGGATTCAAGGGGAATCTGAACCACTATAAATTGTGTGTGTTTTGTCTTCTCTTTACTTTGCCCTAAACATTTCAAAACACTTCTCACACACTACACTTTGGTTCAAAGAATTTTAAAAAGGGAAATTTCAAGATTGTTCAAAAGAGAATTTTAATTTACCAGCAACCTAATTCACCCACTCCCCCTCTTAGGTTGCTAATTGGGATTTCAATTGGTATCAGAGCCTAGGCTGTAATTTAAGGTTTTAAAACCTTATAGTTAAGATCTTTTAGCGATTTTGATTTGTGTTCATATTTTGCATATCTTGCATGTCACTTTTCATTTTTTACGTCACTAAAAATCCATTATAAATTGTGAAAATGAAGAGCTTAGGAGTGAAATCAAGGAATTGACCTCTTTAGTTGAAGAAAAAGACATTGAGATTAAAAACTTGAAAATGACCAATTTGGAAATTATAAATGAGAAAATCAAATTGCACGAAAAACTTCAATAATTTGAATTGGTGCAAAATGAGTACAATGAAATGAAAAACACAATTAATGACTTAAGCATTGATTTGGAAAAGCTTATTTTGTGTAAAAATAATTTGGAAAAGCTACTTGGAAAGCAAAAGGTTGGAAATGACAAGTTTGGCTCAGGCTATGAAATGAGCCAAGTAAAAGATGTGCCATCTTCACCATCCACCTTTGTAAGTACATCTTCCATTGGGAAAAAGCTTACTTATCCATCCTTTGAAAAGAAGTTAGTAATTATGCTTGGAAGTATAATCATTTTAAAGAGAGACATGCATCTCTAGAAAATAGATTTTCTTATAATCCAAATCAAATGAAGACTTTTATATGCCTAGAGGAGTAAGACAAGCTTCCAAGAGAAAGGTATTTGAAAATCATGTGCATCATTATAACTATTCTCCTAATCATGATTTTTATGGACCTAGTGTGATTGATGATGTTAGCTACACTAGGAAGTTTTTCACTTTTGGCAAAAAGAAAGAAGAAGCTTATGATTATCCCTTGAGATGTCATTATTGTGGAAAATGGGGATATAAATCCTCAAAATATTTTGCAAAAGGTGAAGTTGAATTAGGATATAAAATGTGGAAAGTTAGGATTTCAACTAACCCTCAAGGACCCAAGAAAAATTGGGTACCAAAAGACTTTATTTAAATTTTGTAGGGTGATTGATACTTGAAGAAATCTAAAATTGCAACGCATGAAGAGTGAAGGCTACAAGCAAAGAAACTACAAGATGCTTGAAAAGGACTCAAGAAGGGTAAAAGAAACGAATGAAATTTCTCATTTGAGGTAACATGTATCTCCCCTAGCTTATTTGTGTAAGATTATGTGAATTTGTGGGAATCAATGTGCTTGAGTGAAATTTGATAGTTTTGTTTTGATTTCTTGAAATGCATGGATTAGCTTCATGGTATGTATGGGATTGAATTGAATGGCTATGGAATCAATAAGCCATACCTAGGATAGAAATAGGATAATAAAAGCAATAGTTGACCTAGGATAGAAATAGGATAATAAAAGCAATAGTTGACTTGGTGCTTGACTTTTTGATTTATCAAAATTTCAAAAATAAAAAAAAACTCAAATATGCTAAATGGCACTACAAACAAGTTTGTAGTTCAACACTTTCACTAAAAGGCACTCTAAGTATGACTTTTAAAAGCTTTTAGCTTACAGAACCTCGTACGAGTTAGCGTGTTAGTCGGGTGGCTAATCAGACAAGAGTTACTGAGACAAATTTTTAAAAATTCGCGACTATAATTCTTGCGAGTAAACGTACGAGAAGCGTATGACTCAAATAGCAGTTATAAGCAAAACTTAGAAATTTTCTAAGTCTTTTAAAAAACTCAATCGAGAGCTCTGTCCCGCAAACCTTTCGACTCGGAGATAAAATTCCTTCCCTCTCTCGTACATACTCAAAACCAACCAAATTCCCTCCATAGGATTACTCTCTACCCCATGAAGCCTTTTCTCATTGGATTAATTTCACCCTAAACCTCAAGAATTCATCCAGTCATACCTAGGGTTTCATATTCAAAGTTTTTGGGAAATTTCAGTTTGGCTCACAAGGTTACAGGAAACAAGAGGAGGAAAGCTAACCATTCAAGTCATGGAGTAGAATTTCTTACCATCAAACAGGAGAAGCTTTATCTTGCTCCACAAAAAATGCCCTCTAGTATATAAGTATTTCAGAGACAATTCTCATTTTTCAGAGTTACACTTAGACTGCCTTAAGGACTTCATTAGATTTCATGGTTTAACAACATTCATAACTCTTAAGGAAGATTCATATGAGGATGAAATGAGACAATTTTATGCAAATCTTTCTACAGTAAAGGATAAGGTTGGAATTATGTTCAAAACCTTAGTAAATGGAGTGGAGTTTGATATTAGTGGGAATGACATAAATGATGTGCTAGATGTACCTTCACCCAGAGGCCATGAAATCTATCCCACTGGGGATGTTCCTACTATAAGTTCTATAGGAATTAATGTTGTGAAAGTACCAATAAAACACTTCAAATATACTCATAAGGCATGGATGGCTAGGGAGCATAAAACAAGGAAGTTAGAGCCAATAGCAAAATTAGTTTATGAGGTTTTTGCAAACAAGTTGCTTCCTGGAGGAAGGCTTAGTGAACCAAGTGCCAAAGTTCACCCTATTTCTCTTGTTGATTGAGAAGAAAAAATTCAGCCCTGGCTTTGCTATATTGAAAAACATGGAAACTATGAAATCCAGCTCTAGGATTATGTTGTATAATGATATCATCACTCTCTTATGCAAGCGCAAAAATGTCCCTCTTAATTATGATCTTTTTAAGCCGAAAGAATTCAGCATGCTTATATTAAGAACTACAAGGGGATACAACTCAACCCACAGTTGGGAATTTGGGAGAGAAAGGTTGAAAAGAGAAAGAGAAATGAAAATGGTGATAACCTTGAGGAAAATGATTCTCAAGGAAACCATGGAGAGAGTGGAGGATCTAGCAAATCCAAAGGAAAGGGATTGAAGAGGCAATTAAACAAGATACTTTCCGTTCTTGGTTGTTTCATGGATGAAAATAAGGAATTAAAGAAGAAGGTTATTGAGATGGAGGAGAAGATCAATACCCATCAAGCTGGGGTAGGTCTGTGCTTGGATGAGATTCTCACAGAAAAATGATCATGAAGTGGCACCAAGGCAAATGAGAGAGAAGAAAAGAAGAAGAGGCCAGGGGAAGTGACAAGGAAATTGAAACGGATAAGGTTGAATCTGATGATGAGATGGAAGAAAATGAAGAAGGTGGAAGCACTGATGAAGTTGAAATCGAAGAGGATTGGGCCCCGTATGGTATCACATTTTGAAAGGTGTTTTGAAAGATATTTTGAAAGGTATTTTGAAATGTGTTTTAAAAGATATTTTGAAATATTGTTTGGTATCATATCTTAAGATATATTTTGAGATGTGTTTTAAAATGTGATTTGAAATGTTGTTTGGTATTATATTGTTGTATTTTTTCTTTTAATTTTAAATAATCATTTCTAAATCCACCACCACCCTTTACATTCTCCACCACCCATTACCAAATCCCAGCCACCGCTCCTATCTTCAGATATGCCGCTCCCATCTTCAGATTTACCATCACCGCCGGCCATTTCTAGATCCATCACCGCCGGCCCTTTCTGGATCCATCACGGTCGCCCATTTCTAAATCTATCACCGTTGCATATTTCTAATCCACCACCACCGCCACCTCCCATTTGCTGACGGAAATAGAAGAGAGGGGTAGAAGGAAATAGAGGTCATGGGTAAGACTAAGGAAAGAAAGAAAAAGAAATAAAAAAGAAGAAGAGAAAAGAGAGGAAAATAGATCTAGGTTCGGATGAGTGCAGGGAGAAAGGAAATAAAGAGAGAAAAGAAAGGAAAAAAAAAAAAAAAAAAGGAGAGAAAGGAGGGAGTAGTCGGTCATGGAAATGAGGAAGGGAAGAAGAAGTAGTGCAGGGAGAAAGGAAAGAAGGAGAAAAATAAAAGGAGGGAGGGGGTGTTCTGCCGTGGAAATGAGGAAGGGAGAAAAAACTGAAATTTGGGGGCTGTTTTGAAAACAACTTTCAAAATGCCAAACAAGCTTTTCAAATGCATTTTAAGATACCAAATTTAGAATTGATCCCAAACAAACTTTTGCTGTAGGGCCCACCCAAAAGACCTTTTGAATGTTGTTGCCATACAGGACCTTGATCTCTTAAGTTTCTTAGGATTTCAGATTGTGTTTAGTTAATTCTGATCCTTGCATGGCCATGAGTATTTTTATCAACTTTTAGAGTCACCGTGTATATTTTGAATTGTGTTGATTGCATGCTGTAATAGATTGTAATCTTAGCATATTATGTTTATGTTTTGATGTTAATTGCTAGAATTGAGTGATTGGAATGTTTTGAGGTTAATTGGCTGCTTTACTAAAGTCATTTTGACATACTTGATTGGAATATACCTTGAATTTTAGCTTTGGATAGTGCTGGACTTGCTTTGTGTTGCTTTTATATGCTGAATTGATGAAACCTTCAGGTGGGTTAATGCAAAAACATCCCAAATTTTTTTGTTGAAAATCCATGGTTTCAAAACCGTCTTTTTGTTGATGACAAAAAAGGGGAGAAAAGTTGGCATTTTCTGAATTTCGGAAGTTGCATTTCATGCTTTAGAAAAGTTGGCATTTTCTGATTTTCTAAAATTCTAGAAGTACAAGGTTAATTGTAATATGTGTATTTGAGTTATTTATTTTGTCATCAACAAAAATGGGAGATTGTTAGACCTATGGTCTCAATTCCTTTGTATTTCGATGATTTGAATGACAAACAAATAATTGAACTAATGAAAAAAAAGTTTCTAGAAAAATTGACTGGTAGTTCCAAGCAATCATCCGAGTCACACGGAAACTCGGATGAGCAAGAACAAGCCCAGAAAATGAAGGCAATCTTCAAAGCTTAAGAATAGCGTGTCCGAGCAGTCATCCGACTCTCACGAAAACTTGGACGAGCAAGAACAAGCCAGAAAACTAAGGCAATCTTCAAAGCTCAAGAATAGGGTATGCGAGTAACCACTTGAGTCGAATAGCAACTCACACAACCCTCAAACAGCTCATTGAATGCAAGTCAGAAAAGAGCAGAGCATGTCAGTTGACCGTTGAAGAAATCTGCATTCAAAAGTGAATTGGCATTTACGAGTAGCTGCTCGAGTCAGATAGATACTTGCATGGACTACAGACTAGCCAACATTAAAAAAAGTCAGCAAAGTCAGTAGCCATTGGAAAAGCAGAACTTAAATTATTGAGTCACGTACGAGTAATCGTCCAACACAGACGTCTTCTCGAACAGCCTCCAGAAAGCTCAAATTGAAAGAGTCATTGAAAGAAAGCTTTGGGTTCTATATAAATACCTCAAGCCTTTCATTTGAAGACCAAGAATGCCAAATTGAGTTTAGCTTTCATCTACAACTTCCCAACTCATTTCAAGTGGAAAAAATTAAAGTATTGCATTCTTCCAAAAAGAGATTTGTCACTAGTCATTTCAATATTCATCCTTTTAGCACTTACTAGTTTAGTACAAAAGGCTTATTGTAAACCTTGTTTAAGTCCTAGCCATTGTTTGGTTGAAGCACATTGTAAAAGTCCTAATCTCTTGTTGATGAGATAGGCAAGGTGAGAAGGGGAGATTGAAGAAAAGGAGAAGAGTTGTAAAAGTCCTAAGTCTAGAGTTAGATTAGGCATTTGTGTGAAGTCCTAAGTCTAGAGTTAGATTAGGCATTTGGTATGAAGACCTAACTTAAAGCTAAATTGGACAATTGTGAAAAGTCCTAAATTCTAGAGTTAGAATTTTGGCAGTTGTAAAGGTTTGAATCACACCTTTAAGTAATTCATTTGAGAGGGTTAGAAAATCCCAAGTTGTAGAACTTGGGTAGTGGATTAGGACTCAAGGGGAATCCGAACCACTATAAATTGTGTGTGTTTTGTCTTCTCTTTATTTTTCCCTAAACATTTCAAAACACTTCTCACACACTACACATTGGTTCAAAGAATTTTAAAAAGGAATGTTTCAAGATTGTTCAAAAGAGAATTTTAATTTACCAACAACCTAATTCACCCCCTCTATTCTTAGGTTGCTAATCCGGATTTTAGCATTGCTTTAGAAAAAGCTTCACTTTTAGGTGTCTTTCAAGAATATGCATGAAAAGTGAGTTTTTACATTCTTGAAATGCTTTATATGCCTAATGGAATTTGCTAGCATGAAGAATTGAAGTTTTTAAACTTAAGAAAAGCAAATTTCATGAAACGTTGAAAATTTTGCAAGTTTGACCAATGAGCTAGTTTTGACGTGATGCATCCTCTTTGATTTTAGATGCATACATATTGATCATTAGGGTTATTTGAAGTTTCTTGCATACTTTTGACTTGTTTTAAACTTGATTTTACATTTCACAACTCTTGAAAACTCATGTATTTAAGAAGGGTCATTCTTTAGAAAGAATGAACTCCTTTGGATTTCATAAGCTTAACTTGCTCTTTGATTGAATGAAGCTTGTATGCTTCTTATTTGATTGGTTAAGCTCTTTGAAATTTGTATGCTAGAATTTAGGGAGAGAAAAATTAGAACTAGCATAGACATTAAGTGTTAAGATTAGCATAGAGCCCAATAGAAGTAGGCTTAGAATGGACTTTTAAAGTGCTTTCACTAAGGGGGAGAAAATGCTAAATGTGGCTTTATTTAAATTGTTCTTAATTGATAAACGGTTTGGATTGATATAAGAATACTCCATTGTAAGCTTAAATGATATAATGATGACAAAAAGGGGAGAGAAGATGTGATTTGGTTCTTTACCTTGTCATCTTAAATTTTTGGAGTTTCTTAAGTTAGAGAAATAAGTGCTTAAAATGCTTTACTTTATATTTCTCTATAAAATCACATATTTGTTTTGTCATCATCAAAAAAGGGGGAGATTGTATGACCCGTGGTCTTAATTTTAGTTTTGATGATGAGTAAACAAATATATGATTTTAGTTAATGATTTGCACTTGAAGTTATTAGTAGAAAAGATGTAGAAAAAGTGCGGCAAAACAAAGTTCAAGAAACGGTTAGAGAAAGAAGAAACACAAAAACCTTCGAGCTCCAGCATCCACAGGCAGTCGAGCTCGAAGCTAAACCCAGAAATTGTCGAGCTCAAGCATCAACAGCCTCTTGAGTTCGAAGCTACACAGAAATGTCTGACCCACTCATATCGGCAGGCAGACGCAGCAATCAAGCTCTTGGGTTGAAATTAATTGAAGAAACGAAGTCGACCGTCAACAGGGTCTCAAGCTCGAAGCTAAAGAAAACAAAGAAGGCGCCAAACACATTAATTTAACTCCATGCTAAAACTCCTAGCCGTTGGAGAAAAGATTTCAAAAACAACAAAGTGTCAAAGTCGAGTCTCGACGTCGAAGCCCGGACTCAAATTGAGAAGAGAAAACTTGTGAAGCTTTTAACCCAAGCCTAGATAGGCTCTAGACAGCCTTTTAGGCTACTGGCCAAAAAGAAGAGAAAACTTGTAAAGCTTCTAACTCGAGCCTAGACAGGCTCTAGATAGACTTTTAGGCTACTGGCCTAAAAGAAGAGCAAAATTGTGAAGCTTCTAACCCGACCTTCGACTTAGAAGCTTCCAACGGGCAGAAAAATAGAGACGTTATTTGACTGTTTGAAGTGATTCCTTCATTTCTATAAAAGCCACAAGTATGGGAATTAAGGACAAATCATCCCCCAATATCTCCTACACTAACGAAACATTCAAAAGCCATATTTAATACATTTACATGTCAAATTTGCTAGTTAAGTTAGGATAAAAAAGAGGCTTCCATGCCCATTTGTCATAGTTTGTTATAAACTCTATTTGTGGAGATTCTCATCTTTGTAAACACTTTGAGAAAAGTCACTAAACACTTGTGAAGTGTTGTAGGCACATTTTATGTGAGGCAAAGTCCTAAACTCTTTAACAATAGTTAGGCAAGAAGAAAGGGGGAGTAAGACGAGAAGGAGAAACCCAACTTAAGAGGTTGAGTTTGGGCAATTGTACAAGTCCTAGCTTGAGCTAAGTTGGGCAATTAGGGTTAAAATCCTATCCAAGAGTTTGGATTAGACAAAGGGTAAAGGTCCTAGCTTAGAACTAAGTTAGGCATGTGTCAAAGTCTTAATCGAGAGATTGATTAAGCAAAAGTCCTAATTGTTAGGCAAGGGAGTCTTGAGTAAGACCCAAATTCCTTAAGGAAGGATAGGGCAAAAGATCCATTGCTAGCCTTAGGGAAGAGAAAAGTCTTAATCTCTTGAGAAAGAGTTAAGAAAGTGTTAAGGATTGAAACACTCCTTTAAGTATTTCCTAGTGGATTAGAAATCTCAAGTTGTAGAACTTGGGGAGTAGAGTAGGATTCAAGGGAATTCCGAACCACTATAAATTTGGTGTGTTCTTGCTTTGTTTGTTTATTTGCTTTCATGTTTTGCAAGTCATCAATCATGCACTTCACCTAGAAGTCTAGTTTTAAAGTGTTATAAAACTTGTATTTGAAAATGGTTTTTCAAAGTTCTTCTTTGTAGAAGAAATATTTTTAAAGTGTCAAGAACCTAATTAACCCCCTCTCCCTCTTAGATCATCTTAGGTTGCTATTGATAATTGAGATTTCAATAAGATATTAATCATTCTGGCCCCTGAATTTCTTGGGCATTGGGTAGTTGCACTTGGTTGCTACCACTTTCGGCCGGCCCTGCTTCCGCCTTGGAGGAGGTCATTACTAAGCTATCCAGTAATGGAGTTCGACAATTGTCCCATTGATTCTCTAGATTTATGGTGTTCTTGAGAAATTGAAGATTTATATGGAAGCAACAGTGTGGGTTCGAGACAGAGTTACTTCTTTCAATTTTAAAAAATGTCTCATCGTCCACTTCTTTTGCACCTATAGCCTTAGTCAACTCTTTAGCATAAAAAACAGTGAATATGAGATGGTGAGGAATTTTGCAAAAGGGAAACTAGATTGAATTTATGTCTATATAATTCCTATTTTCTATTTTTGGTGAATAAATTACAACATTTATTATAAATTATGTAAAAATTACACTTTCTTTATTAATTATGAGACTTCCACTGCCCTATTACTATTATTGTTTAGAAATAGGCATTTTACAAGGTTAAATCACTCAATTGGTCTATTAAGTTGGGATGTTGTCTCTATTTGGTCCCTTAACTTGAAATTTTTTTTCAAAATGGTCTTCAAATCCAAATTCTGACAATATTTGAGCTATTTTTTACTAGCACTTGAGTTTTTTCAAGTCAAATTAAGGGTGAATAAGATGATTTAACGTTTATTTTTTCATTTGTTGTCCGTAGTAATATGTGTGAATCTTATGTGTTAGTTGAAAATATCTTAAATATTGTCAGAATTTGGATTTTGGGATCATTTTGAAATAAATTTTCAAGTTAAGGAACCAAAATGAAACAATTTCAAGTTAAGAGAAGTCAAATGGAGACAATATCCCAACTTAAGAAACCAATAGAATAATTAAACCTTTTTTTTTAAGAGTCGCTACTTTTACTTTAAAATTAATATTTTTATTTTTCTTGCTACTTATACCCTAAGAAATGAAACTTTTTATTATTATTTTAAAAAATAAGGACTACTTTTTATATTACAATCCCTATTTTATTTAAACATGTGCTACTTCTTCCCTTAAAATTGATACTTTTTATTTACATGCACTACTTTTACATCAAAAGTTATATGCAATATTTCAGAACATATATGCGATACTTTTTATTCTAAACTCAAAGCCATTTTTTCAGGTCTAAATGTCACATGTTTTTTAGATTTTAAGAAAGCACAAAAAGCAGTGTGCGTGATGCAAACACTTGCATCCAACAGTACTACCCGTACAAGCAAGTGTTTGCGAAAGTAAGATATAACTAAAATAATAATAAAAAAATAAACGTGTGAAATCCCTATTAGAAACCTAAGAGGGGGAGAGGGTGAATTAGGTTGTTGGTAAATTAAAAATTCTCTTTAGAACAATTTTGAAAAATCCATTTTTTAAATTCTTAGAACTAAATTGTTGTGTGTGAAAAGTGTTTTGAAATGTTTTGAGCAAAGTAAAAGGAAGACAAAACACAAAAGATTTAGAGTGGTTCGGATTCCCCTTGAATCCTAATCCACTACCCAAGTTCTACAACTTGGGATTTTCTAACCCTCTCAAATGATCACTTAAAGGTGTAATTCAAACCTTTACAAATGCCAAAATTCTAACTCTAGAATTTAGGACTTTTCACAATTGCCCAACTTAGCTCTAAGTTAGGTCTTCATACCAAATGCCTAATCTTACTCTAGACTTAGGACTTCACACAAATGCCTAATCTAACTCTAGACTTAGGACTTTAACTACTCTTCTCCTTCTCTTGAATGTCCCCCTTACTCCTTGCCTATCTCTTCAACAAGAGATTAGGACTTTTACAATGTGCCTCAACCAAGCACTAGGTTAGGACTTAATCAAGGTTTACAAACAAAACTTTGAACTAAACAAAATGAGTGCTAAAAGATGAAAGTTGAAAGTACAAGTGGAATATGACAAGTCTTTTTTAGAAGATGCATGCTTGAATTTTTCACTTGAAATGAGTTGGAATGTTGTAGATTATAGCTGAACTCAAATTGGCATTCTTGACCTTGAAATGAAAGAGTTGAGATACTCTCTTTCTTTCCAACAGCTATAAAATTGATGCTGAAATTGATGGTTCAAGACCAAGGTTCAAAGTCTAGACTTTGACTTTGAGGCTTCACATATTTTGAATTGAGACCCTGTCGATACTGTCAAAGTTGATGCCTTCTAGGCGAGCTTCGATGTCGAGGACCTGTCGATGCTCGGTGTTGACACTTCAATTGTTTTATGGAATTTTGAGTTAATTCCAAACCTGAGAGCTGAAAGGGTGTTGACTGCCCGTTCCCTTGGCCAAACTCACAGCTTTCTAAGCAGTTTTTGACTTCGAAGACCTGTCAACACTCGGTTTTGACACTTTAGTGGTTTTACGGAATTTTGAGTGAATTCCAAACCCAAGAGCTAAAAGGGTGTCGCCTGCATGTCGAGGCTTTGACTTCAAGGTTGGCTCGACTTTGAGAGCATGTCGAGGCTGGAGTTTGAAGCTTTCTGGGCCTACCTTTGAGTTCGAGAGCCCGCCGAACCTTGGCTTCGAATATGTCTACTTTCTACATTCTTTTTCAAAAAAGTCATTAAAGTTCCTTCTCATATTTGTTTGATCATCATATAAAACTTAGGGATTGAGACCATGGGTCTAACAATCTCCCCCTTTTTGATGATGACAAAAACAAATATGGGAATTTTATAAAATAGAATGAAAGTAGTTTCCCTTTACCCCTTTCTTTTGAAACTGTATACATTGCCTTTAAAATTCCTTTTTCTTTACCCTTTCTTTTGAAAATGTATACATTGCCCTTAAAATTCCCTTGTTCTTTCTCCCCCTTGTTTTGACAGCATCAAAAATAGCATTTCAAGCATCAAATTTCCAGCCACATACACGGTATCAAATTTCCATACAAAACTTAGAATTTGACACAAATTTAACAGAGTCTTCTTTGTTTATCGATGAAAGGCCAAAGTTTAATAAACTCAATCAAAAGTATCAAAGAAGCAGCCCAAGAGTACAACCCTATTAATCCAAACTCATACCATTTATCACAAACCATTCCAAAACTAACAATGTGCATCAAACCAAAGCTAAAATTCAACAACCAACACTTTATAATAAATCTGAAGAAAACATCGTTGGCAAAGCTCAACTTCAAAGTGCATTAAACCAATCCATGTTAACATAATGTATATAACATGCCAATTAACACAAAGCAAAAAAAAAATGCAAGAAAATCCATACAAGAATCGAAAACAACACCAACCAACTAAACATAAATTATAAAACATTCAATTCATAGCCATACAAGGCTAAAAAATAAAACAAGAATAAACTAAAAGCCTAAGATTCTTCCTCAGTTGCCACATCATTAGTGTGGGTATCAGAATGTTGACTAGTAGTAGGGGTCTGTTCCTCACTGACACTCACACTGACTTCTGCACTCACATCTTCTTCATTTTCTTCGACTTTCTCATTGTTGCCTTCAACATCAATAGTGTTGCCCTCCACTTCTTTATTTTGAGAAGACTTATTCAGCCCTGCCTCATGATCGTGTTTGGCTTTGCTGCGGAGTTCTAGTTTGACAGCCTTCAATTCGTTGTGCAACTCCTTGTTCTTCTCCTCCAACCTTTGCTGGTTGCCTTCCATTTTCCAAAGAGTCATTGTGTGTTTCTTGGAGGTGGATTTGAGACAGGAAATCATATCCAAGATCTTTTCCAAAAGAGTCTTGGTATCCACCATTTTTGCCTTGTCCTTTTTGCTCTGAGCTTGATTTCTTTCCTCTGATTTGGTGCATTCCAAAGGATGACCATTGGTAGGAAACAACCCTTCACTAGCATTTCATACACTATCCTTTGCTCATTTGAAAGAATGGTAACCTTCTTCTCAATCTCATTTCCTTCCTCGTCTACTAATTCTCCAAAAATCGCTTTACTCATAGCATGTACGTTAAGAACCATGATAATAAATATCCATAACCTCATCATCATCCAAGGAAAATCCTATAGCTTCATTAATCATCCTAGTATCAACATTAAACTCTTTCACATTTACTTAGGTTCTAAAATCCATTTTTCCTCCACCTTTTCTTTTGCATAAACTAGTATAGAGCAGCTTTATCTCATGCTTATAATGTGATTAAACCAATCAAATGATGAGGTTCAAAATGAACTAACTGTTTTCCGTAGTCATAGCTTCTCTACGTTCACTTTGTACAATCCTAAATTCCGTGCATTTTCTATTCTTAATCCTATCTTTGTAAACCGTATAAGCTTTTGGACTAATAAATTGTACCAAATCGTAAGTACCTTCCTCAGATGAATCCGGTTTAGGCTGAGCTCTTTTCTTCTTTTTCGTGGCTCATACTTTTTGTTTTCCTCTTCCTTGGGGTGACGGAGATATGATGGGTTTCCTCCTCTTGAATCTTCTTCTTTCCTTTTCCCTTTTTCTCGGCAAGTGCTTGAGTGGAAGAACCAGCTTCCTCCACTTGTTTTCTTTTGGCCATTTTCGTCAAATGGGACTTGCAGGAATTTAGGGCTTCTTGATTTAATGGAAATTTTATGAAATAGGATTGAGGGATGATATTAATGAGTGAAGAGGGGAAGAGGTTTGAGTTGAATTTACTTGGGCAAGGCTAGGTGGGTTGGTTCGAGTTCGAACCTTTTCGACTTCGCCGCTGCTTGAAGAAGGATATTAGGTTGAAGGTTGTTCTGACGTTTTAGTCGTGACTTAGACCTATTCATATCCCCTGAAGTTTTGACGTCGATAGGGTGTCAACACCCAGACTCGAAACTTTTACGTAGAAATTTTTGAGCTAAAATTTTGAAGTTTGTCTTGAAAGTATGATTTAATACCCAAAAAGTGTTGACTGGGTATCGAGTTTGAAACTCTAAGTCGAACTGGGTATCGAGTTTGAGACTTGAAGTTGAAGCTAACTTCAACCTAGTTTCATTTATCTCACTTTAACTTAATTAAAAAAAAATTACTCGCTAAGTTAGCAATGTTCTTGACTATTTAAATTTTCTCATTTATATGCAAGCAACTCACATTAGTTACATACAATTCATGACGCTAAATTGTTTCAAGAAATCAAGGAAATGCTAACAAATTGTCACTCGTGCACATTTGTTTAAACAAGTTCACATAATTTCACAAATACAAACTAGGAGAGATATAAGTTACATCATATGAGCAAGTTCATTCTTTTACCATCTTGATGCCTTTACAAGCCATTTGTAGCGTCTTTCCTTGTAGCTTTCATTTTTCATGCTTTGAACTTCCACATTTGTTCAAAATATCAACTACCCTACAAAACTCAAACACATACTTTTGGTACCCAATTTTTCTTGGGTCCTTGAGGGTTAGTTGTTCTTCTAATTTTCAAAATCTTGTGTCCGTATTCAACTTCAACTTTGGCATCATATTTAGAAGATTTGTGACCATACACACACAATAATGACATCTCAAGGGATAGTCATAAGCTTCTTCTTTCTTCTTGCCAAAAGTGAAAAACTTCCTAGTATAACTAAAATCATCAATCACGCTAGGTCCATGAAAGTCATTATTAGGAGAATAGCTATTATGATGCACATGATTTTCAACTTCCTTTCTCTTAGGAACTTGTTTTATACGTCTAGGCAAATAAAGTCCTTATTTTGATTTGAATTGTGATAAAATCTATTTTCTTGATATGCATTTCTCTTTTCAAAATGACTATACTTCCAAGCATGATTACTGACTTTCTTTTCAAATGGTGGATAAGTAAGCTTTTTCCCAATGGAAGATGTACTTACAAAAGTGTAAGATGAAGATGGCACATCTTTTGCTTTGCTCATTTCCAACCTTTTTTCTTTCCAAGTAGCTTTTCCAAATTACTTCTACCTAAAGTAAGCTTTTCCAATTCAATACTTAAGTCATTAATTTTCTTTTTCATTCCATTATATTCATTTTGCATTAATTCAACTGAATTAAGCTTTTCATGCAATTTGACTTTCTCATTTACAATCTCTAAATTGGTCATTTTCATATTTTTAATCTCAATTCTTTTTCTTCAACTAAAGAGGTCAATTCCTTGATTTCACTCCTAAGTTCATCATTTTCATAATTTATAATGGACTTTTCTTCTTTCAACGATTCAACTTCTAATTTGAAAGAATTGACTTTCTTTTCTAATTTCAAATTTACTTTCATGACATGAAATACTTTGGTTTGCATAATTTCAAGAAATTCATTTTCATCCATTTCATTTTCACTAGGTTCCTTTTCATAATCACTATTACTATAACAAGAGTGAGAAGGGGAAGGAAAATTTACCTCGTTGTCTTTAAGTCCTAGCATGCATCGACTTTTCGAGGCAACAATGTCTTCTTTGTTTGGAGAATCCTCCACTGTAGCATCCTTCTTTGCAACTCTTTTGGTACTCTTACCTTTTGCCATTGTACTGAGGTAGAAAATGAAAGATGAAGAATGCAAGACGTGACACTTATGAACAAAAAACTAAGGTTGCTAAAACCTTAGTTTTAAAACCTCAAATTAGAGCCTAGGCTCTGATACTAATTGAAATCCCTATTAGCAACCTAAGAGGGGAGCGGGTGAATTAGGTTGTTGGTAAATTGAAAATTCTCTTTAGAACAATTTTGAAAAATCCCTTTTTCAAATTCCTTGAACCAAAGTGTTGTGTGTGAAAAGGGTTTTCAAATGTTTTGAGCAAAGTAAATGGAAGACATAAAACAAATGATTTAGAGTGGTTTGGATTCCCCTTGACGCTAATTTTGTTAAAGGTACTACTTCTATATTTAAAATTGATACTTTTTATTTTACAAGCACTACTTGTACCCTTAAAATTGAAACTCATTGTTGTTATTATTATTAAATTTTAGGAAAGGACACAATTTTGAGACTACTGTTATTTCCAGACCAAAAAGTACAATACACTCGATTTGCAAGCATAAATTTATAGAAAATCTCAAAGCTTGAAATTGTGTGTATAAATTCAGAAGCACAACTAGTGTTTATTGACCAGAAAAGCAGCAAAACATAGGATTTACCTTTATTTCGATTCTCAAAGATTTAATGATGGACGGTTGAGCCTTGCACGACTTCATTCAAAGATGAAGATGGTGATGGCAGCAAAAATTAGAGAAGAACAGTATGAAGAAAAGTGGTAAACCTGACACAGCAGCTACTGTAAATTTTATCTTTGCCTCATTATAATTTGTAGTCATCAAATTTACATCAGATTTTCAAGAATACGGTGTAAGAGATCAAGATTAACATCGGAGAGTGTAACAACCCGGTGTAAGTGGTTAGTCTCTTACACCGTACTTCAGTGTAAGTGTAGGTCATTAACATCGAGTTCAGGACTACCAATGCTAATAATCCATATTTTTTATAATTCCTTGGAAATTATTGGTACTCGATGTAAGCAAACAGTGCTAAAAACTCATTTTGTTGGAGTGAAAGTTGTTCTTGCTTCGGTCAGCATAACACTTGAGAAAAGAAAATAATACTCATGCACATATATGGAGGTGAATATATGTTAATCATACTTTAGTGGTGTACACATGCATGTTTCAGTTTATGTGCTAAATGCAAGACAAAAAATAATAAACGTAGGACAAAGAGATAATACTTTAGCAATTACATACCCAAATCACCCATGCCTTTAAAAAATCACCCCTTCCCTTCTAGCAGCCACCCTAAGCCGCTGCAACCAAACACCACCTGTCACCGCCAGAAAATTCAAATTTTTCTTCTTTTTTTTAAAGGTCCAACCCTAATCTTACTGGATATGGGTAGTGGCACCCAAATCCGGCCCAAAATTAAACACACCAAGTGGGTTTCGGTTTTCAACTCAAAGACGGAATGAGCAATAATCCTAATGTCAGTGCAGTAACATCGACATTCAGAGTTTTGAATGTAGGTGCGACTGGATCAACGTTCGAGTTTCGGCCATGATGAGGTTAAGAAGTATAGATGTCAACAAGTGATTGAGAAGGTTCATGGTCGACATATAGGTTCTCACAGATCCAATAGAAAAGATTTTGATCCAAAGAAAGGGAAATGGGCCTTTAAAAAGATAGTAAAGAAGAAATACAATGAAAATACATTTCCAAAGTTGCAAAGTGAAAAGAGAAAGCCAAAGATAGTTTACAAATGGATTCTTCACCTGAAAGAAGATTCTTGAGTATTTAATTAAGTCTTGAATATAATTACATCTCTTGATTTTAATTAATTATTCTTGTGTTACTTTGTTCCGGAAGATTCTAGAAGGTTTGAATATTCTAGAAGATTCTCAAAAATGAAGGAAAGACACACAAGTGGGAGTACTTACCTAAACTGAAAATGTGCGTAGCTAGGGTTCCAAAAGGAGAAGGTCAGCTAAATTAAGAAGTGTGTGTTTTACTTTCTTTCCTTGTTTTGGAATTGCTTGTTACGTAATTGGGATTTTTCTTTAAAAAATTCTTGCATTTTTCTTTAAAGAATAAGTAGATTTCCCTATTATATTTTTAGTAGGTTTTAAATTCCTTTTCTTTAT
The DNA here is from genome assembly GCA_016801395.1 of Leptodermis oblonga. NCBI lineage: Eukaryota > Viridiplantae > Streptophyta > Magnoliopsida > Gentianales > Rubiaceae > Leptodermis > Leptodermis oblonga. The sequence continues at coordinate 26,312,994 of CM028751.1, forward strand.
GTTTTTAGAAGGTAAATTTTGTTCACCCCCTTAAAGGTGACTAAATTTTATGTTGCCAATTATCTAGTTCTTTTAGGTTTTGGTTGTAAGGTTTCCCATTCTAATTGGATTCCTATTTTAATTCCTTTCTTTTCATTTTTAATTTTGAATTTTGAATCATCCTATAACTAAAATAGGGTTGCTCACCAACCTTGTTATTCAGATTTGATGAGATTAATAGTACAAGAGTATTGAGAATTTAGCTATGAGCTATTCAACCTTCGGGTTTATGTAATGTTCCGTGGGAACTTGTAATTTTTCATTAGTGAACTTGCATGATTCATTAGTGAATTGTTCTTTTTCTGATATTTAGCTAAGAGTAGCTTCATTTAAATATAGGTTTCCAAAAATATCAATCTAGTTAGGTGTTTAACTTAGATTGTGAAGTATTTTCAATTAAATCGTTAAATTCTTCGTTCATTGGGGAGTTCAAGAAAGTGATTCAAATATCCCTGACTTAGTTGATTTTGGGACTCCGCAACGCGATTAAATCACAAATCCGCGTCAGGCCACTTCCAGGAGGAGCTTGGTGGGTCCTTTTTAGGTCCAAATATTTAAAAATATATGTATATATTTGGATTTTCCAAAGGGTATAAAAAAGTATAAAATATTATCTCAATGTCTTGTGTTTATCGCTTTTTATCCTGCATCTAGAACCTCCCTAGAAAATATGCTTTGTTGTGGTCTTGGACTGTTAGGAATGAACATACTTTCATTGAAGAATCATAACTAAAGGAGACTCATTGAAAACAAAAATGTGCTCTTGGGTTTTATATACTTTTATTGTAATAGGCATATAAATAAACTTTTGTATTTCATAGAATGAGGAAATTTAGGATGATAATGTGTAAATTAGTGTTTAAATTTATTTTATTTAATTATTGTTATGTATCATTAATGAATCTTAATGCAAACAACATGCATTGAAGTTGTATTCTCGACTAAGTAAGGAGGTTGACTTAGGTTGTCACAATACTGAAATATAACTCATTTCGTATTACAATAAATGTAATTTTAAAGTGTAAATTTTGTTTCAAAATAAGTGTGATTTGTTATGAATATAATTATTGTGAATGTCCCTTCATCTCTTAGAACTTCCACTACACCTATAATTTCCCCATTATCCTTCATCTACCCCCCATAAGTGTCATATTCAATTATCCTTGTATGACCTTTGAGATGGTATTATTACTTAGCCTATAAATAGAGGCTAATAGTGGAAAAAGATGTTGGAATGAAATGATGGAAAAGTCTTCCTGCTATCTCTCTATAATCTCTTGTTCTTGTATTGTATTCTACTGTCTACTACATGGTTTTATAGTTACATTATAGTATTAGTTTTATAACACGTTATCAGCGTGAGACTCTAGCCAACTAAGGTTGGTTGATTGACGAGGAGAATTTGTAGCAGTCTGGAATCACCAAAGGCTCAAACTTTAGGATGATTCGAGTATGGGATTTTCCTAATAATTGCTATGCAATCTTAAGGTATCTATTTATTTAAATATAATATATATCTATATATATCTACATGATTCTCACAACTGCGAGCCATAAAAATTTTTAAAAAACTTTATTTTATATTTTTTTATTTGCCTTTTTGGTGAATTGATCATTTTGAGAGAATTTTGAAAGTATGCTCTCGATCTCTCCCAGAAGATAAATGCTCATATACTACTGCAGTGGTTTTCACACGTGAAAGTAATAATCATAATTATATATAATGTTTTGATATTTTCTACTTGCACCGTTATGTTATGGCTTATATTACAATACATAATATTTTGATATTTCATGTTTGCATCTGTATGTATTTTCACACATAATTAAAAAATACAACTGAAATAGTGGATGGAAGACATTGGTGTTGAAATTTGACATTTGATTGTAAAATATTAATTTGTCCCATTGAGACATTTGAAAGAGAGATATATGATCACTTGATTACAAAGTATCAATTTGTCCCGTCGACAAATTTGAAATAGAGATAGATTGCTAAACAACAATTATTTTGAATTATTATACATTTGATTTACTTTCTTTCTGTCACGAATGAAATAATAAGTTTTGTTGAAAACTCATGAGCCTTGTCCAATAAAGCTGCTCTATTTCCCAAAATAAATGTGACAGCTATGCACCCTATTATGCGTGACATACTTCATTTCCCGAAGTAAATGTAATAATCATAAATCCCTATATAAAGATCTCATTTCTTGAAGTAAATGTGATCGTTTTGCATTCTTATAATGCACAAAATCACAATCATGGGTGTGAATTTTATGATAACTATTGCGATCATGATTATTCAAATGTGTTGAATTCACTACCAGAAGTGGAAGAATACTCATACACCAGAAGTGTGAAATCATAACATCACCAGAAGTGGAAGAGTTGTGATAAGAAAGATAAAAGTTAAAAGAAATTGGAAAAACTATCGTTGTGGCATAAAAGGTCATTGGTCATGTACCTGTTGTACACCAAAATATCTTGCTATTCACTATCCTAAATCATAGAAGAAAAAAGAAAAAGATAGAAGCAAATTTTATCTGCAATGATGTTGTGGAATTAATTTTTCAATTATGCACCCTGAAGGTGATAATATTGAAAATGTTTAAGAAATAATATCTTATTTTATTTATTTTGATATAATTTAAATTAATTTAATGTTTTCAAATGTAATATTTATTGTTAGTTTATACTTAAATAAATACATCATTTGAAAATTTCATTTTGTGGTGAAAATAAACATTTCAATGGTCAATCACAAAGCATTATGTCCAGAAGACAGTGCTACAATATATTATAGATAGGGATAAGAAATAATGTTCTTATCTAAAAATGACATAAACAATTGTTAGTACTATATTAGTAGTACAAATTATTGAAAACTCCAAAAGAGTATCTATCATTTTACTTGGAGGAACAAAATATTGCACCTGGCGATGCATTATTTTTTTGTCCATAATTTCTATAAAATTTATGAAGTTTTCCAATGATATTCGAGAAATGGATATCATATTGCTAATAAAAATGAAGGTGGTGATAAATACTTATACATTACAAGTACTATTCTAAAAAGAAACTTTTACTGAAAAAGTTACATTTTTATTCCTCCATGTTGTACTACACATATATTACTGCAGTTGAAATTTATGCAAAAGTAAACCAGACGTCTACGAATGATTTTATTATTTGGCATGACCGGTTAAGCCATCCCGGTTCAATAATGGTGCGAATAAAATAGAGAATTCCTATAGTCATTCATTGAGGGCCAGAAGGTTCTTCAATCCAATGAATTCTCGTGCAATGTTTGTTCTCAAGGCAAATTGATTGTAAAGTCATTACCTGTAAAAATTAGTACTGAATCTCCTACAGTAATAGAACATATATATGGTGGTATATGTGTGGGCATTTTCCCCCCATAGACCATTTTGGTATTTTATAATTTTAATTGATGCATCAACCAAATGGTATTACGTTTACAAATCGCAACCTGGAGTTTGCAAAATTACTTGCGGAGATAATTCGGTTATGAGTTTTTGTAGTATTTAAATTGCATGTCTTTGAGATTAGTGTGGAATATCTTGTTTTTATATTCACACAAGAAACAGTCTTCTAGAATTGTTTCATTATATGCCTTAACTTATTTACATGACCATTGTTTTTGAGAATGGAACTCTCAATATATTTGGGGGCATGCTATATTGCATGTTACAACATTTGTTCGCATCAGGCCAATAAATTTTAATGAACTCTCTCCCCAACAAATGGTATTGGTCAGAAACTAAAATATTTCTCATATTATAATTTTCTTAATGTGCAGTTTATATTATGATTGCTCCACCACAATGCATAAAGATGAAACCTCAAAGGAGGTTAGAAATAAATGTTGGGCATGAATCTCCACTATAAAGTATCTTGAGACTAAAATTTTGAGATTTGTACACTACTCGTTTTACTAATTATCATTTTAATGAGTCAGGTTTCCCAACATCAGGAGGAGAAAAAAGAAGAAGTAGCCAATTAAGAAAATTATTTGGAGTAAATTATCAATGATTCTCGTATAAAGTTATTTGAACCTAAAGTTTGAAAGATAATTCATTTACAATTACATTTGCTAGATTTATTTTTCCTGACCTTAAAAAGTGTGACTAAATCACACATATTGGCTACTAGTGCTCCAATTACATTTGATTTCCCATAAGGACATTTTACCACTAACAAAGAATTTAAGACAACACCAAAACTTGGTAGTCTAATCGGTTCCAAAAATTAAATCCTTAAGAAAAAGGAGCAAGTGATAAAGATGGCAAAATCAAGGTGTTAGATATTCTAAAAGAATTTTCACGATTAAAAATTCTTGAAAAATTTCTCAACATGACAGATAATAAGCTTCTAGAAGAAGCTCAGGTACCTGAAAATTTTGATAATAATGAGATCTCAATTGTGTCATGTCTGACTGCTAAATATAGAACCTAGCTATGAATAATCGACGTCGATGATAAATTTGATTATGTTGCGAAGGTTGCTATAATGAAAGAAAATAAGAATCATCAATTTGGGCCTATGTATAAATGTCGGCCAAGTAAATGAAAGAAATGAAAACACGCAATTCTAGTAGAATTGAATTCAATGCTTAAAAAAAAGTCTTTGGGCGAATAATTTACACACCTGAAAGGTGTTTAAATTGCGCCTCATAAATGGGTATTTGTGCGGAAGCGGAATGAAAAATGAATTCATATAATATACAGCTTGTCGTAAAATATTTTTCCAAAGACCATGAATTGATTATAAGGAGACTTAGTCTGTTGTGGCGGATGAAATAATATTTTGTTACTTGCTTTATCTGACAGCAAAGGAAACATTTAAAATGCATCTTATGAATGTCATGATAGCCATTTAGAATGGCTAATGAAAATCTCAGAAAGATTTAAATTGCCCCCCTGAAGGCAGATACGATTTATCACGATATTTATTATATTAAATAGTGTAGAGCTCTATATTTATATTTTATTTAGAGATCCGGATCCCAATATATATTGATAATTTTATTTAGAACTCCTGAAGAGTATCAAACCATTATTGATTATTTAAAGTATAATGTTGAATTGGAACCCTGAAGAGATTCAAAATGTTGCTGAATTAAAATATAATTTGAAATGAAACATTATGAAAAGATAATATTTGTCTTGGTTTCAAAATTGAGCATTTGAAAAATGACATCTCTTTGCATCAATTTTCTTATACTGCTACAGTTTAAACACTTCTATATGAATAAAGTACATACTTTGAGCAAAGTTATAATTGTAAAATCACTTGATGTGCATAAAGATCTATTTTGTCATCATGAGGATGATGAAAATTTGTTCGGTCCAGAAGTACCATATTTTAAGGCTATCAAAACAAAAAAATATTGTATCTTGCAAGTCGTTCACAAGTTTTAAAATATGCTTGCATGTCATGAATCACATATGTTTCTTTAGCTTGAAGGAATGATAAATATGGGTATTTATTTCAAAAATACACAAGTCTGATTTTATAGGTTATTCAGATGTTGATTGCATTACTAATCCTTATAATGCTCGATTAAGCCAGTTATGTGCTTCCATGCAGCAGTATAACTATTTCTGGGTGTTAAATTCATGAAAGAAATCATAGCTACTACTTCTTATAATGCACAACAAGAGTATGTTTGGATAAGATCAGTAATCCATTAAATTTGAAAATCAAGTGATTTGCTCTCAGATTTTTAGAGAGTTTCCACTACTTTTTTCAAAGATGATGTTACCTGGATTGCTCAGTTACAGGAATGATACTTCAAATATGTTATTGGGGTTTACATAGGGCCTGTTCTTTTTGGGCGTTTTGAAAACGATTTTGAAAACAAGTTTTGAAAAATAGTTTTATAATGTAAAAGTGTATTGAAAATGTAAAAAGTAGATACTAAATAGTAAAAGTTGAATTGGAAATGATGAAATATGATTAAAATATATTAAATTTACTGTTGAAACTAAAACCGTTTTCAAAACGAAACAAAAAGAACAGGCCCATAGTAAATATGCAACGTTGACCTGTTATTGTTGGTTTTATTAGATGGGGGATGTTATTTACAGGTACCATTTTACTAAAGGTATCATTTTACTAAATGCAGGACACTTTTAAAAATTTTAAGTGGTGAAAAGACTTTAATACCCTTATTCTTACCTTAAGAAAAAAAAATTTACCAACATTTTTACCCAACTTTACCCACCTTATTCATCCATTCCTTTCCCACAAGCAAGACATCCATACATCCCCCCTCCCATTTCTTCTCAATTTTCTTCCCTACACCCAACATTCACTACATTCATTCAAGTATAATAATCAAATTTTGCTTGAGTTTCAAGGCTGAAAATGAAAATAAAAATCCATATTACACGGTACGTATGACATTACAATTTGTATGGATTAAATGTAGCACATTTTTCATCGTTTTGGTTCATTGGGTGAGAATCGCCCACGGAGGGCGATTTTATCATAAAAAATCGCCTTTCCGGGGCGATTGTTTCGGAAAAAATTGCTACAGGCCACCGATTTTATATGAAAAAATCGCCCCACACTGGCGATTTTATTTAAAAAAATCGCCAGTGTGGGGCGATTTTTTCATGTAAAATCGCCACTGTCTGGCGATTTTTTAATATAAAATCGGTGGCCTTAGGCGATTTTTTCTGATAAAATCTTCCCCCCTGGGCGACTCTCTCACATATAATCGCCCCTCTTGGGCGATTTTATTGTGTAAAATCACCCACTGATGGCGATTATATGGCCCTCCTCCATTTTTTACCCCGATTGCGGGAATTTCTAATGTCATATTGGTTTGCTTGACAGGCTCCGCACGTTTTGGATGAGCGAATCTTTCTAGATTACACGGATGTATTTAGGACTGAGGAAGAGTTCACGACTCGAGCTGAGTTGATTGGTTGGGTTGAAGTCAGAGCTGCGGAGCATCAGTTTGATACGAATATAACTTCTTCTAAAAAGTGGAAGAGGCCTCTTAAAGGGAGAAGAGGGAGAGTTGACATATGTTGTGATAGATCGGGGGAAGTTAGAAGCAAAACACCCCCAGTTGAAGGGAAAATATCCCGTAACAACACTAGTAGCAAGCTGACTGGTTGTCCCTTTAAAATGTCAGGGAAAGAAATTAGTGGGGGTACCTAGAAGCTGAGTGTCATTAAAGGCCACCACAATCATGAATTACCCCTTGTTAGAAACTGGCATCATAAACAGTCCCAGTTGAATGAAGAGGAAAAGGAGAATGCGACTATTGATGAAGATAAATTTGGCTCCAAAGCAGATGCTGTCAAAACTGTGATATGACAATGCGACTAATGTCACACGTATCAGGCAGGTTTACAACGAAACGGCAAAGGTTAGAAGAGAAGAGAGGGGAGATTTAAGTCATATACAATACTTCTTGAAACTGATGCAGGATTACAGGTACTACTATTAGTACACAGCGGAAGATGAGCGTAACGCGCTTGAAAACGTATTCTTCGCCCATGCGGATGTTCCTAGTCTGTTTCGTACGTTTTCGTACGTTTTGTATATGGATACGACATACAAGACCAACCGGTATGACATGTCTATGCTTCAGATAGTCGCTCATGTTCCGACGGATCAATACATACATGTTGCCTTTGCTTTCTTGAGGGATGAGACATATCCAACTTATTTCTGGGCTATGACTAGGTTGATGCAACTTTTTGATCCATTGACATATCCCCATGTTGTTATGACGGACAGAGAGTCAGCTCTACTGAAAGCTGTACACGTTGTTTTTCCCGATTCTAAGCAACTACTGTGTAAACGGCATATTGCCATGGATGTGAAGAAGAAAACACTCACTATGTGTACGAACAAAGATATATTAGATGAGTTTGAAAGACAGTGGAGAAGAGTGATGAGTGTTCTAACGTATGAAAATATCATAGAGACCAAATATAGAGGCTAGTGGATATCTGTGGTTAATTATTTGCACCATAATTGGTTGGATCCCCACAGGACCAAGTTTGTTTCATTCTGGACTAAAGAGATAAAACATTATGGAGGGCGCACAAACAACATGTGAGACTATTCAATTTTGTTGCCTACGGTTATATATATGAAACCATTACACATTATTCCCTTATGTAAAGCATTACTTTTGTTCGTCTTTTATATATGCAGGGCTGAGAGTGCGCACGCAATGTTGAAGCGTGCCATTAAAACTGATAGAGGTTCATTTCCTACAATATTTCTGACTATAAAAGAGATGATAAAGTTTCATTTGGGTGAGATACGTAGTAAAATGGAGGCATCCCATAGCAAAACAATCCGTGAAGCCAATTACATGTTGTATAGTATGATAAATGACAGAGTTTCGCAAGATGCCATACTGTTGTTGTTACAAGAATACAAAAAGAGAGGTGCAGTCTATGGGGCGAATAGTGAGATGTGTGGTTGTGAACTGCGAACCAGCTATGGCTTGCCGTGTGCGCATCAGATGGTTGAAATGGCCAGGAATTACATACTTATTGATCCCTTGGATGTGGACCTCTTCTAGAGGACCCTATCTTTGGATGAGGGGAACATGCCTAGCGATGAGGAACGGCAGACAGCACAAGGTTGACTGCATGAGATGTATGTGGAAGCCTTGCAGCGTCCGACTGCGGACATTTATAGGGTAGCGGGTGTCATGCATAGCACTTTGCATCCAGAGATTGTTGACCTCGCTGATCCCATTCAAAGGCCACATAGAGGAAGGCCGAGGAACAACTCGACGCAGCGAGACCTTTCTGGCTTCAAGCATGCCGAGAGGGAAGCCGGCCTAGGCAGAGGCAGATCAAGAGGCAGAGGTACATATAGTTGTCATATCCTTTGCAATTGGTTTTTGTTTCAATTATTTATTATGATGCATCTATTGTTTCATGCATACAAATACCATGTGCAGGTCGCAGCAGGTCAAGTGGGTCATCATCCATGAGTATTCGAATGACTCCTAACGAATCCAACTGGCCTTTCAACCTCCCTTCTTTGGTTAAACACTTCGTGTTCGATTATGTCGTTGATTATAAAAATGTAATGAGAGATGGACACTGTGGTTTCAGTGTAATATCTAAATTCGTACATGGTGACGAGTCACTTTGGTCGCAAGTCCGGTGGGAGATGTTACATGAACTTCACGCGTATGCCTCATTATGGTTTGGCATCCTCGGTGAAGCTATGTACGATAAAGCCCTTAAAGTGTTGGATTACCACATAAGTCCAGCAACACCGGAGTTTTGGTTCGATACTTATCTATTTGGACTACTTGTCACCACGAGGTACCAGAGGGTATTCGCTTTTTACGGAGCGGAGTGTTGCACCTTCCTTCCACTTCGTTTGCGGGAGTCCGGCGTATGTGATGATCCGAACACTTATATCACTATGGGACATATCCGAGGCAACCATTTCATTTGTTTGGAGACGAGAGGTGAAATCCTGTTGCCCCCTGTCAGTGTGTTGTGGCAACACCATAAGGACGACATGATGGATGAGTTGGAGGACAGGTTAAAAGCTCAATTGGATAGATATCAGAGCTTGTACGTTGCTAGCTTAGGCAATGTAGACAGGGAACCCACAATAGTTATCGATTAGGGTGTAGGGATTTATGATTTCAAATGTATGGCATCCTCGGTTTTTTTTTGGTATTAAAATATAGATGTACAGTATAGTTAGAATATATTTGTCATGTTGCTAGTTATTTCAAAAGTTTATGATTGTGGTTAGGTTTGTATTGCCAATTACATTCCGATTGGAATTACAATAAGTTAGTTAACTTCTTTAGCATAGTTAAATTGCAGTATTGTATTAGGGATGTTATGGACTTCAGATGTTTGGGAATGTGGGTTGTTGTTAAAGTGACAATTGGATGAATTAGGTGCTCTAAACAAAGAAAAACGCCTGAGTAAGGCGTTTGTATGTGAGAAAAACGCCTGAGAAAGGCGTTTTTATTCCATCAGGCGATTTTATCCAATAAAAACGCCTAAGTCAGGCGTTTTTACTCCAGTAAATCACCTGAGTCAGGCGATTTAAACCAAGAAAAATGCCTGACTCAGGCGTTTTTATTGGATAAAATCGCCTGAGGCAGGCGATTTTATGGGATAAAAACGCCTTTCTTAGGCGTTTTTCTTGGATACAATCGCCTGAGTCAGGCGTTTTTCTTGGTTTCATTCGCATGATTCAGGGGATTTGATACCAAAACCACGGCGCATTTAACCCAACAATGTTAGCTACAGCCAGGAACGCAAAATTTTCACTAAAACAGTGCTACTGTGTTTAAATGGTATGAAATTTGGGCAGAGTCTCCCCTGTATATGAGCACCTGAATCCCTGTTCATACCACATAATGGATCACTAAATTTTGTTCTATAATTCAATCAACGACACACCCAATAAAATGTACTAATTCGACATATAAGTTGTATTAGGGAGTAAAAAAAAAAAAATCAATCCTCCAGCATTACCCTAAAATCACAAGATACATAATCGAAACATAAGGAATACAATGCACTAAGGCTGAAATGGAGGTCTTAGCACAAGCTCTTTGAGTCCCGGCATCAGGGCCTCCAAATGATAAGCAACTTCTGCAATAGCCTGCCTACGTGTCTCAGGGTTGACAGCGTGTTCAACCCTTGGATGAAAATAGACTGCCCGAGAGGCTAAGTACTGAAGTCGCTGTAACAAGTAAAATGACAATCACAATCAACAACTAGTAAGACAAATATAGGTAAGAATAAAATCAAAAATCATCCTAAACTCACTGCATTGAGGGACAACTGAGCAGGATCAGGAGTGTATTCCTCGACAGGACCCCTACTGACACGGATGTGCGAACGCGACCGGAAGTACTCAAGGTAATCCTCGCTTGCTTCGTCAGTATACTCCGCCCTCTTCATATCTCGCAGAAGCCTTGTATGAGAGATTTCCCAACCACTTAGATCAGCAACGTACTTGCAAACATACTTCTTTGTCTCTGGGCCTCTGTAGCACTCCTTCGATTTGAAGACATGAAATGGAATTTGTTGGGCGTATCCGAACTGTCTTAACACCCAATCCGGCATATAGGACTCTTCAACGTTAACGCAATATATAAGGCCCCTATACAAGGAGATTTTATTGACCAATGCCGGATTGGGCTCAAATGGTATCCAATTAACCTGGCTGATAATAAAAAAAATCACCAAAGGTAACACAGTAACATAAAAAAACTCTTCGGAATCACACAGAACGGACATATTACCTCGTTCGACTGCAGTGCATCTAGTGCCCTCCTGTAAGCCTCCAAATCATATTTTGCAACACGCTTCTTCCTAGTACCAACTTGCTATTTCATTGCCGCAGGCCATCCAGTATTCCACGACCTCTTCTTCGGTGGGCTGAATGTTGGAAAGTATTCATATATCCAGCTCTAATAATAATGAACAGAAGAACAATCAGTACATATCTTCTAACGAAATACAACAATGTATGATAAGGAAAGCAACATGTACAGTGACAAACCTGAAGCAAAGTCAAACAAGCAGAAAACTGTGCACTATGTGCCCTCGACGCCTTTCCAAGTTGGCGGTATAAGTACGCCAATGTGGCAGCGCCCCACGAGTAATCACTTACTGTCTCAATATCACGAAGGAAAGTTAAATACTGCGCAGAGACGTGGGTTTTAGACTTGTCCACAAACAAGGAAAGCCCTAAAACCCACAATAAATAACCCGATGCGGCATTAACTTTGTCAAATCTACCAGCACAATTTGCCTCAATGCTTATCAACTTCACAAAGCCAGGCTTATCCATTTTCACTTCATCTTTCCCCAACACAGCTGCAACATCCGTCGCTATTTGTGTAGTCTTTATTTTTCCATAAATGGGCCTACCCCCAGCGGAATGCGCAATATGTATGCAACATCATGTAATGTTATTGTCATCTCCCCAAATGGCAAGTGGAAAGAGTTGGTCTCCGGATGCCACCTCTCCACAAATGCACATAGAAAAGCGGCGTCTAACTCATCATGCATGCACTGTACTAAATGGGCCAATCCGGACCCCTCAACAAGCTTTTTCATCTCATCATCGGCCGGCCAATTTTTCAATCGATCGGCCCCATTATGACATTTCAGTATCCCCCGTACACAATGTAAACAACGGAATAAAACAAGGGGGATACAATTCCTAAAGCATTTATTTTGTAAAAAAAAAAGTAAACCGTGCAAACATATTTTATTATGACATTTTGGATCACAAGTAATGAAGCATAGATAATTAGCAAAATCCTAATTCATTGAACATCACATATAAACGTGCACAATTCAATATAATTACCTCTCCATGCCGGACGTGGTAGACAGTGTGGCCTTTGAAACTCAAGAGCAACTCAGGGATTACAAGACCACCTTCTAGCGGATGGTCCAGCTCCCTGTATTCCTTCCACCCTGCAATCGCTGCCCTAGCCTCACTACCCATGAGTCATTTCCCAGCTCTCCTACTTGGTTCGCTGCTTGTATTAGCCCCTTCAGCATCACTTCTTCCACAAGCCCCCTTGCTGTCACCATCATCGTGGGACATTTCAACATCTGAAAAAGGTGGGGCGAAAGGTTGTTCTGTAAAGGACGCCCCAATGTACTCATTTCCAGACACGAAATGTTGAAATGAGTCTTCAGTAATGGGAGCAATGACATTCTCAGTCGCAGAAGATGCTCGCGATCGTGCAATCACCTTCCTCGAACGCTCAGATGCCGTTGGAGGAACACGAGGGGCATTTTCCGACTCTTGAATAAAAGGCTCCCCGGATTTATCCGGATTAACACTCTCTCGGGATGGTTCCGGATTACTACTCTTTCCGGAGTTGGATTTTTTTCCCGTCCGACGGAATATATTACCTTTAAATCTGTCCCCCATCTGTACTGAAAGAAAATCAGAAACAAACAACATATTAAATGTAAAAAATTTTAGAAATTAAACAGATTTGGAAGAAACGCCTGCATGAGGCATTTTTTCCAGAAAAAACGCCTGAAGGAGGCGTTTTTTCCAGAAAAAAGGTCTCCATGAGGCGTTTGTTACAGAAAAAAACGCCTCCATGAGGCGCTTGTTCCAGAAAAAAACGCCTCCAGGCCTTTTTTTGAAGAACAAGCGCCTCATGGAGGCATTTTTTTCTGGAACAAGCACCTCATGGAGGCGTTTTTTTTGTAACAAACGCCTCATTGAGGCGTTTTTTACACAAAAAAACGCCTGAAAGAAGCGTTTTTCCTTGGAAATTTTGACTCCTTCCGATGATGTACAACCCGGAAAATCGCTTCCTGTTCGTCAGGAAAACGGTTCTCCAGGCGAACAACTCGGAAAATCGCTTCCCCGAAGCGATTTTCCGGGTTGTTCGCCTGGAGAACCGTTTTCCTGACGAACAACGACGGGATTTTCCCTAGTCTTTGTTAACACCACAGCCGGTAACGCAACTTAGCCACAAAAACATTACTACACAACCAAAACAATGCAATCTTTCAAGATTCAACGCAAAATTTCCATTCCCATAAAAAATGGAAACAACTACAAATCCTACATGCATGCTTAGAACATTGCACAATAATTATGCAGGAAAGGGCCGAAAAACGCAGCAAACATGCATTCAAAACCTTGCCCATAAACTAAACAACAACCAATTCACTTCAATTTCAACATTTGGAACAAATTTTAAAAACGAAAAAAAAACACCACCCACCTAATTAACTCCATCGGCGGGAGAGTGGAATGGCGCGGCACAGACCAGGATGGAGAGCCGGAAATGGAGCTTGGCACCGATGGGATGTCGCCGGAAATGGAGAAGCCGAAAATGGAGAAGCACGGAAGTAGGAGTGAGCTCGAGAAGCAGCAACTGGGAAGTCGACCGAAACTAGCGAGGAGAAGATTTGGCCCAGGAAAATAATTTTGTTTACTTTATAAGGGGGAGGGGCATTTTGGTCATTTCACATCCTAACATTTTAAAAAATAGCCTACATTTAGTATTATGTGGCCTGTAAATAACATTTCCGTATTAGATAATGAACAGTAATTTCATTGTTCCCCCTTATGTTTTATATAATGCTACTACAACACCCTAATATTTTTCTTTTGGTCCATAAGTTTCAATAATATTACTAAAACACCCTAATAAATGGAATAATAATTAATTTTATTGTAATTTAAGCTCTTAACAAATAATAATTAAAATAGGACACTCTAACAATTATAAATTGTAGCCAATAATTATTTTTAGAGTTTATTTTATTAATATTACACCATAAAAACTAGTAATTAAATTATGACACCTTATTTTATTAATATTACACCATAAAAACTAGTAATTAAATTATGACACCTTATTAAGTATAAATTGTATCAAGTACAACTAATATCATTTAAATAAGTTATCCAAAAATTTCAATTATGTCCTTAAAGTTTCAATTAGGTCCCTTAATTTTCTTGTAAATTGCAATTTTGTATTTAAAGTATCAATTACTTTTAGTTTAGTCATTTTAATGAAATTTAGTTGGGATGCATTGTTTCTAAGCCGAATTAACTTAATATGACACAAAAAATGACTATTAGGTGAGTAAAACTTCTTAAGTTGAAAATTTTACTACTTAAAGTATCATTTTCTTTCAATTTAGTCCTTATAAACTAATATTTTACTGTTTTTTTAGATTTGAATGAAATCCAGTTGAGATACATTGTTTCTAAGTTGAGTTAACTTAATGAAACATAAAAGACTGTTATATTCCAAAAGTTTTATGTAAATTGCAATTTAGTACTTAAAGTATCATTTACTTTTAATTTAGTCATTTTAAACTAAAAGTTTACCTTTTCGGTATATTTTATAGAAAGTTAATTGAGATGCACTATTTCTAATTTGAAATAACTTAAAGAGACATAAAAGACTATTAAGTGCCTACAGTTTCTTGTAAATTGCCATTTGGTACTTAAAAGCATCATCTTATTTAAATTTAGCCCTTATACACTAATAGTCTAATTACCTTTTTAAATATGTTTTCATTAAATTAAAATGAAATGCACTGTTTCAAAGTTGAATCAACTTAAAGACATAAAAGAATATTAGGTGCCTAAAACTTCTTATAAATTGTAATTTGGTACTTAAAGTATCACTTTCTTCAATTTAGTCCTTATACACAAATAATTGACTTTTTTGGTTATATTTTTTATGAAATTCAGTTGAGATACATTGTTTATAAGTTGAATAAATTTAAAGAGACATAAAAGGATGATCACATCCCTAAAGTTTCTTATAAATAGCAATTTAGTAGTTAAAGTATCATTTTCTTTCAATACTTGTGAATTGTCTCACTCTCACTTATATTTATTTCAGGCACATCATTATTTTTAAAATTGAAAAGCATGTAATCATTTTCAACAAAATAATTTTAATTTCAGACTAAAAAAATATAATCAGTATTTTAAATGAATATTTTTGAATACCAAAAATCTGATCAGTTTAAAGGAAAGAGGACTAATTGTTATAAATTAAAATTTAAGAATTCTTAATGAACAGTTACAAAAGGAAAACACTATAATAAGTAGATAATTATGTTAAAATAGCTATTAAGTAAACGAGAGATGAAAAAATAAAGGAGGGAATTGAATTGTTAGACAAATGGCTCCAACACTTAAAAATTTTCGCTTAGAAAATATGGCGCTGAGTCTAAAATTTCTGAAAATATTCACCCCCACAGTCACGGAGTCACAGCTCTCAACCCTAACTTGTCCCCAATTTCACACCAGCTGCCACGTTCCCGTAGCCTTCAAACCAATAGCCCATCGTTCTCCTTCTCCTTTTGTCGGTTCACGCAAGGCCACCGCCAAGAATCCAAGATTCCAACGGTGCTCAGCCATTCGAGAGTCTCATCGCCAGCGTCGGTAAGGGTTACCGGTATAGATTCAGCGTCACACACCAGCTCAAACCGATCCATTGAGATCCGGAACTTTATGGTGAGAAGAAGGTATATACACACGCATTTCCCCAAAATTATTTGAAAATTGTCAAATATCCAAACAACGGAGATAGGATAAGCGGAATCTGGGGGAGCAGCCCTTATAGTAGACAACGACTTCTTCACTTCCAATACTTCAACGTTCTTCATTTTCTTCTGAGAAATCTTCTTTATCTATTTCTCAGTCATTTACTGTTTCGGCTAATTGGGCTTCAGTTTCCTCTTCGCATCGATTTTACCACAAAAGTTTTAGATTGAAGAGCAACCCTGTATTCAGCAATTTCAGAACCCCTAAGCTCACTTGCAGGGCTGCTGAGTACAAGTTCCCTGACCCCATGCGTGAGTTTGTGATGCTGAAGTACAACTGAGAAAATCCCTTTTGGTTTTCATTCGCTGTAGACTCTAGAAATGGAAAAGAAAAAGATTGTGCTTTTGGCTCTAAAGTATTTTGAGAATTTGAGACTGTTATTTTCAGGAAACAGAGAAGTTCAGGACCCATCTCCCTGATAGACTCTCAAAGAAGATATTTTTGGAGATGAAGTGGAAGAAGTTGTCCATATTTGCACCGAGGTAATTTTTTTTTTTTCCCATTTCACTGTTGCAGTTCTTTTATTGATACTTAAATACACGTGTTAAAGTTTCATGTCTCAACAAGCAAAATTCTATGCCAGTAGAACTTCATTCAGGATGTTGTGCTAATTTTATGTTTACCAACCTGTGATATACTTGCTATTGATTTAATTGTTTGTGATTTTCAATCTTAAACCGATGTTTCTAACTGAATAGATTTGGATAGGCCACTATGTTGTTCATCAAATATGGTGTTTTTTCATTTCTGCTAATGTCAAATTTTTATGTGTTCACTGCTGTTACCTTAAGACACACAGAAGCTAAGGTGGCACTTGCTACCAAGGTTAGTATTACCTAATGAATGGAATGTTACTGGAAATAACCTTGATTGCATGATTGTGCCCTTTTCTAGTGAGAAACTGTTCTATTTTGAGATTGGTTAATTTTGAGGAAAAACTCCTAAAAGAACATTTCAGTATATTTAAGTGCTTCAGCATTGCAAAGCTACATAGATATGTGAAAAGAAGGATTATTTATTGAGACAGCTTCCAGTTTTTCCTTTTTCTTTCAAAATGCTGCAATATAACTTATACTCTCTCTATCTTATATGAAGAGTCTACTTTGTAATACTGTTTTGGGATGGAGGGCTCATGAATGTATGCTAATCCTTTCTTGACAGTTGTGTATTATGCACTTGAGCTATTTCATTTTACAACTAACATGATGTTCAGGTATTCTGTAGAATCTTGATGTTTTTTTTTTTTTTTTTTGGCAGCTTTCAGTTCATGAGGATACAATTACTAAAGTCCTCAGGCTTAATGTATTTTAGTTTGTCAATGTTTTCTTTTCATTTATGCACATTAGGACAGGGAAATTTTCATTCAGTTTTGATTTTCTCATGCCCTTTTTCTTGACCAAGCATGATCTTTGTGAGAAGTTGCCTTCTCTTGTTCCTGTTCTAGGCTAGTTTGTTTGTGCTTTACATTTCTTCCTTCTGGTTTCTGTTGCAAAAATTTAAAGGATTCAAATTGTTTAACAATTGTGCTCGCATGTCATACTCTGAACAGATCCTCGACAATTTCTTTCATACCGAGTATGGCGATCCGGGAACTCTCTTGGTTGATCCTTCCATGGAAATGGCTGATACCATAAACGAGAGAGGCTTGCCTGAAGGTCCACAAGCTGCACGAACAGCCGTAAAATGGGCCCAAAACCATGTTGACAAGGATTGGAAAAAGTGGACAAGCAACAATAGGTGATGATAAGAGCGCCTCATGGATTCCTGCCTCGAGAGCTTGCAACACAGGGAAGTTGACAACTTGACCTAAATACTCTTTCATGAAAGACAACAAAAGTGCAGTTTGGTTGACTGTCGTATTACAAAAGCTGTGGTTTTCTTTTTTTTTTCAGCCCGTTTCTATTATATTTTTGTAGAGAAGAGAGTAAAAACAGTAGTAGTGAAGAGTTGTTTGAGTATTGGCCAACCTTAGAGGCTTAGAGCAAAAGGTTAAAAAGGTGGTCTGACATTTTTATATTTCAGGTTTTTGGTCATTTATTTCTCTTTTGGTGGTAAAAAAAATAAAATATATATACACACGCATTTGTGGTTGATGATACTTTATTTTATTATTATTTTTTTTTTTGAGAAATAATCTTTTTTTACCTTTTAGATAACTGGGGTTCTGTGGCTTTGCAAACCTGTCCGTAGGGAAAAACAAAGTGATGAGTTGGTCAAAATGAGGCACCATTTTGCTTTCTTTATATATGATTTTGGAGTAATCTGAATTTGCTATGTATACTATTTAGTTTCCTTATGTTTCTCTTGTCTAGTAATACACTAAATTCTCTGTTCCTGCTTGAGTGTTTGCATTTTTTAGAAACTTAAAATGAAGAGGAATGAGTATCATTAAATCTTTTGACCCTGATCATTTATTATATAATATGAATAATATGTTGCACAGATCTGGTTTGAGTTTGTTATATTCTTTTTCCTATCAATTTACTTGCCCTTTCATTGTTGCTTTTCCTATTGTTAGATTACATTTTCAACTGCATATTTTAGAGCCTAGAATGAGATGAGAACATGGTTATATACATGTAGAAACCCCTCAAGCTAAATTCCTATTAGTTATGCCTCTGTGCTTCATTAGTAAATCTCATATTCTAAGAATTTGTATACTACTTGCTTAAACATCAATCTGGTCAATTCATTTTGTAAACATCAAAAGTGCTGGGATGCACTTATTGAGATACTTCACATTTCAAATTTCTGTTTGTGCTTGTATACATGTATACCATAGTTATGTCATGGAATTTTAAGCTTTTAGTTTCTTCAAGTTTATTTTCTTTTCCAGGTTTAGTAGATTCTAATGTAGAAACGTCCTTTTATGTCTGAATTAGTTGAGGATTCTGTACACATTAGATTGTCCAGGCTTGGCCCCGAGTTACTAAGTTCTTTTATGCCTCCTAATTTAGCTTATTCAGTTAGGAGATAGGATTGTTTGTAGCAATAGGCCAATACATAAAAATTGGTTTTGTTGTTATACATTGGATGGACCATTTGTGCTTGAAATGTTAAAAGTTTGACAGCCCTTGAGGGCCATCGGCATCCAGCAAATTTATAAGGAGAAGTTCAATTGCTCTATGGGAATGGAGGGACTTAGTGAACCTTAAATGCTCTCATTTAAAGCTTTTAAAGTTAACTCTTGTATTTTTTGTCTATTCAAGGGAATGATGAATGCAGGTTAAGCTCTTAAGTCTTTTTCTTAGTGCTTTTACATCCTAACATGAGTGATGTATTTTTTAACAATCCGAAAAATGTCACTTTTCTTGGATTGAAAAAGATTGATTTCTTTTACGATTGTTAGATATAATATATTTAGGGCCTGTTTGGTATCGTGATTCAAGTCGTGTTTTGAAATCACTTTTGATTTTATAATATTAAATGTGTGTTGAGAATGTAAAAATGTGTGTTGAAAATGTAAAAAAGTTTATTGAAAATGTAAAAAGGTTTATTGAGAATGATGAAAAATTATTATAAGACAAAAGTGATTTCAAAACACGTTTTGAAAACGTGATACCAAACAGGCCCTTAAGCATCATGCCATTTTGTTAAAGAGTTCTATAACTTTTTTGGCACATGTGACTACTTCATTTATAATGGAATTGACTAATCTTTTTCGTATTTTTTTAATGCATTGGATCAAATTTAATTATATTGATTGAATTTCATGCTGTAGGTATTCTTTTTTTTTTTTCTTTTGGATCTTGTCTAGAGTCGATTTCATACCTTGTGATTGTTATTCATACATTAAATCATATTCCTAGTTTAACATCTATGGTGTTATTATTGTTAACTCTCATATCATTGGTAAAACATTCCCATCTTGATGAATTGTGAGTCTATGATATGTCTTGGAATTATTTTTGGACTTGTTTTAATGTCATTGATTGTCAATGTGCAGGTGTAGGTACGGGTCTTTACCTCAAATGTCATTGATAGGATATAATGACAATTATTAGCATATTTAGGATTTGTGTTAACTAGATTTGAAACATTACTTTTCAATATATAATGACAATTATTAGCATATTTAGGATTTGTGTTAACTAGATTTGAAACATTACTTTTCAATATACACTGTATTTTTCTATAATTTGAAATAAAAATATATTTTGCATTGCGATGGTGACCAAAATTTTAGTAATAATTTCATTATTGAAATAGGTGACCACAACTTCGGTCACCAAAATGAGACGATCAACTTTAAATGGTGACCATAGTTTTGGCTAATAAATTTGTTAGTAAATATTAATTTATCTGGTCACTAATTTATTCTGGCGACCATATTTTTTGGTCACCAAACCTTACTAACGGCGGCGTTAACAACATAATAGAGTACTTTTGGTGACCATGATAGTGACCACATATTTGGTCACTAATAATATGGGTGACCAACCTTTTTGGTCAATAAATTGGTCACCAAACATACCAATTTGGAGACCAAATTTAGTTTTTTGGTGACCATCTTGGTGACCACTATACTGGTCACTAAATTAGTGACCAGAAAGGTTTTGGTCACCAATCAATACTTTTTTGTGACCAAATTCAAATCGGCATCACCAATACCTTTGGTGACCAAATTTCAGTCTTTGGTGACCATATTGCTGTTGTCACCAAAAGTCATTTTTCTTGTAGTGATTGGGTGCTTGCTAAGTGTTTAGGTTGTTGGGTAGACTCTGTTGGAGATTTTCCAATAATTAAGAAGAAAGGAAAAGGAATGAACAAGTAGGTTCGAATATCTGTGCGGGTCACATAAGAAAATTGTGGAAACAGTTTTTGAATCGGAGTTGGATTCTTCTCCAATCCAAATCCGATTTTTAATCGAAGGAGGAGGCAGCTAGGGTTGTGGAGGAAGTTCTAGAAGCTTCCCAGAACCTAGGGTTGCCAACTCTTCCTTTTTCCATTTTTTTAAAACCCTACACGCCGCCAACTTGAGGAGTCGCCTCCGACGTAGCCGGAAAGCCGCCCACACAACCACCACGTTTCCCCTCCCTTGCACATCCACAACGAGTTCGTGGCAATCATAGGATCAGGGTAAGTGTTTATAACTGTTCTTGAACCCCCGCAAAGTGGCATGAAAGCATAGGTTAGGAGATCTTGATATTTCATGTGGGTTGTTTAGTTTCTTCACAACGACGGGGGGAAATCTATGCATGAGGTTGGGGGGAGGGGGGGGGGGGGGGGGGGGCGTTGGTTAAGAAGGTTTCGGGCTGATTGCATCTTGTGGGAATGGTTGAAAATGAGATATGGAATTAATATGCAAATCAAGAACTAGAAATTAAGATCTGGAAAACATAGTGTACCATGCCATGTTTGAGGCCATGAAAAAGGTTGATAGGATGGTTAGAATTGCGTAAAAAGTGATGCAAAATAAATGGCCTCGAAAGGGCCATCTCGCCTCAGCAGTGCCCTGGGCAACCGCGAGCCGACACTACCCAGCGCATGCCTGCGATGTGTGAGCAGCGAGGGCCTTAAGGCCAGCCGATGCACTCAGCCGCTCGTCCATGGCGCCTGTCGCGTCTTGACCTCGACCCTCGCAAGCCGACCTAGCTATTTCTTGCCAACCAAGCCTTAGCCATACAACCTTTACCACTAGCCTTGACCTTATACTTGACCTTTACCACTAGCCTTGACCTTATACTTGACCTTTACCACTTGCCTTGACCCACTTGACCCTATATTTGACCTTTACCACTAGCCTTGACCCACTTGACCCAAAACTTGACCCTTGACCTAGAGTTGACCGTAAAAGTCAAACCTAGCCCGAGAAAGGTCAAACTTACCCTGAAAGGTCAACAGTTGGCCAACAAGACAAAGTTGACCGTAAAAGTCAAACTTAACCCGAAAAGTCAAAGGTTGACCAAAAGTCAAAGTTGATCAAAAAGTCACCCGAAACCCAAAAAGTTAAGTTGACCAAAAAGTTACCCGAAACACAAAAGTCAAAGTTAACCCCAGTTGACCAAGAAGTCAAACGTGCTTAGACATTAGCAACTCCTCCTTAACTAATAATCGTATCTCCGTTATCCGCAAGAGCTGGTCTTTGACCCGAGTTGAGAGAATTGGGCGACATACGCACCTTCCAGAATTCCATGTGAGGGATTACTCGCTAGTTTCCTAAGATTTAAACGAACTATATACGTAGTACTTATGTGTAGATATATTACTATTGTGTGTTTATATTTGCCAACGAGGTTTCCCACGCCTCATCGTTAGCTTTTTTTCTCAATTGTGCCTTACGTGAATCTTGTGTGCTTATGTGCTACATGCCTATGTGATACCTTGCCCTGCTAGTTACATACTCTACTTCGCATGACTTGTCTACTTGCCATGATGTGTGCCTGTAATGAGAAGATAGTATGACCCGCCAACCTATAGGGATGTAGACTTCTCAAAGTAAGTTCATGTCATCTAGGGTTGCATAATGTCTTTAGATTTGTATGAAGCATGCTAGGGTTGCAATGATCACCTTAGAGTGAAATAGGTCAAGGACCAACTAGATAAAACTTGGGCTCCGAGTCCGCTTCCCTTGTTCCGCTCGCCTTAGACGACCTACTAGTGAAAGCAAGTATGATTCCCTTGTTCCGCTCGCCTTAGACGACCTGCTGGAGAAAGCGAGTCTTCTTCCCTTGTTTCGCTAGCCTTAAACGGCCTGCTGGTGAAAGCGAGTCTGCTTCCCTTGTTCCGCTCGCCTTAGACGGCCTGCTGGTGAAAGCAAGTATGTTTTTCTCATTCTGCTCGCCCCTAAACGGGTCTACTGGTGAAAGCCATGTCCACTTGAACAACCCAAACTCTTGGATAGATTCCAACCTAGCTTTATTAAAAAAGGCTTGTTGGTGCAATCTGCGTGCTAGGAGTCTATTGGCTCAAATAGGTGCATATGACTGTGGTGTCCATACTGCCCTGCTCGTTTCCCGTACTTGCCATGTGATGAACTATATGCCTGATGTGCTTGACTTGCCTGCTTTAAATGGACTTTGCTTGCTTGTACTTCCGCTGTTACTTGATTATATATATACCTGCCTGTACGAATGGGTGCATGAACTGTGTACGTGCTTTCCTGGCTTTTCTATAAGGACCAACGGTGGGATTTTCTATAAACACCAAGGTCTCTCACTGGGCGTAAGCTCACCCCACGCCCTTCCAAATTTGAAAACAGATGCTTGATTCGCGTGCGCTAGAGGTAAGGCCGTTGGGCGTCCAATATAACATCGAGGGAGCTTTGTAATAGATTAGCTCAGGAACCCTGTTTTGGATTATAATTATGGCCTAGGACCGTCCTCGATAATTACGTATTTTTCCACTGCAATGAATTGCTAGAAAGTTTAGAATAATTATAAAGAATGTATGGTTCTCTTTGTTTTATTCTATATCGATTGTTGGGAGAGAGCCTTGTATGGCGTCCCCGCACCGGCTCTCTTCTCCTCGTCAGGAAAGATTTTTCGAGGGAGGGGGGTCAGGTGTGGGGTGTCACAGTTGGTATCAGAGGCGCCGTTCCTAAAGAAAGGGATTGGTGTCCACAAACTCATACGAGTTAATATGGTTAGGATGGCCTTCATAAAACTTCTCAAAGAATAATTCTTAGAAATTTTTGGCTAGGAGTTGAACTAGCCTACTTTGCCATCACAGGGGGTAGCAGAGCTTCGTTCCTAAAGAAATGGATTGATGTCAACGAAAGCTTGAACAATAGTGATCTGGTGTGTGGACCATAAAACTATACAAGACTTTTATCTGCCTACTCTACTACCACAGGTGGTACTCGAGCCTTAAGTTCCCAAAGAAAGGAATTTAGATCCTAAACCTTTAAAAACTTGTACTTTAGAATTCTTGGGCTAGGATTGAAGGTTCGAAAACTTTATCTAGAACCGAGGATCCAACTATGAAATCCTGACGAGCTTATTGGACTTGAAGGATAAATGACTTAAGAGTCGTTACAGTTGACTCTAGCTTTGACCAAAACTTTTGACTGCTTGACTTGGAGTATTACAGGATTGAATTGGACATTACCTTACCCTTGATATTATTTGACCTAAAACCCTAGGACAAGGAGTGGTATGAGGAAACACCTTCTGGGTAATTTCTCTAAATGGAAAGAGGGATTAGAATTGCCTGAGAGAGTTACTAAGCTGTACGACGGAGAGTAGGGCACAACAATTGGCATGTCAATTTATTACTTATTGCTTGTTGAGATTCTTTGTAAAGGGGCTGGACATGCACTTTTGCCCTTTTATTTTAATTACTTGTCTGGATAAGTGCTTGCTATTTGTTTTGGTTGGAGAAGTAGGATCTCTCCAAACCGCCTAGGGGAGTAAAGTTTTAAGTCACTGCTAGTGACTTCTACATTGATTATATGCTATAATGTATTGTCTTGTTACCTAGCTTGCTCGAATGAGTTGATTGAGGCTTGAACAACCGAGAGGTGTGCCCTAGGTTCCAACTAAATTGTGACAAAAACATATGGCTAAGATGGCTTCACCCTAGGCCAAGCTAAGTATACGACTCTTCTGAAATTTGTAGATGGCAAGGGGTACACGTGGGACCAATGCATTCGGCTTTGGAGAGGGACAAGACCCTCTGCACACTGTTATTGGCCATCTGACCACCTTGGTGGCCGACCTGCAGCAACGATCAGAACACCAACCAGGCACACATCGGGAACTGACCCAATTTTTGAAATTTTAGCCACCCCGATTCAAGGGGAAACCCAACACGGATAAAGCCGAAGCATGGCTGGAAAGCATGGGGAGAACCTTTGAACTCATTGGGTGCACCGAGTCGTGTAAGCCAACATGGATTGTTGGCGAGTGGTCAACCAGAAGTGGAGCGCTAACAGGACACCAAGGACTTGGGCCAACTTCATAACCGCGTTCCGAACTAAGTATTCACCGCAAGTGGTGCGGGATCATAAATAGTGGAGTTTATGTTCCTCTGACAGGGATCCAAGACAGTGCTAGAATACGAGGAGTTGTCCAAATACGCACCGAGAATTGTGGCTACGGATGAGGACCAAAAGAAGAAGTTCATCTCCGGACTCAAGCTCGAGATACAGTCCACTTTGGCTGCTGTGGACCTGCCGACCTACGCCGACCCAGTGGAAAAGGCCCAACGTGCGGAAGATGTACAACACAAGATCACTGCATTGCGCTCCAAGTGCAATGACAAGAAGACGCTGAGGGTCAGTAGGGGTATCACTAAAAACACCTCGAATGATAAGAGGGGTGACCACGACAAGACGAGCAATGACGAGGGCAAAGGAAAGGAGAGGTCTAAAGTTATCTGTCGCTTCTACCGGAAGGCCGGCCATAAGGTGGCAGAATGCTGGCTTAAGATCAGCTAGTGCTTGAAGCGTGGGAGCAGTCAGAACTGCCCTGGGATAAAGTCACAATTGGTCCCCGCTAAGGCTAACCAAAACCCAGCAACCAACCCGGGGAAGAAGGTAGTAGCTTGTGTCTTCGCTATCGAACACCGAGAGACTAACGCAAATTAGGACATGGGGGAAGGTACCCTTTCTAATTTTAGCCTTACCCGTAGATGTACTAATTGACCCTGGATCCACCTGGTTCTTTAGAGCTTTGAATTTTGTGCCAAGGACTTGGGACGACCTTGCACTTTAGAAGTAAGTACCGACACCTATTCATAGAGTGAGTTAGGGAATTCCGGGACAGAATTTCGTTAAGTGGGGGAAAATATGAAGGCCCAAAATTTTCAAAGCGAAATCATAGGGATAAAAATGGTAAAAATCAAAAATATTTTGTTTAAATTACGTGTTGATGTGAAACATGACCTGCTTGCTTCAGTTATTGGGTGCTTGCTAAGTGTTTAGGTTGTACGGTAAACCCTGTTGGAGATTTTCCAATAATTAAGCGGAAAGAAGAAAGGAAAATGAATGAACAAGAAGGTCCGAATATCTGTGCGGGTCACACAGAAAATCAAAAAAGTCCTAGGGAGAGTTGTGTTCAACTTCTGGAACTGAAGCATGCCAAATCGGGCACCAAGTCAGACGACCTCCAGTACCGCTTGTTGGATGTCGTCCGGATCGGACTTCGTTGTGGACGGGCTCTAGTGGATGACCTCGCGGATGGGCTCTAGTCGACGACCTTACAGACGGGCTCCCGTGGATGACGTCACGGACAGGCTCGGACGAAGTCTCGGACGGACTAACCCAGGCCTGGCAAGCGTTGCGTGCACGGGCCCACGAGCCAGCATGGAGAAAACCGTGGAAACAATTTTTGAATAGGAGTTTGATTCTTCTCCAATCCAAATCCGATTTTTAATCGAAGGAGGAGGCGGCTAGGGTTGTGGAGGAAGTTCTAGAAGCTTCCTAGAACCTAGGGCTGCCAACTCTTCCTTTTTCCATTATCTTAAAACCCTACATGCCGCCAACTTGAGGAGTCGCCTCCGACGTCGCCAGAAAGCCGCCCACATCGCCGCCACCGTGTTTCCCTTCCCTTGCAGCTCTACAACGAGTTCGTGGCAATCATAGGATCAGGGTAAGTGTTTAGAACTGTTCTTGAACCCCCGCAAAGTGGCATGAAAGCATAGATTAGGAGATCTTCATATTTCATGTGGGTTGTTTAGTTTCTTCACAACGACGGGGGGAAATCTATGCATGAGGTTGGGGGGGGGGGGGGGGGGGCTTGACCTACTTGACCCTATACTTGACCTTTACCACTTGCCTTGACCCACTTGACTGTATACTTAACCTTTACCACTAGCCTTGACCCACTTGACCCTATACTTGACCTTTACCACTAGCCTTGACCCAAAACTTGACCCTTGACCTAGAGTTGACCATAAAAGTCAAACCTAACCCGAGAAAGGTCAAACTTACCCCGAAAGGTCAACAGTTGAACAACAAGTCAAAGTTGACCATAAAAGTCAAACTTAACCCAAAAAGTCAAAGTCAACCCAAAAAGTCACTCGAAACCCGAGAAGTCACCTGAAACTCAAAAAGTTAAAGTCAACCCCAGTTGAGGAGATAGCATGACCCGCCAACCTAAAGGGATGTAGACTTCTCAAGGTAAGTTGCATGTCATCTAGGGTTGCATAATGTCCTTAGATTTGTATGAAGCATGCTAGGGTTGCCATGATCACCTTGGCATGAAATAGGTCAAGGACCAACTAGATAAAACTTGGGCTCCGAGTTCACTTCCCTTGTTTCGCTCGCCTTAGACGGCTGGCCTGCTGGTGAAAGCAAGTATGCTTCCCTTGTTCCGCTAGCCTTTGACGGCCTGCTGGTGAAAGCGAGTCAGCTTCCCTTGTTCTGCTTGCCTTCGACGGCCTGCTGGTGAAAGCGAGTTCGCTTCCCTTGTTTCGCTCGCCTTAGACGGCCTGCTAGTGAAAACAAGTATGCTTTCCTTGTTCCACTCACCTTAGACGGCCTGTTGGTGAAAGCGAGCCCACTTCCCCTGTTCCTCTCGCCTTAGACGGCCTGCTGGTGAAAGCAAGTATTCTTTTCTCGTTCCGTTCGCCCCTAAACAGGTCTGCTTGTTAAAGTCGTGTCCACTTGAACAACCTAAACCCTTGGATAGATTCTAACCTAGCTTTATTAGAGAAGGCTTATTGTTGTAATCTACGTGCTAGAAGTCTAGTGGCTCAAATAGGTGCATATAACTGTGGTGTCCATACTGCCCTGCTCGTTTCCCATACTTTCCATGTGATGAACTATATGCCTGATGTGCTTGACTTGCCTGCTTAAATGGACTTTGCTTGCTTGTACTTCCGCTGTTACTTGATTATATATATACCTGCCTGTACGGATGGGTGCATTAACTGCGTACGTGCTTTCCTGGCTTTTCCAATAAGGACCTACGGTGGGATTTTCTACAAACCCCGAGGTCTCTCACTGGGCTTAAGCACACACCTTCCCCTTCCAAATTTGAAAACAGGTGCTTGATTCGCATGAGGTAAGGCTTTTTGGCGTCCAAGATAACATCGAGGGAGCTTTGTAATAGATTAGCTCGGATAATTATGGCCTAGGGCCATCCTCAATAATTACGTATTTTTCCATTGCAATGAATTGCTGGAAAGTTTAGAATAATTATAAAGAATGTATGGCTCTTTGTTTTATTCTGTATCGATTGTTGAATGACGTCCCCCGCACCGGCTTTCTTCTCCTCGTCGGGAATGATTTTATGAAGCAGGGGGGTCAAGTGTGGGGAGTCACAGGGTCTCGACAGCCACTCGAAGTTAAAGCTAAACCTAGAAACCTTCAAACTCAAGTCTCGATAGCCTATCGAGTTCCCAGAAATTACCGAGCTTGAACACATCGACAAGCAGCCGACAGCAGTCAAGCTCTCGGGTGAGAATTAATTGAAGCCTAGAACCCGACCTCAACAGGGTATCAACTTCGAAACTGCTGAAACGACAAAAGCAGAGCTAGCCGTTGAAGCCAAGAATTCAAACTTCATATAGGTTTGAATCTCGCCTTCAAAGCTTCCCAACGGCCAGAAAAATAGAGCCGTTATTTGACCGTTTGAAGTGATTCCTTCACTTCTATAAAAGCCACAAAACCAGGAATTGAAGACCAAGCATCCCCACTAAGCCTCCTACACTCAAAGATCATTTCAAGAGCTAAATTTCATTCATCCTCTTGTTAGATTAGCTGATAGAGGTAGGATTAGAGCTAAGAGGCCTTTGTGCCCATTTGTCAAGATAGAGGCTTTCATGCCCATTTGTGTTAGGTCATCTTTATAAACTCTATTATGGAGCTTTCATCTTTACAAACACATTTAGAAAAGTCCTAACTCAAGAGTTTGAGTGTAGGCAATTTGTATTAGGCAAAGTCCTAAGCTCTTGAGTAAAGAGTTAGGCAAGAAGTAAGGGGGAGCAAGAAGAGAAAGAGAAGTCCTAGCTTAAGGGGTTGAGTTTAGGCATTTGTAAAAGTCCTAACCAAGAGGTTGGTTGAGGCAATTGTAGAAGACCTATCTCAAGAGGTTGAGATTAGGTACAGGGGTAAAGTCCTAAGTCTAGAGCTAGATTAGGCAAAGGGGAGAAAGTCTGGATTAGAGGTTGATCAAGGAAAAGTCCTCTGGTCTAGGCAAGAGGAGTCTTGAGGAAGGATAGGGCAAAAGATCTAATTGCTAGCCTTAGGCATAGGAGTCTTAATCTAGAGCTAGATTAAGCAAGGAAGTCCTAATCTAGAGTTAGATTAGGTAATGGGAAAGTCTTGAGAATAAGTGATTAATATTAAGCAATTGTAAGGGATTGAAACACTTCTTTAAGTGTTTCCTAGTTGATTAAAAATCTCAAGTTGTAGAACTTGGGGAGTGGAGTAGGATTCAACGGGGATATGAACCATTATAAATTTGGTGTGTTCTGGCTTTGATTATTTATTTGCTTTCATATTTTGTAAATCGCTAATTACACACATCACTTGGTAAAATTATTTTACACTTGTCTTTGAAAAAGGTTTTTCAAAGTTCTTCTTTGTAGAAGAAATATTTTTAAAGGGTCAAGAACCTAATTCCCCCTCCCCCTCTTAGGTTCATCTTAGGTTGCTATTGATAATTGGGATTTCAATTGGTATCAAAGCTAGTGATCAAATTTGTACGTTTAACAACCTTGAGTTTAAAGATCAATTTTGCAACATTTGTGATTTTTAGAGTCTTATTTGCTTGCTTGACTATTTGTGCTTTATTTTCCTCAAATTTGCAAAAAATGGCTAAAGGTGAGAAAGCCACCAAGAAGGTGACCAAGCTAGCTAAGGCTTGGGATGATTCCTCAAGTGAGGAAGAAAAGGAAACCACACAAAGATGCTTTGTTGGGAGTGAGCTACAAGAGGTAACAAATTCTTCCCAATATTCTTCATGTGGTTGTGAAATGCATGAAAGTGATAGTGACAATGATAATGCTAATAATGCTAAAATATACAAGTTTGTCACTTTAATGCATGAAAAATGTATGAATGCCATGAAAATGAATGTTATGCATGAAAAAAAATGTTATGCATGGAAAGAAAATTAACTCTTTAGAAATTCATGTGGCATCATTTAAAGAGGAAAACTCTACTTTGAAGTATGAAAATGATGAATTAAGAATCAAAGTAGATAAAATGAGTACTTTGCTAGAGAATGAAGATGCAAAGTACATTGATTTGAAAATGTATTATGAAATTCCTTAGATGAAAATGATAAATTGCATGAAAAGGCTAGGTCATATGACTTGTTGAAAAATGAGTATGAATGCATAAAAAAAGAAAATTGAAGACTTGAATGCAAGTCTTGAAAAATTGACTTTAGGGAAAACCAACTTAGAAGAGTTGTTAGGCAAACAAAAGGTAGGAAATGATAAACATGGTTTAGGTTAGGAAAGTGACCAAAAGTGTGATATGCCTTCTACTTCTACTACCTTTGTTAATGCTTCAAATAGTGAAGTTAAATTTGCTTATCCATCTATTGAAGGTAAGAAGAAGACTAATCATGCATGGTTGTATGGAAAGAAAAAGAAGTCTTCTATGCTTAAAAATGATGTGAATTTAATTGATTCTTCATTTTATATGCCTAAAAAGAAGCATGTTCCCTTTAGGCCTAGTGAAACTTGTTGTCAATTTCATGAGTTTGCCTTATGTGCCCCAAAGAGGGATATGTGTTTGTTAAATGCTCATCATGCTCCTAGATGTATGAATATGCATAGTTCATTTAGAAATGAACCTAGGAGACACCATGATAGAAAGAATGATTCTAGGAGATATAATGCTTGTCATTCTAAAAGAATCATTTTGTTCATATGCCATTAAGTAGGCATAATGTAGTTGACTATAATAGATTGTCATATGCATATAGAAGAAATGCTAGGACAATTTCTTTAATTGATGCACCTATTGTATGTGATTATTGTGATAGAAATGGTCATCTTTCACCCAAATGCCTTGATAGGAAATATGTGAAAAATGGTAGAAAGGTATGAAAAGTAAATGAAAAAGCTAACCCCCTAGGACCCAAAAGTTTTGGGTACCAAAATTATTTGCTTGATTTCCTTGTAGGTCATTAATGTTACTTTGTGAACTAAATCTCAATAAAGAGATGATTGCAAGTAGCAAGGATGGTTGATTGGAGCCAATTGGTGAAAAATGCAATAATGGCTTCAAGAATGGTAATGACCCCATGGATGCTCATTTGAGGTAACATGTATCATTTCTTAACTCACTTTGATTGCTCAATAATTGTTTTGATGATTATATGCAAATTGAGTTGAATATGATGAACATGTGTGATAGAAAGTTCAAAATGATGGATATGTGATATAAAATGCATGTTATGCTTAAATGAGAAAGTTGACTTGTATGTTAACTTCATATCCTTGAATCATTTTGATTGAAAGCATGCTTTGATAAAAGTCTTTAGGATTTATGAGCTTTATTAGAAAATAGCTAGAAGTTTGACTTTAGGTTGACTTTTAGACTTTTACATGCTTTGAAGATGGAAATTGGTCTAATGTATGTAGAATGATATTTGAAATATGCTAAGACCAAGTTTGAAGTTAAAAGACTCAAGAAGAGATGAGTTAGGCAAAATAGAGAAAATTTGAAATTTGCCTTTGATTGACGAGTCTTTGAGTGATAGAATCCTAGAATGCCATATCTTAAAGTTAAAATGATGGATTAGGATCTATTTCACCTGTGTTATCTTGAAATTCTTGCATTTTAAAAGAGTTAGAAAACTTTTCATTTGAAGCAAGAATTAAGCATGATTGCATTATTTGAAAATGGTTGACCAAGTGGTTGACTTTTTATTTACACATGCTTTAGCTTATTTGAGATTTTAAGCATGAACTTATTGATAATTTGAAGGTGCTCACATAAGAAAATTGAGGTTATATGATTCAAAATGGAAAACTTCAAAGATTGTATACTTTGTATGCTTAAAATTGAAAAACCTTAACCAAGTAGTTGACTTTAAAAATATGCATGTTTTGGATTGTTTGAATCTTTATGCATAAACTACTTGAGTATTTGAAGTTGCTTGGATGATAAAACGCTTGATAGAACCTTGAACATAACAACCTTCAAAATTCATAGCTTAACCTTCTTAAGCTTGAAAATTGTTGACCGATAGGTTGACTTTGCACATATCCATGATTTGAATTGTTTGATTCCTTTGATATGTTGCATATGTTGATTAAAACTTGCTCATGTGCTTAGTTGAGATTTACTTGATGAAATTGACAAGTTTTAAGAAAATAGGCATTACTTTAGAAAAAAAACTTGACCTTTAGTTGACTTTCAAGAATATGCATGAAAAGTGAATATTTGAATTCTTGAAATCCCTTATATGCCTAATGAAATTTGCTTACATAAAGAAATGAAGTTTTTAAACTTAAGAAAAGCAAATTTCATGAAAAGTTGAAAATTTTGCAAGTTTGACCAATGAGTTGACTTTGACATGATGCATCCTCTATGATTTTTGATGCATATATATTGATGCATATATATTGATCATTAGAGTCATTTGAAGTTTCTTGCATACTTTTGACTTGTTTTAAACATGAGTTGATGTTATATTTCACAAATTTTGAAAACTCATGTATTTAAGAAAGATGAATTCCTTTGATTTTCATAGCTTAACTTGCTCCTTGATTGAATGAACCTTGTATGCTTCTTACTTGGGGGGGGGGGGGGGGGGGGGGGCATAGTATCCCATAGGCTTAGAATTAGATTGGACTTTTAGTGCATTTACTAAGGGGGAGAAGATGCTATAAAAGGTGGCTTGGCTTAAAATTGTGCTTAATTGATAAAAGGCTTGACTTTATATAAGAACACTCAATTGTATGCTTAAAGGATAAAATGATGACAAAAAGGGGGAGAAGATGTGATTTATTGCTTTACCTTGTCATCTTGAGTTTTGGAGTTTTCTTAAGTTAGAGAAAAATGTGCTTAAAAGTTTTACTTTATATTTCTCCACAAAATCCAATATTTGTTTTCTCATCATCAAAAAGGGGGAGATTGTTAGACCTACAGTCTTAATCTTAATTTTGATGATAAGATAACAAATATATGATTTTAGTTAATGCCTTGCAGTTGAAGCTATTTGTAGAAAATATGTTGAAAAAGTGTAGCAAAGCAAAGTTCAAAGCCAGTCTTGGGTCTCGACAGCCTGTCAAAGTCGAAGCTTTCAAAGCTAGTCTCGAAGTCGGGTCTCGACAGCCTCTTGAAGTCGAAGCTAAACCCAAAAACCTTCAAACTCAAGTCCCGACAACCTATCAAGTTCGAAGCTGCCCAGAAAGTGCAGAGCTCGAACACATCAACAAGTAGCCGACAGCAGTCAAACTCTGAGGTTGGAATTAATTGAAGCCTCGAACCCGACCTCGACAAGGTATCGACTTCGAAACTGTTAAAATGATAAAAGTAGAGCTAGCCATTAAAGCCAAGAATTCAAACTTCATATAGGTTCAAACCCGACCTTCGACGTCTAACCTCGCCTTCGAAGCTTCCCAACGGGCAAAAAAATACAACCGTTATT
Source organism: Leptodermis oblonga (assembly GCA_016801395.1). Classification (NCBI taxonomy): domain Eukaryota; kingdom Viridiplantae; phylum Streptophyta; class Magnoliopsida; order Gentianales; family Rubiaceae; genus Leptodermis; species Leptodermis oblonga. The sequence goes on from CM028751.1 coordinate 26,346,650, forward strand.
TGACCGTTTGAAGTGATTTCTTCACTTCAATAAGAGCCAAAAAAGCGGGAATTGAAGACCAAGCATCCCCACTAAGCCTCCGACACTCAAAGATCATTTCAAGAACTGAATTTCATTCATCCACTTGTTAGATTAGCTAATAGAGGTAGGATTAGAGCTAAGAGGCCTTTGTGCCCATTTGTCAAGAAAGAGGCTTTCATGCCCATTTGTGTTAGGTCATTGTAAACTCCATTATGGAGCTTTCATATTTACAAACACATCTAAAAAAGTCCTAATTCAAGAGTTTAAGTGTAGGCAATTTGTATTAGGCAAAGTCCTAAGCTCTTGAGTAAAGAGTTAGGCAAGAAGTAAGGGGGAGTAAGAAGAGAAGGAGAAGTCCTAGCTCAAGGGGTTGAGTTTAGGCATTTGTAAAAGTCCTAACCAAGAGGTTGGTTGAGGCAATTGTAGAAGACCGATCTCAAGAGGTTGAGATTAGGCAAAGGGGTAAAATCCTAAGTCTAGAGCTAGATTAGGCAAAGGGGAGAAAGTCTTAATCAAGAGGTTGATCAAGCAAAAGTCCTTTGGTTTGGGCAAGAGGAGTCTTGAGTAAGACCTCAAATCCTTGAGGAACGATAGGGCAAAAGATCCAATTGCTAGCCTTAGGCATATGAGCCTTAATCTAGAGCTAGATTAAGCAAGCTAGTCATAGTCTAGAGTTAGATTAGGCAATGGGAAAGTCTTGAGAAGAGATTAATCTTAAGCAATTGTAATGGATTGAAACACTTCTTTAACTGTTTCCTAGTTGATTAGAAATTTCAAGTTGTAGAACTTGGGGAGTGGAGTAGGATTCAAGTGGAATCCGAACCACTATAAATTTGGTGTGTTCTTGCTTTGATTGTTTATTTGCTTTCATATTTTGCAGATAACTAAACACACACCTCACTTGGTAAAATCGTTTTTACACTTGTCTTTGAAAAAGGTTTTTCAAAGTTTTTCTTTGTAGAAGAAATATTTTCAAAGGGTCAAGAACTTAATTCACCCCCTCTTCCTTTTAGGTTCATCTTAGGTTGCTATTGATAATTGGGATTTCATATGTTTAAATGGAAAAATTTGTAAATTACCATTATACCCTTATGTAGTTAAAATTTTGGAATACGTTAGAAATTAGGGTTTTGTTAGTTAGAAATGGTATTGAATTGTCGGAACATGAAATATACGCAGATTTGTTAGATAGCTAGTTTGTGAGCATGTATCTTCGGACTGAGGTGAGTTTATCACTGAAAATGGATACCATTTTAATGCAATTAATAATTGAATATGCATTGAACTATATTGTATGACATGTTTTAAACGCTTTAGAAAAATGTTTGAAAAGCTTTTGATTTTACACTGCCAGTTGTGTTTACTTACCTGCTGGAACGCATATGTACTTGCGGGTCCATTATATTGATACGATTTGATCCCACGAGCTAGCGTAGGGCTTGATCGTCTAGATCATTTGCGTTCCTGATTTTGAAATTAGTCCCGACTATTGGGGCCCATATATGCACGTATACGTTTATGAGTGACTGTCGATATGTATATGCTTATGATTATGCCAAGGTGAGCTAGCCTTCCTTTATCATATATATGCACATTGACGAACCCCCCTCATTCTCTTTATGTATGCTGAGATAAGTTGGCCAACGTTGAGCGTACATGTACACGAGAGCGATCGTCCCTTAGGGCCTGTTCTTCTGGTAGTTCTGAGAACGGGTTTCAGAACCTGTTCTCAGCCAAACTGGGTCTCAGCCCATTTTTAAGGAACACAGTTCTGAGAACTGGTTTGTACCCCAGTTCTCAGACCCTGCAGAAGAACATGGTTCTTAGCACAAATTTTTCCAAAATGTCTTTTTCCATTTTTAAGAGCCCTTATATTCACAACACCCCTAAAACTTGCGTTCAATTATTTTATAAAAAAACATATGCACAAGCAAGCGAATGATTTTTTTACCAATTATATTTAAAAAAATATATACAATAATCTGTTACGGTATAATAGTCGTGCGTAACCCATATTAAATTGGTTGTGATGGAAATATTCATTTCGCACAGTCACACAATTTTCCCCTTTTTTTGACAACCTAAAAACGTTCAAATTAACTCAAAATTACCATAAATAACAAACTAACTTTACCGGACAGTTAACAACAGTACAAACACGCTAATAATCGTCACAGATTGCAGAAATCCAGAAAAAAAAAAACTGCGACCACAGCCTACATCATTTATATTATAGTAGATACACTACATTGTAAAACTCTCTGCCAATTGCTGCACAATATCCATTCGCAGTGCCGACATCTGATCGATTCCAGCTGTGTGTACAATTGCTGCACAGATTTTCCATCACAATCTGCTTACCCAACCATGCAACATGTCAAAGAAAAAAACAATAATAATTGCCATGATGGAATTATAATAGGCAGTACAGGCTCTGCGAAATTCAGAGCTAAAACCGAAATGAAGCAACAGAAACATAAACGCAGCGTGTGTGGCTCCGACCGTAGCTGTGTGGTCAAAGAAATTTTTTTCATAACACAATTGTTTTTCCCAACCATGCAGGATTTCAAAGAAAATAGCAGGTAACAATTGCCATTAATCTATGGTTATTCATTTGGCAACGGATGCATTGATGAGGTTTGACATATGCTTTCAGTACACCCTAGATGCACATATAGCATATTGATCAGCCAACCCATTTTCAGAGAGTTATTGAAGCTGGGATGAAATTGGAAGCTACCCACCTCCAAAACAAGGTAGTTAACTGGCAGTAGCCCTTCTGACAGTATGAGTTTCACATTTACACACTTGAACTTGTGCATTGCAAGTAATGCTACAAGACATCTACTAGTTTACTGATCTATTTTTAAATTATCCATAAATTCTATTTCAAGTTTTAGATAAACCACTTGTATTTTCACATGATGCATATGTGTAGTCCTGCTAGAGAGATACCACATACCAGTAAATTCTGCTAATGCTGTAAGAGAAATTGAATTTGTCTTGACCCCTTCTTTGTTACAAATGTACTTAAGCCTACAAGTGCAAAAGTAAATAAAGGCAGCAAGGTAAGAAATAGAGATCTAAAAATAGTTAAAAGCATGAGCCAAATAACATGCATATAGAAACATTAATCTCCTGGATCTGGCACCTGAAGAAATGCAAATGATAGAAGATTGCTAACATTGATAAATTTCCATGACATGCATATGCAAGTGCACGCAAATTGATCTCATGAACAACTTCGTAATTTCAAAGATACGAGTGATTTAACAAAATCCAAAGAAAAGAGTAAAAATATGGCTAAAGTGAAGAACACAACCGAAATGATTCAACTAACACAATTGATGCAGCGTGTATTGCAGAAAGCCGAAGCTGTGTGTTTAGCGCAATTTTTTTCAGCACACAATCTGGTTACTCCTTCAATGCATGAATTCAAAGAATTTATTCCTAATAACCTCTGTGATGGAAAGAACATAGGCAGCAGAGGCATTCTGTTTTTCACAACACAACCGAAAAGAAAAACAGCACCAGAAATATGTATGAAGCTACCCTCAACCGACAGAGAATTCAGCACAAGAAATTGCAGCGTAAGTTCATCAAAAAATGTCACCAATCGTGCGGAAATATTTTTCATAGGTTTCGATTGAATTACCTTTGAAGAGGACAAGGTTGGCAATTTGGTGACCGTGGCTGACAATGTCACCGTGCTCCTCCGGTTCAATTGCAGAGCTGTGCGTGTTCAAAAACATCCGACTTCACCTACGTTTGTCAAATTGACCGATTCAATTTTTGTTGGGCTCGGCCGTAACTCCTTCTCTACAGCCCAAGCAATCGGTTGCCACAAATTTGTGTGTTCCAATTTCTCCCTGAACCCTAGACCCCTAAATTGGGATGAAAAGCTTCAGACCAGGGGACACGTTTCACCGACTGTTTAGCGGAGAGGAACACGGATCGACGTCACCGGCCGCAAAAACTTTGACTCCATATCGCGGTCGCCGATAACCCGGGAAGGATTGGGGAGGAAACGGAAGAGAAGAGGCCGATGTTGGAGACCACGGTTTGAGCTAAACGCAGAACCACGAAGGATTGAGGGAAATCGCGGACAGTCGCGGGTGTGGTTTGTGTTCTAAGACCAGGGAGTAAGACCCAGTGCAAAGATGGACCGAAAAGAAACATTGGACTGAGCCCAATTTGAGAGATTTTTTGGACTCAGACCCAAAAACCTGCTAAACCCGGGTCTGAGGCACAGCAGAAGAACAGGCCCTTATTCTCGAGATTAACTGGCTAGTTCGCTTATTGTTCATATAGCCCTTTAAACGACTGCTCTTCATTCTCCTTTTATGTTCTATGAATCCTGCATGAGTCATGAATGTTATATGTTAAGATATGCTTGAATTGTATGCATGAGTAATATTTGCAACTCGGTAGATGTTTGCGGAAACGGTGGACTCTCATTGGGCAAGGGCTCATTCCATTTTCCTGTTTTCTGTTTTCAAATTTTTATTGTAGATGTTTGGTATGAAGATGATTATGCTCACAAGGATCACCCGGAGTTTGGAAATTTTGGATACGGCTAGAAGGCGGGATTGTTTAGATGGGCTCATACTCTGATAACTCATGTACTACAGGGCTTTGTAAGTTTTACTTTATTATAATAAATGAAAAAAAAATATTGTCATGTTCTGCCAGTTCTGAATCCTGGCGCGAACCAGGCAGGCATCCGGGGAAGCCAACCCCTTGTATGCGGGGTGGTGGATCTGCGTTGTCACATTCAAAGCCAATAAGCTTTTCACAACAGCAAGACACAACTTTTCCCTGACCTTTCAACCTCTATCATTACAATAATTACCCAGTAACTGTATTTATAGGCTAAACTATCCATGAATACTATGATAAATCTTATTCAAAATTAGTTTTAAAATAAATAGGTTTCCTAAATCAAATACTAACCCCGTAAATTTTTAGCATTTAAAATTCACCTCTAAAAAGTATATCGAGGTATTGAAAATATTTTTACGAACCTTTTCTAATTTATAGGAATTTCTTATAAAATAATTTAAAACTATTTTCCCTTAGAAAATTTTGTAAAATCATAAAATATTTTATTTCAAAAGAATTTCCTTATTTTGATTTCAAATTTTTATCTATGTGAATTATTTCGAGAAAGTGATTTTTTGAATTACATGATATATTTTTTGTTTAGAAATGATATAATTTAGGAAAGTATGGAATTTTTGAAAATAGGAATAAAAATATTAGAAAATAAATGAAAATGGGTAAAAATTTAATCAGATTGGTTTTACCCTATCAAAAGAGTAGGTAAAACTGATCATAAAAGTAAGAAAAACATTTCACCGCCTTAGAGTGGTTTTACCCAATCAAAAGAGTGGGTAGAACCAATTGCCCACAATCGGGTAAAACCGATTGCAGAGGATAAGAATTAAAGGCAAACGATATTACCAGTCTTCCAATCGGGTAAAACCGACTGGAAGGGATAAGGATGAGTTTGAATCGGTATTACCAGTCTTCCAATCGGGTGAAGCCCATTGGAAGGGATAAGGATGAGTTTGAATCGGTTTTACCGATTTCCAAGCGAGTAAAACCGACTAGAAAAAACAATAAAAAAATTTATCACCGCCTAATGAATCGGTTCTAACCAATTTATAATCGGGTAAAACCGATTCCAATCGGTATTACTAGTCATGCAATCGGGTAAAACCGATTGCTTTCTGAAAATGAAAAAAAATAAAAATTTTGACATATTCCAAACCTTTGCCTATAAATAGCCCCTTCCCCAGCCATTTCCTTCACCAAATTGCTGTCCAAACGCTGCCAAAAATTAGACCAAACAAGAGAGAAAGGGAAAGGGAAGGAAAGAAGGAGAAGGAGAAGAAAGGGAGGAAGAAGAAGGAGAAGGCTAGGAAATCAAGGCTTGGGGAGCTAGAAGTTGTTTCCACAAGCGTGGATTCAGTGTTAAGAAGGATTCAGAATGTAAAGATTGGTTAATTAGCTAGTTTGTGAGCATATTTCGGATTGAGGTGAGTTTCTCACTAAAAAGATTTAGCTTTAGGACTAAAGATCGAAACAAAAAGACTTTTGTAGAAGTAGGAAAGGAAAGACTTTCTCATCTCTCAGGTAATGGAAATTTTACCCTTAGTCGCAAGTTTTAAATTTTAGAAATAGCAACTTTAGCATTTTAAACCGTCTTCTACTTTACCTTAGGATTCATAGACATTAAAACTTTAGAATCTCAAAGCTAAGTATGAACTATTTCCTAAGACTTTTAAAACCAAACCTTTAAAGCTTCAAAATAGAACTTCTCTTTGAAAAGTTCAATCTCCTTTGTTAATCTTTTCCAAAAGAACAAACTGAAACCATTACAATTTAGAAAACTAAGGAATTAGGAATTTCCATCTAAAGAATCTTTACAGTAAACTTTGGAAAATTTTTGATAGAGTTTGCTCTGTATTTTAAAGAAACCATCTGCAAGGTAAACAACAGCCAAACCACAAGATTCCAATCAAAGCTACAAAGCATTCTAGTTACCATTTGCAATCAACTTTTCTTTCAAACATTAAGAAAGCAAGGAGGTCTCTTAGACACATATCAATCAAAGTTTAAACTACCATACACTTCAGCTACAATGACGACAAATAAATTTAATCTACCCTGCACAAAATATATCAAATAAACTACGAAGATAATCAAAAGAAAGTATCTAAGGAGTTAAAATACTACAAACCATAAACAATACAAGACTAATATCAAAGCACACGCAGGTGCAACCCAAATAAAGTAAAAAGTATCCATACAAAGATCCGTAGGATCCCATAAGGCCATACAAGACCTGTCTCTCAAACTCCATCTTCCCTGTTCCTCCTCTCGACTGCTCTTTTCTTCTTCAATGCCTTCCGCATTTATTCCAGCTCTGCTATGTTGTCTTCATCATACTGCATGTGTATCCTTCGATGTACTACACTCAATTCATCTTCAAAATCTTCGCGAAGATGATCACCTGAGTGTATAACCTGGCAAACTGAGTGTCCATTCGTGCATTCATAGCACTGAACTACTCAGTCATAAAAGCCATCAGGGCAGCATTGCTAGATCCTCCTGTATCCTCCTGCTGAGACTAACTACTCCTTTCTCCTTGTTGCTATCTTTTTTTGACAACTGTTTGAATTCTCTTTCCATAAAACCACTCTTCATTATCCATAACCACCATTCTTTTCTTAGAGAAGTACAGAAAGTTGTATTGACACGGAAGTGGGCCAGTACGAGGTTCCAAAGGTACCCCATTAAACTAGAAAATCTTTGTCAGGAGGTGCCCAAAAGCAAGAGATCGGTTGTCTGTGAACTCAGCCATAAATCCCATCAATATGCTTCCAAAATCTATCAAATACCACTCAGCCATAAAATAGAACAGTGTAACCTCAGCGATATTGGGCTCAGAGGAGTGCCCAGCAGTTGGAACAAATACATCACAAACCATATCATATAAAAGCCTCATATTAGGCTCTAAATCCTTAGGTTTGTAATCATGGGTTAAGAACCACAAGCACTAACGGTAAGAGGCATTTTAAAATATTTTATGCTCAAATCAACCAAAGACAAAGGAAAGTTTGTGGGTCACTGTCTTGTATAATAAATGGTATGTCTAACCATGAAATCAGGATTATCTGTCCTAGGAGAATTCTGTGGCAACCCTAAAGCTTCATTTACCAACTCCGAATCAAGAGTAAATCAACCAAAGACAATGGAGGGCCCTCCATTCACTCTAGAATAATATTCTCCTCTATCATCCCTTCTAAGATTAGCATAAATGTCCCTCACTTCTTTCTCATAAATAGGTTCATTTATCTTCAGTAAAGGCATAAAACCTTGAAACTCAAAATAAGCCAAGATGGAATCAATATTAACCTTGACATCATTACCTACATCCATAATGTAACATTCAGGAAGGTTGTGAGATAGCATCTGGTTGTAGACCACCTCGGTCTCATCATCTACAAACCGAGGTAATGGCTCGGTGGTAGAATCCTCCGCTCTACTCCTTTTAAATCGAATCCTCGGAACCGATTTAGTTTTCTTAGGAGCCATATTCCTGAAAACACAAAACAATAACCATAAGGACATATGAATCAAAAATTCCAAACTCAAATCCCAAGCAATCTAAAGTAACCACAAATCAAGAAATTGAAACCAACTATAATTACCATATCTCAAGCCTAAACTATCTCAAGCAAATAAACAAGAACCTATCCTAAAACATCAATCCTAAATACTTAGGAACAAAGGAAAATTACAAACTTCCTTGAAACATTTGGAATTTCAAATCATACGGCATCAAAGAAGCTTTCCACAAATTATAACCATCTCCAAGAACAAACAATACTTATACTTGGCTCATAAAGTCTCCATATCCAACCTTGAGAAAATTGGGGAATTCAATCCAACATTTAGCAATTGAAAACTACATAACCTCCAATTCAAACAGTAACAAGTCAAGAAAGCTCTCAACCCTAAACCCACCTTGTAGAGAAGCCTTTAGTAGGAAGAACTCAAGGATTAACCCACAAAAAGCCTTCAAAGTCTCAAAACCCGAAAATTTTGGTTGTGGGAAAAACAAAATTTTCAAACCAAATGTTGATGAATTTTGAGTAGGAAATGGTTTTCTTGGTAGGATTAGAAGACCTAAAACGCAAGAAATTGGGAGATTTAAGCTAGGAATTGGAGAAATTCGAACTAGGGTTCGAGTTCTTCACAAAGAGGGAAAAATAGGGAAAACCGATTTGGGGAGGAAAGTTTCTAATTTTATACCTGAAGCCCGATCAGTTTTAACCTATAGAAATCGGCCAAAACCGATTAAATTTTGAAAAATTACACTTTGGCCCAAAACTTTTGGTTAATTGTAGATTTTCGGAACTTTATTAGTACTTTTGTTCCTTTTCTTGAAGTTTAATTGTTCTTGAAATTTTGAACGTTAGAAAAATATTTTGAAATATTAAACATGTTCTGGAGTATTGTAGAAATGTTAAACATGTTCAATTTAGATAATGTCTAGAATTCATATTTTCTAGATATATATATATATATATATATATGTTTTGAATGGGAAAATAGGTAAATTGCCATTATACCCATATGTAGTTAAAATTCTGGAATACGTTAGAAATTAGGATTCTGTTATTTAGAAATGGTACTGAATTATCGGAACCTGAAATATAGGCAGATTTGTTAGATAGCTAGTTCGTGAGCGTGTATCTTCAGACTGAGATGAGTAATCACTAAAATGGATACCGTTTTAATGCAATTAATAATTGAATTTGCATTGAACTATATTGTATGAAATGTTTTAAACACTTTAGAAAAATGTTTGACATGTTTTTGATTTTACACTGCCAGTTGTGTTTACTTACAGGCTGGAACGCATATGTACTTGTTATGCTTCAGTTGTACTTTCTTTGTGCACTGAACCTGTTATATGAGCATAAGTTGTATCGGATCCATTATGTTGATACGATTTGTTCCCACGAGCCATCGTAGGGCTTGGTTGTCTGGATCATGCGTTCCTGATTTCGAAATCAGTCCCGACTACAGGGGCCCTTATATGCACATATACATTTGGGAGTGGCTATCGATATGTATATGCTTATGATTATGCCGAGGTGAGCTGGCCTTCGTTCATTGTATATGTGCACGTTGACGAACCCCCCCTCATTCTTTTTATGTATGCTGAGATAAGTTGGCCATCGTTGAGCATACATGTACACGCTAGCGATCGTCCCTTATATGTTCTATGAATCCCGCATGAGTCATGATTGCTATATGTTAGGATATGCCGAAATTGTATGCATGGGTAATATTTGCAACTCGGTAAATATTTGCGATAACGGTGGACTCTCATTGGGCAAGCGCTCATTCCATTTTCCTGTTTTCCAATTTTCTGTTGTCAAAATTTTATTACAGATCTTTGGTACGAAGATGATTATGCTCACTAGGATCACCCAAAGTTTGGAAATTTTGGATACGGCTAGAATGCGGGATTGTTTAGATAGGGTCAGACTCTTATAACTCATGTACTATGGGGTTTTGTAAATTTTACTTTATTATAATAAATGAAAAAAATTATTATCATGTGCTGTCAGTTCTGAGTCCTAGTGCGAACCAGGCAGGCATCTGATGAAGCCAACCCCTTGTATGCGGGGTGATGGATCTGGGGTGTCACACTCAAAGCCAATAATCTTTTCACAACATCAAAACACAACTTTTCCCTGACCTTTCAACCTCTGTCTTACAATAATTACCCAGTAACTGTATTTATAGGTTAAACTATCCATGAATCCTATGATAAATCTTATTCAAAATTAGTTTTAAAATAAATAGGTTTTAAATACTAAATGTGAGACCCTGTAAATTTTTAGCATTTAAAATTCACCTCCAAAAAGAATATCGAGTATTGAAAATATTTTACAAATAGGAATTTCTTATAAAATAATTTAAAACTATTTTCCCTTAGAAAATTTTATAAAATCAAAAAATATTTTATTTCAAAAGAATTTCCTTATTTTGATTTCAAATTTTTATCTATGTGAATTAATTCGAGAACGTGATTTTTTAACTTACATGATATAATTTTTTTTAGGGATAATATAATTTAGGAAAGTATGGAATTTTTTAAAATAGGAATTAAAAAATTAGAAAATTATAAAATAAATGAAAATGGGTAAAAATTTAATCGGATCGGTTTACCCAATCAAAAGAGTAGGTAAAACCGATCATAAAAATAAGAAAAATATCTCACCACCTTAGAGTGGTTTTACCCAATCATAAGAGTGGGTAAAACCGATTGGGCAATCGGTTTTACCCAACCTCTAATCGGGTAAAACCGATTGCAGAGGATAAGAATTAAAGGCAAACGGTATTACGGTCTTCCAATTGGGTAAAACTAACTAGAAGGGATAAGGATGAGTTTGAATCGGTATTACCAGTCTTCCAATCGGCTAAAACCAATTGGAAAGGATAAGGATGTGTTTGAATCGGTATTACCAGTCTTCCAATCGGCTAAAACCAATTGGAAAGGATAAGGATGTGTTTGAATCGGTTTTACCGATTTCCTAGCGAGTAAAACAGATTGGAAAAAGCAATAAAAAAAAATCTTACCGCCTAATTGAATCGGTTTTAACCGATTTATAATCAGGTAAAACGGATTCCAATTGGTATTACCGGTCATGCAATCAGGTAAAATCGATTGCTTTCTGGAAATGAAAAAAATAAAATTTTTGGACGTATTCCAAACCTTTGCCTATAAATAGCCCCTTTTCTAGCCATTTCCTTCAGCAAATTGCTGTCCAAACGCTGCCAAAAATTAGACCAAACAAGAGAGAAAGGGAAAGGGAAGGAAAGAAGAAGAAGGAGAAGAAAGGGAGGAAGAAGAAGGACAAGCGTGGATTCGGTGTTAGGAAGGATTAGCAATGTAAAGATCAGTTAATTAGCTAGTTCGTGAGTGTATCTTCGGACTGAGGTGAGTTTCTCACTGAAAATGGATACCGTGTTAACGCAAGTTAATAATTGAACCTTAAGTGGGGTCATTGTGATGGCATGTTTTACAAACCTTTGAAAATCCTGCATGAAATATTTTGAGATTTGAAAAGCCCATTCATAATTATATGATCTGTTACAAAGCATATATACGTATGAAAGTGTGGATAAACCTCGTTATGTATTGGAACATGTGATGAAGTATATGAGTTTGACTCTTTATCTGATGAGATTACGTATATGCTTATGTATGTGCTTGGAAGTCTATATATGTGTGAAAATATCTGATGAATTTTCTTTGTATACTGGAACTGTTGATTTGATACATATATAAGTATGGATCTTTATTTGAAGAGATTATGAAATGTTTATATGGCCGAAAATTCATTCGTGACTGTTCATACGGTTTTGTACGGTCAATGATTCATTTGGGAATCTTGACTGTTCGATAAGCTTTATACTGCCAAGGGAATCTTGATTGTTTAATATGTTCTATACGGCCAAGGAAATCTTGACTGTTCAATGTGCTTTATACGGCCAGGGATTCGTTTGGGAATCTTGCATGTTCAATATGTTCTATACGGCTAGGAATTCGTTTGGGAACCCTGACTGTTCAATCTGCTTTATACGGCCAAGGAAATCTTGACTGTTCGATATGTTTATACGGCCAAGGAAATCTTGACTGCTCGATATGCTTTATACGGCCAATGATTCGTTGGGGAATATTGACTGTTCGTAATGCCCGAAATGACATGAACACTATGAATATGAGATATATATATATGTGTGTAGAACTTTAACGAATGCCCCTTATCCTCATTATATGTTTAAGAATCCTGCAGAAGTCATGAATGCTATATGCTAGGATTTGATTGAATTTAGGTGCATGGGTAATATATGCAACTTGGTAAATGTTTGCGAAAATGGTGAACTCTCACTGGGCATGGGCTCATTCCATTTTCCTGTTTTGTTTTCTATTTTCCCTTAAATTGCTACACTAGGTTGTACCTGGATTACTGTACTCACTAATCGGATCAGGATGACCTGAACCCCGGGATAGCTGATTACAGTTGAAGAGCGAGAAGTGTTAATTGGTCCGTATTTTTGAGAATTATGTAAAATAGGGTTGTGTAATAGAATTAGCATTATTGAAATAAAGAATGGTTGGTTTGTTCTGAACGATACTGAGTCCTAGTACGAACCAGGTAGGCATCCGGTGAAGCCAGTCCCTTATATGTGGGATGGTGAATCTGGGGGGGGGGGGGAGGGGGGCGCAAAGGTTTAAATAAGCCCCCTAATGTTTCACCCAAAGTCCAGATATACCCCTAATGTTACTTTTGGGTCAAAAAAGCCCCTAAAGTTACAAAAAAGGGCCAACTTAACCCCTCCTCTGTTAACCCTCTGCCACCCAAGCAATTTTCGCTGATGTGTGCTGACTTGGCTCCGCCACTCAACCCAACCGTCTGGTATGTTGTCGGGGCTACTTCTCTGGCCATTTTGCTCATATTTCTTGCTCCTCCTCTAAACCTATCTTTAATCTTCCTTCATACTTTGTTTTTTATCAGCACCCATTAATGGATTATTGTAGTAAATCATTAGTATCCCCTTTCCATTCCATCATCTTCGTGTAAGTACTTTGTCAAATAATTTTCCCCAATTACCCAGGTTATATTATTCAACAAATTCTTCATCTTCATTGTTCCTTCATTCTTTTTTCGTTCTTGAAGCTAAAATTGAAAAATTCAACTATGTTTTGCCAACAGTTTCGTAAACGAAAGCTACCTTACGATGTGATCAAACCAGACCCGAAGATGCGAAAGCTATTGTTCTCCATTGAATTGAGTAAAGTAGTAAGCTCTTATATTCTCCAACATCAAATTTCTAACAAATTTCAAATCAGATTGATGGAATTAATTAGGGTTTTTTGTATTCTTGATAGGAGATCTGGGTTAGAGGCCCTCGCCAAAGGTGATTAATCGGCCATCACGAGTACTGTGTTAACGTTGCCAACTCTAAACTCTTCTTGTTTAGGATTTTTTGGTTCTGAAATTTTTGTGAGCTATAGCAATGGTAAATTTAAGGCCATTCCTAATTCAATAAACTCGAATAACCACGGTGGAAACCCTCAAATTCAACCGGTGTAAATGTTGGAATAGCCTAAATTACATAACAACAAAGGGGTTGAAAATGGAAACCCATACCTTAATGGCTTTGGGGTTGGTTGCTGAAGCGGTTGGCCCTGTTGCTACTTTACTGGGTACTAATAAAAACCAAAGTATGAAGGAAGATTAAAGATGGGTTTAGAGGATAAGCAAGAAATATGAGCAAAATTTCCAGAGAAGTAGCCCCGACGACATACCGGACGGTTAGGTTGGGTGTTGGAGCCAAGTCAGCAAAAATAAGACGCCACATCATCGAAAATTGCTTGTGTGTCAGAGGGTTACGGAGGAGGGGTTAAGTTGGCCCTTTTTAGTAACGTTAGGGGCTTTTTTTATCCAAAAGTAATGTTAGGGGCTTATCTGGACCTTGGGTGAAACATTAGGGGCATATTTGAACATTTGCCCGAATCTGGGGTGTCACACTAAACCAAATAGGAAACTAAATAAAATAAATAATCCTACCACATATATAATTACCTAATTAATAACTTTTGTTTAATTAATAATTGGGCAAATGTGCAAAATTACCCCTAATGTTTTCTCTAGGGAGCAAATTTACCCTCGAACTTTTTTTCGAGTTAAATTACCCTAACATTATATAAAGAGTGCAGCCCTGCCTCTCCCCCACAAACAGACTTGCCACATTGACTGAGTTGGTGCTGATTAAGCGGATGAGTTGGCATCAAATTCATTAATACAACAGGTAAAGTCTTTCTTCTTCAGCGGTAACGGGCAAAGCCTTTCATCAAAATTGAGTTCTTCTTCTTCTTTTTCCTACTTCCCTCGAAAACGTTCAGCTGAAGTGCAGTATGAAGGTCCATACTATTTCTTCTTCCTACTCCGTTGAAATTTTTGTTTCTTGTTTCCTTGGTTGATTTGTATTTTTTTTTCATGTGCGTATGATTTGGAGTTTTTTGAAGACATTTTTTTTTCTTTTTGGGGTTTGTGGGTTAGGTTTAGGGATTGGGAAAGTTGTTTGGTCTGAAAGTGATATCGTTTTCTTTTGAGAATGAGCTGGGTTTACCAAAAATGTGTTAATGGGGTTTTTCGAGGAAGTTTTGTTCTTTTGGCATCTTATATTTTTCTGTTTTTCAGTCTCTGCGTGGCGCTGCCCCAGGCGGCACTGTCAGCCCTTTGTCGGCTTGATTTGACATATTCTTTCGTTTGCTTGCCGTTTCTTAATTTTAACTCCGTTTTCTTCACCCTTTTTTGCATTGGTTCACCTGTGAACTCCTCTCTTCATTTTCTGACTAAGAGACACCGTGGGTCCTACCTAGGGAGCTCGGGACTCATTTTTCTTCTTTCTTCATTTGCTTGCCATTTCTTCGTTTTAGCTCATTTTTCATTGTCTTTTTTTGCGTCAGTTCTTCCGTAAACATTTCCCTACATTTTCTCACTTAGAAGAACCATTAAATTAATTCTCATATTTGTTAACTCATCAATCAAAATAAAGATTAAGACCAACCGGGTCTAACAATCTCCCCCTTTTTAATGATGACAAAATAAATATGGAATTCATTACAATAAATCAACGATAAGTAAAGATTAAATAATTCTCCCCCTCAATTGATAATCTCCCCCTCAATTCCATAATTCCATTATATTTCTCCCCCTTAGTGAATGTACTAAATAGTCCATTTTACTTCATGAGCCTACAAGATGACAATGCTTAATTTCAACATCTAATATCTATGCTAGTACAAAATTTTCTCCCAAAATTTCTAGCACATACATTTTCATAGAAAACTTAACCAATGAAGTAAGAAGCATGCAACCTTCATTCAAAACAATCAAAGAACAAGTTAAGTTATGAAAATCAAAAGAATTCATCATTTTTAAAGAATGATCCTTCTTAACACATGAGTTTTCAATATTTATGCAATATAACATCAACTCATGTCTAAAAACAAGTTGAAAGTATGCAAGCAACTTCAAATGACCCTAATGATCAATATGTATGCATCTAAAATAAAAGAGGATGCATCATGTCAAGGTGAACTCATTAGTCAAACTTGCAAAATTTTCAACTTTTCATGAAATTTGCTTTTCTTAAATTTAAAAACTTCATTTTTTTTATGCAAGCAAATTTCATTAGGCATATAAAGCATTTCAAGAATTCAAATATTCACTTTTCATGCATATTCTTGAAAGTCAACTAAAAGTCAAATTTTTTCTAAAGTAATGCTTATTTTCTTAAAACTTGTCAATTTCATCATGTAAATCTCAACTAAGCACATGAGCAAGTTTTAATCAACATATACAACATATCAAATGAATCAAACATTTCAAATCATGCATATGTTCAAAGTCAACCTATCGGTCAACACTTTTCAAGCTTAAACAAGTTAAGCTATGAATTTTGAAAGTTGCTATTTTAAAGTTTTTATCATGTATTTTATCATCCAAGTAACTTCAAACACTCAAGTAGTTTATGCATAAAGATTCAAACCATCAAAAACATGCATATTTTCAAAGTCAACCACTTGGTCAAAACTTTTTCAATTTTAAGCATACAAAGCATACAATCTTCGAAAGTTGCAATTTTCTAGCATTAAGCCTCAATTTTCTCATGCAAGCAACTTCAAAGCACAATTAATCCATGCTTAAAATCTCAAATAAGCTACAACATGTATATTTCGAAAGTCAACCACTTGGTCAACCGTTTTCATGTAATGCAAACATGCTTAATTCTTGCTATCTTCAAATTAAATTCAACCTTTTTAACATGCAAGAATTTCAAGATACCAAAGATGACAAAGATCCTAATGCATCATTTTAAGTCTAAAACATGGCATTCTAGGATTATATCACTCAAAGACTCATTAACAATGGCAAGTTCTAAAATTTCATCAAATGTTCTACATTTTGCCTCAATCATCTTCTTTTGAGTCTTTTTACTTTAAATTTGGTCTAAGAATATTTCAAATATCATTTTAAGCACATTAGACTAATTTTTCAACTTCAAAGCATGTAAAAGTCTAAAAGTCAAACATCTAGCTATTTTTCAATAAAGCTCATAAAGTCCTAAAGACTTTCATCAAAACATGCTTTCAATGTTCAAAATGATTTCAAGGATATAAAGTCAACCAACAAGTTTACTTTATCATTTAAACACAAGAAGCATATTTAAATTAAATTATGTATTCTATATTCATCATTTTGAAATTAAATCACACATGTTCATCATAAATAGCTCATATTGCATATAATCATCAAATCGATTATGGAGCAATAAATATGAGTTAAAGATGATACATGTTACCTCAAATGAGCATTCATGGGCTCATTACCATTCTTGAAGCCATTTTTGCAATTTTTGCAATTTTCACCATTTGGCTCCAATCAATCATCCTTGCTACTTTTCAAGCATCTCTTCATTGAGATTTAGTTCATAAAGTAGCATCAAGGACCTAAGAAATCAAGCACAAGATTTTGGTACCCGACACTTATTGGGTCCTAGGGGGTTAGCTTGTTCCTTTACTTTCCATATCTTTCTTCCCTTTTTCACATTTTTCTTGTCAAATCATTTGGAAGAAGTGTGGCCATGTTTACCACAATAATCACACATAATAGGTTCATCAATTAAAAGAAATGTCCTAACATTTATTCTATATGCATATGGCACTATATTATAATCAACTACATTATGCATTTTCAAAGGCATATGAGAAATATGATTCTTTTTAACATATAATGCATTATAGTTAGAATAATATTTCTTATAATAATGTCTTCTAGGTTCATTTTTGAATGTACTATGCACATTCAGGTATATAGGAGAATAATGAGATGCATGAGTAGTTTTGTTACAAATATTCCTCTTTGGGGCACATAAAGCAAACTTATGAAAATGACAACAAACTTCACTATAACTATGAGGAATATGCATTTTCTTAGGCATATAAAATGAGAAATCAATCAAATTCACATCATTTTTAAATTTAGAAGACTTTTTTTTATTTTCATACAACCATGCATGATTGTCTTCTTTTTAGCTTCAATAGATGAATAGGAAAAATTAACATCACTATTTGAAGCATTAACAAAAGTAGTAGAAGTAGAAGGCATATCACAATTTCGGTTACTTTCATAACCTAAGCCATGTTTATCATTTCCTATCTTTTGTTTGCCTAACAACTTTTCTAAGTTGTTTTTCCCTAAAGTTAATTTTTCAAGACTTGCACTCAAGTCTTCAATTTTTGTTTTTTGTGCATTCATACTCATTTTTCAATAAATCATATGATTTAGCCTTTTCATGCAATTTCTCATTTTCATATAAGACATTTTAATAATACATTTTCAAATCAATATACTTTACATTTTCATCATCAAGCAAGGTACTCATTTCATCTACTTTGTTTCTTAATTCATCATTTTCACATTTCAAAGTAGAATTTTCTTCTTTTAGAGATGTGATGAAGCAGAGTTTGCTGGCGAGGGTCTTCGGGTCGGATCCGCTCAGATTCGTCATCTCCAACACCTGTACTAGTCAGGGACTTTCCCCGATTAAGCTCTGATGCCAAAATCAGTATTTTAGACATAGGAGAAATATAGTAATATTAGAGAGAAAATATATCTAGAAGAGAGAGTCCCTTTTAATGGTGATGAAGGCTCTTATTTATAGAGTGAGGGAGCCGGTCATTGCCCACCGGTCCATGTGTAAACAGTCCTCTGTTGGTGGGCCAACTTAGTAATTAGGCCTCAGGTTGGGCCAAAGGGCAAACCGGGCACACCAACTAGTCCCCCTAAGTTCTGGATCGTATGTCGTCGAAGATTCAGAACTAGAAACTTCACAGTATAGAAGGCTTAAAAAGACCTGTAATAAAAAGGCTTACTAGAGCCCGTAATAAGAATACCCGCAGTGCTCATAGAGATTAGAAGTCATGTAAAACTCGCTGTAGTGAAGACCTCGATTAAGGCTCGCAATAATGGAACCCCGATTTTGAGTATAAAATTCGAACACCGCCTCGCGGTCGTCTGCGGCATCTATCCGCCTACACAAGAGAGTCGGGTTTGGGCACTTTGCGAGTGCGCCAAAACCACGATTGTAAATTCGAACACCGCCTCGCGGTTGTTCGCGGCATCCAACCGCCTAAAAATGAGAGTCGGGTTTGGGCACTCGTGGCCGCATCCGGCGCGAGTATTCTGAATCCGCGACTATGACAACTTCTTTGGAGATAGGTTTATACACCCCTCCATGTTCCTAGTAAGAATTAAATAACACTCAATATTTGCAAAATTATTTGTAAAATTCGCAAATATCATACTTTGAACAAAATATCTAAGGTCAAAATAATTAAGTCAAATGCATACTTCACTTTATAGATACAATTAATTATGCATTTATAATAATTGCACTGGAACTATTATTTCACTATAAAATAAATAAAGGCTCATGCTTCACTTATTTAAAGCAAAATAAAATAAAATAAACTAGCATGCTCTATCAATTTAATTGAATAATTAATAAATAAAGACTCATGCATCATTTGTCAAAACAAAACAGAATAAACATGCTTGCTTTATTACTTGAAAATAAGATAAATAGATAAGAGCGGGACTGCCCTGTAATTTGAAGTCCGGATTTGTTCTTTGTTGGATTTTGGAAACTTTCCACGAGGTGATTAGGCGCGGCCTCCACAAATCGCCGCCTTGTCTTGACTTTGATTAGGATGCGAGGCTAAAAAGACTTTATTTTTTCCCTTTTTCTCGTCCGTGACGACCTGAGGGGCTGACCTCATCCGAGACGACCTGAGGTGCTGACCTTATCCGGGACGACCTGGAAGCTGACCCATCCGGAACGACCTGAGGCTGACCTCATCCGGGATGACCTGGAAACTGACCTCATCCTGGACGACCTAGAAACTGACCTCACCCGGGACGACCTGGAAACTGACCTCATCTGGATGACCTGAGGGGCTGACCTCACCCGAGACGACCTGGAGGCTGACCTCATCCAGACAACGTGATGGACTGACATCATCCGAGACGACCTGGATGCTAACCTCCTCCGAGACGATCTGAGGGCTGAACTCATTCGAGACGATCTGGAAGCTGTCCTCATCCGAGAAAACCTTTAGCATGACCTCATCCGGGACGATCTGGAAACTGACCTCATCCAGACGACCTGAGGGGCTGACCTTATCCTGGATGACCTGGAGGTTGACCTCGTTTGGGATGACCTGGAGGCTGACCTCATCCGGGACGACCTGAGGGGCTGACCTCATCCATGACGACCTGGATGTTGAGCTCATCTGGGATGACCTGGAGGCTCATCCCCTTCTCTAGCTTGGCCCTTCTGGCGAGGCATTGGAGGCTTGGCCCTTTTGATTAGGCGCGGGCTCCATCCATCCCCGCCTTGTCTCAATTGAGTTAGAAATTCTAGCGTCTTTGAAACGTGTATGAGGTGAAATCCAAGTGATGAAGCGCGGGTTTCTCCATCCCCGCCTTGTCTCACTTGAGTTCCGTCAAAGTATGCAGTCTCAGGATTCCCAAGCCGGCATAGCCGAGTCTCCACCTTTTAACTCCAAAATAAAAAGAGAGTAAACCCAACCTCGGGATTTCCACGCCGTTGTGGCATCTCCGAGTTTCCATCTTTTTACTCCAAATTAAAGAGAACACAGCCCCAGCCTTGGGATTTCCACACTGTTGTGGCATCACCGAGTCTCCGCCTTTTCACTCCAAACCGAATTATGCACGGGCTCATCCTCGGACTCTCCATTTTTCACCAGCACCCTCGGGCTTTCCGCCTTTTCACTCCAAACCGAATTATGCACGGGCTTATCCTCGGACTCTCCATTTTTCACCAGCACCCTCGAGCTTTCCTCGACTTTGATTAGGATGCGAGGCTAAAGGGACTTTTGTTTTCCTTTTTCTCATCCGGGATGACCTGAGGGGCCGACCTCCTCCTAGACGACCTGAGGGGATGAGCCTTCTCCGTGACGACCTGAGGGGCTGACCTCATCCGGGATGACCTGGAGGCTCATCCCCCTCTCTGGCTTGGCCCTTCTTCGTCGAACTTTCTAGTTGGCGACCTTTGCCAGAACTTCATCGGATATGTTGCAGCTCATTCGCTGGTCCTTCGTTGTCGTCGCCAGATTCGGACATACGCAGCCTCTTTACCAGATCTGAGCTGCAAAATCCTCTATCGATGTGGACTTGAACAGCGGATTTGGATGAATCCCTATTCCTCCATTGCTTGGTTTACCAAACTTGTGGGTCTCTGCTACTCCTTCATCGAAAAAATGAGATCTGAAGAAATGTGCTCCACTGCAACAACACCATTTCTTCAGAGCTTGAAATTTTCACTTGTGGGTTTCTACCACTCCTCTATCAAAAAAATGAGATATGAAGAAATGTGCTCCACTGCAGCAACACCATTTCTTCAGATCTTGAAATTTTCACTTGTGGGTTTTTGCCACTTCTCCATCGAAAAAATGAGACCTGAAGAAATGTGCTCCACTGCAGCAACACCATTTCTTCAGATCTTGAAATTTCCTCCTCCGATCCACCCTCCACCATCAGCAAAACAAAACTTCATAAACACGTTTCTTTCAAATCTGGGAACATCTCTTCAAATCTGGGAATCTCCTCCGCCAACAAGAATTTCCTCCTCCTCCTCCGAACAAAGCATTTGTGTTGGCTGCTTGTTTTAGCGAAATAAGCCGCGGGGCTCGACAGAACCCAACAACAGCGGAAGCCTTCACCTTATTTCTTCCTTTTAGAGCTGCAAGAGAGCTGCTTGCCCCTTTTTCCATTTGCTCTCTCGATCCAACTCCCCCTTCACCTCAGTGAAAGCTTCATAACACATTTGTGCGTTCGGGAACTTAAGACCAAAATGCAAACAACGTTCCGGCGATCGAGTTCCCACAAACGGCGCCAGTTGATGAAGCAGAGTTTGCCGGCGAGGGTCTTCTGGTCGGATCCGCTCCGATTCGTCATCTCCAACACTTGTACTAGTCGGGGACTTCCTTCGATTAAGCTCCGATGCCAAAGTCAGTATTTTAGACATAGGAGAAATGTAGTAAAACTAGAGAGAAAATATACCCAGAAGAGAGAGTTCCTTTCAATGGTGATGAAGGCTCCTATATATAGAGTGAGGGAGCCGGTCATTGCCCACCGGTCCATGTGTAAACAGTCCTTCGTTGGTGGCCCAACTTGGGCCGGATCGTAAACTTAGTAATTGGGCCTCAGGTTGTGCCAAAAGGCAAACAGGGCACACCAAGATGCAACATGAATTTCTAAATAATTAATTTTCTTTTCATGCACAACATTCTTTTTCAAGGCATTCATACATTTCTCATGCATTAAAGTGACATACTTGTATATTTTAGCATTATCACTATCACTTTCATGCATTTCGCTATCACATGAAGAATATTAGGAATAATTTGTTACCTCTTGAAGCTCACTCCCAATAAAGCATCTTTGTGTGGTTTTCTTCTCTTCCTCACTTGAAGAATCATCCCAAGGATTAACTAGCTTGGTCACCTTCTGGATAGCATTCTTACTTTTAGCCATTTTGTGCAAATAGTCAAGCAAGCAAGTAGGACTTTAAAAATCACAAAGGTTACAAAAATTGATCTTAATTAAACTCAAGGTTGTTAAACCTACAAATTTGAGCACTAGCTCAGATACCAATTGAAATACCAAGTTTAATTAGGTTCTTGACCCTTTAAAAATATTTCTTCTACAAAGAAGATCAACTTTGAAAAACCATTTTCAAAAACAAGTTTTAAAACCAATAAAACTAGATTTCTAAGTGAGGTGTGTGATTAGTGATTTGCAAAATATGAAAGCAAATAAACAAGAAACAAGGCACACCAAATTTATAGTGGTCCGGATTCCCCTTGAATTCTACTTCACTCCCCAAGTTCTACAACTTGAGATTCCTAATTCTTTAAGAAACACTTAAAGGAGTGTTTCAATCCCTTACACTTGCTTAACTTTTTCTCAAGAGATTAAGACTTTTTTCTTGCCTAATCTAGCTCTAGACTTAGGACTTTACACCTTTGCTTAATCCAAACTCTTTGATTTAAGACTCCCTTGCCTAAGGTTAGCAATGGATCTTTTGCCCTATCCTTCCTCAAGGATTTTAGGCCTTACTCAAGACTCCTATTGCTTAGCAATTAGGACTTTTACAAATGCCTAACCTCAACCCCTTGGGATAGGACTTCTCCTTCTATTCTTGCTCCCTCTTACTTCCTGCCTAACTCTTAATCAAGAGCTTAGGACTTTGCATCACTTACAAGATGCCTACAACATTTACTCAAGTGTTTAGGACTTCCCTCAATGCGTTTAGAAAGTAAGAAAATAATGCTATGAAAAATAGCTAACAATTGCAATGAAGTTTTTCTATTCTAGCCTAACTTTGAAATAATTTGCTAGAACTTTGAATGATCTTTTGAGAGCTTTTTGAACACTTGAAAATGTTGGAAATCAGATGGGAAGAAGTGTATTTGATGTTCTTCAAGTGGGGGTATTTATAGGAGGAGAGAACCCTTCAAAAAGTGGAAAAAATGGTAAAAAATTGGCCTTCCCGAAGCCCTTGCGACGCAGCCGGCGATTGTCGTAGGGCTAGCCCTGCGGCAACTGCGTGAGTGGTGAGCAGCGCGTGCTGCGCGAGACCTGAGTGCGGTGCTGCCCCAGGCGGCGCTGTTAGCCCCTTGTCGGCTTGATTTGACATTTTCTTTCGTTTACTTGCCGTTTCTTCATTTTAACTCCGTTTTCTTCGCCCTTTTTTGCATTGGTTCACCCGCGAACTCTTCTCTTCATTTTCTGACTAAGAAACACCTTGGGTCCTACCTAGGGATGTGCTCGGGACTCGTTTTTCTTCTTTCTTCATTCTTCATTTACTTGCCGTTTCTTCATTTTAGCTCATTTTTCATTGCCCTTTTTTGCGTTGTTTTTCCCGTGAACATTTCTTTACATTTTATTACTTGGAAAAATTGTGGGTCCCACCTCAGGACATGTTTTTCTTCTTTCTTCATTTGCTTGTCGTTTCTTCGTTTTAGCTCATTTTTCATTGCCGTTTTTTGCGTCGGTTCTTCCATAAACATTTCCCTATATTTTCTCACTTAGAAGAACCTTTAATTCTCATATTTGTTAATTCATCAATTAAAATAAGGATTAAGACCAATCGGGTCTAACAAAGTGGTTGTTGTGGGGTGGGAGGGGAATAGGATGAAGGTGGTGGTGGTTGGGTGGAGGAGGTTGATGCACATATGCATATTGTGTAATTTAAACAACTCTAATTTGAATTGGGGCATGCTATTCGCAGTAACCATTTCGATATTTGCAATAACATTTTTTTGTGAAAAGTCTAAAATACCCCTGACACTAAAAAAAAAAAAAGAAAAAAAAAAGTCACATGCATCACAGTGCAGATCATTTGCCAGGAAAGAAACCCATTTTGGGGGGATTTTTTTCCCGGATCTGTGATTATCCGGCAATTTTTTGCCGAATTTGTCACATTTCGGCCGTGGAAAGTGTCTCCCCGGCCGGAATTTTCCGAAAATACCGCTGGTCGCCGGCAGTATTTCCGAGCGAAATACCGCCGGCTACCGGCGCTATTCCGTGCCAAAAACACCGCCGACGACCGCTAGGAATACCGCCCGCCGGCTGTATTTTCCCAGGAAATACCGCCGGAATACGGCGATATTTTTTGGGAAAATATCGCCAGTCTCCGGCGGTATTTTTGCCGGAAAATACCGCAGGCGACCGGCGGTAATTTCCTAAAATTCTCTCCGTGGCCGTATTTTTTGAAAAATAGCTCCGGTCTCCGGCGGTATTTTTCCCAAAATTACTGCCGGAGACCTTTTCCTCCGTTAAAACACCGCCGGCGACCGGCGGTATTTCACTCCCCCCCAAAATTTGTTATTTGCAGTAACCACCGGCCGGACCTTCGCCAATCCGGGAAAAAAATTCACAATTTCGGGCAAAACACTAACAAATCCAGACATATTACAGCCAAAATAATCAAAACAACAAATAAAACAATACCAAAAAAAATATTAACTTTAGCCACTCACCTTTTTCCGATCCAATTCGTCTCGATTTTTATCCGATTTTGTGAATCCACACGGCTCGCTTTGCAGGATTTAATTTTTTGCAGTGCAGAATGGAATGGTCTACACTGCAAAAAACTTACGCTCTGCTTCATAGACAAATGCCTGCCACTTTTTTGTGCTTTTTTCTTTTTCCTGTACTGCATGTGACTTTTTTTCTTTTTTTTTTATAGTTTCAGGAGTGTTTTAGACTTTTCACAAGAAAATGTTACTGCAAATATCGAAACGGTTACTGCGAATAACAATTCCGTTTGAATAAAGAAACATGAAGGGTATTTCGGCCTATATGTGTGTTGATGTAATCATATTCTGTTCCACTAACAGAGTTCGGGGCTAATTATTAATGGTTAGACGGTCAAGGAAGTTGACAGTAGAACATAGAAACGATAAGGACCCTCAGGGTAGGGGGATGTAGTTAACCCTGTATTTCTGAGATGGCCAAGATTTTTCCGTTTTCAACTTTCAAGCTCTCTTTTATTAGCTTTGATACCTTAACTGATTTGTCTGAGTACTATCCATCACCGCTGCCAGAATTTGAGTTTGACCAGAATAGGACCGGAAAGGTAGTGCTATCCTCAGTTTGTTTAGTCCGGCACCACTTTGAGGTGAATTGTTTTGTTTCCTAGGATTGAATTTTTTATTTTGTTTGATGTTTTGATATGTGGTTCTTTGCAATTTGAGGGAAACCTTAAATTAGTATCTTAAGTTGATTGTGTGATAAAGCCAAAGCTTTGGCGGAATCCTTAATTTTGAATTCATGTATATTTGTGTTGACATAAATTTTTCTGGTATTCCTAATGTGGTAGTTGTTGGAAAATTTGGTTGACATTGAATATTGTTTGACACTTACGGTTGAAATTTTCCTCGTTCAAATTTGTGATGTTTTGGGCTGTTTGCTGTTAAATTGAAATGTGATGCCTATGGTTGTTTTGGGTTGTGAAAGAGCTAGCGGTTCTAGTTCTAGTTCTAGTCAGTCCTCAAAATGATACGAAGAGACTTGTAAGTGTCATGCTTTTGGAAAATGTATAGCAGCTTTAACTAAATGAAATGGAATTACGGAATGAGTTTTTGAAGTGATAGCTATAAGCCTGTAATTGCTAATTTGAGTAAAGAGTAGACACTGAAAAAGGTAGTTGCTGAGCTTTAATACTGCAATTAAAAGAGGGAATCTAATTGCTAATACTTCAGAGACTAAAGATTATCGGAATTGTTATTTGCAGTAACCATTTTACTATTTACAGTAACATTTTCTGTAAAAAGTCTATTTTACCCTTTAGTTAAAAAAAAAATACCGCACAACATTTGATTTTATAGTCACGAGTACGATCCATATTACACGGTATGTAAATAATCTACACATTTTTCGAATAAAGTGCTTTTTTCGGCCTATGAACGGGATTCCGAGAAAAATCCTGTTCATAGTGAGGTTTTGGCAAAATACCGGCCATTTCATTTTCAAAGGAAATACCGCCCATTTTGGGCGGTATTTTGCCAATGTTCTTGTAAATAGTATGAGATTTTATAGGAAATTTTTTTTTTTAATACCTAAGGGTAAAATAGATTTTTCATAGAAAAATGTTATGCAAATAGTAAAATGGTTACTGCACAAGATTATTTGCTAGAGTAAATGCTTGGTGGTGTGTCCGATTTGCCCTTTGGCCCAACCTGAGGCCCAATTACTAAATTTACGATCTGACCCAAGTTGACCCACTAACGGAGGACTATTTACACACGAACCGGTGGGCAATGACCGGCTCCCTCACTCTATAAATAGGAGCCTTTATCACCATTGAAAGGACTCTCTCTTCTGGGTATATTTTATCTCTAGTTTTATTATATTTCTCTTATGTCTAAAATACTGACTTTGGCTCGGAGCTTAATTGGGAAAAGTCCCCCAACTAGTACAAGTGTTGGGGATAACGATCGGAGCGGATCCGACCTGAAAACCCTCGCCGGCAAACTCTACTTCATCACTTGGCATTTGAGCACCCTACAGCAATTCATTATTTTGGATAGGAAGATGTTAGAAATGATGAGTATGCTGATTATTCAAATAATGAATTTGATGGGATCAGGTTATCGATATTTCTAGTGAGGCATACTAAACGCAGTAACATTCCCCTGTGAAAAGTCTATTTTACCCTTAAGTATTAAAAAAAAAATTCCATAAAATTTCACACTATTCACAGGAACATTGGGAAAATACCGCCATTTGTGGGCGGTATTTCAGAAAATACCGCCCACAATGGGCGGTATTTCTCTGCAGAAATACCGCCCAGTTGGGCTGTATTTCTGGGGGAAATACCGCCCAGATGGGCGGTATTTCCCCCAAGAATACAGCCCACAAAGGGCGGTATTTTCGCAAAATTTTATCCCGTGTCGAAAAAATGTGTAGGTTATTTACATACCGTGTAATATGGATCGTACTCGTGACTATAAAATCAAATGTTGTGCGGTATTTTTTTTTTATATATAAAGGGTAAAATAGACTTTTTATAAGGGAATGTTATTGCGAATAGTAAAACGATTACTGCGTATAACAATTTCGTTTCTAGTGGAGCTGGAACCAAATTAGTGACCTTGGGATATGAGATTTCTTCTTTTCCAGCCCCTGCTTGTATCTAGTTTCAAAACTCACTGTCATATTATCTGTTCACTTTGATGCCAAACATATATCATTTGTGGGACCGGTATATATATATATATATATTTATAAGTTATCTTCTCAAATTTACTTTTGTACAGTGGTAAAGCTATATGAGTCACTTAAGAATTTTAATGCGAGATTTTATTGTTCAAATTATAATACTTTTATTATTAATTTAAAGCTATGATGTTTTTCTAAATATAAATTAGCACTAGGTAGAATTATGATTTTATGAATATCGAGTAGAGATGTGATATTCCATGGAAGTTAAGTTTTGAACCATTAGAAACATTAAAAATATTTTTTGTGTCCTAAGATTTATAAATGTGAAAACTAGTTTAAACATATATTGAAGAAATGAGTAAAATAAAATAATATGATTTTTAACTATAAGGCACATTTAAATTAGTGCAAGGGACGTTAGAAAATTAAAAAAAGGGCTTTAGCAGAATTTATGAAAGTTTAGGGATTAAATAAATAAATAAAAGCATGAGTCATCGTGTTGAGATTGAGGTGGCAGAATGTTGGGTTGTAGTAAAAATAGAATAAGAAATTAAATTAAAGAAAAAAAAAAAAAAAGAGAAGGGATAATCGTGAAAGGGAAAAGAGGGAAAAATGGGGACCTTCTACTTCCTTCTACAAAGCCCATTTGCAGAAATTGAAGCTTTCATCTATTTCCTTCCCTTGTTCTCTCTTCTGCCGTGAATCGCCAACCATCAACACCACATCATCCATATTTCTCCTTTAGTTCTCTCAACCCTCTTCAGCAAAATAACACACCAACAATTTCTAATTCCTTTATCTCCAAATTTAATTGAAGAAAAAAACAGGGAGAGGCAACCTAAGTGGAAGAGCGAAGAAAGGGTCTGCAGCTTCTTGTTGAACGGAACTCAACTGGTGATTTCAATTCTGAAAGTGATTAAGGTTTGCATAGGTTAATAGTTCTTTGTTTCATTTCAGATGTTTAGATCATATAAATTGGGTAATTTAGTGTAATTTTAGCTCGGTCATGGTGGGTTTAGAGAATAAAAGTGAGAGCTCTGTTTAAACAATTTAAGTTTGGGGGCTTGATAGTTATATGCCTACAGTTTTCTACTCTGATCGAAATATGTGTGTAGGACTGAAGGTATGTGATTTGGTATTCATTTCTTTGGAATTAAAACTTGAAGATTGAATTTACAGTACTGCTGGAAATCTTTATTATGAACCTGGAGCCACTGGATGATATTTTTCATTTCGGTAATTTAATACAGAGGAATCAGGGCAGAGCAAATTTTTGGGCTGAACCATCTTGATGAATCTGTTTTAAGAACTTGATTGTAGTGCTGAAATTTTGTTACTGTATGAGTTTGAAATTTAAGAGTTCAGTTTATAAAAGAAAAATAGAAAGAAAAAAAGAAAGAAAGAAAGAAACAGATGTTGGACACATTTTTAGGGAGGATTAAAATTGTAGTACCTTAAACATGTTTTGTTTACGTTGGGTGATAGGTGCTATGTTATGGTTTTAATACTGTTAGGAACTTATCTATAGCAGCTAAGAACCTTGTCTTTGTAGGTTTAAACCTTGAATTTGGTTTTTATTTTAGCTGGGGATAAGTTGGATAGTTAAAATTTTCTTGAAATATTTCAAACCATAGGAAACAGGATTTGAGTCGAAACTTGTGAAAATGCAGCCTTGGGACATTAAAATTGTTTCTAAAAGTATACTGAATTTCCTGGAATTGTATCTGTGAATGGGAAATTAAAATTTTGAATCTTAACTTTTGAGTTTAGGAAAATGAAAACCCTATTGAGCTTGGAAATTATTCTCTTACTGATGTTGTTTGGAATCCTGTGATGTTGAAAGATAGTTGTGTGCTGCAATAGTTTGATTTGGGTTGTAGAAATTCTATTCTCAATATGGGGCTTTGAAGGCTGAAAACATCACATAGGCATGAGGAATGCTTGAAACCTGCAATGGGGAGAGATGAGAGAAGATGCTCTTTCTTTTGACAAAGTTAACTCTTTTGATAAATGTATTTGTGATTTACTTTGGTGCTGCATTTCTATTCAAAGAAGTTGGGTTCTTGATTTTCCGAAACTTGTCTTTTTGAGTTTGAACTTTGGAGTTTACTTTTTTGAGCTGGGGCTGATATTCTTTTTAAATGTGTGGTTTTGGAGTGGAAAATAGTGAATTTGAAGAGATACTCACTTTTCAAAAGTTAAAACTCTTTTGGGCCATGTGTAATTATGAATTACTTATGTGCTTAAAGTTTATTACAATGTAACGGGTTCTTGATTGTTGGAAACTATGGTAATTTAGAATCATTTTAATATGTTCATATCGTTTTCTGAATGTGCTAGGAAGTGTCTTGAGGTTATCCTATCTAAGAATACTATTGTTGTCGAAAGGTAGAGGAACAAGACAGATTTTCCCTGTTTTTAGATTAATGCTGTGATCTAGGAATTTTAAACCATAAAGGTTGATAAATCAACTTAGAGGTATTTAGGTGCATTTAAGAACATGTTAATCGTATATATACACCGTAGAGACTCTAATGACGACCAACTCTAAACTAAATGCAGATTTACACAAAAAGTATTTGCGATACAAGGTGAGTGTCCTCACTTTTCTAAAATTACGTATTTTGAAAACTGTCATGCTTATATCTATATATAGCTCGTCCACTGGTTTTGATAATATACTTATGTATATTTATATCCCAAAACATGCATAGTATTTACTATATCTGAACGGGTGACTATAAACTCGATCGGGAAATGTGCGCACTATGCCATGATATATGATACTTGATGATATGATACTTGATGATTTGAAACTTGATGCTCATACTTGTGCTATTGATGGGAATTTGTTGCCAGTATGTATTGAATGATAGATCAGTATATTCTTGTTTCCTTGTCAACAGTGCTTACTATGTGCTAGCGAGCGTCTCTCTTTCACCTCGCATTATTTGTTCAGTGTTCAGTACTCAGTGTTCAGTGATCAGTGTTCAGTGTTAAGTGTTAATAATTAATAATACAGTGGGGAACCCAAAACTTCACCAAACTATTGACTCTGTCGAGCCGGTTTCGGGTTTGGTCGACAGGGAAGGTAGCGAGGGAAGCGGGTGGACTCGAGCACCCTTTTCAGTGTTCAGTGTCTTGGGCGTTGTTGTCGAAGGCACCAATTAGGTGTAAAGATCTCGAGACGTTCGTCTGAGTGACAGCCCTCACGTAGGGACGCCTCAACGAATCTGCTCGGATCTGCCGAGTATCCTACATGTTGAGTTTACGGCTTTTCTATTATCTGAATTGTTGAAATGATATTTACTGTACTCTGTGATTTACCGCTTTCATAACTGTCATAAAATATATTTCAAATGGAGGACATCACTGGGGGTAAAGCTCATTCAGTGTTTACATGCGGCTTGACAGATCAACAGTAGGCACAGTAAACCCCCAGTGACCTGAGTTAGATTGGATAGCTGTTGAACTTTATGGAAATTATTATTTAGTAATTGTTTGTGAATTAATAATTGGCATGTGCGCCATTTAGATAGTAGACTGCTAGGCTACAAAATTGGGGCCTATAAATTGTAATTCAACAATTTAATATAAAAGTTTTTTTTGCATTATTTGTAATTTAGTTACTGTTCTGATTGTACTTCTGAGTCCTGGTGCGAACTAGGCAGGCGTCCGTCCGGATCCCCGTATTGAATAGGGGGTCAGGTTGGGGCGTCACATCATTGCCATGTTATTATTGTTATCGTCCCACCCTCTCCCTCTACTTTGTGGATTTTAAGTCTTTTTCTTAAGGGTATGCCGTTTACCTCATGTGCTTGGTAGAGACGAAATCAGAAATTTTCTAAACTATAAGCTTTATTGTTCTTGGCATGTTTTGGCTTTCTATTCACCACGCAATGCTTCAATATTATGTGGAGGTTTGTATAACTTGCTCGTCATTTTTAACAGACAGAAGGAAGCATAGCTGGGGAGCTGTATTGTGATATACGGAAGATGCCTAAAACTGAAGTAGATCCTCAGTTGAGTAGTGACAATATGATTCATAATTCACCTGGTACAGATTCCAGGCTTTCTCACAACATTATTCTTAACTGATTATACTATAAATAAATAAAAGTGACCTACTTGCAATGTTTTTAACAGTATTTTTCTTATGTTAGTTGATAATAAAGTGACATTGTGGTGTAGATTATTAAAGAGTAATGTTTGTGATTAGATCTCCAAAAGATGATAATGTAGGATTTTCTGGAAAAGAGATGAAAGCAGAGGAAGAGAGATGATGAGGGTTGAGGGGAGCTAAGATTTCCGGTATTGCATAAATTGCCAGTGAAAAGCTTACCATATAAAGCTATTGGTAGATTGTTTGTAGAGATGGATCTAAAAGGTAATAGTGTAATCAATTACATGCAGGCCTGGCATGTGTGAGGGTTCTACAGATATATGGATCGGCTAAGACTATTGGGCATCATGTCTCTATGTTATGTGCGCGAAATAGCAGAAAAGTATAGCAGTTAAAATAATTGATTGATTTGGATATCTCTGACAGAAGGAACAGAAATTAAATCAGTCTTCAGTATAGTGCATAGGTTGCAAGTCTGTTTGCATCATTGAACTACTAAATAATGGTCAAATGATGAAACTCTATTTTCACTTGTTTAAAGTTTTCAATAGTATTGTATACGTTGTTGGATCATGGTATTACAGAATCTAGTACATGCTTTATAGATTGGTGAACACGATTAAACAGATATGCTGTGAATTGAGTTTCAAATATACGTTTCTAGAGGTGATTTCTGTGAGTTGCTAAACCAGTAATATTCTTTTCTACTTCTGTCATTTACTGCATGTCATGTATGATAAGTTTGTGTTTTGTTTCTACGACTCTAGTATATTCTTACTGATAACTTAGTTGAGAAGATTTCTACTTGATTGTTCATTCTGACATTTGATTCTTACAATGAGTTGGGGTTCACGTATTTACTCTTCATAATCAATAATGTTATGGTGTGTTCTTTATTTATGTATATTAGTCATGTTTACTGAGTAGTAAGCAATCTCACCTACTCATGACTAGACAATTCAACAACTTTTCTCAAAACACCTTCCTTCTAAATTAGATATCAAGACTACTCAAGAAACATTATTAATAGGAACTTCATACCAGTGGCGGAGCCACAGCCAATTGCCCCACTAGCACTCAAAATATATTTTTTTTAAGTATAAAATTTTAAAAAATTTGTATTTTGCCCCACCAAAAATTAAAATAATAGAGGTAAATATCTATAATAAATAATTTTGCCCCACCAGACCTTCGGGCTCTAGCTCCGCTACTGCTTCATACGCACAAGAAAGCATCATAAATTAAGAGTTTACTACCAAGTGAAAACTCTTTTTTAGAAACTTCTCTAATTTGACTAGATTCATGTGTGTATTTTAGGCAATCAAATTAAGACGTGTTTCTTATATTTCAGGAAGTTCAATGTTGATACATATTTATGTAGTTTTTCTCATTGTTCATATGACAGAAGAATGCAATAAGATTTTTCTGACTTTATTGTTTGTTGCTTATTTTCCTCCTCTTCAAATTCCTTTAATTCTTCCTCTTCCTAGTCTCCTTTCCCTTTACCATTCGCAGTTTTCTGTTAAAACCAAGTTCACCAGAATCTACAAATTTTCAAGGCAAGTTCTCGCACTTGTCTGACATCAGCAGTACATATGTGGGTTCAATTATTATTGTTGATGGAGAAAAATGAAAGTTCAGTAGACTCTGATGAATGATATTTTTTTTCCCCTTTTTTCTATGGTTTGTGATGTCTTTTTGTATTTTCTGGCATCGTTTCTAATTTATCCCCACTCATAGGTCCAAGATCTACACCTATGAATTTTCATGGTTCTAAAGTTGTCACTGCCTTACTGAACTTGCAGTCTTGAAGAATTTCTTTTCTTCAAATTTGCACATTTCGAAGATAGATGCAATCAAAATTATTTGGCAGAAAGTACATCATTCTAGCTTATTCCGATTCCTATATGCTGCAGAATAACAGATTTCCCTTGTTGATTGACTTTTAATTTTCTTAGTGGGCAACCCATTTCACATTCCAGTACCATGAAGATTAGTATCTTTGACAAACTAAATACTGTGAGGGGAAGTTGTTTATACTGGCTGGAAACAACATTGAAAACTTATTTGCTCATTACAACTAGCTGTCCTTGATTATTTTTGTTAAGTGATTTGAGAGCAGAGAGCAGAGAGCAGTTATATTTGAAAGTTATGATTCACACCACAGGCTCTATTATACTGACACTATAAATGTCTAATTTCAGATAATGATGGGGATGACCCGTGGGATGATGATGAAGATATGGAAAGGGAGTGGCATAGGATGCAACAGCAATTCCACACAGTATCCTTTCTGATTAAAATTTGTGGCTTATTGTGATGAAAAGGGTAATGGTTTACTTAGGCTCTTACTGTGATTTCCTTATAAGCTCATGATAAAAATAAACTTGGTTACTGGTAAATGTATTCAGATGGGTAGATGCTGTTGAGGCTGTGAGATTGAAATTGGGTTTACTGAAAGTTTGAGGTTTAGGCGGTGATGGTTCTGGAAATATATACATGTATATGTGTGTGTCAGAATGGGAGTGTTTATGATACAATTTTGATGATGGTAAATAGTTCTGCCTTATAAATTATCAGATAGGATATCGTGAAGGTCTGATGGCTGGAAAAGAAAAATCAGCACAAGAGGGTTTTAATCCCGGTTTTAAAGAATCTGTCTTTGTTGGTCAAACGTGGGGTCTTGTTAGAGGTGTTACAAGGTAAACAGAAGAAAAGCTAGAGAAACTTGCTGGTTAAATTGTTCTTTTTTTAAAGAATTTGATTACTACATTATAGAATAAGTTAACAAATAATGAACGAGGACATAGTTGAATATAACCCTTCCATTCTTCTCCTCCCCTCCCTGGGGATATTGAAAAACTGAGAAAAGAAATATGAATGTTGTGACGTATTGAAGTACTAATTTGTTTGCTTTTCTTCTCCTGGTGGAGTGCTCTGGCATGTCTTCCTGATGCCTTGAAAGAGAAGTTGGTTGAAACTGATGAGAAAAGAAACAGGTTGCAGCATTTGTATGAATCAGTGCGCGGTACGTCTACGATAGATGCGCTTAAGCTGTTTTATGATGGCCTGAATGACAGATCATCATCATCATGTGAGCAAGGGAAGATGGTACAACCCAGTTCTCATACAGAAGATTTACACGGGCAACGTTCAGAAGGTCATGTTCTTCAAAATCATGTTCAAGAATTTAATAGGCTTGTTCTTGAATGCTCTGCTCTAACAGTGCATCTCCAAAAAGACCTCTGATTTGTCATCTCGTTCTCTGAAAGTTTGTGTGTGCCAATTGTGAAAGCATTTGTAGCTTTCATGTGGGAATAGACCTCTTTTTGTTTATGATATAGTTTGATCATGCCCTATGCTAGGATATGGATTTTCACCGGCAACAAAGGAATTTTTTTTCCATAAAAAATGTAAACAAAGGCCGAAATTCCAGAAATAGGGAAGTTTTTATGGAAATTCCGGAAATCATGAAAGCGCAGGTGGTAACCTCGCTTTCAGTGGAAAAATCATCTCGTCTGCAGTTGTGAAGAAAGCGAGGTTACGAAACTCGCTTTCTTCGAAAATCGGGTGAAGGGCTAAAATTCCACAGAAAGCGAAGTTGGAAACTTCGTTTTCTGAGGAAATTTTTTTTTTTCCTCATTTCCTGAAGCAAGCTCGCTTTCTTCAGAAATCGGGTGAAGGGCTGAAATTCCACAGAAAGCGACAGAATTTTTTCCTCATTTCCTGAAGAAAGCGAGGTTGCGAAACTCGCTTTCTTCGGAAATCGGGTGAAAAAAAATTTCCACTGAAAGTAAAGTTTCCAACTTCGCTTTCTGTGGATAATTTTTTTTTCCTCATTTCCCGAAGAAAGCGAGGTTGCGAAACTCGCTTTCTTCGGAAATCGGGTGGAAAAAAAATTCCACAGAAAGCAAAGTTTCCAACTTCACTTTCTGTGGAAACATAATTTTTTCCTCATTTCCTGAAGAAAGCGAGGTTAAGAAACTCGCTTTCTTCAGTTTTTTTGGAAAACTAATTTTTTGTCATTTACTGAAGAAATCGAAGGTGGAAACTGCGCTTTCATTGGAAACATTATTTTGTCGGCAATTTGTTTCAGAAATGGAAATACTGAAGAGAAAGAAGTTTTGTAATTCGATTTTTTAACACAATGGGCACCCTGAGTACATGCCAAAGAAAGCGAAGTTTCCGACGTCGGTTTTTTGTAAACAATCCGTAACATTGGTTGGAGGAGAAAAAATGAAAGCAAAATTTATTAAAAGATAATGAAGTTAGCAACTTCCATAGCTTAAAAAATTGTTATTGAAAACTAAGGTGGCAACTTCCGTATCTTAAAAAATTTGGTGATGCAAAAATTTGAGAATAAACCGCACTTGCAACCGTCGCGTGCGTATAAAATAGTTCGGTTGCATATAACAGTGGAGACGTTATATAATCTGTACATATTTGGAAAAGATATTTTTAGACAGTAAAGTTTTGACATATCACAATTTTTAAAAAAATCGGACAGAGTTTCCCCTGTAAATGGATCAAACTCCCTGTTAACAATTCCAACAGCAAATCACATCATTCATATCACGATAAACAAATCGATTAACCTACTTAAAAAAAGTAACCACAAAACAATAGTACAAACATATTCAACCTCAAGCCACAGAAGGAAACATTATTACAACATCCTTTAACTATTGCAAATAAACAGTCCCCATCAAAATAATATTTTCAAAGGCACCCCCCTGTCCCACATCGGGGCCGATTGGTCGGCCTACGCGGTTGTTTCTTCATGGGTTCTTGATCAATCGATGTGTGAACAGGTAAAGAGAAGATGTGGGCCATTCACATGGCTAGGGGACTTCTTACGCCGCGCATATATTTTTGGCAGAAAAGGTGTGTTGTGTGAAATATTGTGTCTACCAAAAGCTTGGAAGGTATGTTCTTGAGGGGTTTGTTCTCCATGATGATGTAACTACCCACCTAACCAATCAGCATCGGTACTCGTGTATCCATCATTATGCCCTGGATGTGTGCGCGATTCTTGAAACTGAGATAGATCTCCACCTTGCTGTACCGTGTAACCGACAAAATAACTATCTTGGTGCTGTGAGTCATAATTGCCACCTTGTTGATGGTGTGCTGATGTAGATGTTGCACCATGGTCGTAGGTGGACATGGATGCTCCACCTTGCGCAGACCGTGAGAAGGACGTTTGCCCTTCTGTATGACGCGAAGTGGTTGCTCGATCAGCATAAGTTTGTATCCGACGAGTCTCTCCAGCAACTTCGAGGGCCCGAGCACACATATCGCGTACAGTAAGAAGCTTGGATTCAATTGGATACTCATTTATGTGAAGATTTGCTATAACTTCATCCAATGAATCGTACATTTGACTGAAACATTGACTCTATATATAGATATGGAAAAAAAATGAAATTATTATAACTATGAAAATGAATGTACGTATGTTAATGAAGTTGCGAAGGGAACTTACCCAATATTCAACAAGCGCTCCAAACAGTTGCATCCCTTGGTTTAGACGATGCGATGGATTGCCCACTAATAATCGGGTTATTCTGAAATACCATTGCATGTAAGGAGAATGATATGGGAGTGGGTTATTATCAGTCAAACCCTTACAAATGCACTCTTCTGCCTCCATCCACCACTCTATGAAAGTGGAATGTTTTCTGGACTATTTTTCCCCAGAACGACCCCTACGGTCTGTACGGTGTAGTTTAGCATTTGTGTCAATATCTTGTGGCACAGATTGATACAACCCAAACTGACGCATGACCCTGTCTGGAGCATGCAAATCAACGACATCAAAATTGATCAACGGCACATGTGCATTCCAGATTTCGCGTCCATTCAAACAGTAGGAAGGGAGTTCACGCAATTCCGATTCACAATAAGGTTGCCAAATAAACTGCGAAAAAATTATTGTTTGAGTGGACATTATGTCATACATGAATGGTGAATATATAAAAACAATACTTACATCACCCTCCAAAAGATAGTCTAACTGGCTCCGATAAATCCGCAACACGTGTGTACTGACATTTGAAAAACTCAACGGAAACATCCATCTACAAAAAGTAAAAAAATATCAGCCATCAATCCGAAAAACGTTATGAGAACCCAACCTATAAAAAGTTGAAATGCAAAATTAAAGTATTAGCTGAATTACCTGCATCCACGTGGCCCACCTGAGATATTGCGAGCGTTGTTAGCTATTGGTCTCAATGTTAGAATTCTTTCCCATGCCCACATCTGTAGCAGTACAAGTGGTCCACATACACTGGATGTGCCCTTCGTAACTGCCCTACACATTCCTCGATACAGGGATGCAAGAACGGCACTGCCCCAACTGTAATTTGGCACCTCATATAAATTTTCAAACATTTTGCACTTTGTTCCGGACTTGTCCGAACAAATGAAACTGATAAACTGCATCAAACGGTATCTAGTATGTTGCTCCACCTCTCGAACTGTTGAATTTGGTGTCAGTGGGTGAAGTCTTAAATGTCCTGCTATGCTCTTCAATGCTAGGCGGTCACCATCAAAATCATCGGGGTCTGGCGCATAAGCCAACAACTCCAGTGCCATATCTTGCCATTCCATAATAGATCAGACATCTTCATCGGCTATGACTGGAAATCCATGAACAAGCAATCCCCAAATAACGGCAATATTTTACAAAGTCACGGTAGCCTCGCCAATTGGAAGGTGGAAAGTATGGGTCTCTTGCTGCCACCGCTCTATAAGCGAAGTTATCAAATGCCAATCAAGTTTTATTTTACTTGCAACATAAACACCGTGAAATCCAACATCACGAAGCACTCCTTCAACCCGTTCATCAAATGGATAATCATCCCACAAATAATGATCACATCGCCTAATATCTAAAACAGGTACATCTGCATCATGCCACACTAATTCAGATCGATGATTATGCTGAAGAGTCAACACAGATGGATCTTGAGGTCCAGGGTATAACTGTCTATCCTCCATTTGGCACGAAAATCTGAAAATCACAAAAAAAAAAAAAAAGAAGTTGGCAATGATTATTAATTTCATAGGCAACTGAGAGAAAATGAGAAAAACTTTTGATTTTTTATATACAAATAACATCAACATTAACTACGTGTGCTAGAAGTCCATAAAATCAAAACTAGAATAAGTTAGGATGGTTAAAACACATAAATTTTAAAGTACTTACTACATATGAAGTCAAAGTTTAGTAATACATCACACATTGAAAACATAAATAGAAATAGAAAATCGAATACATCAAATTTCTAATAGATCATCATGGGCACGCATTTGCCCTATCACGCAGTTGTGCAATATTTGGACAAGATTTTTGAGTGTGTCCATGTCTCCCACATGCCTTGCATTGTTTCATCCTTGGAGCATCCATCTCATTTGTAATTCTCAATGAAGAACTCCTCCCACGCCGAGTGTTCCGGCGCGCCACATTTGCAAACAACTTAAATGGTGACGCTGGCCAGTAGTCTTTGTGCAGAAGTGGAGAGAAATGATATGAGTACGTCGCCTGCATCAGTTGAGATGTATAGAAGCCATCCACCAACTCTATGGCCTCGAGGCCCATCTTTGCACACTTTAATTACATGTGAACATGGAATTTTATAAATTTGATATTTGAACATGGAATTTTATAAATTTGATATTTTCCACATGTACATGTCTGTGCATGAAGATTAACAGTGTGCACATTGTTACCCTTCGTACCATGTACCCCAGTCACTACTTGGAACAAACCACTATCACCATCAAACGCAGTTACATTGTGGTAGTTTGATCTAGACTGATTCCGCAAGAACCTTTTCACCACTTTGCTAGGCCAAGGATCGTTCGCTGTCACATTTTCTTTGCCTCCTTACTATATTTGTCAAAATAATGAACTAGGCGGAAGAAGGTGAATCGGACACAAGCCGTAACTGGTAATGCTCTTGCCCCCTTAAGTACACCGTTCAGTGACTCACTATGATTGGTTGTCTTAATACCATATCGAAACCCATCATCATAACAAAGTGTCCACTTATGCAATGGTAAGGCAACTAACCAGTTATATGCGCTATTACTTAACTGTTGAATCTGAGTTATAGTTGCATTAAATTTGCGAACCTGATGCGAGCGCGCAGCCTTGGCCATCAGATCAGTTAAAACAGGATTCTTGAATGTCTTACTGAAATTGGCCTTAACGTGGCGGGAGCAAAATCGATGATAAACATACGGTGGTTGCAAATGGGGATTGTTCGCAAATGCATGAAGTATACTTAAATGACGATCGGATATTATACAAATGCCACGTCGACCATCGATGATATGTGTGTTCAAATTGTCCAAAAACCATGACCAAGTTGCCAAATTTTCCTCATCCGTCAGCGCGAATGACAAGGGCAAGATATGACCTGCAGCATCAATCCCAACAGCTATCAGTAGTTTCTCTTTATATTTTCCTCGCAAATGAGTCCCATCAATCGTGATGACGGCAGTGCTTGAAACCATCTATGC
Source organism: Leptodermis oblonga (assembly GCA_016801395.1). Classification (NCBI taxonomy): domain Eukaryota; kingdom Viridiplantae; phylum Streptophyta; class Magnoliopsida; order Gentianales; family Rubiaceae; genus Leptodermis; species Leptodermis oblonga. Next base: position 26,386,745 of record CM028751.1, read on the forward strand.
TAGCTTTGAATGCCCAAAACACAGAGTGGAACGTCTTGTACCCAGAATTTACACCTTCTGCGTGTCTCCACTCAACAATAGTTCCTGGATTGCTTTGTTACAAAGCTATTAAAAATTGTGGAAGTTCCTGATACGATTCATCCCAATCTCCATACATCATCTTCATCGCCTTTTGTTTACCAAGCCATGATTTCTTGTATGATATATCAATACCCAACATTTTCACGTCAGTCCTCACATCACATGGCTTGTACGAGACATTTGCCTCCACATTATCCCTTACCAAACGACCCACCATATTGCAATCAACATTAGGATGATTATAGCCAACATTTTCAAGTGTACATGTGTGGTCAGAAATCTTCGTGGTAATTTCCCAGTAACCATGATTTTTCTTCAGAGACCCTCGCACGCGCCAATTGCAAGCTTTGTCGTTATAATAGATACAACGAACAAACCACGTTGCCGAATTGAACTCGTGTACTTTGAAGTACCTATGCACCCGAGCGGACCACATTTTCACTGCATGTTGCAACTTTTGTTTACTTTCAAATACCATGCCCTTCTCAATCTCCGATCTAAAATCATCTTCCCACATAGGCCATCCACCATCCTCAAACATATCAGCCATGTGATATTTCGCAGTACCTATGTCATGAAAGAAAGCAATGGTAGTGCCTTCATCCTCTATCGGAATATTTTCCGGTGAAGAAGGTGTTGGTGACGCGAGGGTAGCATCTGACTCGTGGTAATAAGCAAACTCTCCTTTGCTACCATAATCATCTCCGTCTTCGTCTGGACAATCGAGGCTTTCATCTGAGTCGCTTCCACCATCAAACGATGCTGCACTATCATAATCACCTCCGTCTTCGTTACGATCCTCGAGGCTAGCATCTGAACCGTGTCCCCCATCAATCTGTTTGTCATTAGCATATTCATCTCCTCCTTTGATATGATAATCATGCAATACGGATCCACCACCCTGGGACCCCGGATGAGTTAAATTGTTACCTGCCAAAATATTGTCTGTCTGCGTGATACTCCCATGTACAGGGGGAGGACATATCAAACTTTGCGTGCTAATATATTCCCCAAATGACGAAAGCCTAGATGGCACAACTTCTTAGACGGTATCCGACTGATTTCCCGAAGGCCCTTGTTGCCCATTACTAGTTTCTGGCCAAATAAAATCATTTCTCAAAACGGCCCCATACTGGCTCCACGAACCATCGAGACTTGCATGTCTAGATCCACCGTTAAGTAGTTGTGTAAATGAAAACTCCGGTGAGACGCCTACGCCTAAGTACGGTCCAACTATAGGTTGGATAGGTTCCTCAACCACCTCTTTCAGTAGGAAGAGTTGTACAGCCCCAGCGAAAGCGAAATGCTTAGGGATGAGGAGCATATCCTTGAAGGTTTCATCATCATCTACAGGGAGATGTTCCCATATAGTTCCATGTTGGAAATTACTCACAGGATACCGGTAAAACACCCGTAACTTGTGTTGGGAAGGAGTTGTTCGGGTAATTTTATATAACCTTTGCATTAACTCATCAAAGCGCATAGTCTCATCAACAGACGTAAATCGTTTTGCAGGGCAGCTATATTTAGAACCAACAGGTCCTTCCTCAATACATCCATCCCAATATAGCGCGAGCTTCACAGAACACTTAGACATATTGATCCTCTACAAGGTTATAGTCATGTAACCCTATGTTAACAGTGACGTAGCAAACTATTTGTACTCTATAAGTCATGGTACAAATGAACTATGAAAAGGGGTAAAAAGTATTATGTGAAGTAACATAAACTAGTTATGTAAATCCAGCATACCTCCGCTCAGTTATTCTTCCAAATTCAGTTTTGGCCTTGTACCTTTGTATTTGCTTCTATGATATAGATCCCTATAATGTGGACCAGAAATCACCTATCCAAATGTAGAAAAAAAATGTTAACTATTTGTGGTCAATTACTACACCTCAATTTCAATACATGTAGTAACATTAAGCACAGTTCACGCCAACCACCACCAAGGAAAAATAACATAATTAACTCCAACCATTGTATTTAGAGTCAATATGTAAAAAGAGGCAGACTTTTATGTTTATTGGAAAAAAATCGCTTTGACCTAAAGAATGTTAAATATCCTTGATACTACGGTAAATTTTTAAATAAACTTGTAAGATCTCCTTCGTTGTCATGAACCGGTCAAACAAGACATGGTACTGGTTCCATGCTTCCTCATAAATACAAATCAAAATGTAATAACTTGGAACATCCAAATCCACAGGACCAAACAAGGATTCCAACATGACAATTCCCAACAACATGGTTTCAATTTTCAACAGTTGGAGTCATTTTAAACCTCACCTTTGTATTCCTTAAGCTTTTCAATCAACTTCTTCTGAATGTGCCCAGCTTCAGCTCAGCCCACTTCTTTTCCGTAAAGGTACTGAGATTGTATAAAGCCTGAACAATGAGAAAAGCTTAGTATGGCTTCCATCTCATTTGTAAGTAAGTCGAAGTGCATAATTTCATATTGTATAAAGGAGCTAATTCCTTCTCGAACCAAACATAAAAGGAAGCATTATTTCTTCCATAAAACTACAACACTTTACAAGTACACATCATTAACCATACTCCGATGGAAAACAGGTTTTTAAGAATTTGCTACAATAAAGTATGCAGGATCTGTGATAAAATCGTGCCCATCTTTGACACATAAAGGAGGGCAGAATTTCTGAGTGGGAAGGCTGTCCAGATTACATCTAAAAGGCACTTGAAAAGGATCAATTTGCATTTCTCCAATATTACAGAACTTGAGTTGATAACAGTAACAAAGGTAGTGTTTAGGACAAAAGATAGCCCGAAATAGCTGTTTTGATTTCAGTAAGATGCTAAAACAACTCATTGACCAGACAATCATTAGGAAGTACCCAAATATTTCAGTTTCAGGGATTTTATTCCTCCTGCTTCGCCCAATTGATACCTGAAAATCTTTAGTATTTTACGTGGTGAAGTTCAGGTTCTTAAGATAAGGTTTGGGTGCCACCAATGAATAAGTTCAGTGCAAAATCGAATAGTTGACGCTAAGAGATTATGAAGTTCAGTTGTCTCGTGATGTTGCTGGTTAATAATGGGAGGAGTAGAAACTCAAAACATTCAGGTCATATTATATATATACATTCTTTGGCCTTATTTTGGAAGGATATATATCTTCTCTTGAGTTTGTCCAGGAATCAGATTATTTTAAGGACTTTAATTACTCGATGCTTATTAATTTAAAATTAACGCTCATAACCTCTATTATAGTTTAAACTCTTTTAATAAGACATACGAGTCTCTCTATTGGAAATAAAAAGTTACCTCTCATGAATAGGAACTGATCGATTTGACCTCGAACCAGTGACATAGATCACTAGGCTTTAGTTGGTAAAATGAATTTATACTACAGCTTAATAAATACAAACTGTAGATCATTGATCTTACAAGTTCTTTTAAAAAATAATCATTTCAGGACTCATAAGCCAAGTAGCCCCAACAAGCCATTGATATGATATAGAGGATAAACAGATCAGTAAGAATGGCAGATAAAGTTTTTGAGTGTAGGGACAGCTTCTCTAGTTAAAAACACAGGAAAGGATAGATCAGAGAATGATTAGTTTTTACAATGGATAGAGAGGCCTGTGATAGTCTGTCATGTCCCACAATGTAATGTGGTAATCTATGAGATATAGAGTATACAGGATATGGTCCCGGGTAGAAAAAGGAGCGTCAGATGAAGATGAAGAGTAGTATGTACAACCATGTGACGCAAAAAATTCAACATCTTTACTCTTCGCTTTTCAGTGGACTTTGACAGCAGCACAATTAGGGCAAAACATAAAACTTAGCTCCCTCAGCTTTGTGTCATTCTGCAATGTTGAATACACCATTTCAATTTCCACTAAGCTATTGATTGAGAGCTAGGGCAGTCACTAAACTAGTTTTGTTATAGTTGAAGTTCGCAAAAAAACAAAACAGCCCTAAAATGCAATCTTATAGTCAAATGAGGTACTAAATGCCAAACATGACTAAACAGAACAAAACAACCCGCAAATTTTGGCATTCAAACACACCAAACCGCCATTTTCATAAACATACAAACTCTTCCATGGAAATGGGGAAATTTTTTTTTTTAAGCCAACACATGTATATCCAACCTACCATACAGCATTACAGAGGCCAGCATTGCAATGTTCAGGAGCAATTTCACAGTTACCAAGCAGATTCCAACACAAAATAGAAATCCTTAAGCATTATTAATTTTGGTTTGCATAACAAAAATTACCGTGCAGTTGCCTTCTATTGTCGGCGAATGCTGCTGCAATTGCGTCTCACTCCGTGCTGCCTCGGTGCAAATCCAAGTTCCGGGAAGCCGGGGAAGAGATTGGCCGGCGGACTCCGTGCTGCCGAGGACGAAGAGCTGCGCCGGAGGTTTTTTTTTCCACCAGCTTTTTGATTTCTGCCAACTCAAAGTAAAAGCGAAGTTTCAGTATGTTATAAGCTTAAAGTGTCCCGAAAAAATTCTGTTTCCACAGAAAGCGTAGTTGGAAACTTCGCTTTCTGTGGAATTTTTTTTCCACCCAATTTCCGAAGAAAGCGAGTTTCGCAACCTCGCTTTCTTCAGGAAATGAGGAAAAAAAAATTTTTCCACAGAAAGCGAAGTTTCCAACTTCGCTTTCTGTGGAATTTTTTTTTCACCCGATTTCCGAAGAAAGCGAGTTTCGCAACCTCGCTTTCTTCAGGAAATGAGGAAAAAATTCTGGTTCCACAGAAAGCGAAGTTGGAAACTTTGCTTTCTGTGGAATTTCAGCCCTTCACCCGATTTCCGAAGAAAGCGAGTTTCGCAACCTCGCTTTCTTCAGGAAATGAGGAAAATTTTTTTTTCCTAAACTTCGCTTTCTGTGGAATTTTAGCCCTTCACCCGATTTTCGAAGAAAGCGAGTTTCGCAACCTCGCTTTCTTCACAACTGCAGACGAGATGGTTTTTCCACTGAAAGCGAGGTTCCCACCTGCGCTTTCATGATTTCCGAAATTTCCATAAAAACTTCCCTATTTCTGGAATTTCGGCCTTTTTCTACATTTTTTATGGAAAAAATTCGGCAACAAAGTGTATCTAGAATCTTCAATGGCTAAATGCTGTACTTGCTTTCTTCAGGAAATAATGTATTCAGACTTGTGTTGGCAAAGATTTCTGAGATTTTGAGGCTTGTGGACTAGTTAGACTCTATAGTAATTAAAACTCCATCCGTTCTATTAGAAGAGTAGTTTTAAAAATATACAATTTATTATGGATTTCAAGGTATAACATCTAAAATAGCTAATTTTCCACCATGTGTTTCACTAATATTCTTACTTTTTCAGTGTATGTTAATTTGAATCATACATTATTATATAAGGGTAAGAAAAGTAAAAATTTGGACCACACATTATGTTATTTTCTAGTGGAATGCTATGTTTTAGCAGCTGAACATACTCTTAAGGCTTGTATGACAATATCGATGGCTACCTCAAATTTAGGATTGATCAGTCTCCAAAGCATAATGTTCTTTTAATTGTTTACTCTCTCTCTTTTGTTAGAAGAGTTGCTTTTTTATTTTATTCTTTTTTCTTTTTTAATATAAGCGTTTTGGTTTTATATTTTATTTTACTTTTTATATTTTTATTAATTTACTTATTGTAATCCACAATTAATTTATTTTAAAAAGTAAGGATATAAGTGATAAAAATTGTGTCAAATTATTTAGGGGCATATTAATTGCAGGAGAGTTTTTACTAAACACATGACACTTTTTAAAATTTTAAGTGGTAAAAAGACAATAATATCCTTATCTATTTCTAACCTCATAAATATTTCCTTGTAGAATTGCCTGGTTTAGGCGATTTAAGAGGTAACAATTGCCTGGCATAGGCGATTGTTTCTGCAAAAATTGCCTAGAGCAGGCGATTTTCTTAAATAGAATTGCTTGGGCCAAGCGATTTTAGGAGAAACAATCACCTATACCAGGTGATTGTTTCTCCTAAAATCGCTTGGCCAAAGTGATTTTTCATGGAACATTTGCCAAAGGACGGCGAATGTTCTGGGTAAAATCGCTTCGCCCAAGTGATTTAACCCACAGTTCGCCGGAAAACCATTTTATTCCAAAAATTAAAAAACAGACTAACCGTTGGCGCTTCGAATCGAGGATGGAGATGGAGATGCGCGGCTGGAATAGAATGGAATCGGCGATGGAGCCAATGGAGACCGATCCGGCGTGGAGATGAAATGGAAAGGAACCGGCGGATGGAGATGGAGTTTTTTTCCTTCTGCAGTAAAATTAGGATTTTACTGCAGAAGGAAGTAGAAAATGGAAAGGGCAAAACAATAATTTCAAGTGTTGATTTTTTAAAAAGTATCCTGTGTTTAGTTAAAAGTGTTCTCCAATTAACAATTACGATTATTTATTATAAGTATAATATGTTATACATTTTTTAAATGATACTCTTCCATTAAAGTGGATAAAGTTGTATTATAGAAGAGAGTATAAAAAGCATAAGCTTCTAGGAATAAGAATAAACCTAATTGTCAATTGTATTTAGGGGTTCATTACGTTACACACTTCCATATTATACTCTCCATGTTACATTAGAAGAGTTTACTTCGCAAAATATTTTTTTGTTCCCATAAAAGAGTCCATTTTCAAATTATTTACTCATCCTACTCTTACTAATATACTCCCTCCGTCCCACTCAAAGAGTTCACTTTCAAAAAAAAATCTTGTCCCATTTAAAGAGTACATTTTAAATTTATTTACATTACATACCCTTACTAATATTACAATGTGTGGTTCACAATTAACCATTACTTCTAAAGTAAGGATATAAGTGAAAAATATGGTGGTAAATTACTTATTTTAAGTGTTGTACCTCATAATTCATAATAAGTTGTGCACATTTCAAAATAGACTCTTTAAGTGGGAAGGGGGGAGTAATTATGTATGGTTCACATTAAACTCATACTTAATAAGTAAGGATATAATAGAATAAAATATGTGAAATTAGCTATTTTAGATATTGTACCCTGACATTCATAATAAGTTGTACATTAGTCAAAGTAGACTCTTCTAATGGAACAAATGGAGTATGTCATTTACTTTTTGTCCTTTGTAATATTAAAATAGACACTTAACCATTAGTCATAATAATAATAATAATAATAATAATACAGAGTATATAAATAAGAAAAAAAATCATGTATTTTAAATGAATATCTAAAAAATTACATCTATATTATGATGATAGCATTTGATTGAGGCATATTTATTTCACACTTTGGCTTAGTGATCAGTGGGGATAAAATGTCTATTGTAACAACATCCTGAGACAAAAAATAAATGACATATAAGACATGATGTTATAAAATTATTACTATAATATAACTATAAAAGTATGTAGTAGATAAATAAATAAAAGAATAAGATGGGAATAAGAGACTAGAGAGAAATATAGGTAAGTCTTTGTTCATCCATTTATTCATCATCTTCCTCTATACATATGCCTCTATATATAGGCTTACATTTCTTCTCATTAATTTAGTACAATCTCAAGAGTCATTTATTAACTACATGAAATATTAAGGGGGATCATGAGTAGATGAAGAACCATAGACTAATTGGGTAGTGGGAGGAGAAAGGACATTCATATTATATTCATAACACTCCCCCTTGAATGTCCGTTATTAAGATAAATGCCTCGTTAAAACCTTATTAGGAAAATCTAGTGGGAAAAAACCTAGTGAAGGAAAAAGAGTACATTTTCTTAGTACAACACTACCTCGTTAAAAATACCTTATTAGTAAAAACCCAGTGGGAAAAAAACTTGGTTAAAGAAAAAGAGTACAGTGGATAACTCCCCCTCTTGAGCACATCATTTGATATTGTTCTGTCATTGCATTCCGATCTTGTATCTCAACTTCTCAAATGTTCAATTTGATACTAAGTGAATAAATATATGATGTATCATTCTTGCAACTGAGCAATACATATAGTATTCTTTTCAAAGAAAGTAATGGAAACTTTTTTTGTCTGAGTGCAAACCACTTATCCTCAAATATGCTGGATTGCTGATCTTAACCAAGTATGCTCCCGACTTGCTTTATGAATTGCATAGTGTAGCAAGATTAGATGAAGTAGCAGCTATGATTTCTTTCATTAATTTAACGCTCAAAAATAGCTGTAACACTGTATATAAGCACATTGCTGGTTTGATCGAACATTATAAGGATCAGTAAAATATCCAACATCTGTATAACTTGGAAGATCATACTTGTGTATTTCAAAAAATAAAGACCCATATTTATTGTTCCTTCAAACTAAAGAAACATATGTGTTCATGACTTGCAAACATATTTCAAAACTTGTGTACAACTCCCAAGATACATTATTATTTCGATAGCTTTAAAATGTGGTACTTCTGGACCAAATGGTTCTTCATCATCCTTATGATGAAAAAAGGATCTTAATGCACATCAAGTGATCTGACACTCATAATTGTGCTCAAAGTATGTATTTGATTCAAATAAAAATGTTTCAACACTTTAGCAGTATAAGAAGATTGATGCAAAGAGATGTCATTATCGAAGTGCTCAATTTTGAAACGTATTTCAAAGATTGTTCATTTTGAACTCTTGTTTCAAATATTCAACAACATTTGTATCTCTTCAGGAGTTCTTATTCAAAATCATACTTTAAATAATCAATAATAGTGTGAGACCCTTCATGAGTTCTAAACAAAATAATCAATACAAAATGGGATATACATCCTTCAATAAGACATAGATATAGAGCTCTACATAATTTAATATAATAAATATCGCGATAAACTGCATCGTGCCTTCAGGGCAATTTAAATCTTTCAGAGATTTTCATTAGTCATTTTAATAGGCTTGTCATGAGATCCATAAGACACATTTTTAAAATTTTTCTTGCTGCCAGATAAAGAAAGTAACAATAATTATTGCATCCACCACATGAGATTATGCCGCCCCATAATCAATACATTTTCTTTAGGAAAAAAAAAACTTGTGCGATAAATTATGTCAATTCATTATTTCATTTCGTTTTTCACAAATACTCATTTATGACTCACAAGTTACACATCTTTAGGTGTGTGAATTATTCGCTCAAAGATTTCTCTTAGAAGCATTGAATTCAATTCTACTAGAATTGCATATTTTCATTTCCTTCATTTTTCTTGGGCAATAATTTCTATGTCGACATTTATTCACAGGTCCAGATTGATGACCCTCGTTTTCATTCATAATGGCAACTGCTGCAGCATAAACAGTTTTATCATCGACATCGATTGTTCATAGTTAGGTTCCATATTTAGCAGTCAGACATGATATAGTTGATATCTCATTATTATCAAAATTTTCAGGTACTTGAGCTTATTCCAGAAGATTATTATTTGTCATGCTGAGAAAACTTTTTCAAGAGTTTTTTAATCTTCAAAATTCTTCAGGAACATCTGATACCTCGATCTTGCCATCTTTATCACTTGCTCTTTTTTTTCCTCGAGAATTTTTATTTTGGAATCGATTAGTCTACCACACTTTGATGTTGCCTTTAATTATTTTAGTGGTAGAAGGTCCTTCAGGGACATCAATTTTAATTGGAGCCCTAGTAGCCAATATGTGTGAGTCAGTCACACTATTTAAGGTCAGAAAAAAAATCTGGCAAATGCAAATTGTAAATGAATTATCTCTTGAACTTCAGGTTCATATAGTGATGTGGACGGTTGTACACATGCGGATAATGTTGCCAAGGACCTTGTGATTAAGGGACAAGCTCTTACAAAACCTTCAACTCACGTTCGGATTTGATAAAACAAAGGAAAAACTATCCTGACCAACTTGTTTATAAATTCGAACCAAGTGTAAGAAAGAGGTGTGAAACATGCGAATAACTAGGCAGAGCAAGAACCTAATTAGCTAAGTTTCATGCAATTATGTAAACTACGACATGCAAATACATAAAGCAATAAAGGGAGGTACTTCAAACACTAAGTTTTTGATCTGAAATACTCTAAATATTATTGAAGTTTCGGCCCCTATTTATAGTTGTAAGGGCAGCCAAAAAAAGGTACAAAGTAGAAGAAGGAAAGAATTAGAATTGGAAATTAACCAAGAAGTTAATTTCTTTTACAATTACCAAACCCGGAAAGAAGTAGGAATGGTAAGAAAAGGCAACAAAAATTCGGTCACCTCATAATGGGTGATTGCCGAAATTACAAGTACCAAAACAAGAAGGAAAGCTAATTAGAAAACAAGTAGGAAAAGAATAAAAGTCCTACTCCCAAAAAGAATAAGGTAACCCTTTTTGGAAGCTAACGTAAAAATAAAATAACTTAATTAAAAATCTGAAAATAATCCCTAAAACCGTGTGGCTTCTCCTTGGGCTGGCCGTGTGGGCTTTCTCCTTGGATGGGCCGTGCGGCTTCCCTTGTGGACTCCTTGGGCTGGCCGAAAACTTGTGGGCTGGTCCATGAGTTTTGGGTCGGCCCAAATTGTAGGGAACTTTATCAATTTGTTTCTCTTAAGTCCAAGAACCTCCCGGCATCTTCAAGACTTCAAGAAACAGCCTTCTTCTTTATTAGGATTTGATGATTTGCGTTTCTTCTTCAAAGATTTGTAGAAGATTCGCAATTTGCACATTTCCTCCATTTTCCTCCAAGGCGTGGGCTTCTACAATTAACTGAGCATCTTGATGGCAAGCTTGAACAAGGTTGTTGAGAACTTCTCGCACCTTCTTCGTTCTGCTTCTGGTCATTGGCCCAGTTAGGTCTACAAGTGGATCCCTCTGGTATGGGCTTGGATCCTGAAGCATTGTCGGGCCTCGATGTAGAACTCGAACCTCCTTCTCAGCTTCACTCTAATCACTTGTAGGTTGACTTGTTGCGTGTTGACTTTGGATGCCCGCATCATATAGTTTTATAAGAGGATCATTGGTAATTCACTCCAAGTGATTTTAATTGGCTACTTCTTCTTTTTTCTCCCCCAGATGGTGGGAAAATTGACTCATCAAAATGACAATCAGTAAAATGAGTAGTGTACAAATCTCCAACTTTAGTCTCAAGAATTTTATAGTAGAGAATTCATGCCCAACATATATTTCTATCCTTTTGTGAGGTCTCATCTTTGTGTGTTGTGGTGGAGCAATTATAATATAAGTCGTACATTCAGAAAATTATCAGATAAGAAATATTTTAGTCTCTGACCAAAACCATTTGTTAGGGAGAGAATTCATTACAATTTATTGGCCTAATACGAACAAATATCGCCAGCATGCCCCCAAATATATATTGGGAGTCCCATTCTAAAAAATAATGGTCATGTAAATAAATTAATGCATATAATGAAACGATTTTACTAGACTGTTTCTTATGTGAATATAAACAACAGGATATTTCACACTTATCCCAAATACATGCAATAATTATTTAAATAGTAAAAAAATTCATAACTGAATTATCTTTGCAAGTAATTTTGCAAACTCTATTTTGCAATTTTTTTAATAATAAACGTAATGTGACAATTTGTTTGATGCATCAATCAAAATTATAAAATACCTAAATGGTCTATACGGTGGGTGAAAAAAGCCCACAAATATATCGCCATATATATGTTCTTTTAGTGCAGGAGATTCGGTACAAATTTTCACAAGTAATGACTTTACAATCAATTTGTCTTGAGAACAAGCATTGCATGAGAATTCATTGGATTGAAGAATATTCCGGCCCCACAGGAATTCTCTATTTATTTGCATCATTATAGAACTGAGATGGTCTAACTAGCCGTGCCATAATAAACTCATTAGTAAACTTCTGGTTTGCTGTTCCATAAATTTTAATTGTAGTAATATAGGAACACAAACCCAGTCGCCTGGTTCAAAGTTCACAGCCTTGCGCTGTTGGTTTGCATTGGCGGCGGCTTTGGCATACGTCTTCTCCAGATTAGCTCGAACTTTAGCATGTATGCGTCGCACTGCTTCAGCTTTCTTTGCACAGTCTGGATTGACCTGTTCTTTGGGCGGCAAAGGAATGAGATCCATTACCGTCAAGGGAGTAAAGCCGTAGGCAACTTCAAATGGACAGAACCCTGTTGAGGAGTGCTTGGATCGGTTGTATGCAAACTCTGCAACCGGCAAGATGTCTTCCCAACGCTTGAGGTTCTTCTGAATCAATGCTCTGAGTAGGTTGCCAACGGTTCGGTTGGTGGCTTCCGTCTGACCATCCGTCTATGGATGACTTGTAGTCGAAAACAACAGTTTTGTGCCGAGGTGGGACCACAAAGTCTTCCAAAAATAACTCAAGAATTTGACGTCGTGATCTGAGACAATTGTTCTCGGAGTTCCATGTAGCCGCACAATGCCTTGAAAGAACAGCTCAACTACATGTCTGGCATCATCTGATTTCCTGCAAGGAATAAAATGCGCCATTTTAGAGAAACGATCAACAACGACAAATAAAGAATCATTACCTTTCTGCGTCCTTGGAAGCCCTAGAGTAAAATCCATAGAAATGTCAATCCAAGGTACAGAAGGTACAGGTAAAGGCGTGTAAAGTCCATGGGGCTTAGAAGTAGATTTAGCTTGCAAACAATTAATACATCGAGAGCAAACATTCTGCACATCCTTACGCATATGCGGCCAAAAGAAGTGTTCATGCAACAGTTCAAGTGTTTTATGCACACCAAAATGACCCATAAGCCCCCCACTATGAGCTTCACGAACCAGTAATTCCCTAGTGGAACTACGAGGGATGCATAACCTATTTTCCTTAAACAGAAAACCATCCTGTCTAAAGTACTTTTGGAATGCACCAGATTCACATGCTTTATACACATCAGCAAAATCAACATCAAAAGCATACAAATCCTTGAGGTATGCGAAACCTAACAAAGTATGATCAAGAATTGTCAGCATTTCATACCTGCGAGATAGAGCGTCAGCAACTAAATTATCCTTACCTTTCTTATACTTAATAATATAAGGAAAAGATTCAATAAAGTTAACCCATTTTGCATGACGTCTATTTAACTTATTTTGTCCTTTTAAGTGCTTAAGAGACTCATGATCACTATTAACAACAAATTCCTTAGACATCAAATAATGTGACCACGTTTCAAAAGCACGGACAACAGCATAGAGCTCCTTATCATATGTAGGATAATTCAAAGCAGCTCCTTTAAGCTTCTCACTGAAAAAGGCGATAGGCTTTCTTTCCTGCATAAGAACAACGCCAATTCCAACACCTGATGCATCACACATTAGTTCAAACACTTTATCAAAATCAGGTAATGCTAAAACAGGTGCATAAGTGAGATCATACTTTAAACTAGTAAAAGCTTTTTCCTGAGCTGTCCCCCACACAAATGGCGTGTTTTTCTTGCAGAGTTCATTGAGGGGCGCGACTTTAGTGGAGAAATCTTTCACAAACCATCTGTAGAATCCAGCCAATCCATTGAATGACCGAACCTGGGCGGCCGAAGTTGGCTGCGGCCAATCCCTAATGGCCTTCACCTTGATATCATCAACTTTGACACCATCTGCAGAGACTACAAAACCAAGAAAAACAACCTCCGAAACACAAAAGGTACATTTTTGCATCTTGGCATATAACTGATTAGCACGTAATTCAATTAAAACCAAACGAAGATGTTCAACATGCGAATCATAATCTCTGGAATAGATTAAGATATCATCAAAATACACAACAACAAATTTACCTATAAACTTTCTAAGCACATGATTCATTAATCTCATGAAAGTACTAGGTGCATTTGTGAGACCAAAGGGCATGACTAACCACTCATATAAACCAAATTTAGTTTTAAAAGCAGTCTTCCATTCGTCCCCCTCCCTCATGCGAATTTGATGATAGCCCCGTGTTAGATCTATTTTTGTATAAACAGTAGAACCATGCAAATCTTCTAACATGTCATCAAGCCTAGGGATAGGATGCCTATACTTGATTGTTATCTTATTTACTGCTCTACAATCCATACACATTCTCCATGTACCTTCTTTCTTAGGGACTAGAATAACAGGTACAGCACAAGGACTTAGAGATTCCCTTACCTGACCATGCGCCAATAGCTTTTCGATTTGCGCTTGCAGCTCCTTCGTTTCCTCTGGATTTGCTTTGTACGCAGGGCGATTTGGTATAGGCGTGCCAGGGATGAAGTCAATCTGATGTTCAATTCCTCGAAGTGGCGGCAGACCCTGCGGCAACTCGTCTGGAAATACATCAGCAAATTCCTGCAACAAAGAATTGACTTCTGTAGGGATATCCCGAGGGATATCGTCAGGGTTAGCACAGTTATCTTTACAGACTAAAACAAATACATCATTATTGCTGTCTAACACTTTACCTATCTCTCATCTCGTTGCAAAACAACTACTCCTAACTTTGTCCTGATCAGGCTTATCAGAGTTCGCCTGACTACCCTTTACAACAAGTTCTTTCCCCTTACCCTTCGCTTGGCGCCTTTCAGCTTCCCATTGACCGAGTGACTCCTTCATACGAACAGCTTCTGATCACACTTCAGCCGGCGGCATGGGTAGGAACGTGTGGATCTTGCCCTCCTGGCAGACCGAGTAAGTGTTGGCGACCCCATCATGTGTTGCCTTCAAGTTAAAGAGCCATGGTCATCCGAGTAGAATGTGACAAGCCTCCATTGGCAGAACATCACATAAAACCGTGGATTCGAACTTACCGATAGCGTATGGTACGCTCACCTGCTTTGTGACTCTGTAGTCGTCTGAGCTGTCGAGCCATTGAAGCCGATAAGGACGTGGATGATTGATGACAGGGAGGCGCAGCTTGTCCACCATATACTCACTAGCAATATTAGTACAACTCCCTCCATCAATAATCATAACACATAACTTTCCATTTACCTTTGTTCGAGCATGGAAGATGTTTGTCCGCTAGGACGTGTCCGGGACAGCAGCTGTAGTCAGAGTGCGAGTAACCAAGTTCTGAGATGGATCTTCTTCAAGGAACTCGAATTTCTCCACTGGTGCAGACGAAGTGCTGTCAGTCAACTCCTGTGTAGGGTCAACGGTTGGATCTTCTTCATCATCTTCTCAGATGTACTCACCATCTTGGCCCAATAATACCTTCCGATGTTGGGACAGTCACGCATGTAGTGGCCACGGCCTGAGCACTTGTGGCAAGTTACGTTGCTGATGGACTGTCTGGAAGCGGATGGCGTTTTGCTTGGCGTTGAAGAAGAAGAAGTGGCGGCGGCAACAGGGACTATGGCCTTGCGTTCAAACATGATCGGCCTCCTTGCTGGTGGCGAGTAGGTCGGATTCTTGCGCCAGGCTGGTGGGGCGCTGGTAGGTGTCCGGACTTCAGATACTCCTCCATAACCCGAGCCTTGTGCAGCATGTCTGTCAGCATCGTAGCATTCTGCAATTCAACAGCTAAAGCAATACCCCTGTTTAAACCACTAAGAAAACGAGCCATAGATGCGGGCTCATCTTCCTGTACATTAGCCCTAAGTTTTGCCATCTCTAATTTTCTATAGTACTCATCTACAGACATAGAACATTGTACAAGAGTATGTAATTTCCTATACAATTCTCTAAAATAGTAATCAGGTACAAAAGTTCTACGCATTAAAGTAGTCAAATCAAACCAAGAGAGAGGCGGTGCGCGGGCACGCATTGGTCGCGTATTCCTGCGCTGGTCCTGCTGTTGATTCCACCAGATTAGGGCATAGTCGGTGAAATGGACCACTGCAAGTTGGACTTTCTTGTGTTCCGGGATCGCATGAAGTTAAAAAATGCGCTCCATCTTCATCTCCCAGTCGAGATAGTCCTCTGGATTCGTGCCTCCGGCAAAGGGCGGAACGGTTGTCTTGCACTGACTGAGGCCTGCGAAAGGCTGGTCTGCGGCGTTGGTGCCTGGGCCGGCAACATCGTCGTCTGAATCTGTGCGCCTCTGTTCCCGTTCAGTCCTGAGGTCGGCGACTTCCTCCGTGAGTGTAGCGAATCGCGCGGAGAGTTGCACAATCGCAGCCAGAATTTGCTCATTCCCCAGAGGGTTAGAGCACTACCACCTGACATTGGTAAAAGAAGCGAAAACCTGTCTGCTAAGAACAAGAAAAGTGAGAAATAACCTTACTCCCTTGTTCCCCCAAGTGTTTCCCACCTAACAGCTACACACAAACCCCGTGTATCGCTCTAGGGTGGCGCCCTGTATAATATGAACACTCAAGCCTTTTACCTCTCTACCTCCCGGTATTGATAAATGTATCAGGTAAGCAGCAATTCACACAAAAGCAATGACACTTAAGAAAGAAGCAAAAAGTTTCGCAAAAACCACACTTGGTTCTGTTTTGAAACAAAATCTTTTCGCAAAACGATATTTTGTAATATAGTTCAGATATGAAGTACACAACAGGAAATTTCGGGGTTAAGCCCTCAAATTTCAGAAAAGATGAGTGTGCACGATGACAAAATCCAAACTATAATTAAAGAGCAAATGTCTAGGTAGCACGAAAAGATACTAGGCAATAGAAAGCAGGGTAATTCAAAATTGAATAGAATCAAAGAAAATAAGCAGAGTTGAAACGACTTCAGGAAAGTCCTAAAACTACCCAAAGAAGTGATCACCCACACAATAGGTAATCAAGAAACCAATCCCCACAAATTATCAATTTTTCTAATATGCAAAACAGTACCAAATTTGCGAAATTAATACCCCCTAGTGGCCGAAAACAGTACCAACTTTAGCAATATGCGATTTTTCAAGAAACGAAAACCCTAGGGCTAGCAAATTCAATTTTTGATTCACTAACCTAATCCCAGGGATAATCTTAGCAGCACAAGGATACAAAATCAAGAATTCACTCTATTTTCAAGAATTCGAAAGAAAGTATCCAAAACTAGATCAGGCAATTTTACAATGCGCAAACAAGTGAGTTGCTTAACATCAACCGCAAAACTCACAATTTTCCAACAAAATCAGCACAAAAGAAGGGTAGAAAAGTGTCGCAAAAGGCCCAGCAATTAACAACTGAAAACCCGAAACCCTAGCCAAAAATCCGAGTACTAGTTTGAAATTTAAGGCCCGATTTTCGGTTTATGAAATATCAGCAAGGGTTATGATTTAATGAAAAGAATGTTCGGCCTTTAAAGATGGAAAAAAAGTACCAAAATCAAAAAATTCAAAAGCTTGAAGAAAAAAAAAAATTTTCCCCCAAGAAGATGAGTTCAATTCCAAGAATTTCAAGAATAATCAAGACTAACAAGGAAAAGAAAACACCTGGAAAGGATTTGATCGGTTGATCTCCTCCGGTCACGAAACCACTCCTTAGCTCTGATACCAATTGATGTGGACGGTTGTAGACATGCGGATAATGTTGCCAAGGACCTTGTGATTAAGGGACAAGCTCTTACAAAACCTTCAACTCACGTTCGGATTTGATAAAACAAAGGAAAAACTATCCTGACCAACTTGTTTATAAATTCGAACCAAGTGCAAGAAAGAGGTGTGAAACATGCGAATAACTAGGCAGAGCAAGAACCTAATTAGCTAAGTTTCATGCAATTATGTAAACTACGACATGCAAATACATAAAGCAATAAAGGGAGGTACTTCAAACACTAAGTTTTTGATCTGAAATACTCTAAATATTATTGAAGTTTTGGCCCCTATTTATAGTTGTAAGGGCAGCCGAAAAAAGGTACAAAGTAGAAGAAGGAAAGAATTAGAATTGGAAATTAACCAAGAGGTTAATTTCTTTTACAATTACCAAACCCGGAAAGAAGTAGGAATGGTAAGAAAAGGCAACAAAAATTCGGTCACCTCATAATGGGTGATTGCCGAAATTACAAGTACCAAAACAAGAAGGAAAGCTAATTAGAAAACAAGTAGGAAAAGAATAAAAGTCCTACTCCCAAAAAGAATAAGGTAACCCTTTTTGGAAACTAACTTAAAAATAAAATAACTTAATTAAAAATCTGAAAATAATCCCTAAAACCGTGTGGCTTCTCCTTGGGCTGGCCGTGTGGGCTTTCTCCTTGGATGGGCCGTGCGGCTTCCCTTGTGGACTCCTTGGGCTGGCCGAAAACTTGTGGGCTGGTCCATGAGTTTTGGGTCGGCCCAAATTGTAGGGAACTTTATCAATTTGTTTCTCTTAAGTCCAAGAACCTCCCGGCATCTTCAAGACTTCAAGAAACAGCCTTCTTCTTTATTAGGATTTAATGATTTGCGTTTCTTCTTCAAAGATTTGTAGAAGATTCGCAATTTGCACATTTCCTCCATTTTCCTCCAAGGCGTGGGCTTCTACAATTAACTGATCATCTTGATGGCAAGCTTGAACAAGGTTGTTGAGAGCTTCTCACACCTTCTTCGCTCTGCTTCTGGTCATTGGCCCAGTTAGGTCTACAAGTGGATCCCTCTGGTATGGGCTTGGATCCTGAAGCATTGTCGGGCCTCGATGTAGAACTCGAACCTCCTCCTCAGCTTCACTCTAATCACTTGTAGGTTGACTGGTTGCGTGTTGACTTTGGATGCCCGCATCATATAGTTTTATAAGAGGATCATTGGTAATTCACTCCAAGTGATTTTAATTGGCTACTTCTTCTTTTTTCTCCCCCAGATGGTGGGAAAATTGACTCATCAAAATGACAATCAGTAA
This sequence comes from Leptodermis oblonga, assembly GCA_016801395.1. Taxonomy (NCBI): domain Eukaryota; kingdom Viridiplantae; phylum Streptophyta; class Magnoliopsida; order Gentianales; family Rubiaceae; genus Leptodermis; species Leptodermis oblonga. The sequence continues at coordinate 26,405,481 of CM028751.1, forward strand.
AATGAGTAGTGTACAAATCTCCAACTTTAGTCTCAAGAATTTTATAGTAGAGAATTCATGCCCAACATATATTTCTATCCTTTTGTGAGGTCTCATCTTTGTGTGTTGTGGTGGAGCAATTATAATATAAGTCGTACATTCAGAAAATTATCAGATAAGAAATATTTTAGTCTCTGACCAAAACCATTTGTTAGGGAGAGAATTCATTACAATTTATTGGCCTAATACGAACAAATATCGCAACATGCAATACAGCATGCCCCCAAATATATATTGGGAGTCCCATTCTAAAAAATAATGGTCATGTAAATAAATTAATGCATATAATGAAACGATTTTACTAGACCGTTTCTTATGTGAATATAAACAACATGATATTTCACACTTATCCCAAATACATGCAATAATTATTTAAATAGTAAAAAAATTCATAACTGAATTATCTTTGCAAGTAATTTTGCAAACTCTATTTTGCGATTTTTTTAATAATAAACGTAATGTGACAATTTGTTTGATGCATCAATCAAAATTATAAAATACCTAAATGGTCTATACGGTGGGTGAAAAAGCCCACAAATATATCGCCATATATATGTTCTTTTAGTGCAGGAGATTCGGTACAAATTTTCACAAGTAATGACTTTACAATCAATTTGTCTTGAGAACAAGCATTGCATGAGAATTCATTGGATTGAAGAATATTCCGGCCCCACAGGAATTCTCTATTTATTTGCATCATTATAGAACTGAGATGGTTTAACTAGCCGTGCCATAATAAACTCATTAGTAAACTTCTGGTTTGCTGTTGCATAAATTTTAATTGTAGTAATATAGGTGCAGTACACCGTGGAGGAATAAGAAGGTAATTTTTTCAGTAAAAATTTCTTTTCAGAAATATGACTTGTAATGTACAAGTATTTATCATCACCTTAATTTTTTTTTTATTAGCAATATGATATCCATTTTGGCGAATATCATTGGAGAACTCTATAGATTTTATAAAAATTCTGAAAAAAAATAATGCATCAATAGTGCAATATTTTGTTCCTCCGAAGTAAAATTCTAGTTGCTCTTCTGGAGTAGGGATGGCCACGATTTCGGAACCGCCTGTTACGATTCATGAATCAGTGGAACCGGAACCGGAACCTTGGGGGGACGGTTCCGTGCCGGTTCCAGAACCGCTGGTTCCCGTTTCAGTTCCGGTTCTGTCACGGTTCCCGTTCCGATTCCAATCTTTTCCGTTTATTTAACAATTTTTTTCGTTTATTTAAAAATTTTAACTTATAAATGTTATTTTATTTTGACTCAATTAATAACTTAATTATTTATAAATAATTAAAATTACAAAAATAAAATAAAATCTGTAGCGACGGTACATATATTTAAACAATTAAATGATTTATATAATAAAAGATACAAAAATAAATTGTGAAAAAATATACAGAAAGATGAATAATACCTCAATATATTATTTTAAAAATAATCAAGAGAGTGATGCTTTTTTATAAATCGTGAGAAATCAGAGTTTGACTTTGAAGCATTGAAACTTTTACAAAATAAATACATTTTGAATATTCAATATAATTTATCTTCATGATCTTCATCATTTGCGAAAGTTACAGTTGGATCTAATTTAATTTAATAATTAATTAATTTTAATTTAATTTAATGCTTATTTATATTAGATTAATAATATATTAAAAGTATACTATTAGTTTATATTATTATAATATATATTTAAAAATAATTTACATATATTATATGTTAAACATATAATATAATTATAATTATAAGAAAGAAGTTCAAAAAAAGTAAATAGTTGAAGTGGTTAATCAACTTTGTTTAAAACCTTTCAATTCTAGCAAAGGATTGCGTGTTCGAATCTGTGCAAGAGCAATGAAAAAATTATTATTTTTATGGTTCTCACATGAGAACCGAAGGGTTGGAACCAGCGGCTTCGACCCGCTGGTTCCCGGTTCTCAGACAAGAGGAACCGGAACCTTAACAGCCAGAGGCGGGACTGGTTCCAGTTCTTAAACCAGGAGCCACGGTTCTGGTTTCGGTTCCAAAATCTGCGGTCCGGTTCTGAGTCGGTTCCGGTTCGACCAGAACCTTGGCCATCTCTATTCTGGAGCTTTCAATAGTTTGTACCCATATATAGTACTAACAGTAATTTATCTCATTATTATATAAGAGCATTATTAGTAATTTATCTCATATAAAAGAAGAATTTGTTGTAGCAATGTCTTCTGGACATAACGTTTTATTATTGGCAATTGGAAATTCTATTTCCATCACAAATCAAAATTTGAAATAATATATTTATTTCAGTACAATACTTATAAATCATAAGTGGTGTGCATAAAAGTAGTCAGATCAATTCGGCCTGGCCAAATAGGCAAAAGAAAACATAAATAGCAAGAAGACAAAAGTATAAAGGGCCCAAATCTCTAATTAGGTCGGAAGGTAGCTTGGTTAAGTTGAGTTAAGGAAGTAATTTAGGTCAGTAGCAATCAAGACAGCCGACCCCAGGATATTTAGGTCAGAATAGCGGAAATAATGACATGATAGCTAGGCAATATTAGGGGCCGGGAATCTGGTTTAAATGTATGTAGGAGTTACGCACAGTAGTAATGGCAAAGAAGCCAAATCCTAGCCATAATTACAAGGGCATTCAAGTCACCATAAATAAGGGAGTGGTTAAGGATACAACTCAGCATGGCACAACGAACATATCAAGGTGATGCTATAAATACTTAGTGATCAGACTCAATCAGGTACACAATTTCTTTTAAGCTTAAGCTCTTGGTCAATACAGTTTTGATTCCTATATTGTGCTAACTTGAGCGTCGAGTGGAACAGGGGGGATAGCCCCGCTTGCTTCTTGTTTCTTGCTCCTATTACTAGATTCTTCAAGAAGCTGCTGAGCCGACCTCTTGCTTCTTAGATCCGAGCTCTACCATTACTCATCCGAGCTCCCGAGCTTGGATCCGGGCTACCAATTTGTAGATCCAAGTTATACCTTCAAGTTCTTCTTCATCTAACCGAAGCATCTAGACTCGGACATTTTGCGTCACATCAACTGGCGCCGACTGTGGGGAATAGACACACTTAAAATGAAGATTGGAGTGGAGTTCAGTAGGGTGATCGACCTCCAATCGAAGAATACTGTGCTTTATAAGGAAAACCAAGAGCTCGATACCAAGGCCAGCCAGTGGGAGACAAAAGTGCTGGGCTTAGAGGTGGAGGTCGAGAACCTGAAGAAGGCGAATGCCGATCTGAAAGAGAAGAACGCCGACCTGACAAGGGCTTTGGCGGAAGAAAAGGAAAAGTCGGCAGGGTTGCTGAGCCCATCGGAAGCGAAAGAAGCGCATCAAATTGCCCTGAAAGCCTTCAAAGAGGGGCCTTTGCTGGAGCTGATGAACTGGTATTTTATGGAGCTGATCCAATGCAGCTATACACTGTGCTGGGACATAGCAAGAGGCCCCTAGTCAGTGGATGGTCTCCCCGAAGAATCCTTAGCTCACACCTCCTTGCTGGCTCCTGGTCGGGATCCCTATGACCTGATTGATGAGGTCAAACTAGAGTGTCAGGACGCCGGCATTCCCTTGCCAGAGAATGTAGAGGAAGAAGAACCCGCGGGTGACCTGATCAGCCCTGTTGAACAAGAAGCGACCTCCCAAGCTCCTCCGGCCCGACTTTGAATTGTACTTAACTTATTTAAACAATTTTTTCTAGATTTTTTAGATGTTCTCAGATTTTCTTCTATTGGGCCGGCAAATGGGTTTTCCGGCATAACTTTCTTGAATTGGTGTTTTAACCCCGGCCTTGCTCGTTATGGACTTGGTTCCACCTTGCTATCTAGACATAATATTTTCTTAAGTGTGCTGCATTCCAAGCTCTTGGAACTAACTGCCCTTGTAAATCTTCTAACACGCTACCTATAGGTCGTGCTTCGATCACTCGGTAGGGCCTCTCCCAATTAGTTACTAACTTGCCTTAATCCTGTGGTTTACTGATAGCCCAGTTTCATAAAACTAAGTCTCCCGGTATGAAGGCTAGATGTCTGACCTGGGCGTCAAAGTGTTGCCGAACTAAATTTTTATAATTTATTTGGTGTACGTAGCCTGTATCCCTAACTTCTTCCAATAAATCCAAACTAAGTTCCAAGTTTTCCTGATTTTGATCTCTTCAAAGTGCATGACCCGAGGTGCATTATTCTATACTTCTGGGGGTATGACTGCGTTCACCCAAAAGGCTAATTCAAAAGGAGTCTTTCCCGTAGCGGACTTAGGTGTGATTCGGTGACACCACAATACATGAGGTAGCTGCTCCACCCAATTTTTGCCCTTATCTTCTAGCCTGGTTTTTAACCCACGTAACAAGGTCCGATTCATGAGCTCCACTTGCCCATTTGCTGGAGGATGAGCCACAGATGCAAAACGTTGAGTGATACCTAACTTAGTACATAATGCTACGAATTCCTTGGATTCAAACTGAGTCCCATGATCCGAGATAACCAAATTAGGTATGCCAAACCGACAGATGACTTGTCTCCATAAGAACTGAGCTACAGTTCATCCTGTAATATTCGTCAATGCCTCGGCTTCCACCCACTTAGTAAAATAATCTATGGCCACAACTAAATACTGACAAAGACCGACCTTAGGAAATGGACCCATAAGATATATCCCCCATTCTGCAAAAGGCCAAGGTGCTATTATCCCTGTGAAACTGGATGCCGACAACCTATGAATGGGTGCATTATACTAACAACTAGAACAGTGTCGAACATATTCAGTCGCTTCATGAAATAATCGGGGCCAATAAAACCCAGCCCCAACCACTTTTTTTGCCAAATTTCGAACCCCCATATGGGACTCACAATCCCCCTCATGTACCTCCCGAAGCACGTTTACCGCCTCCCCTGGACCCAAGCACTTTAATAATGTCATAAAAAAACCCCTTTTGTATAAATCATCCCCAACTATCTGATAACGCTCGGCCTTTCTTCGTATTCGCTGTGCTTCTTTTCGTTAATCTGGTAAAGTACCGCTTTGCAAATACTACCATAGAGGAAACCTCCAATCCTAACCTTCAAATATGGGCAAGATTATTAACTTGGCCGTACTCCTAGTTTGTACCTCTTCTACCAGAACACTCTTAGTTAGATGAGAGAAAACTAAGGAAGCCAACTTAGATAATGCATCTGCATTCGTGTTTCTGCCCTGCGGAACCCGCTCTATTGCCCATTTTGAAAAAAATTGTAGCTATTCTTGTACCAATGCCAAGTATTCCTCCATCTGCCTATCTTTAGCCTTATACTCTCCCAAAATTTGTTTGACAACCAACTGCGAGTCTGAACAAATTTTCACATGACGTACCCTCATCTTACGAGCTAATTTTAGGCCGGCCAACAGGGCCTTGTATTCTGTCTCATTATTGGTGGCTGGGAAACAAAACCGTAAAGCATAAGTGTACACTTTCCCTGACGGGCTAATGAAGACGAGCCCAGCGCCCGACCCCGACTGACTGGAAGCACTATCCACATAGAGTACCCATGAATCATCGCCTTGGGCAAGGGTTAAAGGGAGGTCAGTTTCCTGTGATGAAATAGGTGAAGCCTCCTGAATGTTGAATATTCCCTCGGCTATGAAATCTGCTGACACTTCACCTAGCTCAATGGCCCATTTGGTGAGACGACCTGAAACATCGGCTTTTTGCAAGACTGCCTTAAGAGGTGCATTAGTATAAACAGTGACCGGATGAGCATCAAAGTAAGATCAGAGACGCCGTGTAGAATGAACTAAAGCCAAAACTAATTTCTCCAAGCTGGAATAATTCTTCTCTGCAGCTTTTGTCCGTGAGAAATGATGTTTTTCCTTCATCTTCCTTAGCCATGAAGATTTGGTGGTAGCCCTTGTACGCATCCAAGAAATTAAGAAAGCGAAACCCAGCTATGGCAATAACCAGAATATCGATTAAAGGCAGGGGGAACCAATCCTTGGGGTAGGCTTTGTTCAGGTTGGTGAAGTCGATGCACATGCGCCAAGTGGGTGCCATCTGGCTTGGGAACTAACACCGGGTTAGCTAGCCATTCCAGGTAATCCACCTCTCGAATAATACATACTTCCAATAAAGCGTTGACTTCAATATCCATATATTTACTACGTTCTCCTCCAAAATTTCATTTTCGCTGACGAACCGGCCGACCTATGGCTGGCATCAATGGATAACCTATGTTCAATGATGTTTCGAGAAATACCGGGCATATCTTATGGACCCCAAGCAAAGACCTCTGCAAACTCAAGCAATAGGTTAAGTAAATCATGTTCTAATTGGGGAGATAAATTAGCTCCTACCTTGATTACCTTATTTGGGTCGGCAGCTAGGGGAAAAACTTTAACCTCAGCCCCACCCTCAATGAATAGGTCTAAATGACCTTTAGGATCTTCCAAGTCAGTGATATTGATGATATGAGAGGTACTACCTCCAAGAGTGGCTGGTGGAGCTCGGGATGCGAGGGTCGGTGGAACCACCAGAACAACTGGCAAACTGGAATTCACCGGTACTTGTACTCTTAGAGAAGCTGTATAACATTGCTTAGCCTATTTGACATCACAACCAAGAGAGGCAACGCCATCCATGGTAGGAAATTTTAAAAGCATATGTATGGTAGAAGCAATGGCTTGAAACTGATTTAGCCCTGGCTGACCTAAGTATATATTATATGGTGATGGCTCATCTATGACCACAAAATCTATAGTTTTTGTACGTTTTAACTGACCAGCTATCAAGGTGACGGGTATGCTTAACTGCCTTGTAGGAATAACATGGTAATTGCCAAAGCCAATCAAGGGTGTACGCACCGGATTTAGCCGGGCCTTATGCAATTGACAAGTCAGCCTGCTAATGCCTTTGTAGTAATTATATTACTAGAGCTACCAATATCTAATAGCGTCCTACGTACTTGAAAATTAGAAATGTAACAATCGATAACTAGGGGATCATCAAAGGTAATGACCGAGGCCATAGGGTCTGCTTTACGTTTACCTAGGATGCTCTCCCTTTGATGATATACCTATTTTCTTTAACGGTTGGAGTCACTGGGTCGGCCCTCTAGCTATGGTATTTACGACTCCAGCTATGGTTAGGTCGGCACCACCAGGTGCCTGCGAGCCCCGGGATTGGGCTGTGAACACTCCCGAGCGAAATGACTATGCTCTCCACACCTGTAACATCCTGTAGGTCGTTCCCACCTTGCCGAGACTGTAGGCGAACGCAATGAAGCCACTTGGGTATACTGAGGTAACTTTCCAGATTTGATAAGTTTCGCTATCTCGGAGGCTAAATCCCTGCAATCATTAGTGTTATGACCAATATGCTTGTGATAATTACAATACCTACTGGGGTTGAACCAATCTGTGGGCCCTGATATGGGACGAGCTGGAGGCAGTAACCCTTGATGCTGAATGGCCGAATATATGTCTGCCGATGGCATGGAAAATGGCTCGATCACCTGCAAAGCATTAATACAGACCCAACCCTTGGACCAGTGTTAGTAGTACCTACAAATTTTTGCCTCTTCCTCCCCCCCCCACCCCATCCCCACCCCCTTGGGTTAGGCATTGAGGAAGAAGCCTTCCGCTTACCATAAACATCAAAAAGTTCCTTTTATCGTTCCTGTTTAATTACCGTGGCATCCTCAATAATAGCAAAATTAGTAGCAGTAACCAATATTTCAAAGTAAGAATGTGGGGGTCTAATAGCTAACCCAGTAGCTAAAGGTCCCCACCATAACCCATTCATAAATAATCCCATCATAGGTCTATCGTCTTTTTCATGGCATTGGTTAGACTCTACATTAAACCGATTTATATAGGGATGCAACCCTTCCCCATCCTTTGAGTTATTTTCATTAAATGGGAAATAGGCTTAGACAAGATTTTATTATCCATAAAACTAGCTAGAAACAAATCTCCAAATTGATCTAACGAATGAATAGAATTACTGGGCATAGTACAATACTAATTAATGGCCTGACCTTTGAGGGTGAGATGAAACGTCATGCAGCGATTAGCGTCAGATAGATTAGCAGCATCCATCACATTCATAGACTGCATCCAATGAGCCATTGGGTCGGTAGTACCATCATATTTGTCAACCTTACCTAGACCTTTGTAGCCTGGTGGGACTGGAGCTACTTGGATTTCCCAGCCAAATGGATAAGAAACACGTGAAGTGGGCCCAACCCATCCCTGTTGAGCATATCCAGATCCTGGCATGATTGACTAATCGGACTGGACGTATCCCATCTGACCCGATTGATACCCTCCCATTCCAGGATAACTAAGTAACCCCCCAGCTGCTAGACCTTTTATACCAATCCCAGTATTATAGCTTGGATTGAATAAGGGAGGATACCCAGTAGGAGGCTGCACAGCCAGGCTTGTGCCCATACTATAATGCTAAAATTGAGCTTGATTTGACGAGACTATGGATCCGGGATACTCTGACTGACTTCCCTTAGGACCAGGCTGACCTAACTGACCCAACTGCTGACCTAACAGAGCCCCTACCCCCTCCAAAAAAAGGGAAAGGCAAACCTGATGCAACAGGGTAGTTATTAGGCGGAGCAACAAGGATCGTGAAACCCAGAAAGGTAAGAGGAACTTGGGAATGGGCTAGGGTGGTGTAAATAGGAGGAGCGGCAGAAAAAGTGGGGTAAGCCCAACCAGGATAAAGAGGACACCTAGAAACCAAACCAGGGAAACCGGACGGAGGAGATAGGCAGGAGGTTGGACCAGCTAGTGTGTTGGCTAGGGATTGAAACTACTGTGGCTCCCACCACCGTTACTTTGCTTGTTACCACGATTGCGGCTACATCTTCTACTTTAGTGGTTTCCACCACCATGTCTTTAACACCTCAGTAAGAACAGGCTGAGCGAGAGAAGTTTTATCGCCTATTTCCTCAGTCAGCCTTTTTTGTCTTTCCTTTTTGTAACTCTATGAAAGGATATCTAAGGCTACAGTTCTCTTTGCAGTGGCCCTATAGTTGATTCCAACCTATATCAAAAGTATTTAGCAGTTAGTATGTAAAGTAGTAAAAGATAGTTCAGGTATTAGCATTGAAGTTCAGACTTTACCCGTTTAATGTGAGTGGCAAGGAGGGCTACTTGTTGGCTAATGCTCCGGGCCAAGTCGTTTAGATGTTCAAGTTTCATCTGGTTGCTTGCTTTGACGATCTCCCAAAAAGAATTGTGGGAATCATTTACGATTTGGAGTAAGGCATGACATCTCTGAACTGGGGCTCGGATAAGTGAGGCTGGTAAATTGACTGGGCTAGGGAGGCCAATTTTTCCTCCAAATATTTAAAATGTTCATTCTCTCTTTCGTCGAGGAGTCCAGGGGCCCCAGCAGCTCATCGGGGCTGGAAACTTCAGCCCCGAAGGTCGGACCTATCAGCAGGGAAAGGTCGGGATTCATCTAAGGAGCTTTGACTTTTTTGGCCGCTTGAATCTCTCAGGAGGTCGGTCGGTTTTTCTTAGAGGCGAGAGGAATTAAGGCATCAACCGGGGGGGGGGGGGGGTCAGCACCTTCTCCCTCTTGAGTTAGATCAATTTCGTAGGGGTTTTTGGGTTGACCCCGAGGTTGTCGACATATGCCAGTTAGATTTTCGTTTCCAACCAAAGCCACTGAAGCCACCTGCAAAGTGAGACATTCAGACATCAGGAAAACCGACCTAAAAAATAATAAATCTATAGTTAAAGATCAAGGGCAGGTTATTACATTCACTCTCAACATCGGGGGCTTGGCTTAGCCCAGCCCAGACAAGAAAGCCTTTGGAAGGATATTTGGCTGAGTATTTCTGTGTCTGGGTTAAAGAATCTAGCATCTTGTACTGAGACATTACTATGGGGTTAGATTTGTCTCGAACTTGACTTGACGGCATGATTAACTCCACCCATCGGTAAGAGAGATTGGCTTTATCAGCCTTCACCATAAAGAAGCAAGATTTCCAGTTCTTTATGGCATCTGGGAAGTCGGTTATAAGGATATGACCGTTCCTTCATTTTTGCAAAAAGACCCAGCTCGGTCCAAGGGGATATTGACGGATAGTATAGAATTGGAGCAGCAGATCTATGGAAGGTTAGATTTTCACATCGGAACAAACACACAAGAAACCAATTAAGAATCTAAAAGCATTGGGCACAAATTGGCTCAGCCCAATCTGGAAATGGTCGCATAGCTCGGCAAAGAAGGTCGGTACAGGGAATCTAAGTCTAGACTTAATGTGTTGCTCATAGACGGCAACCCAACCGTTGGAGATAGTATTAATATGTTCTTCAGCTGTGGGCAATCAGGTGGGGATAGCCGGGTCAAGATAATGGGCTAGCTTTAGGGCTTCCAATTCTTCTAGAGTTATTTAAGAAACTATTTCATCGGGGTAAAATCTAAGAAGGACCGTCTCCACCATGTCTGCCGGAGGAATACAGGTGCGTCAGAATCCGATAGGATTTCGCAATCCAGGAGGCTAGAAGATCCTACAGCTAAGTCCAAATTACTTGCTAAGGGTGTGTTAGAAGGGGAACATTTAGCAAATCTTTGAAGGTTATGTTAGTCGAAACAGAATCATGCATGGCCCTCGCCAGAGATCTAAGCCTGACCGGCAATTGGGTTATAGTACCCTCGGAACTAAAATAGTGAGAGGGAGAGGGAGGGACAGACTGACCTGCGGAGGGGTTCAAAGGAGGAAGGCCGGTGCTGGAACTTCTTTCTTTAGCCATTATGTTCTGTAAGTCGACAGGGTAGCCGCGGCGGTGTCGGCAGCAGGAACACAAGACAAAAAAAATGGGGCTAAAGAGAAAAGGGCAAAATCAAGCAAGCAGAAGTTGTGAACGCATAAAGGAAAAAATGAAGGAGGATTAGAGGCTTTAAAGTAGGCAAAATACGGCAGTGAAGTAATTGTGGAAGTTGAAGCGAAATAGGAAACAGCCGGTTTAATTAAGGGAAGCCTTCTCGAGAATTAAGGCAATGTGAGGAGTGGTAACGTGCGCATCAAAGATCGTGGTACCATCATTAAGTTGGCAGAGAAACGTACCTATCTTTTCATGTCCCATCCACAGACAGCTCGAACTCAAATCTGCTGGGTCGGAATGCAAAGGTATGCATTTATTAAAAGTTTTCATTTTATGTGGGTCGGTCAAATTCTTTTTTAGTTATGATAACCAGCAGGTCGGGATAGTTTAAACACTCTTGGTTTGCTTGGGTTGGGGAAAGAATTCCAGAAGTTGGATATGAATCAGCTAGGTACATAGTGAATACATAAGTCACAGCCTTAGTTATTCTCTAAGGGGCAGGAAGGGTCATACAAACTAAAAAAAAAAAAAAAATGCTGAGTCTGGGTCTAAGGTCAGTAGGTGTATAGCAGGGTAAGTATCATGTTTTAGCTCAGTAAAACACAATACTAGGGGGGCTTGTTGGTGTGCATAAAAGTAGTCAGATCCATTGGGCCTGGCCCAATAGGCAAAAGAGAACATAAATAGCAAGAAAGCAAAAGTATAAAGGGCCCAAATCTCTAATTAGGTCGGAAGGTAGCTTAGTTAATCTGCGTTAAGGAAGTAATTTAGGTCAGTAGCAATCAAGACAACCAAGCCCGGGATATTTAGGTCGGAATAGCGGTAATAATGACATGACAGCTAGGCTATATTAGGGGCACGGAATCTGGTTTAAATGTATGCAGGAGTTACGCAAAGTAGTAATGACAAAGGAGCCAAATCCGAGCCATAATTACAAGGGCATTAAAGTCACCATAAATAAGGGAGCGGTTAAGGATACAGCTCAGCATGGCACAACGAACATATCAAGGTGAGGCTATAAATACTCAGTGATTAGGCTCAATCAGGTACGCAATTTCTTTTAAGCTTAAGCTCTTGGTCAATACAGTTTTGCTTCCTATATTGTGCTAACTTGAGCGTCGGAGTAGAACAGGGGGGATAGCCCTGCTTGCTTCTTGTTTCTTGCTCCTGTTACTAGATTTTTCAAGAAGACTGCTGAGCCGAGCTCATGCTTCTTAGATCCGAGCTCCGCCATCACTCATTCGAGCTCCCGAGCTCAGATCCGACGTCCGCTCTTATTCATCTGGGCTACCAATTTGCAGATCCAAGCTATACCTTCAAGTTCTTCTTCATCAAACTAAAGCATTCATACCCGGATATTTTGCGTCACATCAATAAGATATAGGAAAACCATAAATTAACAACAAGTATAATATTTGAAAACATCAAATTAAAATTAATTAATCAAAATAAATAAAGTAAAAAATTTATTTTTAAACATTTACAATATTATCACCTTCAGGGTGCATAATAAAAAATTAATTCCACAACATCATTACAGATAAAAGTTGGCTTTATCTTTTACTTTTTTTTCTTTAATTTTTGATAGGCAATAGCTATATATTTTGCTGTACGACCTTTCATGCCACAATGATAACATTTGTTATTTAAATTTCATCTTTTACTTTCATCTTTCTTGTCACAACTCTTCCACTTTATGTGATGTTATGATTGTGCACTTCTAGTGTATGAGTAGTCACTATTCTTCCACTTCTAGTGGTGAATTCAAAACATTTAAATAATCTTGATTACAACATTTATCATAAAATTCGCACCCATGACTGCAAATATATGCATTATATGAATGCAAAACGATCACATTTACTTCAAGAAATGAGATATTTATATATTATAGGAGATTTATGATTACAACATATACTTCGAAAAATTGATTATTTCACGCATAATAGGGGTGCATAGCTCTCACATTTACTTCACAAAATGGAGCAGCTTTATTGAACGAAACTCGTGAGTTTCCAAAAAACTCATTATATATATAAATATATATCAAATATAATAATCAAATAATCTCTATTTCAAATTTGTCGACCGGACAAATTGATACTTTGCAATAAGTGATCATATATCTCTCTTTCAAATTTGTCAACAGGACAAATTGATATTTTACATTAAAGTGCCCAAATTTCAGCACTACTATTTCAATTATATTTTTTAACTATGTTAGAAAATACATACATATGTAAAACATCAAAATATCTATAGGAGCAAGATCTCCTATACATAATGAAACAAGCATATAAAATATCAAAACAATATATCCAATTACGGTTGAGACTTTCATGAGTGAAAACTATTCTAGTTAGTATAGGAGCAAGTTCTCCAAACTCCATAATAATAGTTTGATTCACCAAAATTAACAAATTGGAAATATAACACAGAGTGTAATATTTTATGTCTCGCAGTTGTGTGAATCATGGAGATATACATACATATATATATATATATATATATATACATATATGTGTGTGCGCGCGCGCGCGTGTGTGTGTGGATATTATATATAATAAAATAAATACGTACCTCAAAATTGCGCAATCATTAAAGATACCTCATACCAAATCATCATATAAATTTGAGCCTCTAGTAATTGCATAGCACTACCACTTCTCCTTGTCAATCAACCAATCTCAATGGCTAGAGTCTTGTGCTGATAACGTGTATAAAATTACTACTATAATACAACTATAAAAGTATGTAGTAGATAAATAAATAAAAGAATAATATGGGAATAAAAGACGAGAGAGAAATATAGATAAGCCTTTGTTCATCCATTTATTCATCATCTTCCTCTATACATATGCCCCTATATATAGGCTTACATTTCTTCTCATTAATTTACAATCTCAAGAGTCATATATTAACTACATGCAATATTAAGGGGGATCATGGGTAGATAAAGAACCATAGAGTAATTGGGTAGTGGGAGGAGAAAAGACATTCATATTATATTCATAACACATGAAAGTTTAATGTAATTAAGCTTGTAAAATTATTGGGACACTCTTGCACAACGGTCATATAGTGCAGTGTTTGCTCAATATATTGGATTATTAAATTTTTAGTTTTTTGACTTTTACATTAAATTCTCTTTGCTATAAGCTATTTAGATGAGCATCAGTTAAGTGAGAAAACCACATAAATAACAAAAATAATCATGATTGATTAATGAATATCTAAAAATCCCCAATTATATATATAGGCGTTGACACTCTTTTTGTCTGAGCAAACGGACGGTCTTGAGAAAAGTGTTAAATTGACATGTCAACATAACCTTCGCTCATCTTTGCCTTGTTTTTTCACATATCAATTTGCTTGTCGAGTTCATAGGTGTCGGCATCCCTTACATTTGGGCAAATAGATGACATTTCCTACATTAACACTCTGTTTGCCAAGACATTAAATTTGGGGCAAAGGGAGCAGCAATTTACGGCAGGGGCAGAAAAATTTTACTACCAATATTACCCTAAACTATGGAGGACTCTGCCAGTGTATAGATGGTATCAAGTTGGAGAAGAGACATTTACTATTAAGAGATAAATAATTGAAAAAAGGTTAATAGAAATATTTAAAACATGTGTTAGTTGATGCAGCTAATGCCCATAATAATGCAAGAACCCACCTTGATGGTTTTCAAAATTAAAGACAGAGTTCGCCACAGGTGTTACAAGCACGCGGGTGTGAAGCGGAAGTTGTCTACGCACCCTTTTAATGGCGGTTTTGGGTGTGACACGCTACCTTTTGAAATAAGGTTTAGTTTTTCGTGGACATGATTAGTCATCGAGTTCATTAAATAAATGCAACTCTCTTTAATTAATTGAGTGGTACACCCAATTAAATGAAGAGGTTATGAAGGCACTGTATATGTCATCAAGTTTAAGGAAACTAACAAAAGATTGTGTGACTGAAATAACAAATGTCATTCTTAAATATATTGAGGACAGTACTTTCTCTTCTTGTTGACAAGTCATCTAGTAACATTACAGCCCAAGAGAAAACGTGAGTAGTTTTTGTAGGATATACACAAAATAATAATATAGAGATTAACACATAACAAAATAAAAGTTTCTTTGTAATAAACGAAACAACATAGCCTAGCCAAAAGGCTTTAAAACACGGAGCGAGGCTACCCAAAACCAAAAGTTTTTTCACATTAGCGAGACAGGACTTTACCCTTTTTATTCATGGATTTCTCGTATAAAATCTTTATTCCATGAGTCCTTTATATAGACTATGGAATTACCTGAAAAAAATTAGAATAGAATTACAAAATTATATTTCTACTCATAAACTAATTTCCTAAACTAAATAGGAAACAACTAAACAAGTAATTACTAAGTTCTACTACAAATATGATTACCAAATTAATTAAGTTTGGTTTGATTAATCAATGGGCAAGAGGTTGTGAGGTCAGGTGAAGTCCTGTCTCGTTGATAACAAACGTCTTTTGGATTTGGATACATTTGCTTCATGTTGTAAAGCCTTTTGGCTTGATTGTGTTGTTTTGTTTATTACAAAGAAAATTTTATTCAGTTATACTTTTGGCTTGAATTATTGATTGATTTGTAATTAATATGGGAGTAAGAATTTCCTACAGTGAAACAAGGAAAGTAAGAGGAACATAAAAGGAATGAATCAAGAAAAATTGCGTTGTGCGAGTTACCATCCTAGTCGCATGGATTCTCGAGCAGCTGTAGAATTCAAAAAGGAAAGAATTTGCAGAATCGAGCCATGCGAGTACTTGTCTAAGTCAGACAAAAACTCGAACAGAGAAAAATAAAAAACGGGAAACAATCTTTAATTATGGAATTACAATCACGATCAATTCGGTAGAGGGAAATAACCCGAATTAATCTTACCTTATTTAAGGAATATTCTGATTGCACTTAAACCTAAAGGATGCTCATAAATATATCCTTAACATTCATGAATTAAGTTTTAGAAACACTTTAGTAAAAATTTGAAGAAACCGCGAAGCTAGTAGCAGCGCCGCCGCCACCGCCATGGCACCGTCGTTCAAGCTTTCTTAGTTTGTGGTATTCGTAGGACCTCACATTGAGTGTCAATTGTGATTTAGAATCGAAAACGGAATTAAAAGCATGAACATATATGAAGGCTTGAAGAAAGGAAGGATTGAAGAACAAGTAATTGAATAATCCATGTTAATAATCGATATAAAAGCATGTTTAGGATGTTGATTGTCTTCCTTACATGTTAATATAATTAGAATGCTTGCCTCTAGAGATTAACAAGTCATATTGTTAAAATTAATGATCTGTAAATACAACATACCTGATATATGTAGACATAATTGGTGTTGGAATCACCTGATCTACATGATCTTCTCTCTCCAGCTCTCACTATTATGGAATGTATATTGATAGGAGAGCACACTACGTTGGTTGGAGTGGAGAGAGGGACCAAGAGATATTCCATATAAATAACCGTAGATGACATAATCCCATCAGAGATCTGATAGCTATCTCTTACATTCCCTCCACAGTTATATTTCATCCACATAATGGTCTTATCAAGTAGGTAGTTACATATGATGCAACTAGTAGGTAGTTTCGTATATGCAACTAGGTAGTGGGTTATCTAATAAGTGAGGTTAAATATTTAGGTAACTGTATGTGGTCATGAAGTCCACTTTACATAAATATCTAACATTCTCCCACTTGGACAAATGTCCTCGTGAATGGATGAGTTTTCAGTCAGGTGGCCACGTAATAACATAATATTTATCCTACACCGTCACTAAAATGAATCATGGTGGTTGTATGCTTCTACTAACATACTCCCTTCCATGTATCACAATTTTAGCAACTAAATATAGATAATTTTAATGAGGGAAAATGAACTGACAACAAAATGTTCATTTGTGGTCCAAATATTAAATCCTATTACGGAAAAATAACAATTATGTGCACAAACAGGAGTTTAATATTTATATAATGTGTCCAAACATGAGAGAGCAATCACTTAATTAATAAAACTCCATGGAATCATCATGTTCCAAAATTTATTTAGCGCCATTCTCTAATGGGTCAAACATAAGGTCGACTCTTATATATGCTCTATGGACACGGGTCAAGATATGAATTTTCTTTTGAACAACATTCACTTATGTGCTTTCTTTCATTTAAGCACTTGTTGTTCTCGTAAGACAAGAGCAGCGGAAACTTCATAATGCATTCTGGTTTGGAAACCAAGAGATTCATTATTAGATAGCCATGTATGATAGCCAAACTCATAATAGCTAATGAGTCGAATATGAGTTATATGATCGAAAAAATTATGCCGGCAATAGATCATTATAACTTTATACTCATATACTTTATTGACTTGTTGCTATCGTTTGCTATCTTTCTTAACATTCATTTATTGGTTTTTGACTCCCACTATTCCTCTACTTCTTAATGAAAAAATCTGAGTCAAACCATCAGTGTAAAATTAAAATTTCATATCCAAACCAAATCTTCATAAGTCATAGCATCAAAATACTTATTCCAATACATAATGTGAACATAACTAATTTGTTCACCTTAATAAATGTGCACACATCAACTAACACATAGATTACTAAAAAATTTTAATATTCACAATATATAGACTTAAGAATATTGTACTCCCACTAAGCTTAATGTATATAAATTAACAATAATATTCTTCTTGACAAAATGACGAAAAGAAATTACATTGTTAAATTTATATACCATAAATGGGAGTTTAATTTCATAAAAATTCATATAGATAATATGTTTTTGTCCAAAATTAATATATTATCAATTGTCAAAACATCCAATCAGATAAATTATTTCACATACTTAGTTACCTCTAATCATAAAGAGCAAGTTGTTAGTGATATGGTATGTAAAGATTGCGCAAGAACATTTGTATGTTCAATCTATTATACTTTCATAAGACATGTTTACTAGAAATCATAAACTTTCACTATTCAAAGTAATTCGATAAGTGAGTAACGAATAGTGAAATTACATTCTCAAAACAGAGATTGCCAAAATTTTTCACATTCATTATATAAAATTCTAGAAGTGAAAATTATTAAGTGTGTAAATTCCAACAAATTCTTGATCCATCCATAAATCAACTATTAGAGCAATGAATCATTCTGCATCTTAATGTGTAAGTATCTTAAATATAGTTTCAACCCACTTCAAATTAATTGTCGTTTTAAACAACAATGGGAAGAATCATATCATTAAAAATTACACTCAATGATTTCATTGTTTAATGAGATATGGATCAAGATACACACAATCAATGTTTCCTTACCAATTCATCAATAGCAATCACAAGTAAGTGATTTTTATCAGTAATTATTCAATAAGTGTGGAGGAAACATATCTTAAGTAAGTTTAATTATATTTTCTACCTTTCATCACTTCTTATTCTTCCCCCCATTTGTTTGAGATTTTAAAACCATTAAGTATCTTTATTCTCAAACAAAAATATAAAAAGCGTAAATTTGAATAAACAATCACCATACTTTAAAGTATTCAAAATAAGGTAGAAAATGATATCGTTTAGATAAAAGAAAATTCATTTGGTATATTTAACTTTTTAATATTCTGTATTTTATAGTATAATCTAGTAAAAATCTAGTAAATGTATAATTTACTATTTTTATTTATAAATTAAGCAATATAACACATATTTAAAAAGATAAGTGAATATCTCAAATTTACTTTATGAGATGTTTTATTCACTTGTTATGAGTTTCTTTAATTATACGAAAATGTGAATTGTAATCCAAAATCATTTCACTAAGATATATGAAGTATTAGAATACTTCAAACATTAGCTTTGATTTTCTCTTAAATATTTCTTATAATAGAGGAAAAGTCTTCTTCGGCTTCTATGTTCAAAAACCTTTTTATTTTTGTCCACTTCATATAGTCTTTAGTGTTTTATCATGTACATATTACTTTCATGAGACACTACAAGCCATTAAGGTGTCTCAGTTTCCAATTTCTCAAACTTTTGACCCTTTAATTTCTTAAACACACATGGTTAAGAAATCATGATTAACCTTAAAACTTAATACGTAATTTAAGAAAGCTAAAATGGTCAAAACATAAACTGTCATGAGAAAACTGAAAATATGTACCATAAAAAAGTTTAAAATCTCTACTTCAATTATGAGATTTATTTTAAATTCTTTAAATTATTCACAATTCTTTAATTTCTAGTGTCAAACTAGAACTCCATAAAGGTGTATGTAAATATTCGTTTATCATTAGTTTAAATTGCACCTAAACATCAAGGAAAAATTATCCAAACAATCTAGTAAACTTTCAATAATTATTGGAATAGTGAATAAATTATCAACTAATCAAACAATACTTGAATCGTAATTTATATAAACATTGATGCTATGAAAAATTAAACATTAAATGACATATATAGTCCATACCTTTGTATAGGAATGCTTTCCAAGTTAATGTTCAGCTCACCCACTTTCAAATTAATTCAATAAAGATAATTGCCTCCCTTTGGGGCTGACAATTAACTTATTAAATTAATTGTATATGTTGTACAGATGCCTTGAAATGTTTTACTATAAGCTTTTCTTGATTACTACTAATGTGATAAAATAGTAGAAATAACTTGCTTTAGTGCACTTAAACTGCTTTGCCTAATTTTAAGTTCACAAAGTATATTATTTCTTAAATAAATCAACTTGTCGTAATGTTGATTTATTTTCTTTAAATTTATCACCAACTATCAATAGTGTGACCAAGAAAATAATTTATACCACATACTTGAGGTGCTTTGGCTACTCTCAAATATACGATGCACTTTTATTTAAGACATCCATCAACCTTTAACTGTCAACCAATACAGTTATGTTGACAAAATTATCAAATTTCATTTTTCCCTTATTTATGTATTTTAATCACTAAACATTCATGCGACTAAAAATTATTTTTATAGGGAAATTCATAATGGAAGTATTGAAAAACTTGTTAATAGGCCAACGAATCAGTATGTTGACTAATTCTTAATGTCCCTTTCACATCATAATTTCTTTAATCACGATCATTTATGTAATTGAAATAATTATTTGCATACTAAAAGTTGGGATAATTACCAGATGCATAAAAATATTTCTACAAGGAACATTAAAGAATATCATAATATAGTCAACTAAATCTTTAAGGTTGACATTATTAACATGAGAGATAAATCAAGTGCAATCATCGCATTCCACCTTTGGGTTTGAACAACGACATACTATAGATTTACTCAGTAAGTGAGAGACATCATTCACTTATTTTGGGCAGCCAATGGAGGTATTATATTTCCTTTGGGTAATACAATAACTCCATATGAATACAGAAATAAAATACCTTTGGGCAACTTTTAATTCTATATTCGTAACAAATAGCCCAATGAACATTATATGAGAAACTATATTTTCTTTGGGTAATGCAGTAACTCCTTATGAGTACAGAGATAAAATACCTTTGGAAAAAATTAATTCTATACTCATAATAAATAATCATGAATAACCCAATGAACAACCTCATCAATTCGAAAATACAGATCCAGATCTAGGCATCCCAGGATGAAAAGCAATTATGCCAATCAGAGTAATTGGACCCATTCAACTTAGGATGTCAGAAGCAAATCATGTAACTTGAGTCTGAAATGATAGCTTGAAAAAACATAAATCATGCCATGAGGATCATAACTAAAGCAATCATGTGCATCATTGTAAGTTACCTTTGGGCAAAACTTACAACATGCTAGTGATAGCCATAACAGTAATGATTAGAGCAATCATGGGCATCATTGCAAATTACCTTTGGGCAAAGTTTACAACATGCTAGTGATGTGCTCAAAGTGAGAAATAATTATTCACTTTTATTTACATTAGTAGAGCTATCATATTCTTGTGGGTTATATATAGAACAACTAAGTCATGAAAATAGAATTAAAATACCTTTGGGCAAATTTTAAAACTATAGCCATGACATATAAGCATAAGTAACCTTTTAAACTTCTCAATTAGTTCGCTTTGGTGAAAACTAATTGACATCTTCAATGTTTATAAGGCTATTTGACTTAATACTCACTTTTACAAAATGTGAGCTTTATTCATTAAATGTCAATAAACTATATTTTGACAAAAATTTACTATTTTTCCACTTTACACACATAATCACCAACCTTAATGTGATTATATTATTAGAAATACTTTAGGTATTAATTAATAACAAACATTTAATGGAAAAATAATAAACTTGGTAATAAGTGCCGAAACATATATATGGGCTGCATATGTAATATATCTAATATTTATTTAACCAATCAGCCTACGATTGTAATTTCCAATAGAATTTTAATAATTTCCACACAAGTGATACAGTAGCAATACGTTTTCCTTAATCAGTTATTTAAATAATGATTGCAGATAAATCGTACCACTATTTATTCACATACATGCATTAATTGTCATCTAATGTGACTGAGATAGGGAAAGGAAAATTAACCTCATAAAAGAATCATCAAAAATTGCCAAACCGCCATTATGCAATTAAAACTTGGTGATCAAGGAACCCTCAATTAAATAGAATTAGATGTTTACCACTAGTACTAGTTGTAGGCCGAACCATTAATTTCATTAATTGGATACCACTAAAGTCAGATAAAGATTGACGGTGATGAAAATCAATACAAGGTTTTAAAGCTCTTAGTAAATAATTTAAAAGGAAAACACATTAACGAAGCAGTTTTTGTGGCAATGGAAACCAACGAAGCCGATTCTATATTGTGCTTCTCTCACCGCCGCCTTAATACAATTTTTCCAATCTCATAATACAAATTAACCAAAAATAGTATGATTTCAGACAAAATTAAACCAAGCCTCAGTAAATACGGATATATGTTTATTGTGCATGCATCTGATTCGAAATCATACCGCTTCAGTAAACAAAATTGATCAACAAAAAATCATGATTCAAAATATTCATGTCTATGAACACACAAAACAAATTTGTCATTGACTTGGGAGAATTATACGGAAGTAAACTGGCCATTGTTCTCTATGTTCTTGACTTCAAGCGATTTGAATATTTTAATATAAAGTACCATCGGCACGTACAATTACAATGCTAGCCAAAACAATTACGGCTGATTCACGGATCCGACAACCACGACTAAAATTAGTATGATCCAAAATTGATCTACAGATTAACAACCTTAACATGGCTCTGATACCACATGTTAAAATTAATGAGCAGGATCCTGGGTTATGATCTGTAAATACAATATACCTGATATCTGTAGACATAATTGGTGTTGGAATCACCTTAAGCCATTAATGTGTTGTAGAACTCACGGCCTAATATGCATGATCTTCTCTCTCTAGCTCTCACTATTATGGTGTGTATATTGATGGGAGAACACACTACGTTGGTTGGAGTGGAGAGAGGGACCAAGAGATATTCCATATAAATAACCGTAGATAACATAATCCCATCAGAGGTTAGTTACATTCCCTCCACAGTTATTTTTCATCCACATAATGCTCTTATCAAGTAGGTAACTACATACGATGCAACTAGTAGGTAGTTACGTATAATGCAACTAGGTAGTGGGTTATCTAATAAGTGAAAGTTAAATATTTAGGTAACTATACGTGGTCATGAAGTCCACTTTACATAAATATCTAACACGTATTGCTTTAGATCTCAAATCGAAATACAGAATTATGCATGTTGTAGAATCATGTTCTGAGCCTAGTTTGAGACAAATTTTAATCTAGTTAAAGTGCTTGTTTTCGCGTAATTAGAGTTCCTAGACATTGTATGTATGTTAAACGATAAGTTTATGCCTTTTCAATGGATTGAAATAGATTAGAAACGTGTTTGAACTAGCATCGAAAGTAGTACCCTGAACCAGTAGTTTCTGAAAAATTGGGCCAGTCGTGCGAGTTACCGTCCGAGTCGGACAGTAACTCAGACAGGACCCACAAAACCCTTTTCCTGAAATTTTAAACCGGAAACCTGAAGAACATGAAGAACACTAAATTCCCATAAACGAGACCTTGAGCGAGTCGCACAGTAACTCTGACGTAGCCCAGATCCAAAATTTGCCTTATTTTTCAGAAATTGGTTTTAACCCAAAAGTTTACCTTAATTCCGAAAGTGACCAAAAGTGTTTAGGAATTAGTACTTGAAACTTGACCTTATTCCTAAAACTTAACCTTTTATCAAATTGACCTTATTTGAGTCTTGACCTTTGACCTTGACCAATGACCATTGACCTTTGACCGTTGACCTTGACCTCAAACCTAGTTGACCTAAAGTCAAAGTCAAACCCAGTTGACGAAAAGTCAAAGTTAAAACTAGTTGACCTAAAGTCAAAGTCAAGCTTAGTTTACCAAGAGTTAAAGTCCCACTTAGTTGACCAAAAGTCAAAGTCAAACATAGTTGACCTAAAAGTCAAAATCAAACTTTAGTAACTCACGTTAGAACGCTTGCTTTGCAGAAGTTGACCGCGAATCGATCTAGTCAACCGCTAATCGTACTCATGCTTACGAAAGGTGAGGTATTACTTGTTATTTTCATAAGATTTAATTGAACTATTTACATAGTAACTATGTGTAACTAAACATGCTTGCTTAACGAGGTTTCCCACACCTCACCACTTGCCTATTTTAAATATAACTTATTGCTAAGTATGTATACGTGCTACATGCTTGCTTAACATGATAATGCCATGACTGATTGTGCAATGCCATACTTGATTTGACTTGAATGAACGTGATTTGCCATTTGGATACTTGTGAATATATGCACCTATATATGAAAGCATGACATACTAGCCGTGAAGGGTGGTGCCTTCTTAGGGTAAGTTACATGCCGTCTAGGATTGCATAATTGCTTCTAGAGATGTATGCCCATGAACACATACATGCATCATGCACCGGCCAAGAAAGAACTGGGCCGGTCCTAGGATAAATGACATATAGGATTGCATGATTGCCTATAGAAATGTATGAAGCATGCCAGGGTTACCATGATCACCTTAGCGTGAAATAAGTCTTATAACCTACCAGATAAGACTTGGGCACCGAGTATTCCCGCTTAACTATATAGTAGCGCTTGTGTGCTAGGTAGGACTTGACGGTGAAAGTCGTGTCACAGTTAGTTGACACTTTTTCTATATGAGAAGAACACCCGTTTTGGCCCGAATTGTAAAAAGGTCGAGCATACCCGATTCTACCGGTACGGCTGCCGTGGGGGCGATGTGTTTTGCTAAACATCCAACGCGAACAAGTGAAACATGAATAGATCTCGACTTAGCTTTATTATGAGAAAGCTAGACCACGCGATCTACTCGCTAGGAGTCTAGTGGCTCAAATATACAGCATATGAATGTTGTATCTGTGCTGCCAAGCATACTTTAGTATTTGCTATATGCTTGCCTATACTACCTCACTTGCTTGACCTGCTCGACTTGCTTGACTTGTTTAACATGCTTTCTATGCATGCCTATAATTCTGTTGTTATATAGAGATATGCATGAACTCTTTACTCCTTTACTCGACCTATTCCATAAAGACGTACATTGGGAATTTTCCAAAGGAACCCGAGGTCTCTCACTGAGCTTAATGAAACTCACCCCTTTCCATCTTATTATTTACAGGGGTTTGACTTGAGTGACGATAGAGGTAAGGCCGATGGGCGCATACGAAATGAATAAAGACAAGAATTTTGTAATAGTTAGACTCAGTACACTTTTATGATTTTTGGGAGGATAATTTGGTCGGTGGCCGTCCTCAAACAATTATCTTTACTTTTCCACTGCTATGAACTGCTTGACCTTTTAGGGTAACAAATACAATTTTATGGTCATTCTTATTTATTATCTGTATCGATTGTTGGGCGAGAGCCCTGAATGACATCCTCTCAATCTGGCTCGTGTTTCCTCGTCGGGAATGGTTCCGAGGAAGGGGGTCGGGTCTGGGGCCCCAGAATTCAGATTAACTCTTCTTTGAGGCCTCTTAGCTTGAATATTCATATTTAACATTTCAAACACTTGGATCAAACCTTCTTCAAGGACATGGAAGACATTATGTTAGACGGTAAGGGTGACCTCATCAGGTTTCCTTATCGATTGAGTAATTTCTCCAATTTTTTAGCTTATTGATATTTCTTTGTTTTCTCCTGAATCCTAACTAAGTATAGCTCTTTCTTCAATTCTTCTTGTTCACTTGAGAATTCTTCAATAACTTCTGATTTATATCATAGTGACAATTCCTCCCAAAGCTCATTAGAAAAATCAAATTTTACATTATTAAAGCACACATTATCTAAAGCATTCATCAAGACATATACAGCCTTAGCATAATTCATTGTGAGCATGCTGTTGTAATTATAATCAAGCTCATGTCTAACATCTTCCTTTACCTTACCATCTTCCATAGTGTAGGGATATGAAGACCTTTAACAATAATGTCCCACAACTAATAAAGAAGATTTTACAAAATTTTTGAAAATAATTTTATAATGATGAAAATTTTGATCTTTAAATAAAGGGGGTCTTGTGGTTGTCGAGGATCTTAACTCAAAACTATTTAAAGAATGAAAGTTTGAACCCCTTGCTCTTATACCAATTGAAATCCAAC
This sequence comes from Leptodermis oblonga, assembly GCA_016801395.1. NCBI lineage: Eukaryota > Viridiplantae > Streptophyta > Magnoliopsida > Gentianales > Rubiaceae > Leptodermis > Leptodermis oblonga. The sequence continues at coordinate 26,431,059 of CM028751.1, forward strand.
CCAAGCAACCTAAGAGGGAAGAATTAGGTTTTAAAATCTTTCTAAATGTTTTTCACTCTTTTGAAAATTACGTTGAAAATGTAGTGTGAAGTGTGTGATTTGTGCTTTGAAATTAAATGAAATCAACGAAAATATTAGACAATATGCAAGATTTATAATGGTTCAAATTCCCGTCGAACCTTAATCCACTATCTAAGTTCTACAACTTAATATTTCTTATCCAGCAAACAAATAATCACTTAAATATATAATTCAAACACATACATCATACATCAAAGATTAAAGAGCAAAAATAACCTTTTAGAAAATTTAGATAATCATTTTTCTTGTAATTCCTGTGATGGAGTAAATGGTGGGTGTTTGTTCCCTAATTGTTTTTTCCCTCACATGGTAACTGATTGACTTTTTATTTACACATGCTTTAGCTTATTTGATATTTTAAGCATGAACTTATTGATAATTTGAAGTTTCTCACATAAGAAAATTGAGGTTATATGATTCAAAATGGAAAACTTCAAAGATTGTATGCTTTGTATGCTTAAAATTGAAAAAGCTTAACCAAGTAGTTGACTTTGAAAATATGCATGTTTTGGATTGTTTGAATCATTATGCATAAACTACTTGAGTATTTGAAATTTCTTGGATGATAAAATGCTTGATAGAACCTTGAAAATAGAAACCTTCAAAATTCATAGCTTAACCTTAAGTTTGAAAATTGTTGGCCGATAGGTTGACTTTGCACATATGCGTGATTTGAATAATTTGATTCCTTTGATATTTTGCATATGTTGATTAAAACTTACTCATGTACTTAGTTGAGATTTACTTGATGAAATTGACAAGTTATAAGAAAATAGGCATTGCTTTAGAAAAAAACTTGACCTTTAGTTGACTTTCAAGAATATGCATGAAAAGTGAATATTTGAATTCTTGAAATGCCTTATATGACTAATGGAATTTGCTTGCATATATAAATGAAGTTTTTAAACTTAAGAAAAGCAAATTTCATGAAAAGTTGAAAATTTTGCAAGTTTGACCAATGAGTTGACTTTGACATTATGCACCCTCTATGATTTTTGATGCATACATATTGATCATTAGGGTCATTTGAAGTTTATTGCATACTTTTGAATTGTTTTAATCATGAGTTGATGTTATACTTCACAAATTTTGAAAACTCGTGTATTTAAGAAAGATGAATTCCTTTGATTTTCATAGCTTAACTTGCTCCTTGATTGAATGAAGCTTGTATGCTTCTTGCTTGATTATTTAAGCTCTTTGAAATGTATATGCTAGAATTTAGGGGGGGGGGGGGGGGGGGGGGGGAAATTAGAATTAGCATAGACATTAGATGATTAGCATAGTATCCCATAGGCTTAGAATTAGATTGGACTTTTAGTGCATTTACTAAGGGGGAGAAAATGCTATAAAAGGTGGTTTGGCTTTATATAAGAACACTTAATTGTATGCTTAAAGGATAAAATGATGACAAAAAGGGGGAGAAGATGTGATTTATTGCTTTACCTTGTCATCTTGAGTTTTGGAGTTTTCTTAAGTTAGAGAAATATGTGTTTAAAATGCTTTACTTTATATTTCTCCATATAATCACATATTTGTTTTCTCATCATCAAAAAGGGGGATTGTTAGACCTACGGTCTTAATCTTAATTTTGATGATAAGATAACAAATATATGATTTTAGTTTATGCCTTGCACTTGAAGCTATTTGTAGAAAAGATGTAGAAAAAGTGCAGCAAAGCAAAGTTCAAAGCCAGTCTCGAAGTCGGGTCTCGACAGCCTATCGAAGTCGAAGCTTTCAAAGCTAGTCTCGAAGTCGGGTCTTGATTGCCTTCGAAGTCGAAGCTAAACCCAGAAACCTTCGAACTCAATTCTTGATAGCCTCTTGAGTTCGAAGCTGCCCAGAAAGTGCCGAGCTCGAACACAATGACAAGCAGCCGACAGCAATCAAGCTCTCGGGTTGAAATTAATTGAAGCCTCGAACCCGACCTGGACAGGGTATTGACTTTGAAACTGCTGAAACGACAAAAGTAGAGCTAGCCGTTCAAGCCAAGAATTCAAAATTCACATAGGTTCAAACTTGACCTTCGACGTTGAACCTTGCCTTCGAAGCTTCCCAACGGGCAAAAAAATAGAGCCGTTATTTGACCATTTGAAGTGATTCCTTCACTTCTATAAAAGCCACAAAAGTGGGAATTGAAGACCAAGCATCCCCACTAAGCCTCCTACACTCAAAGATCATTTCAAGAACTAAATTTCATTCATCCACTTGTTAGATTAGCTAATAGAGGTAGAATTAGAGCTAAGAGGCCTTTGTGCCCATTTGTCAAGAAAGAGGCTTTCATGCCCATTTGTGTTAGGTCATTGTAAACTCCATTGTGGAGCTTTCATCTTTACAAACACATCTAGAAAAGTCCTAATTCAATAGTTTGAGTGTAGGCAATTTGTAGTAGGCAAAGTACTAAGCTCTTGAGTAAAGAGTTAGGCAAGAAGTAAGAGGGAGCAAGAAGAGAAGGAGAAGTCCTAGCTCAAAAGGGGTTGAGTTTAGGCATTTGTAAAAGTCCTAACCAAGAGGATGGTTGAGGCAATTGTAGAATACCTATCTCAAGAGGTTGAGATTAGGCAAAGGGGTAAAGTCCTAAGTCTAGAGATAGATTAGGCAAAAAGGAGAAAGTCTTGATCAAGAGGTTGATCAAGCAAAAGTCCTTTGGTCTAGGCAAGAGGAGTCTTGCGTAAGACCTCAAATCCTTAAGGAAGGATAGGCAAAAGATCCAATTGCTAGCCTTAGGCAAAGGAGTCTTAATCTAGAGCTAGATTAAGCAAGGGAGTCCTAGTCTAGAGTTAGATTAGGCAATGGGAAAGTCTTGAGATTAATCTTAAGCAATTGTAAGGGATTGAAACTCTCGTTTAAGTATTTCCTAGTTGATTAGAAATCTTAGGTTGTAGAACTTGGGGACTGGAGTAGGATTCAAGGGGAATCGAACCACTATAAATTTGGTGTGTTCTTGCTTTGATTGTTTATTTGCTTTCATATTTTGCAAATGACTAATCAGACACCTCAATTGGTAAAATCCTTTTTACACTTGTCTTTGAAAAAGGTTTTTCAAAGTTTTCTTTATTGAAGAAATATTTTTAAAGGGTCAAGAACCTAATTCACCCCCTCCTCCTCTTAGTTCATCTTAGGTTGCTATTGATAATTAGGATTTCATATGTTTTAAATGGGAAATTTGGTAAATTAACGTTATACCCTTATGTAGTTAAAATTCAAGAAAACGTTAGAAATTAGGGTTCTGTTAGTTAGAAAGGGTACTGAATTGTCGAGACCTAAAATATAGGCAGATTTGTTAGATAGCTAGTTCGTGAGCGTTTATCTTCTGACTGAGGTGAGTTTATCACTAAAAATGGATACCGTTTTAATGTAATTAATAATTGAATATGCATTGAACTATATTGTATGGCATGTTTTAAACGCTTTCAAAAAATGTTTGAAATGCTTTTGATTTTACACTGTCAGTTGTGTTTACTTACCTGCTGGAACGCATATGTACTTGTTATGCTTCAGTTGCACTTTCTTTGTGCACTGAACATATTATATATGCATAAGTTGTGTCGGATCCATTATGTTGATACGATTTGATCCCATGAGCCAGTGTAGGGCTTGGTTGTCTGGATCATCTGTGTTCATGATTTCAAAATCAGTCCCGACTACAGGGGCCCATATATGCACATATACATTTGGGAGTGGTTGTCGATATGTATATGCTTATGATTATGCCGAGGTGAGCTGGCCTTCGTTCATCATATATGGGCAAGTTGACAAACCCCCCTCATTCTTTTTATGTATGCTGAGATAAGTTGGCTATCATTGAGCGTACATGTGCACACTAGCGATCGTCCCTTATTCTAGAGATTAACTGGCTAGTTCGTTTATTGTTCATATAGACCTTTAAACGACTGCCCTTCATTCTTCTTATATGTTCTATGAATCTCGCAATAGTCATTATGACTGCTACATGTTAGGATATACCTGAATTGTATGCATGGGTAATATTTGCAACTCGGTAAATGTTTGAGATAACGGTGGACTCTCATTGGGTAATGGCTCATTCCATTTTCCTGTTTTCAAAATTTTATTACCTTTGGTACGAAGATGATTATGCTCACTAGGATCACCCGGAGTTTGGAAATTTTGGATACAGCTAGAAGGCGGGATTGTTTAGATGGGCTCATACTCTGATAACTCATGTACTATAGGGCTTTGTAAGTTTTATTTTATTATAATAAATGAAAAAAAATATTATCATGTTCTGCCAGTTCTGAGTCCTGGTGCGAACCAGGCAGGCATCCGGTGAAGCCAACCCCTTGTATGCGGGGTGGTGGATCTGCGGTGTCACACTCAAAGCTAATAAGCTGTTCACAACAGCAAGACAACTTTTCCTTGACCTTTCAACCTCTGTCATTACAATAATTACCCAGTAACTGTATTTATAGGCTAAACTATCCATGAATCCTATGATAAATCTTATTCAAAATTAGTTTTAAAATAAATAGGTTTCCTAAATCAAATACTAAATGTGAGACCCCATAAATTTTTAGCATTTAAAATTCACCTCTAAAAAGTATATCAAAATTTTTAGCATTTAAAATTCACCTCTAAAAAGTATATCAAGGTAAAATTCACCTTTGCAATATGTTATCATATGTCTCTGTTTCAAATTTGTCAACAGGACAGATTGATATTTTGGATTAAAGTACCCAAATTTCAGCACTACTATTTCAATTATATTTTTTAACTATGTTAGAAAATACATACATATGTAAAACATCAAAATATGTATAGAAGCAAGTTCTCATATACATAATGAAACAAGCATATAAAATATCAAAACAGTATATCCAATTACGGTTAAGACTTTCGTGAGAGCAAATTATTCTAGTTAGTATAGGAGCAAGTTCTCCAAACTCCATCATAATAGTTTGGTTCACCAAAATTAGCAAATTGGAAAATATAACACAAAGTGTAATATTTTATGTCTCGCAGTTGTGTGAATCATGTAGATATACATACATATGTGTGTGTGTGTGTGTGGATATTATATATAATAAAATAAATACGTATCTCAAAACTACATAGCAATCATTAAAGATACCTCATACCGAATCATCATATAAATTTGAGCCTCTAGTAATTGCATAGCACTACCACTTCTCCTTGTCAATCAACCAATCTCAATGGCTAAAGTCTTGTGCTGATAACGTGTATAAAATTACTACTATAATATAACTATAAAATACGTAGTAGATAAATAAATAAAAGAATAATATCGGAATAAGAGACGAGAGAGAAATCTAGGTAAGCTTTTGTTCATCCATTTATTCATCATCTTCCTCTATACATATGCCTCTATAGGTAGGCTTACATTTCTTCTCATTAATTTACAATCTCAAGAGTCATATATTAACTACATGAAATATTAAGGGGGATCATGGGTAGATGAAGAACCATAGAATAATTGGGTCGTGGGAGGAGAAAGGACATTCATTTTATATTCATAACACATGAAAGTTTAATGTAATTAAGCTTGTAAAATTATTGGGACACTCTTGCACAACCGTCATATAGTGCAGTGTTTGCTCAATATATTGGAGTATTTTAATTTTTAGTTTTTTGACTTTTACATTAAATTCTCTGTGCTATAAGCTATTTACATGAGCATCAGTCAAGTGAGAAAACCCACATAAATGACAAAAATAATCATGATTGATTAATGAATATCTAAAAATCCACAATTATATATATAGGTGTTGACACTCTTTTTGTCTGGGCAAACGGACGGTCTCGAGACGAGTGTTAAATTGACATGTCAACATAACCTTCGCTCATCTTTGCCTTGTCTTTTCACATGTTGATTTGCTTGTCGAGTTCATAGGTGTCGGCATCCCTTCCATTTGGGAAAATAGATGGCATTTCCTACATTTACACTCCGTTTGCCAAGACATTAAATTAGGGGCAAAGGGAGCAGCAGTTTACAGCAGGGGTAGAAAAACTTTATTACTAATATTACCCTAAACTATGGAGGACTCTGCCAGTGCATAGATGGTGTCAAGTTGGAGAAGAGGCATTTACTAATTAAGATTAAATAATTGAAAAAAGGTTAATAGAAATATTAATACACATGTTAGTGATGCAGCTAGTGCCCACAATAATGCAAGAATCCAACTTGATGGTTCTCAAAATTAAAGACAGAGTTCGTCACAGGTGTTACAAGCACGCGGGTGTGAAGCGGAAGTTGTCTATCGCACCCTTTTAATGGCAGTTTTGGGTGTGACACTCTACATTTTGAAATTAGGTTTAGCTTTTCGTGGACATAATGAGTCATCAAGTTCATTAAATAAATGCAACTTTCTTTAATTAATTGAGTGGTACACCCAACGAAATGAAGAGGTTGTGAAGGCACCGTATCAACATGCCCCTAAAAATAATCATATTATATGTCATTAAGTTCAAGGAAACTAACAAAAGCTTGTGTGACTTAAATCACAAATGTCATTCTTAAATATATAGAGGACAGTATTTTCTCTTCTTGTTGACAAGTCGTCTAGTAACATTACAGTCCAAGAGAAAATGTGAGTAGTTTTTGTAGGATATACACAAAATAATAATATAGAGATTAACGCATAACATAATAAAAGTTCCTTTGTAATAAACGAAACAACATAGCCTAGCCAAATGGCTTTACAACACGAAGTGAGGCTACCCAAAACCAAAAGTTTTTTCACATTAGCGAGACAGGACTTTACCCTTTTTCTTCATGGATTTCTCGTATAAAATCTTTATTCCATGAGTCCTTTATATAGACTATGGAATTACCTGATACAAATTAGAATAGAATTACCAAATTATATTTCTACTCATAAACTAATTTCTTAAACTAAATAGGAAACAACTAAACAAGTAATTACTAAATTCCACTACAAATATGATTACCTAATTAATTAAGTTTGGTTTGATTAATCAATGGGCGAGAGGTTGTGAGGCCAGGCGAAGTCCTGTCTCGTTGACGTGAAAAGTCTTTTGGGTTTGGATACATTCGCTCCATGTTGTAAAGCCTTTTGGCTTGACTGTGTTGTTTTGTTTATTACAAAGAAAGTTTTATTCAGTTGTACGTTTGTGTCTATATTATTAGAATAAATATTGTGTATATCCTACAAATGGTATCAGAGTAAGGAAAATTCAGCATTTCAGCGTGACAGAGATTTAGAAGAAAAATTGAATCGTTCGGCTATTTAGGGGAGCCTTCCGACGTAGCTCGCAGCTCTTGGTGGTAGTAAACCTTTAATTAATTTGAGACTCGATGAAATTAATTGGTTGGCAGTTATTTTGTTCGGAGATCCCAGTCGTAGCTTCTGTTTGATTTCAAGTGCGAGATCAGTACAATTTGTATGCTGCTGTTCACTTTGTTACCATTTCAAGAAAAATATCACCTTCTTTTTAAAAAAAAAATCCAAACACTTTCATTTTTCCTTCAATTCAAACTTTAAAATTTCCTCTAAGATTTCATTACACTTTTTTTTTCTGTTTTTTCTACACAAATCTCCAAAAGAAATTTCCTCCCCGATTGCTGCGCCACTCCATGGAAAACAATATATATATATATATATATATATACACACACAAATATACATATATATATATATATATATGTCAGACTATAGTTCCTTCATGGAACTATTGTTGTGCCCGGATCAGACCGGCCATTCGAACCGGTAACCTGTTCAGTCCGAAAATACCCTTTACCCAGAGGCTCTTAAAACCGAGGTTTGATCAATCAAACTCAGGTTTAACCGGAACGGGATGAACCAGTCAACCCCCTGATTAGTCATATTAGAGAAAAGATTATTTACCACCATGCCACAATGATTTGTTTGGTTGTTCTTGTATTTTAACTCATGTTTAATATGAGCTATGGGCTTCCTAACAATCTAATAATTGGCTCATCGAAACTTATGTTAACATCATTGTTATTCTTTATCATTTATAAAATTAAGACTACCATAACTTTTTATTAATTATTTTCTTTTCGATTAAAGTTTGTTTAATTTTTTCATTTATTAATCTAAAATAAGTTCCATTTTTTTTACATGAAATTTTATCTTTTTTTTTTCTAATAAAAATGTAGTACTATAATTTTATATTTTTTTGAAAATAATAAAATATCTTATTTTTTATTGTGATTTTTCTTTTGTTTTTTATTTTATAGTAATGAATTTTAATGTTCAAATTAGTTGTAAAATTCAAAAAAAAAAATAATTATTGTGAAGAAAATATATTTTAATTGTTAAAATTGAAAAAAAAATTAATAGTGTATTAATGATTAATGTAGTAATTATATATATATATATATATTTATATATTACTCATTTGGTTTGACCCCGCGTTGACCCGATCGACCCCCCCGGGTATTGTGAATGACCTTGCCGGTTCAGTGGCTGGTCCGAGTATGACAACATTGAACTATTCACGTCTTATAGAGTGAAGTGCAAACAAAGAAGAGAAAATACTACTTAATTGAAGTCAAACTTGATGTTGCTGATTGAAACTTCAACATCGGACTTTGACTTCAAGAACAGAAGAATAAACTAAAAACTACGCTACTGCTACTGCCTACTCTACTTACATAAATTAAAAGTAAAGTAAGGTGATATCTCTGCACCAATTCTACCTATATATATAGAGTGTAGAATTGGTGTTACAAAAGGAAACCAACTAATCTCCTCTTCTGAGTAGGAAACTACTCTTAATAGGAAATCAGAATTGGAATGGGAAACAGAATTATTATTTGACTAGGAAGTAATCTTCAATTAGGTAACTCATTGATTCTTTTCCTTCTTGAATTCGATCAATAGTAATCCAAAGCAGAATAGGAAATTACTTCCTTCTTCTTTTACAGCTCCTTCCAAATCCTTTTTGCTTGTGGAAATCACTTCTGTTTCTCTGGATCACAAATCCAAAACAGCAACGGCCTCACTGGATCTTCTTGAATTCAGCCCACTCCTTGCCTGGGCATTTGAATGATTGATGCCCGAATAAATCCCCTGCTAATTGCTCTGTTTTGCACATTTTCTCCTCGACTTGGCTGCTCTCCAAAACTGCATTCATTCGTACAAAACTTGGGCAAAGGCCCGTGAGAACTGCCAATAAAACTCCTAAAATAAACTAACTAAAAGGTGTAGATCATGTCCTTATTCATGTCAAACCCATAATTGTGTGATACGCTTAATAATAAAATCATCATTCATCATAATGCAATTTTTCTCTCGTCAAAAGGTCCAGGGTCTAGGTTTCATGGCTGACCTTGATTTCCCTTTATTATAATCGTTTTCTTGTTGATTTTTACTTCATGGATCATCTTTCCGTTATAGTATCATGTTTGTATTTATTTAGTGTTTTAGTTTCTAGATCATGTGGCTTTGAATTCTGTTGCATTTAGAATTGTTCATGGAGAAGGACACTACAACCAGGTTGTTGCTAACTTGCTCCCATTTAGATGTGTATCAATCATTGATGAAAGTTTGTAGATCAATCTTTGATCAGTTTGTTGTTTAAACCATAACTTAACTTGTATTTATCGTTGATTGTCAACAAAGTTGATGAAATTTTGTTTCAAAAAAGTATATTCGTTAATTTCACTAATGAATTCAGTGTGGATTCAGCAGTCATGCCCCCCCCCCCCCCCTCTCTTCCCCCCCCCCCCCCCCCCCCCCAAAAAAATTTGACAGAGAGAAGAAGAGTCAAGAGTCAATGTTGGAAACTAAACCCATTTAGAGGGAGAAAGATTGGATCAGATTCATGATTGAAAAGCTTAAATGGAAACAAAAAAAAGAAACGTAAATAGATTGATGTACGTTTTTGATTGATATGATTTTTGTTTCCTAAATAATTTAAGGTTATTAATGTCTTTACAAATATATTTTTTTTGGTTAACTTTTTGTTAATAATTTACTGCTCTTATTAGAAATTATATGAAAATTATACCCTTATTAATAATTTCGAAAGCTCCATTCCCCTTACAAAAATTTTCCCAAAATTTAATCATGTTGTTTTGGGTTGGTCACCGAGGTCAAAGAAAAGTTTTGTGCTTTGTTAGTGCGTAGTTTGATCTAGGTTCATTGTATGTGGGCTAGGCTGATTAGTGAATTCAAAAAAGAGAGAAGAAAGAGATTGATAGTCATTTGATGAGTAAAATACGCCTTTCAAAGTGAACAAAAGTTTTGGCATTAGAGGAGTGGTTTTGTTAGCATTGTCGCAAAGTTAGTTGGGAAACAAAACTTCCCTTCTTAGGAGCCTGTTATTTATCCCCAAACTCAACCCAGGTTTGTGTTTTTTTGGATTCAAACCCAAACCCAAAACCAAACTCATGTTTCTTACTAAGAACTCAAACCCAAAACTAAAACCAATCTTCACCTCACCGCCAGCGACCTCCGCCTCCACCGCCACCGCCCGCCTCCGCCGCCAACCTCCTCTTCTTCTTCTTCCCGTTGGCGGCGCCCCTCTTCTTCTTCTTCTTTGCACCGTTGACGCTTCGGTCGGCAACCTCTTTTTCCTCCTCCTCCTCCTCTTCTTCTTCTTCTTCCTCCTCCTCTTCTTCTTCTTCTTCTTCCTCCTCCGCCCTCAAGCTCTCTTTTTTGTAATTGGAATTTTAAATTGAAACATGAGTTCAAATCCCATTTTGGGGATTTGGGGAAATTTGGAATTCAATTCCAAATTGACATGAAACAGAAAAAGAAGAAGAAGAAGAATTGGATTTTTAGGTTTTAGGGTTTAGGGCGGCGGTGGTGGCGGTGAGACTGCTGCAGTGACGGCGAGGCGGCGGCGGCGGTGAGGCGGCTGAGGGGTGGACCGGGTGGTGGTGGAATATGTGTTTTAAGTTTTGGGCTGAAAACATTGTTTCTTTGTTTTGAGCACAAACCCATTTGGGTTGAGTCCTGGACTCAAACCAGGACTCAACCCAGGCTAAAGAACAGGCCCCTATAAGGTAGATGGTGACTTGTTTTGAAATATCTGTTTTACTATAATTCATTCAACAGGAGGTCACAAATTATGTAGTCGATGAAATAAAAGAGAATGCATGTTTAACAATATCTCTAATTCATCAATCTATGGATAGATCGATCTCTGAAAAATTTTGTCGTGCTAAAACTGCCAAACAAGCATCGTATACTTTGAAGAAAAAAAGTTATGGAGGCATGGATAGAGTTAAGAAAATAATGTTTTGAAATTGGAAAAGAAATTTAGAGATATCAAGATGAGAAAATGTGAACAATTGAGGATTATATTGATAGATTGTTGGGGATCAAAGGAAAGATGAGATGAGATCAAACGGGTATTTTGTCGATAAAGTTCATTGTTGTAAATCAAGTTCTCAATATACTACCTAAGAAGTTTGATTACTTTGTCGCATTGATAATTGAGACGACTCATTTCACAGCTGAGCTATGAAGAATTGCTAAGTATATTGATTCTTAATGAACAAAGATTAATAAAAAACAAGGAGTGATCCAGGAGTTACAAGAGCATGTATTTGAAACACATACTGATACAAATTCAGTACAAGAAACTTTCAACATTTAAATCAAAATAGAAAGTCACGATATTGGTTTAGAAAATATTGAAGAAAAATTTTGTACCGGTGTTCAAGATACTGCTTTAGAAAATCTAGATGAAGAATTTGTTGAAGATGATGCTACAAGTTTGAAAAACGAATCTTCCAACAGTGAGTGCAATACAGAAATCAAAAGTGTTGATGAGCAGGATTGTGTCAATGATCAAGATGAAAGTCAAAAGATTAAAGATGAAGACAATGAAAGTGTTGATTCGGTAAAAAAAAAAGAGATTGTTTGTATTGCAGAACAAGAGCAAGAAATTGAAATTGGTGATTTTTAGACCTACTGTCTCATATCCCAAGTGTTTTGATGATTTGAACTTATAAATAAATACATGAGTAAATGTTTGAAAATGGAAATGAAAAAAAAGGTAAAGAAGAAAAGCTTATGTCGCAGCTCGACACCAAACCACAAGTCCAGGTCGATGTCGATGCATCGAGACCTCCTCGACATCGATGATATCTTCCCAGAAATCTTCAAGCTGAAGAAAGCCAAGAGTGACCACGAGACTGAGTTAGAAGGCCAGTTGACATAGACATAACAAAAAACAAAGAATATGACAAAATCATTAATGGCACAAAACCACCAAGCTCTAGTAGCCGTGGAACCTCGAATCCAGGATCAACGTCGATGGTCGACATCGAGGCTCTGTTTTTCTACTACAACTTTATGACCATTGGAGACATTTGAAGAGTCTTCTATAAATACTTTAACCATCTAAAATGAAGAACAAGTATGCCATATTGAGTTCAACTATCATCTACTTTATTTAAACTTATTTCAAGAGAAAGATTCAAGCATTGCTTTCTTGTAAGAGATTTTCCAAAGTCCAAGTGCATTTCATTGTTCTTCATTTTAAAGCTCACATTTTTCATTGAGCAAAAACTCTTCATTCCCTACATCGTAAAAGTCCTAAATCAAGTGAGTGGTTGATGCATCTTGTAAAAGCCTTAATCTCTTGTTGAAGAGATAGGCAAGGAGTAAGGGGAAGTTTGAAGTAAGGGGGAGTCTTGGATAAGTCCTAAGTCCTTGAGAAGGATTAGGCACAAGACCTAATTTCTAAGATAGGTGGAGTCTAGAGTAAGACTTTCAATCCTTGAGGAATGATAAGGCACAAGATCAATTTCCTAGTCTTAAGTAATTAGTGAAGAATCCTAACTTAGAGTTGAGATAGAATTGCTTTCTAAAAAGATTAATATGAAGATGTTGGTCTTAAGAAAGTGTATTGGTTTGAAACACACCTTTAAGTGTTTCTTCTAGTGGATTAGGAAATCTCATGTTTTAGAACTTGGGAGTGTGTTAGGACTCAAGGAGAATCCGAACCACTATAATTTCTTGTGTTTTGTCTTCCTCAATTTTCTTTACAAATTACTTTAACAAACCACTTCACACACTACACTTGTTTTGAATATGTGTTTTGAAAAAGAAGTTTTTAAATGCAAAAGAATTTTAATTGATTTACAACCTAATTCACCCCTCCCCTTCTTAGGTTGCTAATAGGGATTTCAGTGATCACTTAGAGGAAACAAAGAGTGATCATGCGACTGTTGAAGAAGTTTTCAAATTGGAGGATGATAACTTCTCAAAAAAAAATCTAAAGAACCAGAGCACAAAAGTGATAATGTAATTTATGAAAACTTTGTTGAATCGAAAGCAAACAAAGATAAAGATCTGATAGTGGAGTTTTGAGTTTCCAAGAACATTGTTAAGTTTGATGGCATTGATGAGATTAGCAATGTCGACAAAAATCTCTATTCTGCATATGAATGAGTAGATATCAGTGAATTCTTTGACCTGTAGGCTGCAATATTTGACAAGAATTGCTCCAAATACAAGTTTATGTTCACATCAAATTTGAAGGTGATGTCTTGAGTTTGCGAGGATGTTATAGGCATTTGTAAGGTTGACTGCAAAGCTGCTTAGATGAAGAATGGGTGGATATGAATAAATTCTTCGATAAAGATGAATTTTCACAGAAGATTCATGGCACATACAAAAATTGTCTCTACGGTGAGATTAAAAGTAGAGCTGAAGAACCATGTAGCCGACACAGCAAAGGAAATTTCATTGGAAATTGAAGCACCTGATGGCGTGTACAAAGTTTGGTTTAAGAGAGAGACTGTGTTGGAAAATATTAATTTAAGTTAAACTTGTAGGATTTAGGGATAATTTATCCTATAAATACATGTCTTAGGTGGTCATTAAAATCACAAAGAAAGATATAGATAAAAACACAAATGTGAGGTAAGAGGTTGTGAGGTCATGTAAAGTCCGGTCTCGCTAATGCTAAAAACCTTTTGGTTTTGGGTACCTTCGTTCCATGTTGTAAAGCCTTTTGGCTTGGCTGCGTTGTTTTGTTTATTACAAAGAAAGTTTTATTTTAATGTGCGTTAATCTATATTATTAAGATATATATTGTATATATCCTACAATTTTCAAATGGGCCAATTATCGAAAACCTCCTTGTGGTTTGGAAAATTTATGGATGACCCCTTTATAGTTTAAAAAGTTAAAGACATTCCCCTTGTGGTTTTAAAAGTATACTAGAAACCCCCTTATGTTTTAAAAACTACAAATAACCCCCATGTGGTTTGAAAAATTACCAAGAACTTTCTCACACATTTGAAAGCAGAGAAGGATTCGAAATATTTTTTGTTATATGTTCTTTCCAATTTCCAAAACAAGAAGGGGGTCTTGTGTAACATTTTTAAAAATCACACGAGGGTTCTTTGTAGTTTTTAAAACACAAGGGAGTTTGCCTTATACTTTTAAGACCACAGCGGGGTTGTGATGCCCCCGATTTTCATGAATTAAATTCCTACAATTTTAAGGTTAATTTGACTATTAAGTAATGTTGCTACGAGGAAGTATCGTCTATATGATAAGTGTGCAGTTTGTGGGTAATTTAGTCCTTAAGGCAAAACGGTAATTTTGCCACATCCTGGTTATCGTTAAAGTATCAAGTTAGCATAAATTTAATTCATTGTAGAGTTAAATTATTAGTTACGTTAGAATTCCATTGACAGATTTTAGTAGAAAATTGACAATAATTATTAATTAAATATTTTAAGAGTAAAGGATAATTATCCTACGCTAGATTGGAATTTAAAAGTATTCTCTTGGTTCAACTACTTTTCCTACCTTTAAACACAAAGAGAGATGGCAATGGACTACATCTCTTGTGTAATGAGCTGAACACATAACTCAAGACATGTGTAATTGAACTATACCTCTTGTTTATTGAACTAGCAATTATCTAATTAACTAATTATTGTAGGGAACAAATTAATTACCTAAACCTAATTAAACCTACCTGATTTCGGCCGTGCATGGCCGTATAAAAAGAAAAACTTAACCTAATGCTCATTCAGCAGCAGTACTCCTACGTGGAAGAAAAATCAGCAAAGGAAGAATCAGAATCCCTCCTTCTCGCTTCTCTCATTTCTTGCTTTGTTTTTTTTCTTCTGGCGCCTTCCTTGCCTCTCATGAACCATAAGTGATTCTCCATGGTTCTTGCTGCCCTTTACCAGATGAGGATGAAAGGAAAACATTCCAACAGCTGCTATTAGAGAAAAACAAAAGGGTATGCTTTTCAGTTTCAGTTCAACGACCGTTAATGATCGTTTCTCTCCTTTGATTCGATTTGTTTCTGTTCAATACTTTGGAAAACCATATAAATTTAACCCCTGTATGTATATCAATGATTCCTAGGTACTTAACTTAGGATTTGTAAGAAAAGAAAAAAGAGCAGACAACGCCTTACGAAACTCCTTCGAATTTGTATACCAGATCTAATCTTTGGAGGATTTTAATTTACATATGTATAATTTTGAAAAACTGCCCTTACCACATGATCGTAGATGTTTTAGGAGTGTGTGTGTCAAATTTCATAAATTTTCGAGGAACGGTTACAAAATACCCTGTCTGTTAGAATCCGATTCATCAAAACAGCGAATTTTGAAAACCACTATGAATTGAATACTTCAATTTTATTACTGAAATTTTACTGCTGGTTTAAAGTATCATTTTTTCAGGAAACTGAAACTTGTGAGTGAAGTATTTAAAATCCCTTTGTCATGAAATTCTGAAATTCTTACCGTACGTTCTTGGTACCTATATTTATCATTCTGTAAATTTTTATGAAAAGGTGATGTTTAGTTTTTGAGTTATGAAGTCTTAAATTGGACTGGTCGCCACAGTCCTCTTTCAGAAAAACAGAAAGTTAAAGATTTTTATATTTAACTTTTCCTTTATCCAAATATTATGAAACTTGTACAGTAGTTATTTTAGAATGTCTTTTAGCTACTGGTTAAATTTAATCCAATTTTCCGATTAAGAGAAAAGAGGTTTTAAACATTGCTGGGCAAACCAGAAAAAAAAGCTTCTCTGCTGTTAATTTCGAATGGTTGCCGCAACTCAACGATTGAGACCTTTTTGCAAAGATATCTTTGTAATGTTTTGAAATGTCTTCAAACCCCAAACCCATCATGTTTTGAGGTTTACAATTGAGAATGAATTTGATCTTAAAAGAGGTTGATTTAAATAAATAATTTTGCGAAAAGTCCAAAGACCCGAAATCTCTTCGAAACCCCTTTCGACAGCCTTTCGGTCTCAAAAGTGATCTCTTCAGTTCGTCTCTGTTTTTAGAAAACAGTAACCTTTAGAAACCTAATCGACAGCCTTTCAATGTCAAAAGCTGTCAAAATTATTCGATACCTTCATCAGTGTCAAAGCTTATTTCGACATCGCTTTCGATAGCCTCTTGACATAGAATCTTCCCGAAACTCGAAAGATGTTTTAAAAACTTGCAGTCACACGAGTATGCTTATCTTAGGACATACCTTAATTAACCTTTGTAAATAACTCACAGGTTAATTACTTTAGAACCTTGTTGTGCTTGACCGAGAATGGCTAGGATTGACTCGAGTAATCTCTCACCTTGTTCAAGCGAGGTCAAATTCGAGCTAGTGTAAGCAAGTAAATCTCGTTCAAGCACGGAAAGGTTCCAAAGTGATTAACCTGCTAGTTATTCACTAAGGCTAATTAAGATCTGTTCTAAGATAAGCAACTCGTGCGAGTGCAAGTTTTTTAAAACATGTTTTGAGTTTCGGGAAGGTTCAATGTCGAGAGGCTATCGAAAGGGATCGATGTCGAGATAAGGTTCGACACCAAGGAGGGCATCGAATAATTTAGACAGCTTTCGACATTGAAAGGCTGTCGATCAGGTTTCTAAAGGTTAATGTTTTCTAAAAATAGGGACGAACTGAAGATATCACTTTTGAGACCGAAAGGCTGTCGAAAGGGGTTCTGAAGGGATATCGGGTCTTATGGACTGTTTGCAAAATTATTTATTTAAATCCAACTCTTTTAAGATCAAACTCATTCACAATTGTAAACCTCAAAACATGATGGGTTTGGGATTTTAAAATATTTCAAAACAGATATGAAATATTTTTGGAAAAAGCTCCAAGTCATTTTGAGTTGCGGCAACCATTCTCAATTAAAAGTTTAAGAGTTTTCTGGTATGCCCAGTAAAGTTTAAAACCTCCTTTCTTTTAATTGGAAAATCGGAATGACACGAAATTTCACCAGTGGCTAAAAGAAATTCCAATCTAAATACTGTACAAGTTTCATAATTTTTGAATAAAGGAAAAGTTAAATATAAAAATTCTAACTTTCTATTTTTTTCTGGAAAAAGGAATGTGGCGATCAGTCCACTTTAAAACTTCATAACTCAAAAATAAACATCTTCTTTTCAAGAAACTTTACAGAATGATAAACATTTGTACCTATAATGTAGAGTAAAAGTTTCAAAATATTCCGACAAAGGGACAGTTAAATACTTCACTCACAATTTTTAGTTTCCTGAAAAACAACCTTACAGAATAGTACACTTTACACATTTATATCGCCTAATTCGTTCATCGGTTTTCTATGAAATTTTGGAAAAACATAGCCCTGTATACTCTAAACGATCAGTAAAATTTCAGGAACAAATTCAAAGTATTAAATTTATAGTGATTTTCGAAAGTTTGCTGTTTTGCTGAATCGGATTCCAGCAGATAAGGATATTTTGTAAAATTGGTATCTCTCTAACCATTCGTCGAAAATTTATGAAATTGGACACAGATACTCATAAAACATCTATGATCAAGTGGTAAGTGCATTTTTGAAAAATTATACGTATGTAAATTAAAATCTAGCAAAGATCAGATCTGGTATACTGATTCGGAGTTTCGTAAGACGTCTTCAGTCAACTAAAACTCTGCCCTTTTTCTTTTCTTATAGATTCTGAGTTGACTACCTAGGAATCATTGATATACATACAAAGGTTAAATTCATATGTTTTTCCAAACTGAGAAATGACGATTAACGATTGTGGAACCAAAACTGAAAAACTTACCCTTTCGTTTTTCTATAACCGCATCTGCTGGGCTGTTTTCCCTTCATCCTCATCCGGTACAGAGCAGCAAGAACCATTAAGACTCTGTTCTCTTGTGGCTTTGGTAGAGAATCATCACTTTTTTTTTTCCAAAACTTTACACAAAGAAACAACTTCACTTTTTCAACAATTTAAAATTAAAATTTTAAAATTCCCTCTAAATACCTACTCACATAAATTCAAAAAATAACACAGTCATTACACTTTTTTATCTCTCACCTACACAATTTTCCAAAAAAAGCTTCCCTCCAAAAAATTTCTATCAAAAAACTTCCCTCTAATAAAATTTCCTCTACCAAAGCCACAAGAGAACAAAGCCTAAGAATCTATTATGGTTCATGAGAGGCAAAGAAGGAGGCAGAAGGAAAAAAAAAAAAAAAAAAAGATGAAGCAGGAAACGAGAGAAGCGAGAGGGAGGGGTTTCTTACTTTTCTTGTTTGCTGAATTCTGTTTTCACGTAAGTGTTAATGGAGCATTATGTCACATTTTTCCTTTTATATGGAGAGAGTGCAGCCAAAATCAGGAAGTGTTAACTAGGGTTTAAGTAATTAATTTGTTTCCTCAAATAATTAGTAGATAACTACTATAATTAGCAAGAGGTGGAACTCCATCACTCCCTTTGTGTTTCGGGTAGGAACAATTCTTAAGTAAGTAGGAGATAATTGCTTGTTCAATAAAAAGAGATGGAATCCAATTCCTTCTCTCATTTGGTTTTCCGGGTAGGTTTAATTAGATTATGAGAATACTTTTATATTCCAATCTAGCGTAGCATAATTATCTTTAATCTTAAAATATTTAATTAAGGATTGTGTCGATTTTCCACTAAATTATCTCAACGGAATTCTACCATAACTAGTAAGTCAATTCTATTACGAATTAGACTTATACTAACTCGACCCTGTAACGCTGAGCGGGTATGTGGCAAAATTACCATTTTGCCCTTACGACTAAATTACACACAACACTACATACTTAATCATATAGACAATAATTTCTCGTAACGAAATTATTTAAAAGTCAAATTAACCTTAAAATTCTAGGAATTTAATTCATGAAAATCTGGGACGTCACATTTTCAAGTCAAGTCTCAAGTTGAGCAGGTTTTTCATAATATCTTTCTCATTAAAGCCAGGTAGATGTTTCAAATAGCAGGTGTCCAGGCAAGGCAAGAAGTATAAACAATCCTTAACTAAATTTCAAACAATATTTACTTTCAAGAAGTAGGCAGGGAAACCCTTTCTTCGTAGGAATGGCTCCTCGGAAGGGGGTCGGGTCGGGGGCGTCAGAGTTGGTAGCAGAGACAGGTTCCTAAAGAAAGGGTTTGGTGTCCACAAAAACTTGAACAATATAGTCTAGGGCTCATAAAACCATACTAGACTTTTATATGCCTACTCTACTACCACAGGTGGTACTAGAGCGTTAAGTTCCCAATGAAAGGAATTTAGACCCTAAAACTTGAAAAGATTGCACTTTAGAATTCTGAAGCTAGGATTCAAAGTTCAAAAGACTTTATCTAAGACTTAGGATTCAACTATGAAATCTTAAAGAGCTTGTGCGACTTGAAAGATAAATGACATAAGAGCCTGTACAACTCACTTAGGTCTGATGAAACTCTTAAGGACTTAACTGTGACTTGGTGTACTAAGATATTGGATTGGACATTACCTTAGGCTTGATATTATTTGACCTGAAACTCTAGGATAATGACTTTTATGAGGAAACACCCTCTGGATAATTGATCTAAATGGAAAGAGTGATTGGAATTGCGTGAGAGAGTTACAGAGAGTAGGGCACGATGTTTGTGCAATGATATTACTTTCTGTTTACTTGTTTTGTTTCTTGAGTATTTGAAATAAGTTAATGTGTTGACCTAGATTTCTTTGACTTTTCAGTCATAAGAGATGATTTCCTCTACTTGCTTGGTTTTGTCTACCTTGATTGTGATTGAATGCTTCAACTATTTGAGGAGCATGATTTTGTTCGAGTTTTGATTAGATCGTTCGTACATAGAAATGACTATAACAGTGGAATAACTTCAAACTAGTGTTAGTACGATATAGATTTTGGTAAATAGAATAAAACACTCGAATTAGATTAAACTCTAGTTCCAATGGGAAGAACGATGAGTTTGACCTTGACTTTGAATTTGAGCTTGACCTTGATTGTGACTTTAAATAAGGTTTTGGATGGGACACAACCTTAGGACCTGAGATGAATGCACACTGGATACTAGATTGAGAATGGTTTAATGGAGTAAACTGAATGCTTGGACTGTTTTTGACCTTTATATATGGCCTTCGATAAGTGTAACGTTCCATTATGCGGATTGTAGGAGTTTGGAGAAAATTTGAACTCTCTTAGATGAGTAAAGCTCTTTGTGCGAGAGCCTCGATATGTGCTTGTTCATTTAGTATGAAGATAAGTTGTGAATTGCTTACTCGATTGCATGAGATTTTAATGAAAATAAAGGTTTGTTAATATAATATTACTTTGGTATGACCAAATGACTGGCTTCTAATTTTTTTTCTAAGTAAACTATTGCCTATTATCCTGCGTGCCTGATTGAACATGATGTCTTGAACTACACGTGTGGAACTTTTGGGTGATTTTCAAATATTCCTTGAATGAAATTATTGAACATTTCCAAATGATTTTTGACTGACATTGATCAGTACTTGCCTGGATGATATTAGAATAAAATGTATGATAGTTTGAAACACTTTATCTTGCACTCGTTAACGGTAGTTAGATATGGGACTACTTAGCTTGATATGCCAGTAAATATGAAATATGGCTTGATTATTACAGGAATAGGGATGAGCATTTAAGCGCTAAGTGAATGATACAGGAAGTGTGAATGGTGTTGGGTACTAGAATATGGTGCACTTATAACGGATATACCCCTGAGTGTAATACTGGGCACCTGCATTGTTCAGTCAACACCTGAGGAAATAATCACCTTGTTAGGTTGATGACCTTGACTTTAGGGGACGTGATGCCTGATATGTGTATTGGATTAGTGAACCAAGAACGTTGTGTTATTGAAGTAAGGAATGGAAGAGTAAGGTATAGTAACTCGATACCCGACCGGGCCGGACTGCTTTCATCCCAGGGAAATATGCAAGTTTGCTTTATGAACCGCTATTAAGGAAATATCAGTGCGACCAAAGGCATAGAGTGAAATCGGTCATATAAATGGATGTAAAGATTATCTGCGAGACCAACCCAAAAATTTGAGGAATAAAGGAACATATCAAGAGTTCAAGTCTTCGAGAGCACCCTGATCTCAAAAATCTTACCTAAGAAATTTAACCATACATTGGGGAGGAAGTATGGGCATCTGCATATGGATTAAGTAGTGAATTCCGGGGCGGAATTCAATTAAGTGGGAGAAAATGTGACATGCCAGATTTTCATGAATTAAATTCCTAAAATTTTAAGGTTAATTTGACCATTAAGTAATGTTGCTACGAGGAAGTATCGTCTATATGTTAAGTGTGTAGTTTGTGGGTAATTTAGTCCTGTGGACAAAACGGTAATTTTGCCACATCCCGGTTACCGTTAAAGTATCGAGTTAGCATAAATTTAATTCATCGTAGAGTTAAATTATTAGTTACGTTAGAATTCCGTTGACAGATTTTAGGGGAAAATTGAAACTAATTATTAATTAAATATTTTAAGGTTAAAGGATAATTGTCCTCTGCTAGATTGGAATTTAAAAGTATTCTCCTAGTTTAACTATTACTCTTACCGTAAAACACAGAGATACGGCAATGGACTACATCTCTTGTCTATTGAGATGAACACACATACGTATAACTCAAGACATGTGTAATTGAATTACACCTCTTGCTTATTGAACACACATACGTATAACTCAAGACATGTGTAATTGAATTACACCTCTTGCTTATTGAACTAGCAATTATCTAATTAACTAATTATTATAGGAACAAATTAATTACCTAAACCTAATTAACCCTACCTGATTTTGGATGTGCATGGCCATATAAAAAGAAAAATCATAACCTAATGCTCATTTAGCAGTAGTACTCCTACATGAAAGAAAAATCAGCAAAGGAAGAATCAGAAACCCTCCCTCTCGCTTCTCTAGTTTCTTGCTTCGTTTTTTTTTCTTCTACCGCCTTCCTTGCCTCTCATGAACCATAATCAATTCTCCATGGTTCTTTCTGCCCTGTAACAAATGGGGATGTAGGGAAAACACTCCAGTAGATGCGAATAGAGAAAAATGAAAGGGTAAGTTTTTCAGTTTCGGTTTAACGACCGTTAATCATCGTTTCTCTCCATTAATTTGATTCATTTTTGTTCAATGGTTTGGAAAACCATATAAATTTAACCCCCTGTATATATATCAATGATTCCTAGGTACTCAACTCAGGATCTATAAGAAAAGAAAATAGGGCAGAGCTTTACTCGACTGACGATGCCTTACGAAACTCCTTCGAATTGGTATATCAGATCTGATCTTTGCAGGATTTTAATTTACATGCGTATAATTTTCAAAAACTGCACTTTCCACTAGATTATAGATATTTTAGGAGTATCTATGTCAAATTTCATAAATTTTCGACGAACGGTTAGAGAGATACCGATTTTATAAAATACCCTGTCTGCTGCAATCTGATTCAGCAAAACAGCAAACTTTTGAAAATTACTATAAATTGAATACATTGATTTTATTGCTGAAATTTTTACTGCTAGTTTAAAGTATACAAGGCTATTGTTTTTCCAAAGTTTCATAGAAAAGTCTGTGAATTAGGAGATATAAACGTGTAAAGTGGACTGTTTTGTATGTCGTTTTTTCAAGAAACTGAAACTTACTAGTGAAGTATTTAAAATCTCTTTGTCAGGAAATTCTGAAATTTTTATTGTACGTTCTAGGTACCTATATTTATCATTAGGCAATGTTTATTTTTTGAGTTATGAAGTTTTAAAGTGGACTAGTCGCCACAGTCCTCTTTCAGAAAAACAGAAAGTTAAGATTTTTTATATTTAACTTTTCCTTTATCGAAAAATTCTGAAACTTGTACAATAGTTTTTTTAGAATGTTTTTTAGCTACTAGTTATATTTTGTGTCAATCTGATTTTCCAATTATTTGAAAAGAGGTTTAAACGTTGCTGGGCAGACCAGAAAAAAAAACTTCTCGGCAATTCATTTCGAATGGTTGCCGCAACTCTCAACGATTGGGATCTTTTTGCAAAGATATCTTTTGTAACATTTTGAAATGTTTTAAACCCCAAACCCATCATTTTTTGAGGTTTAAAATTGTGAATAAGTTTGATCTTAAAATAGTTGGATTTAAATAAATAATTTTACGAAAAGTCCATAAGTCCCGAAATCTCTTTGAAACCCCTTTCGACAACCTTTCGGTCTCAAAAGTGATCTCTTCAGTTCGTCTCTGTTTTTAGAAAACAGTAACCTTTAGAAACCTGATCGACAATCTTTCAATATCGAAAGCTGTCTAAATTATTCGATGCCTTCCTCAGTGTCGAACCTTATCTCGACATCGCTTTCGATAGCCTCTCGACATCGAACCTTCTCGAAACTCAAAACGTGTTTTAAATACTTGCAATCGCACAATTATGCTTATCTTAGGACATTCCTTAATTAGCCTTAGTAAATAACTCGCAGGTTAATTACTTTGGAACCTTGTCGTGCTTGACCGAGAATGGATAGGATTGACTCGCTTGCACTAGCTGGACTTTGACCTCGCTTGAACAAGGTGATTGATTACTCGCCAGTTTCATAACATTTAATTGAACTATATATAGTATGAGTGTAACTATACCATTGATTGTAGGATTAAAGTAAGAGGTTGCCCACACCTCAATTGCATGTAAATTGAATTGAATTGCTTGATTTGCTACATATGAAATTTATACCTTATTGATTGCTAGATTTACTACATATGCGATTATTGCTTATGTGCTACGTGCCTTTTTGGAATGATAACACCACGAACGATTATTTTGTACCATGTTTGACTTGACATGATGATGCCATGAAATGATTTTATGTACCGTGCTTGACTTGACCTTATAACTTCCTTATTGCAAATGCTTATAATAATATGAAAGCATGACGTACCGGACCAGAATGGAGGATGCACTTCTCAGGGTAAGTTGGATAACATCTAGGATTGCATGATTGTATCTAGAAATGTATGACGCATGATCACCTTAGCATGAAACAAGTCCGAGGACCTACTAGATAAGACTTGGGCTCCGCGTCTTCTCGCTTGACTAGATAGTAGCCGCTTGCCCGTTATGTAGGGCTTGCTGGTGAAAGTTCGTGTCTGTGTTAGTCGACACTCTTTCTATATGAGAGAAAAACATGTGGCCAAGGGCCGAATCCAACCCCCCTGCGGCCGAGCACTCCGGCTAATGCTGGTACTATTGTCGTAAGGGCGATGGCTTTACAAACCATGAACTTGAATAGATTTGTGACTTAGCTTTAATATAGAAAAGTTAGAAAGAAATCTACGTGCTTTCTTAAATACATGAATAGATTTGTGACTTAGCTTTAAGATGAGGAAGCTAAACAGAAATCGAACCTGCTTGCTTGAATATGAAATAGATTCTGACTTAGCTTTAAAATGAGAAAGCTAGACCGAGCAATCTTCCTGCTAGGAGTCTAGTGGCTTAAATTTGCTGCATATGAAAGTGGTATCTATGCTGCCATGCTTGTTTCAGTGTTTGCTATTAACTTGCCAAAACTGCCTGACTTTCTTGACTTGCTTGCCTTAATTATTACTTACTATTATAAGAAGTAGAGATGCGTGACTTGCTTGGTTCGCTTGACTTGCTTGCCTGTATTGTTATGCTCTGCTATAGGAATCAAAGATGCATGACTGGTTCAGTAAATTTTGCAGAAGATGCCATCGATTTTGTTGTAGAATTTAGGTTAGCTGGCACAATTTTTTCAGGAGACAAGACAACATCTTCAAGTAAGTCTAAATTTCTCTAGCATCTCTTTCAGACAATTCTGATGATGATGAGGTCTTGGGATCTTTGTAGTTGTCTGCCTTCTCAGGATCTCCACTTTTTTGTTCGGAAAACTTTTCTCCTCTATCTTCAAGCCTTGTCAAGTATTTAAGCAATCCCAAATGCTTGGCTTTCTCTCCGAAAGTAGAACTCCTTGACTCTGTGCCCATGCGAGATGAATGGCGCATGAGCTCATGGAACTTATATTTTCTCCTCTGATCTGGACAGTATGAACACAATAGGAACTTCCCTAAACTTCGGATCCCAACCTTTTCATCGCTCAGCTCCTTGTAATACTCATTTTTTAACTCCTCCAACTCTGAATCACTCCTTGGTTCTCTGGCTTTAGAAATTTTTTTTTATCTTTAATGATTCCCTGCAGAAAACAACAATAATTCTTACAAAGTTTCAGCAAAAAGCATAAGCATTTCAGGTCAACCAGCAGTTTGGAGACATTCACTCTTCAAAAGATATGACAAGAAAAGTGAAGCCTCACAGATTGTGTACAATATATAACATGTGGCATCCCTTGCACAACACATAAATTACACATTCATGAGAAACTATGAAATGGAACAATTAAACTCTTAATGGCCAAAATTATAAATTAAAGAAAATGCTGAAAATTTGGAAAAATAACATGACACTCAATCCATCATCTCAATTCCCACTGTGAACTTCAAACAAATCCCACACGGACCCAGACCCAAACTCAAACCCCGTCTTAAACTCAAACCCTGAGTCAAACCCAGACTCAAGCTCTTATTCCAAACATAATGAACATGAACATCCCCAAACAGGAATACTACAAACACCAAATTTATAATCTTCAACAACTGGCCAGATTCACATCAAATACAGTTTCACACTTAATATGAACACAAAATGCGTTAAAGAATACTACAAAACTGAAAAACTGAATCCCATAATTCCGAAAAACTGAAGCTTAAGGGAGTCGGACATGAAACACGGTGAACTTGGAGTTATGCTGGAACAATGAACTTGAACAAACCAACTTGGTAGAATAATAGAATGATTCATGAAAAACATTAAACTTTGATGCTGTCAACAAGAAAAAAGTTATGTTAACGTTAAGAGAGCAAATATCCAGTTCAGATCGTTGGAAAATAAAATAGAGCTTTCGTTCTGTCCCAAAAAACAAAAAAAAAAAAAAAAAACCTTAGGATCTGTCCTTAATTAAAAATAGAGATTAGCTCAGTTCTATCCAAAAAAAAAAAAAAGTAGCTTCAGATCTGTCTTAACATGTGAAAGCTACGGTTTTGCTCCAACAAAAAAAATAAGAGAAAGCTTTCTAAAGTATTACCTAAAAGTTATGAGTTGTTGCCAGAAAGATCACCACCAAGTCCTTCAGTCCCTACAATCTTCTTTTCCATAAGAGAAATTACAAGAAAGTTCAGAGATGAAATCTGCAAATAAACAAACTCATATTATGCCAAAATTCACAAGAAGAGGCCCAAAAGAAAAAGAAGCAAAGCTATGTGAACAAAGTATTACACAAAAAATAGCTAAAATCTCAAAAAGCAGCAAAGCTATATCGTGAATAGGTTCTTTTCCTCGGCTAACCTTTCAATCTCTTCTTGCCTAGGTTGTTCTTCTTCCTTCCTTGATCTCTATCCTCTATTCCCCCCCCCCCCCCCCCCCCCCCCCCCCCCCCCTTCTCTCAACTTCTTTAAGCCTTGCAAGTTTCTGCAACCACCAAAAAACAAAAAGCAAAAAAGTAATACTGGTGAGGTAAAAAGAAACAAAATGAAATAAAAATGGTTGGGAAGGAAAGAGGCGATAACAAATTTACATTTTGAAGAATAGCATAAAAAAACCAAGGTACACAAGCAACCCATTAATTCATAGTTTCTTGGCAGGAAAATACACAGAAGAAGCTCATTAATACAGAAAAAAGCATTTAATATGCTTTTTATGCAGCACAGCAGAGAAACAAATCAAATGAAACAAAAGAAATGAAATACCAAATCTGAGCAACAAAATCATCTATATTTTCATAACTCAATTAGGTGCAAAATATCTAACAAAGACTCCAACATCGTGATGCATCCATTGACTTTAGTAGCTATTCAATTAATTCATTATTTCAGAAAACACAATACTATCTGCGAACAGCATTCTCTCCCTCCCCCAAACCAAATTCCAACTACAGATGAAACAAACATTACAAAATAACCAAAAGAAAATGATAGGCCCTAGCCTACATTAAAGAAAGGCTATAGATCCTACAATCAACAAGTTACATAACAACATCTCATGAATGTTTCTTGGGCCTTTCTTGGTTATTATGCTCTGCTATAAGAACTAGATATGCATGCCTTGCTTGACACACTTGACTTGCTTGCCTTGATAATTTTGCTCTGCTATAAAACTATATATGCATGACTTGCTTGCCTTGCCTGAACTGCTTGTTATGATTTCACAATTATAATTTGAAGTCTATGTGGACAATTGGCATTTGACTTGATTATATTGGATTATCATTCCCTGTTTATACTTCATGTCTTTTCTTTACATCTGGTATTTGAAATATCTACCTAGCTTTAATGAGAAGGATATTTTGAAAACCCTGCTCAAACTTGGTGCTTTACTTTAAAATATCTATTTGGATTTGGAAATCAAAGAATGTTATTTTGGTATCTACCGATTGAGGAAATGATTTTGACCTGAGCTCGCCAATGCAATTTTGAAAGTATACTCAATTTGGCTACCGTTGTACGTTTGTATTGAAATGTAGTCTCTTCATCAAAAATTCTGGAACGATGAGTTGGTATAACCGTGTCTTTTTGAAAATGGATTTTGAACTCGGCGTTTCTATATAGTTTTGGTTACGTATGTACCAACAGGCAAAATTGTCATGGCCTCGTTTTCAAAAAGCAACAGTGGGTAATTTTCTAAAAAGGAAAACCCGATATCTCTCATTGAGCTTGTGAAGCTCACCTCTTTCATATTATATATTTTTTCAGGTTATTGAGTATGAAAGCCTGCTTGGCTCGATGCGATTAGTATTGAGGTTGATGGAAGAGATTCGAATATTTCGACTTGTATTAGACCTCGACTAAAGTGACGTAATGAGAATATCCTTGTTACTTCCGCACATTGATTTTGTTATGTAATAATAATTATTATATAATTATAATTATTATTACTATCTTGTATCGACTTGTTGGGCGAGAGTCCTGAATGACGTTCTACCTCGATTTGGCTCGGCCTCCTTTGTAGGAATGGCTCCTCGGAAGGGGGGTCGGAGCGAGGGCGTCACAAGGGTTGTCCATAGCCTTTCAAACTATAAGGGGATCCATAAATTTCTCAAACTACGGGGAGATTTTTGATACTTTACCCTTTTCGAATATGTGAACCTGGACATAGTATTGAACTATTTCATGCTATTTTGCATGTGCCTGACACTCCATCAATGTCTTTAAATAAATTCATTGATAAATTATTCTCAAAACATAAATTATCACTGTCAAAATTGGAAGGTTAAGGATTGAATGCGCTTCAAATATGTGAGGCGAGTACAATAAATTGAAAGCTCTCAGTTTGAAAGAAATTTTTTTTCTTTTTTTGTTTTTGGATCAATTCCAACAAGGACATCAAACCATAACATTGGGATGCACAACCAATCCACATATCTCAATGAGATAATTTTGCTCTGCAAACAAAATTTTTTTTTTTTTAATCAATTCCAACAAGGACATTAAACCATACCATTGGGATGCACAACCAATCCGCATATCTCAATGGGGTAATTTTGCTCTGCAAATAAATTTCTTTTTTATTATTTTTTTTTGTTCAATTCCAACAAGGACATCAAACCATAACATTGGGATGCACAACCAATCCGCATATCTCAATGAGGTAATTTTGCTCTGCAAATAAATTTTTTTTTTTTTAAAGCAATTCCAACAAGGACATCAAACCATAACATTGGGATGCACAACCAATCCACATATCTCAATGAGGTAATTTTGCTCTGCAAATTATTATTATTATTTTTTTATCAATTCCAACAAGGACATCAAACCATAACATTGGGATACACAACCAATCCGCAAATCTCAATGAGGTAATTTTACTCTGCAAATAAATTATTATTATTTTTTATCAATTCCATCAAGACATCAAACCATAACATTGGGATGCATAACCAATCCGCATATCTCAATGAGGTAATTTTCCTCTGCAAATTTTTTTTTTTTTTTTTTTTATCAATTCCAACAAGGACATCAAACCATAACATTGGGATAGACAACCAATCCGCAAATCTCAATGAGGTAATTTTGCTCTGCAAATAAATTATTATTATTTTTTATCAATTCCATCAAGACATCAAACCATAACATTGGGATGCACAACCAATCCGCATATCTCAATGAGGTAATTTTGCTCTGCAAATAAATTTTTTTTTGGGATCAATTCCAACAAGGACATCAAACCATAACATTGGGATGCACAACCAATCCGCATATCTCAATGAGGTAATTTTGCTCTCCAAATATATATATATATATATATATATATTTTATCAATTCCAACAAGGACATCAAACCATAACATTGGGATGCACAACCAATCCGCATATCTCAATGAGGTAATTTTGCTCTCCAAATATATATATATATATATATATATTTTATCAATTCCAACAAGGACATCAAACCATAACATTGGGATGCACAACCAATCCGCATATCTCAATGAGGTAATTTTGCTCTGCAAATAAATTTTTTTTTTTTTTGGATCAATTCCAACTAGGACATCAAACCATAACATTTTCAGTAGTGCTTGAAAATGTTTATGATGATGGTGCTAATGATGACAATAGCGGTATAGTCACAACTTTAATTGATAGGATGGACAATTATGAATATGTATCTTTGATGCATTTTACGAAATATTTGTAGAAAGTCACAAGTTGTCACTTACTTTACAACAAAAGGATCAAAACATTTCACAGTCAGTGGACTTGATCAAGACAATGAAAGTTTGATTAAAAGAATTCGAAGAGGTGAGATGGTGGAACTTTTGGATGAAATCAACTCATTTTGTGGTAAGCGCATGATCCCAATACCAAATATATATGGAAGAAAATATGAGAACTCGTAGTCCATTCAGCCATAATGAGCAAATAATTACCGATTGCTATCACTATTGTTGGAAAAAATTTCATGGGTATTACTCCTAACTCTAAATATATAGTCTATTGTGTTTTCTTCGAAGAGTGTTTTTATTGTTGCAACATTAGGTTCTTGATATGATAGTTGAAAATATGAATAATCACTGTCCACAATCAAATACAAAGTTACTTAATTCCATTACTTGCTTAGATCTTGTTATAGAATCTACATAAGAAGTGTTGTAGATCAATTGACTTTCCTAGTATAGAATCAGGATTATAGGATAGATTATAGAAGGGATTATAGGGATTAGATTTTAACCTGATTAATTCTCTTTCCTAGTTTAAACCTGTATAAGTATGTATCTATCCTCCTAGATAAGAATTAAGTAAATCAATTCATTCATATTCTAATTACATGATATCAGAGCCTGGGAAGTTTCCTGGGTTCACTATTTCGTGGATGTCCAAGTGAGTAGCGCTGCCCTTTTGTTTATCTGCCCAAGTGTGCAGTCTGGTTCGACTTCTGGGTCACCTTGCTAGAGTGGCTGTTGTGTGTCACAGCCACTTCCAGGATGAGTGCGAGTTGAAAAATCAGGAAAATTTTAGCATTCAAGTTTGGTTTGCTTTGTTTTTTTTTCCTATTTGTGTGTGTTGTTTAGCTTATACTATCTAATTTCTGAAAATTATATAGCTCACTAAAAATAAGGGGACTAGGTTAGCGTCCTCTGTTGCCAAAATTATTGATGAAAAACTGAGTGAACTCAATTATTTTTACTGAAATAAAATGGTCTATCCATATTTAAGGAGTATTTTTCAGAAGAATCATCTTACTGATAGTCCTCCTACTGAGACAGATTTAGGGTATGCTGAATGGATGAGGATTGATGCCCAACTCTTACTACAGATTAGGAACTCTATTGAACTAGACGAATCCAGTCATATTATCCACTATGACTGTTTTTAAAGATGTGATAGAGGAACTAGCCTTTGTATTCTCTGGGAAGGAGAATATCTCCCAAATTTATGATGTTTGTAGGGAGTTTTACAGGGCTGAACAACAGGATCAATCAATTATTATCTAACATAAGAACTTCAAACACATCGATGAGGAGTTGCATACACTGATGCCTTTTAGTACTGATATTAAGGTTCAGCAGAAGCAAAGAGAGCAGATGGCAATTATGAGCTTCTTGGCTGGGCTGAGTTCTCAGTATGATAGAGTTAGACAACGGATTTTGTCTGATCCTAGCGTAGCTGTCCTAAGGGAAGCATACACTTGAGTATTGCACACCATGCCTAGTTCTCGGGCCTCTTTTGTCTAGCAGCCCAGTGCTCTAGCCAGTCAAACCAATACAACAACAACAAGATCCCATTCTTACAGTAATTACAGGGGCAATACTAGTGGCACTGGAGGTACTACTCGGAGCATGAATCAAAACTCAGGAGTTGTCTGCTCCTATTGCCATGAACCTAGGCATACGAAGCAGACGTGTTAGAAGTTGCTCAAGCGGAATCAGAAGGGTTCTGGATCACAGTCAGCCCATATGGTGGTCACAAATGAAGCTTCTCATAATCCAACCCTTGTAGTATCTGCAAATGAATGTGCCAAATTCATCCAGTTTCAGGAGGCATAAAAAAGACCTCAATCTGTCATTGCCGTTACTGAGTCAGGTAACAATAAGACATGTATCATCTCATCTTCTCAGTGGGTTATTGATTATGGTGCCTCAAACCACATGATAGGTAATCCAAACCTTCTTTCCACCCTTCATAAACATCACTCTTTAGTCACCTTAGCAGATGGGTCGACCTCTAATGTTCTCGCCTCTGGCACAGTTAATGTTACACCCACTTTTCCCTCGTAATCTATTCTCTATTTTCTTCAATTTTCTTTTAATCTTGTATCTATTAGCAAAATCACACAAGCCCTCAACTCTTTTGTCTCATTTTTTCCTAATCATTGCCTTTTCCAGGATCTTATGACAAAGAAGATTATTGATAAAGGGCGCTAGTCAGGAGGGCTATGCATATTGGATACCCAAATACTTCGACATGTAGCCTGTGCCAGTACTCCATCTCCTTTGGAAATTCACTGTTGGTCACTCGTCCCTACTCTCACTCAAAAGGTTGTACCTGCAGTTTCAGTATATTTCTTTTTTAGATTGTGAGTTGTGTCAATTTTCTAAGCATGATGGTTTGTCCTCTATCCCTAGAATTAATAAAAAAAAGGCTATTCATAGTTTTAAACTAGTTCATTTTGATGTTTGGAGACACTGTTTAGTTTTATCAAATGGTTTTCGATATTTTGTACATTTGTGGTTGACTTTTCTCGTATGACTTGGGTTTATTTCATGAAATCGCCTGCTGAAGTATTCTCTCATTTTCAATCCTTCTATGCTAAAATTAGAACACAGTTCAATGTTTCGGTTAAAATCTTGCAAAGTGATAATGCCAAAGAATATTTCTCTGCACCCTTTCAGACATATATGACTCAAAATGGGATTATTCACCAATCCTCTTGTGTTGATACTCCATCTCAAAATGGAGTTTCTGAAAGAAAAAACAGACACCTACTAGAGACAGCTAGAGCGCTCATGTTTCATACTCATATCCCTAAACACTTTTGGGTTGATGCAGTCTCTACTGCATGTTTTTTTATCAATCGAATACCATCTACAGTCTTATGACATCAAACACCCTATCAGACTTTGTTTACTATCCAGCCTGTTTTTCCCCTAGAGCCTTGTATCTTTGGGTGTATTTGTTTTGTCCATGATGTCTGTCCCCAAGTTTCAAATTGGATCCTAGGTCATTACAGTGTGTCTTTCTGGGATACTCTCATTCCTAAAAAAGGGTATAGGTGTTATTCTCTTCTTTTAAATAGATACTTGGTCTCAGCTGATGTCACGTTCCATGAATAGAATCCTTTCTTTAATTAGTGAGTCATCACAACTAGTATCTCCAAAGGAACATGATGAAATGTTAATCTATCATATCTCTACTGTATTCTATAACCACTCTGATTCAGGTGTCATTTTGCTAATCGTCTATGTTGATGTCATTGTTATCACTGGAAATGATGTGTAGGGGATTTCGTCATTAAAATTATTTCTTCAATGCCAGTTCAACACTAAAGATTTGGGATCTTCTAAATATTTCTTGGGAATTGAGGTATCAAAACAAGGGATCTTTCTATCCCAGCTAAAGTATGTATTGGACTTGTTGGCAGATATTGGGAAGTTAGGAGATAAGCCATGCAGTACTTCTATGCTTCCTAATCATCAACTTACTAAGCATGGAGAAGCCTTTGAAGATCCTGAGAGATACAAAAGATTAGTGGGCAAATTGAATTACCTCACAGTAACTCATCCTGGCATTGCTTTCTTAGTCAGTAAGTCAATTCATGCTTCTCCTGCAGTCCTTCATTGGTCAGCTTTGGAACATATTTTGTGTTATCTAAAGGGAGCCCCTGGACGAGGAATTCTATATCAAAATCATGTTGAATGTTTCTCAGATGCTAATAGGGCAAGCTCTAAGATTGATCAAAGATTCATTACTGGGTATTGTGAGTTTGTTGGTGGTAATTTAGTCTTATGGAAAAGCAAGAAACAAGATGTGGTATCTCGATCAAGTGCAAAGTCTGAGTATTGAGCAATGATGCATGCTTCAGGAGAAGTAATGTGGATTTCTCAACTTCTAGGTGAACTTGGTTTCAAAACCTTAGGACCGACGAAACTTTGGTGCGACAATCAAGCAGCAATTCATATTGTAAGACCTCGTAGTTTCTTGCCCTAGCTTAATCTTTGTAATTTATATTTTATCGTACCGGTAGTTTAAAATCAATTAGGTATAATTATAAAGTTTGAGAATTTTCTTAAAATAATTTTTATTATAAAATCTTATGGTTTAGATTTTATGTTTTGGATTTTAATTTACAAATTGGGAGGTTTAATTTAGAATTAGGATATTAATTTAGGTATAGGATTATGTTTAAGGATATATGAAAATAAATATACTATTTTAATTTTAGGAATCATGGAATAAAAATAAAGAAATTAGAAAATAAGTGGAAAATGAGAAAAATAGTGACCAATTGGGTATAACCGATTGTAAATTGGTTAAAACCGATTGGGAGGATAAGCAATCGGTTTTACCCGATTTTGAAACAGGTAAAACCGATTGGTAAGATAAGGCAATCGGTTTTACTGATTGGGAAATGGGTAAAACCGATTCAAAAAGTGAAGAAAATATCTTACTGACTTACAAACGGTTTTACCCAATTCTAAAACGGGTAAAATCGATTTGTTGGATAGACAAACGATTTTACCCGATTTTAAATCGGGAAGAACCGATTCGGATCGGTTATAACCAATTTTAAATCAAGGAAAACCGATTCTATGCTGGAAATGAAAAAAATAAAATAAAATTTCAAGATAATCACAAACCCTTTTAACTTATTAGGCGACTTGGCCTATAAATAGGGCTCTCCCAAGCCTTAAACACCATTGTCATTCCTGCAAAACTAAAACAAAAAGGAGAGCAGAAGAAAGAAAGGAAAGAAATAGGAAAAAGAAGGAGAAAGGAAGAAGAAGAAGAAGAAGAAGAAAAAAAGCTAGGTGTTGGAGCCGGAATCCGTATTTCTCGACGTTGGTTTCATTCTAGGGAGTCTCTATAACGTTAGGTAAACTATTTCGATCGCTTTTACGTTAGAAATTCTAGAAAAAAATACATGAATATGGAAGAAATGAGGTTTTTAGTTTTCTTAAGGATTTTGATCCAAATCATCATGATTTAACATTGGTTAAAGTATTATGGATTAACATAAATGTTGTAGGGATGCTGTAGAAATGATTTTATCAAAAAAACTAAAGAAAAAATGATTTTGTGAAAGATTTGGCAAAACCCTGAAGCAAAACTTGGAAATCAAGTTTTTTGGGCACGAATCGATTTTAACTGATTGGAAATCGGGTAAAACTGATTCATGCTCAAGAAAATCGAAAAACCGTTTCCGAAACGGGTAAAACAGTTTTGGATTGGTTTTAACCGATTAAACAATCAATTAAAACTGAGATCCCAAATCGGTTAAAACCGATCCGTTTTCTAAGAAAAATAGATTTTATAATTTAAATTTTTTTTGTTTATTTCGTTATAATTCCTTTTATAAATTGTTACTAAAACTATTTTAACGGGCTATTTAAAGGGTTTTAAATCCCTATTTTCTTAAATTAGTTGTTATATAATTTTTGGTATATTTGTTAGATATTTTCGGAATAAATTAGAATTAAAGTTTAAAGGTTACAAATTCCTTTTAAAAGTAGGAATAAGTTTTTCGGCATGAAACTTATATTATTTCCTTATAAAAAATTACTTAATAAAATAGAAGTTATTTTTATAAGAACCTAGAATTTAGAGATTTATTTAGATTTACGAATAATGTCTAAATAATGATATTTATGTAGTGCAGATTTGCTTACAAAATATTAGCGGTGTATACAAGGTGAGTGTTCTCACTAAAGGGGTTATAATGAGTTATCATGCTTTATTATGTTAATGTTAAAGTTTATATCTAGTAAAATGCATGCGTTATAAATAATGTGTATAATTGTGAATTATGAGCATGTAAAGTGCAATGTTTATATCTGTGATATATGTAGATATATGTTCTCCCATGTTGAGTTATGTGAATAAACGAAGTATCTATCTAAGTTTATCGTATGACTGAAATTATTGTGAAGTTATGATTTAAGTGTAAGTGCTAAGTGTTAGGTGTTAAGTGTTAAAGTTCAGTGTTCAAAATTAGTTGTGCATTCTAGTTGGGATCCCCAAACCCTGTTTAGTTGTTGAAATTGGCGTGTCAGCGTTGGGTTTGAGCATCCGACTAAATGGCTAAATAGGTAGTTCGGTAATATCTCGAGAGTTACCATAGTTATAGTTCAGTTATGGGTGTTGTTGACGAGAAGCAGTTCACATTGTACAGTGTACCAGTTTTACATTATACAGTGTCACAGTTAAAATTGTGCAGTGTACCAGTTTTACATTGCACAGTGTTCAAGTTCAAGTAAAGTATAATCGGTGATAATTTTCGAAGGATTATATCAATCCTCGTTATAGCTTGCTGATTATACTATTTATATCTCTTACATGTTACCCCTTACTTGCGTAAGAATTATGTGTTATGTGCCGGTAATTATTTACTTGGTAATATTTTAATAGTGCGACATCACTGAGCTTATGGAAGCTCACCCCCTAGACATTTTGCATGCAACAGATCTCGGGAGTAATTGCTACTGGCGTGATGCGGATGAAGGACTTTTGGATTAGGTTTTAGAACATTAGTATTGTAGTATTACTAAAGAATCTAGTTTTATCATTTTGAAATACTAAATGTAATAGTGTGAATTTGTGTGTATACCTTTTGAGAATATAATAGAGCTTGAAGTTTTATAACTTACTTTAAATAAATGAATGTCTTATTCATTTAGCGATTACTCTGTATATCATGAATGAATCCTGGTGAGAACTAGGTGAGCATCTCGGTCGCGGCTCCCACGTGAAACAGGGAGGTCGGGACTGGGGTGTCACACATATTGTGATGAGGGCATCCCAAGTCCACAGACAAGTGAGTCCAGAGAAGCTGAGGAGGTTCGGGTTCTACACCGAGGTCCAACAATGCTTCAGGATCCAAGCCCATATCAAAGGGATCCACTTGTAGACATCATTGGGCCAATGACCAGAAGCGGAGCAAATAAGGTTCAAGAAACACTCAACAACCTTGTACAAGCCTGCCAACAGGACGCCCAAGTGATAGTAGAAGCCAACGCCTTGGAGAACAAAGACGGAAAGGTTCAAATTGCGACTCTCCTTACCATTCTTGAAGAAGAGGCGCAATTCTCCAATCCATAATGAAGAAGAAGGCTGTTTCTTGAAGTTCTTGAAGACACCGGAAGGTTCTTGGACTTTAAAGAAACATTTCTTGAAGTTCTTGGTTTTTCTTAAAATCCTTGAATTTCATATATTTGCAGAATCTTGAAAAATCTTGAAATCTTGAAAATCTTGATTCCGAAATGATTCCAGGAGGTTCCAGAAGATTCCAGAAGCTCCCTACATCATTCCATAATGCGACATCAACATTGGGCCGACCCAACTCATATAATCCATTCCACAAAGTCGGGCCAGCCCAACAAAGAAGCCCACACGGCCAAGCCTAGTCTATTAGGGTTGGAAATTAAGGGTTAGGGTTTGGGGGAAAATAAGGGTTTGTGCATGTTCCCTATTTTGCCCTTAGTTTAATTAGTTTCCAAAAAGGATCTCTTCTTGATCTCCTTTTTGGAGTAGGATTTTTATTCTTTTCCTTCTTGTTTTAGCTTGTAATTTTCGGCTACCACTAACTTAAAGGGTGACCGAAATTTCCTTTTCTTTTTACCATTACCCACTTCTTTCAGGGTTTGGTATTGTAAAGGAAATCAATCTCTTGATTGGTTTCCAATTCTACTTCTTTTACTTAGGCATTCCTTACATTTTATCAATTGTACTGCTTTACCTGGTGAAATAAATGCAAATAATAACTTCGCAGTACACAAACACACCTTAAATGTACTCATATTTCTTTATAGAAAAATATTACACTTCAGTTGATATGTAATCGTTTTTGTTTAGTGTTACAAAAGTATTTCGGGCCTATTCGTTTTCATTTATTTATTTATTTTTTATTTTTCATTATATCTAGTAAAATTTTTTACTATTTCACTATATCTTTTTATATTTTTAATACTCTTTTTATATTAAAAAATTATTTTCAAAAACATATTTTCAAAATTATGTTTTAAAACATTATGTAAAATAAATTATTTGTATCTTTGCATTTTATTACAGGTTAAGTTATATCAACCAACTATAGCTGGCTTTTTGTGCTCAACCCAACCGTCAACCACCTTGTAGAGTTTTTTCTCTTTTCCGTTTTATTTTATTTTATGGCAAAGTGAGAAAAATGTGTAATTTTTAAATTTTAAAAGATGGTAAGAAACTATAAATATATCATATATAAAAAGACCGAACATGATGGCCAAAGAAAATAACTTATTTTTTTTCTCGTCCATGGAATACTTTTAACAGGGGGAAAGTTTGAATGAGTGGGCTGTCGGTGAGCTCCAAATGGAAAGAGACAAGAAGGATGTGGCAGTCTAGCAGTTCGTTATAGTCCAAATCATTATATTTCTATTGACTTTCATTATGTCAACTTTCCAGTTGGTTTGCTCATGGAAGTCCGGAACACAGTGCCGATGCGGTTAGTGGACAAATATGTTTTCTCTATTTTTTAGGGGGAGCAATTATGGCCCGATTGGGGACTGACCGAGGCGTGTGAGTGAAATTCCACATCATCGTCTCAGTTAAAATTACTACAATACCCTTAATTAAAATACTCTCTTTCCTCTCTCCTTCCTCTTCCTCCTCATCCGTTTTAGGGCCTGTTCTTTTGCTTGGGTTGATTTCTAATTTGAGTCCAGGACTCAACCCAAATGGGTTTGTGCCCAAAATAAAGAAACAATTTTTTCAGTCCAAAACTTAAAGCACATATTCCACCACCACCCCGTCCGACCCTCCGCCGCCTCACCACTGCCACCGCCGCCGCTCACCGTCGCCGCCGCCGTCTCACCGCCACCACCGCCCGCCTAAACCCTAAAAATCCAATTCTTCTTCTTCTTTTTCTGTTTCATGTCAATTTGGAATTGAATTCCAAATTTTCCCAAATTCCCAAAATGGGATGTGAACTAATGTTTCAATTTTAAATTCCAATTA
Source organism: Leptodermis oblonga (assembly GCA_016801395.1). Classification (NCBI taxonomy): domain Eukaryota; kingdom Viridiplantae; phylum Streptophyta; class Magnoliopsida; order Gentianales; family Rubiaceae; genus Leptodermis; species Leptodermis oblonga. The sequence goes on from CM028751.1 coordinate 26,470,126, forward strand.
CAAAAAAAGCGAGCTTGAGGGCGGAGGAGGAAGAAAAAGAAGAAGAAGAGGAAGAGGAAGAAGAAGAAGAAGAAGAAGAAGAGAAGAAGAAGAGGAAGAAGAAGAAGAAGAGGTTGCTGGCCGAGGCGAAGAAGAAGAGCAGAGGCTTCGGCGGCCGGAAGAAGAAGAAGAGGGCCTCCACCGACGGGAAGAAGAAGAAGAAGAGGAGGTTGCCGGCGGAGGCGGAGGCGGGAGGAAGAAGAAGAAGGGTGGAGGAGGAAGAAGAAGAAGAGGAGGAGGAAGAAGCGGAGGAGGTGGCGGTTGCAGGCGGAGGTCGCCGGCTGCGGCGGTGAGGTGAAGATTGGTTTTAGTTTTGGGTTTGAGTTCTTGGTAAGAAACATGAGTTTGGTTTTGGTTTTGGGTTTGAACCCAAAGAAAAGGCAAACCAAGGTTGAGTTTTGCCATAAAGAACAGGCCCTTAACTCTGCAATTCTTCAACTGCTTTCTTCTCCTTTCTTCCCTCTCTCCTCTCACCCTCTTCCTCCCCTCTTTCTTCCCTCTCTCCTCTCACCCTCTTCCTCCTCTCACTCAGTGATTGCTTTTGAGACTCCTCTCCCTTTCTACTTGGGATAGAGATAGGGATGGGGCCTCATTTTTTAAAACTCATCTCATGGATGCTTTGATGTAGAAAGTGCAAATTTTTTGAAGGCACAAGTGATCTTTTGGAAGGTGAAAGATGGAGATTGATTTTGTAGCTATTATGCCTCTTTTTTTAATATAAATTTCATATAATTGTCTTGATTTTATGACTTTTAGCACTCTTTTCAAATAATACAATCTTTATTGTAAAATAATACTAAGTAGTCATAAAATCAATACAATCATTTTGTAAAATAATCCAGAATAGTTAAAAAATAATACAGTCTTTATTGTAAAACAGTACAGAGTAATAAAAAAATCAATAGTCTTTATTGTAAAACAGTTAGTAAAAAAAATCAATACAGTCTTTATTGTAAAACATACAAAGTAATAAAAAAATCAATACAGTCTTTGTTGTAAAACAGTACAGAATAGTTATATTGTAAATTAATTGTCACAAATTTAAGACCCATCTTTTTTACTGCATTGTTTTCCAAAAATATGGACAAAAAATAGAAAGAAAAAAATAAAAATTAATTGCCATAAATTTAAAACCCATCATTTTTACTAAATTGTTTTCCAAATATCTGGACGAAAAATAAAAAGAAAATAAAATAAAATCACCAACTTAAATGATGATAAATGAGGAGAATAGAAGAAAAAAAATGGAGAGGAAGAGATAAGGAAATTGGGGGGGGGGGGGGGGGGGGGGGAGGGTTGTGGAAGTAGAAAGAGAGAAAAGAAAGCGACTGATAAAAAAGAGCAGAGGGGAGAGAAGAAAGAGAATATAAGAAGGTAGTGAGCAAAAATGTAAAAAGCAAAAATATGGCTTATTGAACAGTGTCGCGGCACCTCTCAACGCCTTCCCAAATTAGTCCACAATCTATTTCCCTATTTTTTACTTTTCAACGGAGGCATTCAATTTCATTTACCAAAATATATATTATATGTTTTATTTATCCTTCAACCTACTGAAAGTTAGGAATCATAGGCCATGAACAGAGTTTGGTGCTAGGCGATGACAAATAATATTCCGTTAATCATATTAAAAGAGTTCAATTAAAAAAATTAACTCCGTAATATGGATAGTAAAATATAACACTTAAAATAAGTACTTTGATATTATATTTTTTAGGCTTAATTACTATTTATCCCCCTGCGTTATTGGTTTTTAACTATTTGCCCTCCCATATTTTTAAATCTAACTATTTGCACCCCCCCCCCCCCCTTCCCCCTCTAACTTGTCAAACTATAAAAGTCCTTGAACAAACAAAAATACCCCTCTGGAATGCTGACATCACGCTCTCAAGTTTAAGTAAAAAAATTTCAGACTAATATATTTCCAATCATTAACTGCATATTACTTAAGGAAAAAAAAAGCACGGGTGAAGGTTTCTCCGATACATAATCGCCGCTGCACTTTTCCTGCTCCAAACTGCTGAGCAACCCTTTTCCGGAGTCGTGCCACGAACTCCATTATTGTCGGCGCTGCACTTTTCCAGCTCTAATAGCGGTTCTCACGAAGAACCCGTTGCTGCTTCCGTTTTTCCAAAGCTGAGCGTTTTTACCAAGGAAAAATTATCGCCGACCGCTCTGCTCCCAGCAGACCATTTCGCCCAACCCTTCATTATCTCCAACTTTGCCCATCTGATTTTGTACTAGTACATATGATTAATTGTTTATGGTTATAATTCTTGTTGGTATTGAAAAATAAATTTAGTGATGGGTTTAATAATTGTTCTAAATTTTTGTCTCTAATTATTGCTTAGGCATATATTCGTCTCAATTTTTTTTTACTTAAACCTACGAGTGTGATGTCAGCATTCCAGATGGATATATTTATCTTTTCAGGTGCTTTTATGGTTTAAATGGTAAGATTGAGGCAAACAGTTAGTTTTAAAAATACCCCGGGGGGGGGGGGGGGGAATAGTCAAAAGCCAATATGTAATTTATATCTATACTTTTAAAGTTTAATTGTGGGCCTCACATTATTGTATTAACAATAGTGTATAATTGAAATCCTGGTTAGCAACTTAAGAGGGAAAAGGGTTGAATTAGGTTAGAAGTAATTTAAAAATTCCTCTTGAAAATATTTGAAACATTCATCCTCAAATAACCTAATAAAAATAAGTGTGAATGTGTAGAGTGTTGTAAAGAAATTTAAAGTAGAGACAAAACACAAGGATTTATAGTGATGTGAATTCTCTATTGAGAATTGCAGTGTGCGGAAAGTAACCAAAACTTCAATTAAAAGAACATAGTATAATCCCTTGAAACCCCAACCACTAATTGCATTAATAGAACAATCAAGTTGTTTTTAAACTATAAACCAAGCAACGAATTGAAGCGAAGAGCTAATTTAATTAGGCAAGACTATAAGCCTAATTAACATGCAATTCTATAAACTAATAGGTCGAAGCAAGATTGACTACAGTTCAATGAGTATAATTCAAAAATAAAAAGACGGGTATTAACCTTAGACCAAATTATATCAGTTGTGAATTCTATGCTTTATTATGTGCAAGTGAGCCCCTTTAAATAGAGGGTTGTACGCCTTTTAGAAGTAGAAAAGGATTAGGAAAGAAAAGTGAAAACATATGAGAATTGGAAACCTTACAAAACCCAAAACCTAAAGGAACTAGGTTAAGGGCGAAGTAGAATTTTGGTTACCTTCCAAAAAGGAGGTGGCCGAAATTCCCCTTAAGAAAATAAAAGGAAAATACAAAAATAAGGTAATTCCTATTTCTTAAAAGAAAACATGCAAGAATTCTTTTCAAGAAACTACTATTAAGTAATTACCTTAAAAGTAACATAACTTAAAAGTAATGGCGTGTAACAAATCAAGAACTCTAATGATTTTCAAGACTTGTAAAATTCACTCCAATTGATACTTTTAATATTTAGTCCGAAACTCTCCAAAATAAATGACCCTTGAAGGCGCTGGAGGCGAAAAGACCTTTTTACCCCTGGTGGCCATTTGAGCTTCTTTTGGCTTCTTCTGGAGTTTGGTCCTTCGAGCTGGAACCTTAGCTGGAGACTTTAATAGAGAACCCTTGTATAGACTTGGTTCACCTCAGGCTGAACTCTTACCCTTCGAGTCCTGACCTTCTAAACACTTGAATAATATCCACACCTTAAGCATGGCAGACACTTGTGTTCTATGGTAGGGATGACCTCATCAATCCCTTTCGGTTGGGAAGGATTCATCCTCGAATCCATGCCCTGCTAGGTTGATTCGGACATCTCTTTCTACCGTGCAGCTTCCTTTTGTTGTCACCACAGGTTCTTCATTACAAGTTTAGTCTGCTTCTGGTTGGAAGGTTCTACAACTTCTTCAATGAAAACTATGCAACTCTGGCAGGGGTGCACTTCAGTGAGCGCCAGAGATGGAGCCTGGAACTTGTTAATTTCAAGGCTTAAAGTCTCTTGAGCAGCTTCAGCTGACCTACAATCTAGCTCGGGCAGCTGGTGATCAATAGCGGTTGGCCTGCGATCGGTTGCTGCAGATTGGATGGGATCAGCTGGCCTACGATCAGCTGGCCTGTGATATAAGGCTGTGGGCCAGCAATCCAGGGCTACGGGCCTGCAAGTGAATGCTTTGTCCCTGCGGTCAGTTAATTAACGTGATCCTAGAATAATATCAGTGATGGAGTTTACCTTTTGGGCCAGAAAGTTCCCCCTTACTATCCCAAGATTGGCAGCCTTCTTGGTCTTCTTTGCTTGTACTGCTTTTTCACTTTCCCACTTATCAAAAGCAGCCCTCATTCTGATGTTCTCGAAAGTAATTTCTGATGGCAGTAAAGGAACCAGTGTGAGTGTTTGGGACTAGTGTTTAAAGGAGTACGTGTTGCTGTAACCACAGTGCTACGCCTTCTTGTCGAATTGCCAAGGGCAGTCAAGGAGCAGATGACCAGCTCTCATAGGCTCAACGTCACAAAGAATATTGTCTTCATAACGATCAATGGAAAACTAAACTCACACCTACTTATTCACTTTAATACCTTTGTCGTCATCAAGCCAGTGAAGTGTGTAGGGATGGGGATGAGGTAGAACTGGAAAATGCAGCTTGTCAGCCAAGTAGGTTCTGCAGACATTCACACTACTACCCTCATCAATCAACAGGATGAATACTTTCTTGTCAGGAGTCTCAGCACGAGCATGAAAGATAGTGTTTCTTTGATCGAAAATAGGACCAGGTGTAGTGTTCAGAAGCCTATTAACAACGCACCTTTTAACTGGGGCGGTATTAAGTTTGTAGTGAACCTTGTCTTCCTAGTCAGGAGTCACTAAATCCTGCTCGTCGTCACTGTCACCTAAAGTCAGCTTGGGCATTTCTTCATCTTCAAACTCAATTTCCTCACTTTCACCAAACACATTACCCTTTTGGCATTAGGGCATTGTGACATGACATGGCCTCGACCCATACATCTGAAGCATTGAATGTTGCTTGAGGATTTCTTCGTAGAATCAGGCTCTGAAATAGTAGAGTAAGGCTTCTTGTCCGATGGCGCAGAGTAAGGCTTCTTGTCAGCTGCTGAAGTGGCCTTGCTCTTGACGTTCCACCTAGCTGGCTTCCAAGTATTAGTGGTTCAGGTAGAACCCTTGATGGGATTCAAACCATAGCTCTCAATTACCCGTGCCCTATGGAGAGCATCTTCGACACAAGTAGGGTTTTGCATATCTACCTGACATGCGATATCTCAATGGAGGCCTGCCAAGAATCGAGTGATTGCTGAGTTGTCGTCCTCCTCAACATTGGCCCTAAGCTTTGTGGTTTCAAGTTCTTGGTAGAACTCATCAACGGTGCAACGGCCCTGAGTGATGTTCTGTAGGCGCTTCTTCAGATTACGTTGATAAAAAGTAGGGACAAACCTTTATATCATAAGGGCAGCTAGATCCTCCCAAGCAGGACCAGGTGCGTTGGCCCTTCGGGTTCCCAGCATGCGGCGTTGGGCAGCTAACTCTTGTTTCCACCAGATAGAGGCATACCCCTTGAACTCACTAGCGGCAAGTTCAACTTTAAGGTCATCAGCTACCTTGTGGAGTGAAAAGATCCATTCGATGTTGATTTCCCAGTCAAGGAACTCTTTAGGGTCTTGACTGCCTTTAAAGACTGGAATCTTTGTTTTGAACTTCCCTAAACCACCATCAGAAGGAGGTGGTGTGCGGGTTTGCCTAGGCGACGTTGGAGGGCGGGGTTCCTCGTGGTTGTGCTGCTGCTCCAATTGGTGGAGGCGTGCGCCGAGGTCATGCCAAAGCCAATTGACCGAGTTGTTGAGCGAGTCTTTGATGCTGCTCATACTAGCCACGATTAGATTATGCATGTGCTTGTTCATTCGCTCCATGGCTTCAGTGTGCATCTTCTCGAGCAGGGTGTTGTTGGCAGCTGCTTGTTCTAAGTCGGTCATGGTGTCGGCTAAAGAACTAGTCGCGGCTGGAGTAGGAGGTTGTTGAGCTTTCTTTTTCAGATCCCAGAGGGTTCGATTAATATCAGGATTGAATACTAGTAGGGGTCTAGAAGATTGACTCATAAACCACAACAATGAATCACTTGGGGTAAAATAAGGAAGAATAAGGCCAACCTGCTAAGAGTCAAGAACTATGAGATAAATCTTCACTTCCCTGATTCCCCTCAAGTGTTTACCTAGCAATCTACACTCCCCAAGTGTATTTCTCTAGGGTTGGCTGCCCTTTTAGTAAGTAATGTATTTCACTCTTGCCTTTTTCCTCTCAGAATCCAATTTAAGAATTCTAATCAGAACAAGTAAGCCAGATCATACACAATAACTCACTAAAAAGTTCACAGAATCACAAAGAAGAAATAATAAAATATTTTGAAGAAAAAGAATTGCTTGGTTCAACTTTTGAAATAAAATAATTTTACAAAACAAAATTTTAGATATAAATTCAGATTTATGGAAGTACACAAGGAATTTTCGAAAATAAGTATCCAAAAATCCCCGAAATAATGAGTAGTGTACGAATTAGGAAATCCAAATCTATTTTAAAGAGTAATTGTCCAGGTAGCATAAATATGGTAACTAGGCAATTTGGCAGGGCATATGCAACTGCAAGAAACAAATAGATTTGGCAGATTTGCAAAGAATTATTAGGAAACTACCCAAAGACAGAATAACCTTCCCAATAGGTAATTCAAGAATAATCCCAAAAATCTATTATATTCACAGTTTCAAGTAGGCTTGCAATCAGACAACTAAATACACCAAATACCACACAACTATCGGGTTTTGCAAAAAACACCACTTTCCTTTAAAAACTCCAAAAAACACCACTTTACTTTCAAAACATGCAAAAACTACCACTTTCTCCTTAACGGACGTTAAGTGGCTGACGGAAGGAAAAACACAGGGGCAAATCCGTCTTTTCATATTTTTTCACTGTTCATCTTCCCCAAAATTTTTTTTTAAAGCAAAAAAAACTGAATCGTTTTCTTTAGAAACCACAGAAACCTGAAAAAAAAATGAGGAAATCATTTTCTTCAGAAACCAGAAGGGAAAAAAAATATGAAGAAAAAGATTTCCTAGAAATCGTTTTCTTCAGAAACCAGAAAAAGTAAAAAATGGATTTGCAGAGAAGAAGGGTGGAAATCGAGCTTCTTCTTCTTCTTTCGATGCCCAGTGAGGACTGGAAATCGAGTCCTCTTCTTCTTCTTCTTCTTCTTCTTCTTCTTCTTCTTCTTCTTCTTCTTCCTCCTCCTCCTCCTCCTCTTCTTCCTCCTCTTCTTCTTCTTCCTCTTCTTCTTCTTCTTCTTCTTCTTCTTCTTCTTCTTCTTCTTCTTCTTCTTCTTCTTCTTCTTCTTCTTCCTCCGATGCCCTCCGAGTACTTGTCCGAGCATATTTTAGTGAATTGAGCATGTTTCTATAAATGGGTCTATCTCCACCGTCGTTCAAAACGAACCCGAATTGTTTCTGAAGACATTTTCTGGTTTCTAAAGAAAAAAATATATATGTTCTTCAGTTTTTTTCTTAAAAACAAAATTGGGGAAGATGAACAGGAAAAGATATGAAAAGACGAATTTGCCCATGCATTTTTCCTTCCGTCAGCCACTTAACGTCCGTTAAGGAGAAAGTGGTAGTTTTTGCACATTTTGAAAGTAAAGTGGTGTTTTTTTGGAGTTTTTAAAGGAAAGTGGTATTTTTTGCAAAACTCGATAATTGTGTGGTATTTGGTGTATTTCACCCTTCAAGATATACTGGCAACTTCGGAATCAAGTTTTACATAAAAACTAGATCCAATCAGCAAACAAATTTTAGAATTTCAATCCTCACACAATTCGATACAAGGAAAGTAACTTGGATGCAAAGTACGCGAAGAAAATTTTTTGTTTGCCCGCGTGGCCTAAAAATACTTGATGTGATGAAAAAGAGTCCAAACAAGCTCAGAATACCACCAAAAGTTAACATAACCTTCCTACAAGTGCCCTAGGTTGGTCGAAAGTCACAGCCCTAGAATCAAGCAAGAAAATTTCAGATTTCAGAATTTCGACAGTTTTTTTGCCCGGGACTTCCAGATTTTCAAAACAGGCCTTATAGTGCTCCAAAAAATTCGCAAAATTTAACAGAACCACTCCCCTTTGATTGGTTGACTCCTCCCAAGGTTGCACGCTATACATCTCTGATACCAAATTGATGCAGATTCTCTATTGAGAATTGTAGTGTGCGAAAAGTAACCAAAACTCCAATTAAAAGAACACAGTATAATACCTTGAAACCTCAACCAAGTGTATTAATAGAACAATCAAGTTTTTTTTAAACTATAAACCAAGCAACGAATTAAAGTGAAAAGCTAATTTAATTAGGTGAGACTATAAACCTAGTTAACATGCAATTCTATAAACTAATAGGTCAAAATCATGCAATATTGACTACAGTTCAATGACTAGAATTTAAAAATAAAAAGATGGGACTTAACCTTACACATAAGTTGTGAATTCTCTGCTTTATTATGCGCATGGGAGCCCCTTTAAATAAAGGGTTAGACGCCTTTTAGAAGTAGGAAAGAATTAGGAAAGAAAAGTGGAAACCAGTGAGAAGTGGAAACCTTAAAAAATCCAAAACCTAAAGGAACTAGGTTAAGGGGGAAGTAGAATTTCGGTTACCTTCCAAAAAGGAGGTGGCCAAAATTCCCCTTAAGAAAATAAAAGGAAAATACAAAAATAAGGTAATTCCTATTTCTTAAAAGAAAACATGCAAGAATTCTTTTCAAGAAACTACTATTAAGTAATTACCTTAAAAGTAACAAAACTTAAAAGTAATGGCATGTAACAAATCAAGAACTCTAATGATTTTCAAGACTTGTAAAATTCACTCCAATTGATACTCTTAATATTCAGTCAAGAACTCTCCAAAATAAATGACCATTGAAGGTGCCGGAGGTGAAAAGACCTTTTTACCCTTGGCGGCCATTTGAGCTTCTTTTGGCTTGTTCTGGAGTTTGGTCCTTCGAGCTGGAACCTTAGCAGGAGACTTTAATGGAGAACCCTTGTATAGACATGGATTCACCTCAGGCTGAACTCTTGCCCTTCGAGTCCTGACCTTCTGAACACTTGAATCAAATCCACACTTTAAGCATGGCAGACATTTGTGTTCTGTGGTAGGGATGACCTCATCATATAGTGATTCGAAGTTCCATTGAATTCCAATCCACTACTTAAGTTCTTCGACTTATGATTTTCTAATCCATTACTTTGAATTACTCAAATGTGTAATTTAAACTCTCACTTGTTTAAAAACAATGCTTAAGATCAAGAGGTTGATCTTAAGGATTTTTACAAAGTTATCTAACTTAACTATAAGTTAGGATTTCCTCCAAATTAGCCTCAAATTAGGAAATGGATATTTTGTCTTATCTTTACTAAGAACTTAAGTCTTACTCAAAAAACCTTATTTCTTCTTGCCTAACTCTTTCTTAAGTGGTTAGAACTTTTACAACTTTGTATCAAAAGAGTTTTGCTCAAATACAATTGAGGTACAATTAAGTACAATATAAAGAAGATGACTATCAAAAATTCTCTTATGAAAATATGCACAATTGACTCATTTCTTGACTTTTGAAGACTTGAATGATATAGATTTGATAGCTCTTTAATTCAGCATCCTTGGTCTTCAAATGAAGTGTTTTATGTATATATAGAACCCTCAAAGTGGCCTTCCAACGATTCTTAACGACTAGTTGAGAAAGTAGACGGTGGGATTCGCAAGTGTCATCGCAACTCCCTTCGCAGCTCTCGCAGTCATTTTGAATTTGTGTCTAATAGACACATACCTACGACTGGTGGTGCAAAATTCGCATCTTGTATCGCAGCTTGCTAGTCTTCTAGGTTGCACATTTCATTGCATGCTTTTCTTCTTATTTCTTTTCTTTTCTTTTGAACTTTTATCTTCAGGCTAAGGTGCGACTAGTAGTGCGATTTCGCTGCTCGCATCACAACACCTCTCTTGGTCGGATGAAGATTGCCTTCATTACTGAACAAGTTCTTGAACTGCGAATTTGGGCTATGAATTCATAGCTCATTCCAAAATGGCTTTTTCTGAAACTTTCTTTTTCACTCATTAGCCCAATTGTTTATTTGTCTTTTAAATCATCAAAATAAGTTGGTTTGAGAACCTAGATCTAACAGTTATGTAAATAAATATAAATTTGACTTGGTTGTTGGGACAAAATTATTTTTTAAAACTGGATTCTTTTGGTGTTTGATGCCCAGGAATCGGAATAGGAGAATAGGAAGTGATTCTTAGGAAGAAAATTCTTATGTATGGTTCGTATAAGAATTGATTATTAAAACTATTGTATCATCTAAAAACAATCTAAAATTTATTTAATGAAAGATTCGTCCATTCTAACATATGTGATACCCTCCATTCCCATTCTCATTCTCATTCTCGGGTGTCACCGGTTATAAGAGATAGTGGAAGTATTAAAACTATTTTTAGTTGAAGGTAATGACTGAACTCTTAATATCAAACTTTTTACTCTTCATGCCCTTACTAATATAATAAAATGTGTGATGCAGATTCTCTATTGAGAATTGCAGCGTGTGGAAAAGTAACCAAAACTCCAATTAAAATAATACAGTATAATTCTTTGAAACCCCAATCACTACTTGCGTTAATAGAACAATAAGGTTCTTTTTAAATTATAAACCCAACAACGAATTGAAACAAAAATCTAATTTAATTAGTCAAGACTATAAACCTAATTAAAATCCAACTCTAGAAACTAATAGTCGAAATCATGCAAGATTGACTACAGTTCAATGAGTAGAATTCAAAAATAAAAAGATGTGTATTAACCTTACACCAAATTATATCAATTGTGAATTCTCTGATTTATTCATGCACATGGGAGCCCTTTAAATAGGGGGTTGTGCACCTATGTGAAGTAGAAAAGGAATAGGAAAGAAAAGCGAAAACCAATGAGAATTGGAAACCTTACAAAACCCAAAACCTAAAGGAACTAGGTTAAGGGGAAGTAGAATTTCGGTTACCTTCCAAAAAGGAGGTGGCCAAAATTCCCCTTAAGAAAATAAAAGGAAAATACAAATATAAGGTAATTCCTATTTCTTAAAAGAAAACATGCAAGAATTCTTTTCAAGAAACTATAAATTTTGTAATTACCTTAAAAGTAAGGAAGGGAAGTAAAACACAAACACTTACACCTAAGGGGGCACCTAGTGAGGTAGGGGAGGCCGAACCCTTAAGTTTGTAGGGTTTTCCTTGTATGTTAATTTCCTCAGGGTTCAAGTGCCTTAATTAAATAAACACTCTTTAGCTTCTTGCATTTTTATGCATCGACTCCAAGTCATTGGTCCAACGATGTCTATTAGTGGATCCCTCTGATATGGACATGGATCTGGAAGAACTGTCAGCTTGGTAGTCTCTTCTGCAGGTAGTGGTTGATTCGATGAAGGTGTGTGGTCCATTCCTTCATCAGTGTGGTTCGTAATTAACTCACATTTAAAAAATAAAGATAGTAGTGGAATAAATGGTGAAAATTCACTATTTTAAATGTTGTACCTTAAAATCCATAATAAGTTGTATACATTCCCATTTCTAGAACCAAAAAAGTGTATATACTTTAATTTTATCATTTATTAACTTTTGAAATATATATTCTTTAAAGGTTATATATTTTCTCAAATTTAACAACTAACGCAAATATCAGATTATATCAAAATTAAATACTATAGCTTGCAAGCCAAAAAAAAAAAAAAGTTTCAATAAATAAATAAATAAGAAATATTGGTCATTTTCCAAAAAAGAAAGTTGTAATATTGCATTTTATTGGAAAATTTGATATATTTTATTATAAAAAGAATTAATACATATTTAAATACATGAAGATTATTTATTAAAAAAAGAGTGAACTGCCCAAAATGTCACCTTACTTTCTCACAATGTCCGCTTTGGTAACTAAACTTTTTTATTTCCCACAAATGTCACCATACTTTTAAAAATAGGCCAAATATGTCATATTTGGGGTTTTGGCCGTTAATCTTGACATAATGTCCGTCACATTCTTATTAGGTGCCTATTTTTAAGGGTATTTTTGTCCGTTTATTATTCATCTTATTTCTTTTCCTTCTTCCCCAACTTTACTATTCATCACCTTCCCCAAAATTCCTCTTTCCTCCTCCGCCACATCCACCTCCCCCTCGTCTCCTTTCAGCTTCATCATCCTGTCATTCACACTGAATCTTGTTCCATATTTCATTTTCAACCATAGGGAATCTAAATTCTGGTGAAAGAAATCCTACCAAAATTCAAATTAATTTCAAACTTTGTATAACTCAAACCAAACTTATTGTTCCACCTCAAATCTTGCACTAAAATCCCCATTCATTACCTCTTAAATGGATAAAAAATATTTTATTAATGAATGGACAAAAATACCCTCAATATTTAGCACATGGAATGCACATGAGGAATATTCCGTTAAGACTAACAGTAAAAATGCAAAAATGATTTTTGGCACGTTTTGAAAAGTACAGTGACAGTTGTGGAAATTAAAAAAGTTTAGTTACCAAAGCAAACAGGGTGTGAAAGTATGGTGACATTTTGGGCAGTTCACTTTTAAAAAAATAAAAATATAGAAGAAAAAAAACACTGATTTTTTTTTAAAAATAGCTAAAATTAGGAAAAGGTAAATAATTGGTGTGATGTATTATTATCCCACATTTATAACTCAAAAGAATAGTGAGTCTTAGAAAGTCTATATAATAACAGCAATTAACATAGAATTGTTATACTAAAAATTTGGGCCAAGTCTTCATTTTTATTAGACTAGCCTTGGTAATTCTAGCCCAATTATTTTTTTTCTCTTAAAAAATATGAATTGGTCGACTAAAATTTCTTTCGGTAAGAAAATTTTAAAAAACTGGGGTCACCAAAGTAGTTATGCATAAAGATTCGAGCATTCCAAGACATGCATATTTTCAGAGTCAACTCTCTGGTTAAAATTTTCCAATTCTTACAAACTTCAAGCTTTTTGAAGTCTTTTCAAATGAAATTTTTTCTACTCTTTCAAAAGCAAGATTTCAAATGATACAAGATGTGAAATAGACCTTAATGCATCATTTTAACTCTAAAGCATAACATTCTAGAATTCTATCACTCAAAGACTAAGGCAAATTTGAGATTTTATCAAATTTATTTATATTTTGCAAAAAAAATTCTTTTGGAGTAATTTTCACTTCAAATTTTGTCTAAACAAATTTTATACATCATTTAAAATATATTAGACCAATTTTCAACCTCAAAGCATGTGAAAGTTTAAAAATCAACACTCAAGTCAAACTTATAGGTATTTTTCATTTAAACTCTTAAAGTCCTAAAGTCTTTCATCAAAACATGCTTTCAATAGTCAAAATGATTACAAGGATATGAAATCAACAAGTCAACTTTTTCATTTAAACTCAAGATACATATTCAAATCAAACTATGCATTCTATATAACATATCATCATTTGGAACTTAAATCGCATGATCACCATATATAACTCAAAATGTATATAATCATTAAACAAGCATTAAGCAATTAAAATGTGTTAAAGATGATACATGGAATCTCAAATGAACATTTAACTTGCTTATACCATTTTTGAAGCCTTTTTTTTTGTGATTTTTTAAATTATTCTCCTTTTGGCTCCAATGAACCATCATTACTACTTCCTAGTATCTATTTATTGAGATTTTAGACAACAAAGTAGCATCACTAGGGGTGATAACGAGCCTAGCAGAGCTGAGCTTTGACTTGTTCATTTATTGTTCGAGCCTAATATCTTGTTCGTGGTCGTTTATTTATTAATCGAGCCAAGCTGACCATGTTCCTGAACATTCATGTGCGTTTATCTCGCATTAACTAACAGAAATTTGTAATGTTTAGTTAATTTAATATACTATATCAACTTACATAAAAATCAAAATTTAATTTAAACTTATATAATGATATCTATGTACATATAAATATATATAAAGATTCAATTATTTGTATTATTTAAAATTTTAATATTATATATACTTATTTTATTTATATTATATAGTTAATATTTTAATTAAGCATGTTCAAGAACATTAACGAGCTTTCAACACCTTGTTTGTGTTCGTATTCGTTTATTATCGACCCTAAAAATCATGTTCGTGAACGTTTTTATCGAGCCGAGCTCAAGCTTGTTCGTGAATCTTCGTGTTCGTTCTCAGCCCTAAGCATCACCAACCTACGTGGAAATCAAGTACAAGATTTTGGTACCCAAATTTGTTTGGGTCTTTGGAGTTAGCTTGTTCCTTAACTTGCCATATTTTTCTACCATTTTCTTATCAAGCTTTTGGGTGAATGTGACCATGTCTACCACAATGATGGCAAATAATAGGTGCATATGAATTACTCCTTTTCATGGCTTACAAACAAAATTATTCTTTCTAGCATGAAAAGCATTATATGTCCTAGAATCATTCTTTCTATCAAAATTTCTAAATGAACTATGCACATCTATGTATTTAGGAGCATAATGAGATGTATGAGCATTCAACACATAAAAATCCCTCTTTGGGGCACAAGAAGCAAAGTCAAGAAAACAACAAAATTTACTATACCTATGAGGAACATGCTTTTCCTTAGACATAAAATAAATCATGCATCTATTTAAACAATTTTGGAAAATCTATTTTCCTTCTTCTTTTCCTGGAAAGCATTAACAAAGGAAGTAGGAGTGGATAACATATCACAATTTTGGCTATTTTTATAACCCAAATCATGCTTGTCACTTCCAATCTTTCGTTACCTAACAACTTCTTTAAATTATTTCTCCCTAAAGTTAGCTTTTCAAGACTTGTAATCAAGTCTTCAAATTTTTTTTTTTCATACTATCATATTCACGTTTCAAAAAATCATATGACTTACTATTTTTATGCAATTTCTCTTTTTCATCTAAGACATGCACATTAAGCTTTTTCAAGGTATTATAGTCAACATATTTATCATTTAGCAAATTACTTAATTTGTTTACTTTGCTTCTCAACTCATCATTTTCATAATTCAAAATAAAATTTTCTTCGTTTAAAGATGCAACACCATCTTCAAAGAAATATTTTTCTTTTCTAGAATAGCATTCTTGTTAGTGGCATCTACCAATTTTGTATGCAAATTAATGATAAATTTCATATCATCATCACCATTATTATCGTGCATTTCACTACCACATAAGGAAGATTTGGGAATAATTTGTTATCTCTTGTGACTCACTAGAAGAGTCACCTCGTGTCTATTTTCTTGATCTCCTTCTTGGCTGTTTTTTAACAGAATTGTTATTCGTAGTGACGATTTTACTATTCGCAGTAACATTTTTAAGTTAATTGTCTAAAATACCCTTAAGACTTAAAAAAAAAATCATATTAAAGTACTCTATAAAAATGTTGGATGAATACCTTCAGCCTGTATGCTATTTTTCCCTATTTTCACTATTCAACTTCAGTAATTCACTTTTTATTCACACGTGTATTCAAATATGGCCGACAGACAAGAGGACGATCTATATTACATGGTAAGTAATAACTGTATACAATTTTTTACGTGAGATTTATTTTCTTTTAATAAAAAATATATGTTTGCTCTTTGATTTAGACCCAGATCTGCGATTATCGGGCCGTTTTTTGCCGGAAATGTAAAATCCTGCCGAGAAGACTGTCTCCTCGGCCGGATTTCGACTGGAATTCGGCCAGTCACCAGCAGTATTTTCCGCTAAAGTAC
Source organism: Leptodermis oblonga (assembly GCA_016801395.1). Lineage (NCBI taxonomy): Eukaryota > Viridiplantae > Streptophyta > Magnoliopsida > Gentianales > Rubiaceae > Leptodermis > Leptodermis oblonga. The sequence continues at coordinate 26,486,008 of CM028751.1, forward strand.
CGCCGGAGACCGGCGGTAGTGGTAGGGAAAATACCACTCGGTGAAGGACGGTATTTTTCCCCTGGAGCACGGCCGGTAACCGACGGTACTTTAGCCGTAAATACCACCGGTGACCGGCGTTAGTGGCCAGCGAAATACAGCGCGGCGAACCACTGTATTTTTAGGCCGACCACCGCCGGCGGCCGGCGGTGTTCCGACCAGAAGTGCCGCCGAAAGCCAGCGGTCTTTCACCGGAAAAAGCCGCCAAGGCGGTAGATTACTGCGAAAGACAGCCAGATTCCTGCGGTAGTTGCTGGAAAAATACCGCCGGCGGTTGGTGGTATTTTTCCATCAACTGCCGCCGGAATCCGGCGGTCTTTTTCCGGCGAAATATCGCCGGATTCCAATCCGGCGATATTTCCGGTGTCGTGGTATGCCTGGAAAAATCGTCGGTTGCTTGCTTTTTTTATCGGCGGCCAGCGGTAATTTTTCGATTTCTCGGCCAAAAAGGGCCAGATATCCCGCAGGGGGCGAGATTTACAAAATATCCCCCATATGTATGTAGAATTTTGTCACATTCTCACCTCTCGTAGATGAGATTATTCCAAAATTTAATGATTCCTGCTAAAATTAGGGTTTCAGTATGCTGACCCATCATTTTGTATTAACAGGATATCCGTTTGGAGAGGGATGACATATTTTCTGATCACACGGATGTATTTCAAATGGATGAAGAGTTTAGAAGTAAGGAAGATTTGGTTGCATGGGTCAAAGCTACAGCATCTGAAAATAATATGACTGCAAAAATTACGTCTTATTCGAAAGTGTTGGGCCTTTTCCTTACAAGAGGGAGAAAAGGGCGAGTTGAGATAGGGTGCGATAGATCAGGAACAGTTAGAGATAAGCCACCCCTACCTGAAGGGAAGAGCAGGCGGAACAATACAAGTAGCAAATTAGAAGTTAGAGATAAAAAATGGTAATCAGAATCATGAATTACAGGAAGTTCGAAATTGGCATTCATCGCACTCACGGCTAACGGAAGCGGAGAAGAAGAAGGTTGCAGAAATGTCAAGTATTAACATCAGGCCGAAGCATATATTGGCCCAGTTGCAAGCGAATGATCTGCAAAATGTCAGCCACATAAGACAGGTGTACAATGAAGCAGCAAAAGGTAGAAGGGAGGCGAGGGGAGATATGACTAACATGCAGTATTTCTTCAAACTTGCATGATCACGAATACTTCTATGCACGCATAGCTGAAGATGATAGTAATGCAATCGGGCACATCTTCTTCGTACACAAGAAGGCGCCTTCTCTACTTGGTTTGTTTCCGTACATTTTGTTTATGGATAAGATATACAAGACAAACAGGTATGACATGCCTCTTCTGCAGATAGTGGCTCATGTACCCACATCTCAGTATGTTCATATTGCTTTTGTTTTTATGAGGGACGAGACTACCTCGAGCTATTTGTGGGCCATGACTCAATTGAGGAATTTATTCGAGGGCAACAAATACCCACATGTGGTCATCACTGATGGAGAGATTGCCATAATGAACGCTGTGGAAATAGTATTCCCACATGCTACCCAACTACTGTTCAGAGACACATTGAAATGGATGTAAAGAAACATGTAGTAGAGGCTTGCAACGACAAAACTATAACGGATGTGTTTCTATATCATTGGGGGCAAGTGGTGAAGCCTTGACATATGAACAGTTCACGGAAGCTGTGGAATATATTGATACTAGATTTGGAAATAAATCTAAATTTAGAAATGTGATTCCATACTTGAAAAACACATGGTTGGATCCCCACGCAGACAAGTTTGTATCTTGTTGGCCGAAATATTTAAAGCATTACGGAGGATGCACAACGAACATGTAAGTTAATTATAGCTTTAATTTATAGTGGTTTATGTTGTATAATTATATGATACTTTATATAATGCTTTATGTGAAAGTTTGATTTTCAACGTTAATTAGCTTTCAGGGTTCAGGGTTGAGAGTGCAGATGCACAGTTAAAAAAGGCAATTGGAATGGATAGAAAGGCATTTCCAGGTCTTTTTCAAGGGATTAATATTATGATAGAGGCGCACTTTAATAAAATTTGGACATCAATGGAATCTTCTCACAGTAAAACATTCAGGAAGAGAGACTACTTACTGCATAGTAGGCTGAATGGTAGACTGTCTTATGCTGCTACTACAATGGTAGAAGAAGAATATACAAAAAGAGTTGGCCTCATCGGGGAAGATGGTTCGTAGTGTGGTTGCGAACTCCGAACAAGTTGTGGCTTGCCTTGTGCATGTGAGATGCAACAGTTGGTGTGAGCATATCGTCAAATTGATCCTGTCGATGTGGACCCCTTCTGGAAGACGCTGAACTTGGGAGATAATGATATTCCAGAAACCGCGGAGGCAAGGCAAAGCGCTGAAGGGAGACTGCATGAAATGTTTGTTGAGACCATTACGCGTCCAAGCGCTGACATATACAGGGTGATGGGTGCCGTGCATGCAGCTCTTCATCTGGAAACTATTGATTTAGCTGAGCCAGTAAGTAAGCCACACAGGGGACGGCCGAAACACAATCCAACCCAGCGAGATCTATCAAGGTATGAGCATGCCGATAGGAATGCATTACAACGAGTTGCATATATTACTTTTCCTGTACAGATCATTATGATTAATTACCTATCGATATACTAAATTTAATATGAGTTGCAATCGCAGGTCAGAGATCCACAGGCGGACAGAGGAGAAGAAGGGTTGTGAGACCCCATGCTTCTGAATGGCCTTTCGACATGCCCCTATTTCTGAAGCAGTTCGTGTTTGACTACATTATCGAGCACGTTAATGTAAAGGCCAATGGACATTGTGGTTTTAGAGTAATTTCTTATTTCGTACACGATGCAGATGAGGAATATCGGCATCAAGTGCGCAGAGACCTGCACGAAGAACTGCAGGATCAATCTACCCTTTGGCGACACGTTCTTGGGCCAGTCGATTACGAGTTAGCATGCAGGGTGATAGAATATTATGTAGTTCCGGCCTTAGATGCATTTTGGTTTGATTCTCATCTTTTTGGATTACTTGTCGCCACTAAGTATCAGAGGATTGTTACATTATATGGCCCGCAGAGTAATACTTTCCATCCCATTAAGTGGCAGGGGGCCGGCATGGGTCTTCTAAGACAAAATCATTTCATTGCTTTGTTAACGACAGGGGAGGTCTTGCAATCCCCAATCCATCCGACGTGGAGAAATAGGGCCTCAGGACAAATGCAGAGTTGGAAAACTCACTTGGATCACCGATTTGTTGAATTTATAAATAAATCTACTATTGAGTGTTAGTATTACATGTTTTTCTTATCCAATAGTTTCCCAATATAAGTATCTTATATGTAAGTTTCATTTGTAATTAATTTTAACATCATTGAACGCACATACAATACATATATAGCAACCCAAATGATGTAGTACTTGATACACTGCATCAAAAAGTATATATACTACATCACAATAATTTAGAAATGGAGATGATAGAAATTTTTCATAATATTACTCAATATAAAGAGCCAATAACATAGCACAGGTGATTTCGTCGCAAGTTATTCTACTGCAGGCATCAAATCCTCCAAATGTATAGCCACCTTCTCTATGGCCCTCTCCCTCACGTCGTTGGGGATGGAATGCCTTGTCCGGGGATTAGCTAGATACATTTTACTAACTATATATTGCAGATGCTGCATTTGACATAAAAATGCAAGTTTTGTAAATAAACATTGATATAAAAATAATAAATGGACATAAATATATAGGAATCACATGTACTTACCGCAATCGCTGGTAGCTGTCTGGGGTCCGATGTCTCTTCCACTTCTATGTCGTCCGGACTAACACGAACGTGCGATCGCGTCTGGAAGTAGTCGAGGTACTCCGGGCACGCCTGATCGGCCCATTGAGCCTTCTGCTACCCCTTTAACATCCTACTCTTGTATATTTTCCAAGCCATAAAATATGTATCGTACACGCACGAATACTTACGAATTTCATTGCATCTGTTACAGTTCTTTGGCTCAAAAACTCTATTTGGGATCAACTACGCGTATCCAAATTGTCGCAAGAACCGATCAGGCATATAGGGCTCTATGATCGAAGAGGAATAAATAAGACCCCTGAACAATGTTATTGGATGCACGCGTGCAGGATTTAGCCCGAAAGGAAGCCAATTTACCTAGTTCATTTGCAAGAACGTTAGTGATTAATCGACCAATTAGGATATGACACTAATTAACTATACGACATTTAAGAGATATAAAAATACGGATTATTACCTCATCAGATTTTAATGTATCTAGTGCACGGCGGTAGGACAACAAATCCCATTTAGGCTCATGCTTCCTCCCAGTTCCGATGTGCCACTTTGTTGCAGCAGGCAAGGAAACATCCCATAATCTCATCTTTGGAGGACTAAACATGGGGAAGTACTCGTATATCCAACTCTTTTTGTATTAAGAAAAAAAAATTTAATAATGTTAATGAACCAGTATAAAGTATGGAAATAATTTATAATTGATTCGAACAAACCTGCAATAATGTCAGACACCCACCTAATTGGGCACCGTCCGCCCTAGAGGCTCTTCCAAGATTTGCGATAAATGTTTGCCAAGCAAGCTGCTCCCCAAGAAAGTCCGCTTATTTTATCTAGTCGCGGAGGAAAGGCAGAAAATGCCCAAGCACATGGGTTTTCTTTTTATCAACGAATAGGGTGTTTCCAATCAACCATAACAAATACCTTGCGGCAGAATTGGCGGGGTCCACATGTCCACTAACACAATGGGCACAAAGGAGGGACATTTTCACATTTGCAAAATCTCGCTCCCCGAACTCCCCTTCCTCTATCCCTAGCATTTCTAAAAGCAGTTCCTTCATTTCCAACAGCTTAATTTTCCAATGAATGGAAAATCCGTCAATCGGAATTCCCAATATGTAGGCCACATCATGGAGAGTGATACTCATCTCTTCGAATGGGATGTGGAATGAATTAGTCTCCGGATGCCATCTCTCAACAAAGGCACTGAGGAGTGCGGAGTCTAACTCTAAATGCATGCACCTGACCAAATGTCCTAACCCGGACCGTTCCACTATACTTTTCATTTCTCCGTCGATTAAATCCCACCTTTGCAGCCGCTCGTGCCGATTATGGCATGTCAATATATCACGTTCCTACGTAATTTAATAAATAAATTAACACATTTTAGGCACCAAGTTATTAAGCATAAATCTAAACAATAAATAATAAGTATTTCGCAATAAATAATAAAGAATAATAAGATACCTGTCGATGCCATATGTAGTAGGCAATATGACCCTTAAAGCTCTTTAACAACTCTGGATTTGAAGGTCCACCGTCAATCGAACCATCTAGAGGCCGATATTCCTTCCACCCGGCATCCCTCCTTGACCCAGTCCCGGTCCCTGTCCCTGAAACTGACCTACGTGAGGAGAGCATTAAGCCTTTTCCACTCCGCCTTCGTTGGTTGGGGTCATTTGCCCATTCGTTTTCATCCTTCATTTGCCCCAAATTAAATTCTATGTACCCCTGCGACAAAGACATTTCCCTCTTATGTCGTTCAGCATTTTCCCTAGCTTCCTCCTCCTCCGCATCTCCAATGTATTGCGGTTCAAATTCCGCTTCACCGTAATCACTGTTACTTGCCGCTGCCGCCGCATTTGAAAATTGAGAAGAACCATGCGCTCTTCCTAGCACCCTTCTCTGGCGTTCGGATACAGTGGGAGGTGTTCGGCCAACTATTTCCTCAGAGGCTGAGTTTGTTGCCTCATTGGCTTCATTAATTTGCAAATTGTCATCCTTTTTGCTTCTGATTAATTTTAATTTCAATTTTTTAAACGTTTCTACCATCTACAAAACACAATTGAAGATTAAAAAAGTAAAAAATATATAAGGAACATAAATAATTATAAATACAAAAATAATTTCCAAAAAAGACTGCCTATGCGGAATTTTTTGGAGTTTTTTTGGAAAACTCCCAAAAAACTACCGCTGGCGATCGGCGGTAGTCTCTATGCCTCCGACGGTAGTCCCACAAATACTACCACCGGCCTCTGGCGGTAGTATTCCCAAAAAGGCCGCCGGCCTCCGACGGTTGTATTCCCAAAAAGGCCTTTGGCCTCCGCAGGATTTGGCAGTTTTTTTCCAAAAAAGCTGTCGGCCTCCGGTAGTCTTCCCGCTGACTACAGCCGAAAACAGCTGGAATACCGCCCGGCGGTATTCTACAAGAAATACCGCCGGCAGTCGGCGATTTTTTGCCGGAAGAAACCGCCGGTGACCGGCGGTATTCCGGGCCCTTTACAGATCCGGCCATAAAATGGCCGGTTAATCACAGATCCGGGCAAAGACATAACAAATCCAGACAAATTATACACTAATTTATCAAAACAACGAACGAAACATGAAAGAAACAATTATTAATTTTAGTAACTCAACTTTGCCGATCCGGTTCGTCTGGACTTTTATCCGATTTGGCTGATTTTGTGCTTACCGGTCTCCACACATAATAGCAGAGAAATGGGAGAGAAAATGTTATTCTGCAGCCCACTTCTTTGCAGTACTATATATTAAGTTTTAAAATTTTTTTTTTTAAGCCTAAAGGGCAATTTAGACATTTTACCTAAAAATGTTACTACAAATAGTAAAATCATCACTGCAAATAGTATGCCCCTTTTTTAACCTTTAGTCATTTGTGTTATGTAGGGGCAAAATAAAACACACACAAAACAAGAAACATAAGACTGTAAAATTCAAAAACAAGGTTGCAAAATTATCTTTAACTCAAAAGTTTTTAAACCTACAAATTAAGCTCTCGCTTTGAAACTGATTGAAATTCCATTTTAGTGTTCACAACCGAAAAGGGGGAGGGGTGAATTGGTTATTGACAATTTAAAATTTTTTTCTTAAAAAACACTTCAAAAAATATTCTTTCAAAAAACAAGTATTAAAACCAATTTAAAACTAGTTTGCCAAGTGAGGTGTGTGTAAAGTGATTTGCTAACATTTACATGAAAGAAAATAAACAAGGAAACAAGACACACCAAATTATAATGGTTTGGATTCCCATTGAATTAATCCACTACCAAAGTTCTACAATTTAGAATTTCCTTAATCCAATCTAAGAAATACTTAAATGTGTGTCTCAAAACCCTTACAAGTGTTAAGATCAAACTCTTGATCCTAAAACTTTTCCCTTGCCTAATTTACCTTAAGGCTAGACTTGTGCTTAATCTAAGTCTATATTAAGACTCCCTTGCCTGATCCAACCTCTTAGATAGGATTTTTACTTAATTTAACTCTAGATCAAGATTTTTCCCCCATTTGCCTAAACTAACTCTAGAATAGGACTTTTGCGAAGAGCCTAACTTACCTCTAAGATAGCACTTTACCCCTTTGTCTAAAATCAACCTCTTGAGTTAGGACTTTTACAAATGCCTACACCAACCTCCTGGTTAGGACTCTTACAGTTTCCTACACTCAACCTTTTGAGTTAGGATTTCTCATTCTCTTTTTGCTCTCCCTTACTTCATACCTATCTCTTTCTCAAAAGTTTAGAACTTTTCCTCATATACAAGATTGCCTAACACACTCCTAAGTGTCTAGCACTTTTCCCTCTTTTCTTTTCTCAAAGATGAAGATCTCCACAAATGGATTTTACAATGAAGTACAAAAGATTGGCACCAATGGCTTCTTAGTCACTCAAATCCTATTTTAACATGTAAATCTATGAAATTACTCACAAAAATTTCTTAAGTGTAGGAGACTTGTTGGGGGTTATTACCCTTCTTTTTTAGCCTTTGGAATATTTATAGAAGTGGCAAAGTGGCTTCAAACAGTCGCAAACGGCTAGTTAAAATTCTGCCCATTAGAGGGTACAAAGGTGAGGTTCGACGTCGAAGTTTGGGTGTCAAAACTGCTTCCCCTTTTTGCAATGGCTAGTTACTTTTTCCAGTGTGTCTAACGTATAGAAAGTTCGTTGTCGAAAGGGTGTCGAGCGTTTTTGGGATATGTTCGACGACAAGCAAGCTTCGTTTCTCGATATCTATGCTAAAACAGAAGTTTCAAACTTTTGAACCTCTTTTTCTTTTGGTGTCGAACTCGGTGTCTGAAGTTTTGTTCCTTCACTTTTTCTGCACTTTCTTGGTGGTGCTTAAAAGCAAAGGCATTAAATGGAAATCATATATTTGTTAAAAATCATCAAAACAAGATTAAGCCCATAAGTCGTACAATCCTAATTACTAATAGGATTATGAGTTTCTATAAATTTAAACGAATAGACCATTTTACTTTGAGTATTGACAGTTCCTTTAGTAACACTATGTCTTAATATTTTGATTACTCATTATGTCCCATAAAAAGTGATCTTATTTAATTTTGGGCGAACTGCATTTTCCCTTGAGAGATTGGGGTAAATTATAAAATCACTCTCACAGTTTGGTCAAATAATGAAAACCCCCTTGGTCGTGGGCGAATTACAATTTCCATTTGAATTTTTGATAAATTATAAATTGCCCTTCTTATTTTGTTAATAACAAAAACCCTCTTTGACCATAGGCAAATTACATTCTCCCCAAGGCTTTGGATAATTTACAATACGGTCCTCCTATTCTTGTTATAAAATTGACTAATTTCAAAATCGAATAATGACATAAATAACTATATGTTTGGGAAGACTAAAATGCCCCTCACTTAATCCATCTAAAATTTGAAGAGTACCCTTCACAATGACACAAAGGATTACACAAAATCTATGATTTATTAATGCCAAGATAAAAGAAAGATTTTCTTTTATATTTATAAAAAAAAACCACCATTGAACATCATTTTCTACCCTAAAAGAGACGGTAAGTGAGGATAATATGGATAATTTTTTCTCTAAATAATACTATTACTGCCTCTCATTTATGATTTGCAGCTGTTGAGAGAGAAATCTGTCAAGAATATTCTCACTTACGGGCTCTTCGAAGTAGGATTGAAAGAAACCATTGTTGATGCTTTTTTATTTTTTAACTATAAGCGATACTTCTTTTTCCAAATGCAATATATATTTTTCTTAAACATGCTATACTTTTTTTTATTGGTTTTTTTCTGACAATATTTCAATCATTAAAATCGCTTTGTTTTCATTATGGACTATAATTTTTCTTAAGGAACATGCAATGCATGAGCAACTAAACTCAATACATCAAAGGTTAGTGATAATGCAACCTTTAAAATCAATACATTTCTTTTCCACTATAATGATTTTTGTTTTAAACAGGCGTTACATCAACAACTAAACTCAAGACATCTGTAGCTAAACTCAATACATCAAAAGCTATACATGTTATTTGATACTTCATAAAATACATGTGATACTTTTGAAACTAAAATTGATACTCGCGTCTTATTATTATTTTTTTAAAAGTATTATGTGTTACTAAAAAGAATGCATGTCAGACCTCGCGTAGGTCGAATACAAGTCTTTACACTAATTAATCTATATTTAGAAGAGGAATGGTACATACCCTAAAAAAAAGAAAAGGAAAGGTATAAGTATAGAAAATAATATGTGAGAGTATAATTTAGGCTTAATGACATTCCCCTCCCCCCCCCCCCCCCACCCCTCCCCCGGGTGTCATTATGCTTTTACTATCAACCCGCCCCTATTTTCAAAACTAACACTTCACCACCCCCCCCCCCCCCCAGTCATTAGTCAAACACAATCAAATTTTAAAAAGACCAAAATTTCCCTTGTCAATAACACAAATCCCCCTTCCCAAAATCCTAACCCCCACCCCAACCCTGCATCGTTGCCTCCCCATCCTCTCCCTTGATTGTGAAACCCCAAATCTACCACCACGCATACAAGGGGTTGGATTCACCAAATGGCTGCCTGGTTCGCACAGGACTCAGAACTGGCTTGAACATGACATTAATTTTTTTCATTTATTATAATAAAGTAAAACTTACACAGCCCTATAATACATTAGTTATTAGAATATGAGCCCATCTAAACAATCCCGCCTTCTAGCCGTATTCAAAATTTCCAACTCCGGGTGATCCTAGTGAGCATACTCATCTTCATACCAAAGATCTGTAATAAAATTTTGAAAACAGATAAAACAGGAAAATGGAATGACCCCTTGCCCAATGAGAGTCCACCATTTTTGCAAACATTTACCGAGTTACAAATATTACCCATGCATACAATTCAGGCATATCTTAACATATAGCATTCATGACTCATGCAGGATTCATAGAACATATAGTGAGAATGAAGGGCAGTCGTTTAAAGGTCTATATGAACAATAAACGAACTGGCCAGTTCACCTCGCGGGCATATCATATAATATCATTTCATATCATATCATTGCATATCATATCATATAATGTCATATCATATCATATCATATCATATCATATCATATCGGTATCGTCAGTCACTCCCAAACGGTCATATATGGGCCCTGGTAAATTGGTACTAATTTTGAAATCAGGAACGCAGATGATCCAAAAACATAGCCCTTCGCTGGCTCGTGGGATCAAATTGCACCAAATAATGAATCCGACTCAACTTATGCTTATACAACATATTCAGTGCACAAAGAAGGTACAACTGAAACATAACAAGTACATATGCGTTCCAACCGGTAAGTAAACACAACTGGCAGTTCAAAAATCAAAAAGCATTTCAAGCATTTTTAGCAAACATTTCAAAACATGCCGCAAACAAAGATTTAGTGCAGTTCAATTATTAATTGCATTAAAACGGAATCCATTTTGAGTGATAAACTCACCTCAATCCGAAAATATACGCTCACGAACTAGCTATCTATCAAATCTGTATATATTTCAGGTTTCGGCAATTCAGTACTATTTCTAATCAATAGAATTCTAATTTCTAACTTATTCTGGAATTTTAACTAATAAGGGGATAATGGTAATTTACCTATTTTTCCATTTAAAAATATATATCTAGAAAATAAATATTCTAAAATTATTGAACTTGAAAATAACTATAAAAACGGAATAATGATAGTTTTAAAGAAAATATAAACATTATGTCGTAAAACTAAAAATTAAAGAGTTTTGAAATATTATTTCTACGTTATTTCCCAAATAGTCCAAAATCGGACGAAACTTATAAAATTATAACTTACGAAAACCAAGTGTAAAAATCCTTAAAACATTCGTTAAATTAGTTTTAACAAGAATTTATAAAAGGATTTATAAAGAAATAACTAAAAGAAATCAAAATTGCGGAAAATTAATTTTTCCCTTTTTTGGATCGGTTTTACCCGAGGCTAAATCGGTCAAAACTGATTCAAAATTCCCAGAAAACTCTGGATAAGTTTTTCCCAATTTTCGATAGGCTAAAATCGGTCCAGTATTTGCAAAATAGTCCCTGATAAATTTTGAATTTCCAAATTCAGAAAACCATTTTACCAATCGGTTTTACCCGTTTACAAACCGTTAGAACCGATTTGTTTCTGGGCTAGAATTAGTTTTACCCGATTCTGAATCGGTCAAAATCGATTCGTGCCCATATTTCGTGTTCTTCATCCTAGCTTTGGGTTTTCCAACAAAAGTGTATCCAAACTCGTTTTTCTTTGATTCTTTTTGCCAAAAACCATTTCTAAGTTTTCAAAATATTTTTCTAATGTTCAAATTTTCAAAAATAAATTAAATTCTAAGAAAACCTTATAAACTCTAAAAATCTATTTTTTTGCATTATACTTGCACTTCTTAACGTAAAATTCTTACCTCTTTCGATTCCTTACACTTCCTAGTTGAGTTTCCTCATATTGGAATGGAGTTTCCACGTCAAGGTCTTGCTCCTTCTTCTTCTTCCTAGCTTTTCTTCCTATTTCTAAGTTGGGAGAATTTCTTTATGGTTTGGAGGTGGAATTACACAAATGGAGGTATAGGAAGGAAGGAGAGGGTATTGATAGGCTCTTGGAGCCGTATAGGACAAAGGCTAGGGGTTAAAATGACCCCTATGCCCTTAACTTGGGTGGCAAGTATTTATTTATTTAATTCTGACAACGAATCGGTATTACCGATTGCAATCGGTTAAAATTGATTAAAAATAAAGGTAGTGATAAATTTTTAATTAATTTACCAATCAGTAAATTCTATCCGATTTAGTAATTAAAAAAAATTGAATTCTATCCGATTTAGTATTTAAATCAGTAAGAGAATCGGTAATTAAAAAGGTCAAAACCGATTTAGTAAATTCTATCCAGTTGCCAATCAGTTTTACCCGATTAGAATTGGGTAAAACTGATTGTCCAATCGGTTTTCCCTTTTTCCAAATGGTTAAAACCGTTTATAGGTGGTGAGAAACTTCTATTTTTACTGGTCAAAGCAGTGCAATCAGTTTTACCCGATTCAGAACTGGGTAAAACCGATTTGTTTATTTTTTTTAAATTATTTTTCGTTTATTTTCCAATTTTTTTATCTTCCAATTCCTATTTCCATCAATTCCGTAAATTCCTAAATCATAATGTTCCTAAACAAATATCATAACCTAAATTTTAGAATCAAAGTTATCAGCTAACTCACATAATTAAAGATTTGAAAATAACGAAATTCTTTTCAAAACGAAGATCTGCGGACTTTTATAAAATTTTCTTAAAGAAATAGTTTTAAACAAAAATTCTTTTAAAATAAAATCTTATAAATAATCATAAAATATTTATAAATACCTCAATATATTCTCAAGGTGAATTTTAAAATATTAAAATCTTATAGGGTTTCACATTGATTATTGATGGCGTTTTCATGGACATCTTCATTACATTCATCATTGGCAATTTAGAAACTCAGTAGTTTAAAACAACCCAATTCAGCAAAAGGCAAACAAAGAAGAGAATGTAACACTGATGGACATCATTTGTTGCAAAAGGTCATAAAAATAATCAATACCATATGAAAAAGAAACAACAGAAAACATTTGCAGTAAGAACTACAACTATTTTTCTTCATAATGTACTAAAATAAAAGAGAAAAACAAAATACAAGAAGAATCGACAAAACTAGCAACAATCTCCAAATTCGTAGCCGATTAACAATATATATAATACTATGCAACTTAATTCAAGCTGAATTCTGAAAATGGATAAAAGCTCATATTCTCTCCATCGTCGCATTGTTCAAGCCTCTATAGTAAGAGAATTGTTGGCTTTGTCTACGAACTGAAGGGCAAACGACGTTTGTTCCAGTAGTTTTTGACTTCTCTGCGACACTGCCAGGTGACGTCGTCATCGCCTCCATCACAAGCCTTTCCAATGCTAGCATACGTTCAAACCCAAATTACTACGACCAATTCAGTAGGAAATCGAGGCGATTGCATAATCGACCCTTGGATAATTTGAGCACTTTTCGTTGGAGACGACTCCTGAATGCAGTGGTTGAATGTAATTCCGGCTATATCTCTGTCAGAGGCTCTAAAATCTTTCTCTTAATGATTATGTCATTGAGGGTGGGGTGAATTATGGTAGCCATGACGGGAATGAAGGGTGACTCGGGCCAGAATATAGTGACTCGACAAAGAGGGTGGGGGTGGCGTGGTGGCGTAAATAGGATGTGGCTGATAGTAAAAGCATAATAACCAGGGGGGCAAAATGTCATTAACCCTTGTACTTATAGGTATTTTGTGGAGTGGACGAAAGAATACTTCCTCTGTTCTCTAAAGAGTGTCTCCTTAGATATTTGCACACAAATTAAGAAAGTGAAAAAAAAATCTTTTACCCTTATTTATATCATCTTGTTTAACTACAAACTTAATGGGAATGTATGTTTGTATCCACCTTTGGAAAGAGAATGTAATTAATAGATGAATTCAATTAGGGGTAAAATAGAGATTGTATTAACTTTTTGCATTGAAGTTTGAAAAGGGACACTCTTTAAAGAATAAAAAAAAAATTGCTTAAAGGAACACTCTTTAGAGAAAGAGGGAGTAATTATTAGTAGGTATTTGAATCGAACTTGGAATACTGCCATTTTCTCTGAATTTTTTTTCCCTCGAAAGAACCAACTAAATCAAGTAGCTAGTGATGGAAAACTCCACCATTGTACAAGAAACCATTGCATCTTAATAGTTGTTAGAGGGAATATTGCAGAAATTCAAAGATGTGGGACTTTAGTAGATGTGGATAATGTGAACAAAATTTGATATGTGTGTCACTTATGCTGGTTACTTAGCCGACTCAAAATTAGGAAAATAGAATGATGGAGGATGGTAACATGGTAGCACCAAGTTTTAATGCCTTGCAAAATAATGAAATGTATATATATATCTATGGAATTTTTAATCACAGGACATATATTACTATATAAAGGACGCTTTTTAAAAAATTGGGACGTGAAATTACATTTTTGCCCTTCCCTCCTTTTGCAGTAAAATATCCATTTTTCACTCTCCATTTCCAACAACCTAAACAGCTCCATCTCCTTTCCCCGCTCCATCTCCATTCCGCGAGTCCATTCCATCTCCAATGCTCCAAGACCGATTGGCCCTTCCCTTCTCTTTCGCCGGTTCCATTCCATCTCCAGCGCCGGCGACATCTCGTCGGTTCCATCTCTATCCGCGGATCTCCATTGCCAAATCCATCTCCATCTCAATCGGTTAGTCAATTTTTTTCTTTGCTTTGGATTATAACTTAAATTACAATATTTTGGTGTTGCAAATTGTATGGGTAATGTGCTTAGGGTTGTTTTAGGGTGTTGGTTGCGTTTTTCGGCTGTTTTGTGGAAATTTTAGGGTAAATTCTGCATTTGTTCGCTGAAAAAATGTTTTTCAGGTGAACTATGGGGAAAATCGCTTTAAGGAAGCAATTTTCCTTAAACAATCGCCCGAGATGGGAGAATTTTCAAGGTTGAATCGCTTAGCCCAAGCAATTGCTCCTTGAAAAATTGCCTACCTCAGGCGATTGTTTAAATAAAAATCGCTTCTCAGAAGCAATTTTTCCCATTTTCGTTGGTGTCCTTTGGCATTTTTTAGGGCATACATCACTCGGACCAAGCGAGTATTGCCGAAAAAATCGCCAAAGGACGGCAATTGGTTGGAATTTAGTCGCTTGGCCAAAGTGAATGAATAAAAGAAATTCGTTTGGTATAAGCAAATTTTTCTATTCATTCGCCTTGCCTGAGCGATTTTTCCGGGGGAGGCGATTTTCCCGCAGGCGATTTTTCCCCGAAAAATCGCTTTGGCTAGGCAAATCTAGTATAAATAATCGCCTATATCAGGCGATAGTTTCTTCTAAAATCTGCTTAGTCGAAGCGATTTTCCATGAGAAATTCGCCTAAAGCAGGCGATTTTCCCCAGGAAAATCGCTTCTCCTGGGCAATTTTTCCAGAATTACCCCCCTTCCTCATGCGATTTTTCTTAATAGTTTAAGACTTGTTTTATTTTTTAAGTTGATTTTGATTATTTGTATAGTAATTCTTTTGCAACCTATTAATTGTATATGGGAGATAGAAATCGAGATTATGCAATTAAATTCCATAAGAGAGACCGATCCAAAGCCTCAGGAAGTCGTAATCCGGTGGGAGAAAATGCCCCTCGTGTTCCGCCCACGGCGTCTGAACGGACTAGAAAGGTTATAGCAAGAGCTCGACCATCTTCCTTGGCTGCGAGTAACACTGCTCCCATTATTGGACAACAATTTGAAGCTTCCTTTTCTAGAAATGAGAATAATAATGATCTCATTAGTGAACAACCATTCGCACTGCCCTTTTCTGATATTGAAATGGAATATGATGATGGTGCCAGTGAGAGAGATTACGGAGGAAGCGACGGTTACAGTGAACAGGCCAATACAAGCACCCAACCAATAAGGGGAGGAGGGAAGGGATTAATGGGAAGTGAGGCTAGGGTAGTGATTATTGGGTGGAAGGCTTACAAGGAGTTAGATCATTCGCTCGAAGGTGGTCCTTTAATCCCTGAGTTGCTGTTGAGTTTCAAAGGGCATACTACCTACTACATATGGAATTGAGAGGTGATTAAAGTAAATTGCGTACTTGTATTTAGAGTTCTTTGACAATTCTTATTTCTTTCCAAATTAGTTATGGTTTATTACTTGTTGTCAAATTTGCTTCAATAAAGTTTTCTCATTTGTTAATTTCATCAAAAGTGTGCGTTAGTGTGGCCGATTGCTTGTTGTTTAGCATATGTTTGAATACAATATTTACACTTGGTAGGAACGGGCGACATTGAAATCTCATATTGGGGGCGATCACATGAAAAACTGGGTAGGAGATGGTGAAATGAAAAAGATTGTAGAGGGGTCCAGTTTGGTATAGTTAGTAGACTGCATGCATCCTGAGTTAGACGCTGCCCTGCTCAGTGCCTTTGTCGAGAGGTGGCATCCGGAGACCAATTCATTCCATATGTCATTCGAGGATATGACAATAATACTACATGACATTACCTACATACTGCGCATTCCGATTGGGGGTAAGGCTATTTATGGGAAAACAGAGACTGCAAAATTAGGGGTGGAGGTTGCAACTGTGTTGGGAATAGAGGAAGAGAAAATGGATAAGCCTGGATGCGTGAAGCTGACCAGCCTTGAGGCAAAATGTGCCAGTATATATGATATAATGAATGCTGCCTCAAGTTATTTATTGTGGCTGTTGGGACTAACCCTATTCGTGGACAAGACGAAAATCCACGTCTCTGCGCATTATTTACCTTTCCTTCGTGATATTGAGAAGGTAAGTGAGTACTCATGGGGCGCAACTTGCTTGGCGTACTTGTATCGCCAACTTGGGAAGTCATCTAGGGCATCGAGTTCTCAATTTGGAGGTTGTTTGTCTTTACTACAGGTTTGTATATAGCATTTACCTTCCGTTTAAATGTTTGTATATTTTGTGGTCCATTGTTTGAATTAGTTTTTTGTTTCTTCTTATTAGAGTTGGATATACGAATACATCCCAATATTCAGCCCTCCAAAGAAGAGATCGTGGAATAATAGCATGCCTTCTGCAATGAAATGACACGTTGGTACCGGCAAGAAACGCGTCGCACAAAATGATTTGGATGCATATAGGCGTGCGCTGGATGCACTAAAGCCAAACGAGGTAATATGTTTGTAGTATATGATTGAAGCATTTACTGCTAGTTCTTTCGATTCTTAGATGATTCCGTTTACTGTCTAACATGTAAATTGGATACCATTTGAGCCCAATCCGGCATTGGTCCATAAAATTTCCTTGTATAGAGGGCTCATCCACTGCATAAACATTGAAGAGCCTTATATTCCGGATCGGGTGTTAAGATAGTTTGGGTACACCCAACATATTCCTTATCCAGTCTTTGTTCCCAATGAGTGTTACAAAGGCCCTAAGACAAAAAAAATATGTTTTCCATTACGTTGCTGATATACAGGGTTGGCAAATATATCATACGCGACTTCTGCAGGGGATGAAGTGGGCCGATGTAACTGACGAAGCATGTGAAGGTTACCTTGATTACTTCCAGTCTTAGTCTCATGTTTGTGTCAGTAGAGATCTGGTCGAGGAGGACAATCCTATGCCTACCCAGCTATCCCTGGCTGCGGTGAGTTTAAGATGATTTTAACTATATTTCTATTACTATAAAGATATTAATTTTTTTATTTTTAATTGTTGTACCGCATTCAATACTTAGCATCCCGGATGGTTCTTCTTCATCCGAGGACTAGACATGCGGTCAACCCTGAGACGCGTGCGAGGGCTCTTGATGAGATGACCTATCATTTGGAGGATCAGATGTCGGGACTTGAAGAACTTGCGGCCAAACGGCCTTATGATCAATAGTTCATTGTAATATCATATGTGGATTTAGAATTATTAGTGTAATAACTGTTACGCTTTTCTATTTTTTTGTTGTGGTTTGTAGACAATTGTGGAATCTTTTGCTGAAATTGTAACTGAATGTTGGATGTTGAATTGTTTAACAATGGTATTTTATTAGTTCATTGTGTTTTTTACAGGGATTGATTGGCCCTTATATAGAGGAGGCTCTGTCCAAATTTCTGATGTGGATTTAGAAAAATTAGTGTAATGATTGTTATTCTTTTCTATTTTTTTGTTATGTGTAAACAATTGTGAAATTTTTTGCTGTAATCGTAACTGAATGTTGGCTGTTGAATTGTTTAGCAATGTTATTTAAGTGGTTAATTTTGTGTTTGTTACAGGGATTGATTGGCTCTTGTATAGGGGAGACTATGTCCCAATTTCTGAATGGTAAATACACAGTGAATAATATTTCATTATGCATTAAATCTATATTTCTTTTTACAATACACATTGAAAACTACAAATTATTATTTCGATTCACTTAATACAATCCCTAATCGATAACTATCGTAGGTTGTATGTCAATATTACCTACACTATCGACGTATAACCTACGATAGTTTTCTAATTGGTCTTGTAACCTATCCTTCAACTCATCCATCATATCTGACTTATGGTGTCGCCACAACACACAGATTGGGGGCAACAAGACTTCGCCGGTTGTTTCCAAACAAATAAAATGATTGCTGAATTTATGACCCATAGTGATGTAGGTGTTCGGATCATCAGATATGCCTAACTCCCTCAACTGCAGTGGAAGGAAGGTACAATATTCCGCTCCATAGAATGCAAATACCCTCTGGTACCTCGTGGCGACAAGTAGGCCAAATAGATAAGTATCAAACCAAAACTCCCTTGTAGTAGGAGTTAATGAAAATTCAACACTCGACAAGCTGAACTGTAATTATCTTCACCAAGAACTCCAAACCACAGTGCAGTATACTCTTCAAGTACAAGTAAAAGCCCCCTCTGGACTTGCGACCATAATGACTCATCACCATGTACAAATCTAGCTATTAACCTAAAACCACAGTGCCCATCCCCTTCTACATTGGTATAATCAACAACATAATCAAACACAAATTGTCTCAATAGTTCCGGAAGGTTGAAAAGCCAGTTGGATTCGTTAGAATTCAGTCGTCTCCGTCTAGTTAATGTCCCAGTCCTGCTGCGACCTACACACTAATTCATATGCATCACGGTATCGATCTATAAGCAATTACAAAAAACAATACAAATAATGTAATCTGGCAAACTATATGTACCTCTGCCTCTGCCTCTGGTAGCTTCCCTCTCGGCATGCTCCCAGCCAGATAGATTTTGCTGTGTTGAATTATGGCTTGGCGCACCCCTGTGTGCCTTTTGTATCGGATCAGCTAGGTCAACAGTCTCTGGATGCAGAGTAGTATGCATGACACCCACTACTCTGTATATGTCAGCAGTGGGACATTGTGAGGCCTCAACATACATGTCATGTAGATGCCCTTGTGCTGTTTGCCGCTCCTCATCACTGGGAATATTTCCTCTGTCCAAAGTTAGAGTCTTCCAGAAGACGTCAACATCCACATGATCAATAGGTTTAAAATTCTTAACCATTTCGACCATCTCATGTGCACACGGCAAGCCGAAGCTAGTTCGCATTTCACAACCACACAATTCACTGTTTGCCCCGTACAGTGCACCTCTCTTTTTATATTCGTGTAATAACAACAGTATGGCATCGTGCGAAACTCTACCGTTCAACCTACTATACAACAGGTATTTGGCTTCACGCAAAGTTTTGCTGCTAGAAGCCTCCATTTTACTTCGGATCTCATCCAAATGCTCCTTTATCATTCTATCTATAACCAAGAAAATAGTCAAAAATGATTCTCTATCAGTTTTAATGGCATTCTTCAGCATAGCATGTACACTCTCAGCCTTGAAAAATCAAATACCATACAAAATTAAGGATTTAAATGGGATAATAATTGATCAAGCATGCATATCTGTAAAATCTGTACAATGAAAGTTAAAAGGTTCTCACATGTTGTTTGTACGTCCTTCGTAGTGTTTTATGTCTTTAGTCCAGAAGGATACAAACTTAGACTTGTGGGGATCCAACCATATCTGGTTCAAATAATTGACCACTGATCTCCATCGACCTCTATAGTGCGTATCAATGAATTCCACAATTTTCATAAACTGTTCATATGTTAAAGCACTCATCACTCTTCTCCACCGACCTTCAAACTCATCTAAGATCTTAGTGTCTTTACACACACTTAGTGCTTTCTTCCTTACATCCATAGCAATATGTCTCTTGCAAAGTAGTTGCCTAGAATGTGGAAATACATTGTGCACAGCCTTCAGTATAGCTGACTCTCTATCGGTCATTACAACAAATGGGCATGTTAATGGATCAAATAGTTGGCTCAATCTAGTCATGGCCCAGAAATAAGTTTCATAGGTCTCATCTCACAAGAAAGCAAAAGCAACATTAATGTATTGATCCGTAAGAACATTAGTTACTATCTGCAAAAGAGGCATGTCATACCTGTTTGTCTTGTACGTCGTATCCATGAACAATACATAAGGAAACGAGCGTAGTAGACCAGGAACCACCTCGTGAGTGAACAACACATTTTCAATAGCATTACACTCATCTTCTGCTGTATACCAGTAGTAGTATCTGTAATCCTGCAACAATTTTAAAAAATACTGTATGGGACTTAAATCGCCTCTCTCATCTCTTCTTATTTTTGATGTTTCATTGTACACCTGTCTCATGTGGGTGGACATTATCCGCATTATCAACTCGCAGTTTTGCCAACATCTGTTTCGGCCTCATATTTATTTTCATCATTTCTGAAATTTTTGCCTTTTCTGCTACATTCAACTATGAGTGCTTTTGATGCCAATTTCTAACTAGGGGTAATTCATGATTGTACTGACATTTTATGGCATTCAGCTTCCAGTTACCCCCACTGGCTTCTTTTCCTACCAGTTGAAACGGACAACTGGTCAGCTTGCTACTGGTGTTGCTACAACTTTTTTTCCCTTCACCTAAGGGGGACTTTCTTCTAAGATCTCCTTACCTATCACAACCGATATCCACTCGGCCCCTTCTCCCTTTTAGAGGCCCTCTCTATTTTTTAGATGATGTGATTTTAGTAGCAAACTTATGCCGCCTGCTCTAGTTTCAACCCAATGAATCAAGTGCGATCTAGTCGTGAACTCTTCATCGGTTCGAAATATATCAGTGTAATCTGGAAATATGCATTCATCCTCAGAACATATATCCTGTAAAGGAAAGAAAATATGGAATCAGGGATTTAGAAAAATGGGGGTCAGGAACATATTTTAGGAAGAATCGAACGTAACGGGCGATTCTTTCTGATAAAATCACTTAGAAGAGGCGCATTTATCTGAAAGAATAGCCCCTCACAGGCGATCTATGGGGAAAGGATCGCCCCTTATGGACGGATAATATATATATATATATATATTTTTTGGCGTCCTTTGGCGAACATATCCCATATGTCCGCTAACATTAGGCGGACAAATAAGATTTTTTCGCCACATGACGCCAATATTTTCACGTTTATTTGCTTGTCTTGGGCAATTTTTGCAAGAAGAATCGCCGGAGGGTGGCAATTCTTTCTCATAAAATGAAATGGAGGATTTGGAACACGTTTCAAAATAGAAAATTTGTTTTCCAGTGCATATTCCATGGCTAGTATAAGTCTCCAAACTATCCATTTTGTCCCACCAAAATAGGACGTGGTCTATCGTGAAATGAGTTTACAGTGTGATCATTTCTCACACGTAATGTTCACTTGAATAATACCTTATTTTTAACTTTTTTTTTCGTTTGATGATACTCTCGAAGAATATCTTTATATGTTAATTTAAAGAAGAAAAAAATTATTCATGTGAACAGTATAAGTAATGTTCTTCCAAAATATCATTATAAGTAAAAAGGGAAAAAAAAGTAGATAATGTTCACGTGACAATATCATTAATACTTCTGAAAAATATCACTATAATTAAATAAAAATAATAACAAACTGATACCCGTTTCACTTTAAGGGATTTTTTTTAAAAAAAACTTTTGAACAATGATTCTCTTTAATGAAAGTGTCACTCTTGTAACTTGAGAGTTGAGAGTGTCACTATCAAATTACAACAGTATCACTACTACAAAAAGGGGGAAAAAAAAGAAGAAAAAAGAATCACTTGTTGTGAGGACATGTCCAAAACTCTTAAAAAATCGCACCTCATACATAAATCCGTTTTATATAAGGTTCTGCTTTAAAAGAGAGCTTTGATGAAATGTAAAATGATTTGAATAGTGGAAGTGTAGAAGAAATGACGTGGCCTGAGTTAAAAAACAAAATTATCTTTAATAATTATACTATGATAATAATTTTGTCTTTTAACTCATAGCATATCATTTCGTTGAAATTTCACTTTACAATTTTATTCTTCCTATCCTCACTATTATAAAATGAGTAATGATAATCTTAGCAACAAATCATAATAACTTTTTGATAGCAACTCATGTGGCATGCATTAATTGGTTACATTTTTATTAATATCAAATAATTGGCCAATGAATGCATGCCACATGAGTTGCTATCAAAAAGTTGCTATGATTTATTGCTGAGTATATCATTACTCTTATAAAATATACAAATTTCTTTTTTTGTTTTGTTTAAGACACCATTTTTTTTTTTGGAACCGCAATATTCAAACTCACAATCTCGAAAGGTAAACTCTTTATTTTTACCACTTTCACAATCTTTTCAAAGACACCACATTTAAAATACTATATCCGCTCTATTAGAATAGTCCACTTTAAAATTTTTTGTTTTATAAATTTTCTCTATTCTTACTAACATAATCATGTGTGATTCACAATTAGCACGTACTTTAAAAAATAAGAATATTAATGAAATAAGTTGCGCCAAATTAGTTATTTTATATATTATACTTTGATATTCATAATCAGTTATACCTATGTTAAAGTTGACTATTCTAATGGATTGAAGGGAGTATATAATGTATTTTTTTTTTCACTATCTTTACTTTTTAATGAAATGAAAAAAAGTAAAATTATTTTATTAAGATAATTCCTTTTTAGAAACAGTATGATTTTAATGGACAGAGGAAGGAAAATGGGGAACTCCGGAGATCTGGTAGCATGAATATTACTGTTTTCCCAGTTTCGAAAAATATAGGGCATGTTCTTTTTGTTTCATTTTGAAAATGGTTTTGGTTTCAACAGTAAATTTAATATATTTTAATCATATTTCATCATTTCTAATATAACTTTTTACTATTCAGCATTTACTTTTTACATTTTCAATACACTTTTTACATTATAAAACTATTTTCCAAAACTTGTTTTCAAAATCGTTTTCAAAACGTTCAAAAAGAACGTACCCATAATATTGTAATTTCTTCCATTAGAAAAATAAAATCTAAAAGTTGAAAACTACACTGCCTAATTTTGAAGGCTCTTAAGAACGCAACATATTTTAAGGCTTCTGATTTTTGCCACGCCCCACCCCCGAAGCTCATCTCCTTTCTCTTTTTCAGTTTTTTTGGGTTTTTTTTTCACATCGAAGAGAGAAAACTCCCCTCTACATAAAAGTAGTAGAAATTATTGAACAAAAAGGAAAGAAAACGCATGAAAAAGACGCACAGAGAGAGATTAAGGAGGAAAAGACTCGCCAGATCGCCCACTCTCAGACCAGATCTGAAACACCCCGTTTTTCTCATTTCCAAATCCACGCAATACTTCATACATTTCGTTTGATAGGGTGATTCTTCGGAAAATGATTCTTATTCCTTAAAAAGATTACATATATACATTGTTCGTCGATTTTTTTCATGCTTGGTTTGGTGGGGTCCCACAGAATGAATGTTGGGATCGGATTTGGGGGAGAAATTTGTGATGGGTTGGATCAATCTCCTCCGCCACCGACATCGTCATCTTATTCAACGCCGGCGAGGATTACGGCTACCAATTCACCGCCGCGGTATTCTGTCGGTCCCGGAGGGCGCAATTATATAGAACACACCGTTTCTAAGTTCGATACACTCGCAGGTGTCGCAATCAAATACGGTGTTGAGGTAGAAGTTTGATCTTTTTTGAAAACTTTATGTCGGGATTCTATTTGGCAATTCAGTATGTTTTGAACATGGGTTTCAATTGTTACTTGTGTTAAGACTTTTTATTTTTGTATTTTTTTTGTTGTTGTGGGTACTCCTACTGAAATAGAGGCTGGCTTTTGGGGACGGGGAAGTGAACGGGTGGGATTTTGTTTGGAAAACAATTGAAGCAATGATTGATTTGGAATTGCATCGGTGATGGGATTATAGCAGACCAATGCCTAATTCACGCAGTCTAAGTCCCCACAAAGACTTGAAGGATTTATTTTCAAGAGTTATATTGTTTAGTTTTTCCATGGTTGGCACATTATTAACTCCTGACCCTTAGAAATTTAGAACTTTTTGGGAAGATTTATCTTGTTATATGATAGCTAGTGCAACCACTGTATTCAATATCATCTCTCAGATCATATAGATGTAGAGAAAAGTTATATGGTTAGCATGTAGCCTTTTCTGGGATCCAGATGCTTGAATTGTTGCTGTCGCTTATTATTGACACTCTTTTCTATGGCTGTTCTTCTTTTGGCATGCATTGCTTTTATTGATTAGGTCGCAGATATAAAAAGGATTAACGGTCTGGTGTCGGATCTTCAAATGTTTGCTCTGAAGACACTTCAAATACCATTACCAGGGAGGCATCCACCATCACCAAGCCTATCAAATGGCTTGGACGCCCAAGGGTATGGACCGAATTCGTGTCTTTGATTGCATTATTTTTCATCTCCAAAGTTTCCTGCCTTTAAATTTAAAGTATATTTCTCTTAACTATTTGTCGCATATAGAAGGGAGTTCCATGTCTTTACTAACTACCTCAGTGGTCTGAGTTTTGGACTTCTTTGACATACCTCATATGGATGCTTCTTGGTTTTTATGTACTTTTGCTTACTTAATAGAAGAATGTCAAGTTTCTGTGTTAGCTGATATTAGATTGCGGTCAGTGTATGTTTTATTTGCAGAATATACAATTAAATACAAGATTGCCCCATTGCTAATCAGAAGCCTGATATTCAAAGGCACAATTTCTTTGAGCTTCTAGTTGCATTCAGTTTGGTTGGCAAAATGTTTAAGTCAATTAAATTTTGGTTGGATGCAACTGCAAATCTGTTAATAGTTAGGGTTCTCCATTGTCATTAGCCTCTGGATGCACCTTACCTCTGGGAATGATTATTTAAAAAGAGGCAACCAAATCTCAAATCCTTTCCAACAAAACTTCATTAGCTCCCAAGACAACAGAGCCTACCATTCTGGGGTGCAGAAATTCGAATCAAACCATTTGTCCCTTTTTCAATAAAAGAAACACTGACTATCATGGTTAACTTCTGAAGTCCTTTCAAGTAAATTTGAAATTTCTTGTTGGCTTATATAAAAAAGGCTTAATTACTTTTTACCCCCTACTTTCTGCCCCTGTGTTTTAAAATTACACTTTACCCCCCTTTGACTTTTGATAAAAGAAAAAAGGCATAGAAAGACAAAAACAGCCTTCTATCCTATTGGTTGCTCCAAGCATTCCCACTTCCCTCGGACTCCAAATAATTCACATCTCCTCATCACTCATAGATCACCATTGCCGCCTGCCCCCCACCACCATCCGCCGTTTCCCTTGACCACCTCCACTTATCGACCGTCGGTCTTGCCGACCCTTTCACATTTATCCATTTACCTCCGCCTCTGCTTTGTCTTCCCCAAATGGTAACTGCCGCCGTTTCTCTGATGGAGCTGGCGCTGCTGCGGCAGAGTCTAAGATAGATCAAAATGTGGAAGGGAATCAAGAATCGGAGCATTCAGACCTGATATTGATCTTTAATTAGCTACTCATTTAGATTAATTTGTCCGACGAATGGCCATCAATCTGTAAATTTGGTTATGAAATTAGATGGCGCCTGGGTTATGCCTCTGAAAATGGTTGATTGTTATGGCTTTTATGTTTGAGGTTGTAATTGTTTGAATGGAGACGATTATATTAGGAACCCTGAGTGTTTTGGGAGTATTCAATATGAATTTATGAATCTAGCTTCATCTATTGGGAGGGCAATTTGTTATGAGAAAGTGAGAATAAGAAATGGCTCAAAAGCAGTTCCAATGTACTGAAGAAGAAAAGGGTGTTTTTGAGTAACCGATAGGAGAGAAGGGTGTTTTTGTCTTGCTATGCTTTTTTTTTTTTTTCTTGTACCAATAGTCAAAGGTGGGTAAGGTGTCTAGTATTAAAACATAGTGGGGGAGAAAGTAAAAGGACAATAACACAGGGGGTTAAAAGTGATACGCCTATAAAAAAGAAAAACTTATCACTAATGTTTTAAATTATGTAACTACAGTTTGAAATTTCATGGTTGGCAAATAAATACAAGATTGCCTTATTAAATTCATTGAATCTTGATATTCTGAAAGACAATTTCATTGAGCTTCTTGTTTCCGTTCAGTTTGGTTGACAAAATGTATAAGTTTATTAAATTCATTGAATCTTGATATTCTGAAAGACAATTTCATTGAGCTTCTTGTTTCCGTTCAGTTTGGTTGACAAAATGTATAAGCCTATTGAGTTTCGGTTCAATGCTAGTTAACTGCAAACCTATTAATGTTAGTCTGTGCCTTTTGTCATTAGCCTCTTGACACACGTTAACTTTGGGATTGATTATTTCCTTTGACTGAGTTTCTGGCATGTGCTTAAAGATGTTAATTGTATCTGAATTTTGATTTCTTGGTTACCCCACCTCTTTTACCTGATTGTCAGTACTTACAGTTACTTTTGATTGACCCAATAGAGAACCATTAATTTGTAAATACACATACTTTGATGGTGTTGCATAAGAGCCTACAAACCTCTGCCTCTAGAAGGAAAGGGGAACAGTCTTCATTCAGTTCTATCAGAATTTCCTGATAAAGTTAGGATGAAGCTTTGCAACTTCTAAAATTTGATCGTTGCTCTGGCTGCTCATTGTCGATTTTAAGCGCTCTGGTCTCAAAGCTTCTGGCGCTGTGTGGCCAAGTCCTTGAGTTCATTTACATTTCACTAGAGATGAAAATGTGCATACTTTCACGAAGTGAAATAGCTGCAATTTCTTATTCATTTTGATATGCTAACAAGAGGGAGTAATGAAGTTTGAATGTCGAAATAACTGTTGACCAAGGTGTGGACCAGAGATATTGGTTGTCAATTTTAATGTGATAAATGGCAGTAATTTATTCCAACTACACGTGTTTTCTGTATCTCTCTAGTAATTGAAGTGATGAAGTTGATCACTTTAAAAGATGAACTATTGGTTGTGAGAAGTTAGATTTGGTGTCTGTGGTAGTATTCTGTTGGGAATTGCTGGAATTTAATTGGGAGAATTTGGCATTTAGTGTACGAAAATTAGCTGCCTTTCTGCAACTAGTCACTGTGTACTAAAAGATGGAAAATCTGTTTTGTATAATCTCATGTGTAGTCTGGAGCTTGATTTTGCAGATACTAGAATTAAATTCTGGTAATTTTTTCCCTAACATAATGGCTTTATAGAAGGTCATTGCTTGATTAAACTATTCAGGTGCTATTATACATATCTGCAGAGTGCAGAATGAATGACTAGAGAAGATTCAGAATAATTAAATATTATTCCATTCCTTATTCGTTGCATTTTCTAAAGGAAATGTAAAGCATTGAATGTTCTTGTGTAATTCTTACATGCAGACCAAGTAGCTCTGAGGAGAACCATTTCCCACGCAGGCACTCTGATATCTTCGATTCATTTCAATCACTGAAATTGACGCCTTCTCCGCAGCGGAAAGTGTCTCCAGCCATGAGCACCTTACAAGGCTTTTATGGTCTTAAAACCACAAATGGGAAATCTATATCAGAAGGCTTTGAAATGGCCTCGCATCGAAAAGGGGCTCATCATTTAGAGGATGGGCTATCTGCGAAGTCTCAATGTGTGAACCCACCACTGAGTCATCATAGAAAATGTAAAAGTGTTGCTAATGGTTTGACATCAGAAAATGGCCACTTGGGAGACAGCCTGTCTGGTCATGAAAGTACGGATAGTGACTCCGATAATTGGATCGAAAAGTTGCTAGTGAGAAGGCGTCAGAAATCTGAAACTGATTTTAATCACCGTACTCCTGAAATGTTGCTTAAGGAGGATAATAATAGCAGTGGCAGTGTGTTTTCGGCATCTAAAAGCAAAGGCTTGGCTCTGAGACCCAAGTCAGCTAGCAGAACTGGACCTCCTGGGGCTGATGCTGAAGCAGGTTTGCCGATCCCTATTCCTACAGGTTTGGGGGATTCTTTTTTAATCGACAGTTTTAGCGGTTTTAGGAAATCCTCAAGCACATCGAATTTGAACGATTCGGATAGTAATACTTTGTCATCCCTATGGCCAACTTCAAAGTGGAGTTTGAAGCCAGATCTACAGGCGATTTCTTCTGCAGTCATTACAAGACCAATCTTTGATGGTTTACCTAAGCCAATTACTGGTCGTAAGACTAAAGCTGCTCTTGATTAGTAGAATTATACTTGCACATGCATGGTTGCTGAATTGTCTTTTGCATTTGTTGAGGTTGAGAGGGTCCATAATTGGAGCGAGGAAGTAGAGGAAAAGTAGAAATAAACTTATGTGTTCATTCCGTGATCCAGCCTCTTAGTATTGGCTGAAAAATGTTCACATTGTTAGGACCAACTTTAAAAGTTAAATTATTAGAGATGAAAGATGTCAGTGTTTACTGTGCTGGTTACAGGATTTTGCTCTATAGAATGATGTTTTATGGAAATTGAAAGTTATAGAAAATGTATATCTAATAGATAGATATTCGAAGCCTATCAATGCAAATGAGGATAGATTTTTTTTTATTTTTGTTTTTCTTTTAATGTATTTATATAATTCATTGATTTTATGCCATTTCATCTTTGTTGTATCCTCTATTATGGATAATAATGATTTTGAGATGGGAATATAGCATTTGTGCGTCTAAGATGTTTCTAATAAACAGCCGGAGTGTCCATTTTACGACTGATTATTTTGCATTCCTCTAAAACTTCTATGCATTGGGTTCAGCATACTGCTTGATAAATCAATTCAACACTTGCACTTGATTGAATTGATTTGGTACTTAATTAATTAAGTTTGATAAAGAAAGAAAAATTGAATAATTCAATTAAGTAGGTCAAGAATTAAGAATATAATTATTGTCCAAAAGAAAAGTGATTAATAAATCATTTACCACTGAGTGAATTGTATTAATATTTTTTTCTCATCCAATTTCTATTTTTGCATTTATTTTATTTTATGCTTTTAATATTTTTAAAATTGTGTATTATTTTAAAAATTTTAAACTAAAATAATTATGCAGCTGCAAATATATATATGTGTGTGTATATATATATATATATATATATTTATTTATCTCATTCATTTACAGTTACAGATCAATCATATATACCGAGAAACTAATTGAGTGGTGCATGGCCGGGCAAAGAAATTGAGCAGAAACAAAGTAATTTTTGCCAGTGGTATATTGGATCTTCCTAGTAAGATCAAGGGACTAGTCGCTTTGGATAGCCTATTTGCCCCAAACCTTAGAATGATTAAGGTTTGAGTTTTTATTCATTTTGCTTTACAATAGGTAAGGTGATTGTGTCCCATTCGTCACAGCAGTTCAATTCCCCTTCCCACCCATTTTTTTTTTTTTTTAATTTTTAATTTCCAACCGTACTTCTCTTCTTCTTCTTCTTTTTTTTATTTTTTATTTTTTTTTCTCCTTTCAAGATCACAAATTAGTTATATAAAAGTTTGTTGTAAAATACAAATTTAAACACATTTTAAAATATTTATAATTATAACAATTTTTTTTTTTATAAATACTTGTTCAAATGCATATTTATTTTTAAAATACTTTAAAAACTTTTTGAAAAACACAAATAGAAAAATAGACATTAGGCTCCATTATTTTCCATTCTCATTTCAGGAAAATCATCAATTTTTCTTCTAAAATCTTATACAAAGAAACAATCTCAATTTCTACTCAATTTAAAATTCAAAATTTAAAATTCCCTTATTAACTTCACCTTCACACAAATTAAAAAAATAACACAATCATTACACTTTTTTATCTCTCTTACACAATTTTTCAAAAGAAAATTCCCTCCAAAAAATTCCTCTTCAAAAATAAAAAATTCCCAAATTAAAACACTAACCTTTACACTTCTATGCTTAAACTTACTCCCTATATTCTCAAATAGGTAGGATTGTTCAAGTTGACCCATGGTTCGGATCGGATCGATCAACCCAACATTTTGAGTTGGATCATTTGAATCGTATCAAAACTAGGTTTGGATCATATCGGATCAATTTTTGATCCTATATATCTGAAACTTTACAAACAAACCAAAAAAAAGAAAAAGAAGAAGAAGAGAGAAAAATTTAGAGAAATACTTTTGCGACATAATCGGTCCATGACTGATGCATTGTTCATAGGGCCCTACTACTCTGTATTACATTTTTGCCCTTCGTAGTAGAAATCCACACAAGCAGAGCCTATAAAACACATTTTTTTTCCTATATTTTCTTTCTTCTCCCTCTATCCTCCCTCCTCTTTTCTTTCTTCTCTTTCATCTCCCCTCCCTCCTCTTTTCTTTTTTATTCCCGTTTCAAATCCATTTTTCACCTTCCTATACCCACCAAAATATTAGGAAAGAATTTTGATTTTCAAGATTTAGATTGTTTTAATACGCTTATTATATCAAATGTTTGCTTTAAATGTATTATTTTAATATGGACGTTGTATCAAAAGTTTGCTTTAAATTTATCATTTTAATACAAATTTTGTGGTGATCATTTTAATATGCATGTTGTGGCCATTTAAACTTATTGAAATCCATCAAATAAGATTGTTAGAACTAAAAATCATATTTATAGTAGAACAATTAGTAATGTTTATATATATATATATATATATATATATATATATAAACTAGATGTGAGAACCGTGCATTTGCACGGTAAATGCCCAATAACATTATTACCTGATAATATAAAAATAATTATAATTATAAATAGTAATCAATTTGTTATACATATAGAGTTAAGAAATATATGTTAAATGTAATATAAATACTTGACACTTTTTCTCAAATTTAGAATTGGCACTCCTACTCTATTCTCTTCCTTTTTCCTCGCATTTTCACCTTGACTCTAGTCAACTTCTTCAATCTTCTTCTAAAAATTAATAAAGTTTGCAGGATTACGATGCGCAATGTAAGTAGACGCCGACGGCATGAGAAGCTCCATTATCATATGAGGTGCACTTGGAGACATATTTTGTCGTTTTGAATAGAGAAATCTTGCTTTTCATTAGAGTATGTAGAACATGCACAAACTTGCAAATTTGAAGAAGAGACTGAGAAAAAATAAAGAAAAAAAATACATTTTAAAATTTCTCTAAACACAAAAATGTTCTAAATGAATGTATATATATTACGAAATATTGCTCCGTTAACGTGAATTAGACATACACATAAGGATTCTAAACAATAAAAAAGTTGTTTTTTTTATATTGGATTCAATGTACATCGATTGTAAAGTGTCTATTCATCGTCTTTTGTGTGAATTACCAAGAGTTTTTATATAATTCATTATTTACTAATGGTTTATTAAATAAAGAAAGTTGATGTGAACAAATGAAATAATCATAATATAATTAATAGTCTTTAAAGATATTTGAAACTTACAGTATAGGAAAAGTCACAAAATTAAAATGAGATTAGTTAAGGACAATGATAAATAGTATAAATTTTTTTTGAAATTAACTAATAATAGTATTTTATTCATCCTTACATAAACACAAGCACGCATCACATACAAAGTTATTTATTTATAATAATATATTTATTAGTAAAAAAAAAAACTTATTTATCATGATAAATGTTTCGTATTTTACAAATATGCCTAACTAAAGTTTTATATTAAGTTATATACATATAGGTAAAATGGGAAACATATATATGTACGGATTATTTAAGTAGATTGATATATAATATATAAGCTGTAAATATATACACACATACGTTATTTTATATATATATATATATATTCATATATGTGGAATATGGAGAATCTAATGCTAGTAAAATATAAAGGTTAATCTAATGTAGAAATTTGGAAAAAAAAAAAAAAACTTAAGAAGTTAAAAAGACAAGAAAATTAAAAGAGTGAAATAAAATTAATGCATTCAATAAACAACTATTAAATGTTAATCTTATGTGTCATTCATGTGGATAGTAAAATTAAAAGTCTATATGGCAGCCTTGTCACCCTTAACATAATTAAATATAGGGTAGATGTGGCAGCCACATGGCACTCTCATAGACTAGATATATTACTTTCTATTATATAGGGTAGATATATATATAAAAAGATTTCACACTATATATATATATGTGTGTGTGTGTGTGTGTGTTTCAACTCTTGATAGTTTAAGTACTATGTCCTCCTAATTTATCTTGTACACACACTCTATCTATCTTTCTGATCCGTAGTTTAATATATGTGTCGTAACTATTATATATATATATATATATATTATTTTTCCTAAATTCATATTATACTTTATAGGATAACTTTTCATTTTTAAAAGGATAAATGTAATTATCAAAACTAACACTTTCGAGTTCACAAGTGTTACTTTATAAGTAAACTATACATTTAAAAAAAATGTAAGTTTAATCATCTTATGCTAAGTTTTACTACGAGTGATACCTTTGAAGAGTATTAGTAATAACAAAAAATTTGATGTTTTACAAGATAAATAGAAATATGAATTTTCAATAGGTATTATCTTGAGTTTATATATACATATCTTGAGGGCTTATATATATATATATATATTAACTGTACTGTTATGAGTTCTTTTTATTTTTTTTAGATATTTTTGAATGATTAATTTTCCTTTTTTCACTAGTTGTATTTTTATAAAATTTTGAATTTAAATGTGTCATTTTAATACCCATGTTGTATTAAATATTTTTTTAAAATGTATCGTTTTAGTACGCACGTTGTATAAAATTTTTACTTAAAATATATCATTTTAATATGTATGTTGTCTCAAATATTTGCTTTAAATGTATTATTTTAATATGCACGTTGTTTCAAATGTTTGCTTTAAATGTATCATTTTACTTCAAATTTTGTACTCTTAAAGGGTAAAACTCGTATAAATGTTTGCTTTAAATGTATCATTTTACTTCAAATTTTGTACTCTTAAAGGGTAAAACTCGTATTATTCATGAGTATTAGTGATACTCTAGTACTCATTTCACTTTTTATTTTTATTATTTAAGATATTTACTGATTAATTTCCTAGGAATCTCTATTACACTACTTAATATATATTTTAATAATTTATTGTAAATATATTTTCTGTTAATTGTTTTTTTAAAAAATATTCATAAACATTTCTAACTATTTTCTTTATTATAATATTTAGAAAATTCAATGAAGAAAAATTAGAAGAAAACTACAACTAAATCTAATAAACATTTCATCAAAAGTATTATGGAAATGGGGTGAATTACAGTCTATTTTTTCTTTCAGATGAACTAAGAAGTATCTTGAAAATTGTTTTCATACAGAGGAGGAAGGTGAGGAAAGAGGAGAGTGAAGAAGAGAAAACAGAGGAAATGAAGAGAGGAGAGACTAAAGTTGAGGGCATTTTTGTATTTTTGACCGAGGCGCTAACGTATAATTCCACTAACGCACCTCGGTCCAGTCCCAAATCGGGCCATTTAATGGCTCCCAAAAATTTATACTGAAGTTCAATCTGGTGAATGGCCAGCCCTAATCTGCACACCAAGAAAGCAACAGAGAAAAATGACCTAGATTTTCCACCACTGCTCTCCAACTTCTACCGGCACTATGTCTGAATTCTGCCTCCATTTGAGTTGTAGTCTATGTTACGATATATTACAAAATTGATTCAGCTCTTATAACTCTCAAAAAAATTGGACCATGTACATGTGGAAATGTCCCAATGAGTATTAGACTATTTGGGCAAATTTAATTTCTAAGGAATCGGCTGTGCAGCGAATATGCGACTGAGATAAGAGATTCAATACAAGGAAAGGGGCAAGACTTTGGTTTGGACATTTGAAACATAGGAGGAAGCAGCAATGGTGTACACGACAAGGCTATTGAGGATTAGAGGTCCAAAGGCTTATCCGAATTTCAAGAAAAGCTGGGAATATTTTCAAATGGCACAGTCCCTTGAATCCTTAATCTTGCGATGTTATAATGGCTGAAAAAATGTGAAGGAGAACTGGAGAAGGAAGAAATGGGTTGCAACCAAAAAGTGATAAATAAAAAGTAAATAACAAAGAGAACCAATCAGTTCAGATCACACCTGATCCAATTAGATCTGATCTGAAATCGATTCGATGACTTTTAGTTTTGAACAACCCTACTAACTGTTAGTGTATAGATTAGCCCAATGGGCTGTTAGTGTATAGATTAGTCCAATGGGCTTAACCCAGTATCCTACTTATACTACTTGTACTATTGTACTACTTGTACTACACCTAGTGTACTACTTGTACTACTTGTACTATTGTACTACTTGTACTACACCTAGTGTACTGCTTGTACTATTTGTACTACACTTAGCCTATACCTAGTCTATATATAGGCTCTCTTTGTACAATGTTATACACACAATAAAAATCATTGTTCAACAAATCTTTTCTTTTATATTTTTATCATGGTATCAGAGCCATTGCTCTAATTCTTTTGGTTCCTGTGGATATTTCCGGCGTTCTTCCGCTGCCCTCATCTTCATCCGGTAATCCGGTCAGAAGAATAGTCCTGCCGTCACGCCCACAACTCTTTCCAGAACTCGGTCTCCCACGCGCCCAACACGCGCCGACAGCCGGTTCTGTGCCTGACACCACGCGCCTCGAGTCGCCTCTGCACCATCAGCGCACGTCTGCCACTTCAGCAAAC
Organism: Leptodermis oblonga; assembly: GCA_016801395.1. Classification (NCBI taxonomy): domain Eukaryota; kingdom Viridiplantae; phylum Streptophyta; class Magnoliopsida; order Gentianales; family Rubiaceae; genus Leptodermis; species Leptodermis oblonga. The sequence continues at coordinate 26,521,006 of CM028751.1, forward strand.
ATACATCATATGGCTCAACAAAGTGATCGCGACATCATACGTCCTATCAACATTATGTTGGATGGTCCTACTAACTATCATGAATGGTCTCAGAATATGACTATTTTTCTCAAGGGTCGTAAACTGTGGAGATATGTGACTGGTTCAATTCCTAAGCCGGTACCAAACCCTAAGTCCAAAGACATAGCTGCTGAGGAGTCTTCCACGACTACTGTTACAACAGATGATTATGAAGATCGCCTAGAGGAATGGGAGAGTATTCAGAGTAAGATCTTGTCTTGGTTTATTAATACCTCTATTCCCTCCATTCATAATCTTCTTCCTCGTCTTGAAACTGCTGAAGCTGCTTGGAAATTTTTGGCCAATCGCTATAATTGTACTAATGATTCAAGCTTGGAGTTCCAAATTGAATCAAAACTTTATCAAATGCGACAAGAGACAGGTCAGTCCATTTCTGATTTTTATTCTCAGACTTCTACTATGTGGGAACAACTCTCTGCTGCAAATCCTCCACTCGTGTGTCCTACGGACATTGAGCTTTTTGCCAAATATCGGGATCGCCGTAAATTTATGCACTTCATGATGGGTTTGCGTGAAGATTTTGAACCTACTAGGGCTTCTCTGCTTAGCCGCTCTCCTACTCCTTCTCTTGATGCTGCAGTGAAGGAGCTCATATCTGAGGAAAACCGCCGGCCTGCTTATCACATGTCATCATCTGACCATGTATTGGCTACACCATCTCCACAGCCTCCCATTGCTGCATTCACTGCTCCTCCACGGATAAACTCTGGGCGTCCCACCTCTCAGTCTTCCAAAGGTATTCGCTGTGAGTTTTGCCGTGCTAAAGGGCATGACATCTCCGTTTGTCGCAAACTGCAGAAATTTATTCAAGAGCAGAATAAAGCTTCTCTTCCTCGGGCAGCTGCTGTATCTCCTTCTGATCCATCGGTTCCTACCGGTCCACCTTCGACTTCCTCACTTACTACGGCTGATATTGAGGCAGTTGTTCAACAGGTTTTATCCCGTACTTCCACTGCCCTATCTGTCACCTCAGGTAACCATTCTTGGTTTTTTGATACTGCTTGTTGTAACCATATGACTCCTGATGAATCCCAATTTTCTGATAAGGCACTCTTAGAACATCCAATCACCATTTACACTGCTGATGGAACTCCTATGCCTGTTAGTCATAAAGGAACAATCTCTTCTCCTTGTTTATCCCTTAGTGACACTTTTCATATCCCAAAGTTATCCCTCAATTTGCTGTCTGTTGGCCAACTTTGTGAATTAGGCATAGATGTTCTCTTTACTAATCATGGTGTGGAAGTGCAGGATCCCCGGACAGGTCAAGTGCTTGGGACAGGCCGTAAGGTTGGTCGCATGTTTGAGGTTCATGACCTGAAAATTCCTTCCCGAGTCGTTTCTGCAGCTGCTGCCACTATTACCTCCTCACCTGATCTATGGCATGCTCGTCTTGGTCATCCATCCTTATCTCGTCTTCAGCTGTTGGCTTCTCAAGGTCATTTAGGTTCGGTTCAGTTTCAAAAATTTGATTGTACTTCTTGTCATTTTGGCAAACAAACAAAATTGCCCTTTAATAATAGTGACTCATTTTCTTCCGCACCCTTTGATCTTATACATTCTGATATTTGGGGTCCTGCACCTGTTCCTACTGAGGGGGGATCTAGATATTTTGTCATATTTGTGGATGATTTTTCTCGATATACTTGGATTTATCTGCTTCATCATAGGTCTGAACTTGTGTCTGTTTATCAAACATTTCATAAAATGATTCAAACACAGTTTAATCGCACTGTCAAAGTTTTTCGATCAGATAATGCTCAAGAATATAATGATAAGTCTTTCCTATTCTTTTTAGACAATCATGGTACCCTTACTCAGCGGTCTTGTCCTTATACCTCCCAACAAAATGGTCGTGCAGAACGAAAACATCGTCACATTCTTGATGTTGTCCGTAACCTTCTCATTTCTGCCTCTCTTCCTGAACGTTTTTGGGGTGAGGCTGCCCTCATTGCTGTATACACCATTAATCGCATCCCTTCACCAACTACACACAAAAAATCACCATTTGAGCTTCTCTATGGTCAAACCCCTGACTACTCATCTCTTCGGGTTTTTGGTTGTGCTTGCTTTGTCTCTCTTCCTACTCATGAACGAACAAAGCTCCAACCTCGTGCTCGTCTCTGTTGTTTCCTTGGTTATGGTGTATCTCAAAAGGGATTTCGCTGCTATGATCCCATTTCTCGTCGTCTTCGTGTCTCCCGTCATGTTGAGTTTTGGGAACATCGTCCTTTTACGAGTCTCCAGCAGTTTCCTACATCCTCTTCCTCCGAGTCTCCGAGTCTCCCGTTCCAGTACTGAGGCTGAGTATCGTGCCCTTGCCGATACCACCTGTGAGCTTGTCTGGCTGCGCTGGCTCTTGGCTGACATGGATGCTCCACAACCCATTGCTACTCCTCTTTATTGTGACAATCGTAGTGCTATCTACATTGCTCACAATGATGTCTTCCACGAACGTACCAAGCACATTGAGATCGACTGCCACATTACTCGCATGCATCTCAAGAAAGGCACTCTCAAGTTATTCTCCATATCATCTGCTGACCAGCCTGCTGATATTTTCACCAAATCTCACCCACCTGGTCGTCTTCGAGATCTTATATCCAAACTCCAGTTGGCTTCCTCCTTGCCACCTTGAGTTTGAGGGGGGATGTTAGTGTATAGATTAGCCCAATGGGCTTAACCCAGTATCCTACTTGTACTACTTGTACTATTGTACTACTTGTACTACACCTAGTGTACTACTTGTACTACTTGTACTATTGTACTACTTGTACTACACCTAGTGTACTGCTTGTACTACTTGTACTACACTTAGCCTATACCTAGTCTATATATAGGCTCTCTTTGTACAATGTTATACACACAATAAAAATCATTGTTCAACAAATCTTTTCTTTTATATTTTTATCACTAACAAGTGTCCCATAGAGAATTTTTTTTTTCCGGCGGGCGAGTTGTCCTATAGAGAAATGTTTTTGGTTGTTAAATAAGTATTTTTTTTTAAACTCTCAATTTTGTATATAATTTAATTGATCTCATTTAATAGTATTAATTACATTGTCTTTCAAAATGCCCATACATTACACAAATTTCTACTAAATTTGTAGTTAAACAAAGAAAAATATAAATAGGGGTAAATGAAGAAATTTACTCACTTCGTTAATTTGTGTGTCCCTCTCTAAGGGACATTTATTTGAGAATAGAGAGAGTAAAACATAAACTACTTATATTTAAGGACAAATACAAAGATTAAAAAGAAAATAAAAAAGGACTTATACACTCGAAAAGCACTCTGAATGAAAAGTGCTTTCTTTATTGCAATGACAAGGGCTTTCACTCAACAGTATGAATTTCTATTTTGCGTGTCGTCAAACTAGATCTCTTCCCTCCAGTATTGTTCATCCAAACTATATGTGATTGAAGCTCATCATCTTAGGTAAACTTTCGGTCATTGAATTTTCTTGGTTCATTGTGGTGATAACTTGTGGCGGAAAAGGTTTAATTTGTAGTCTGGGCTGTTTGGGTTAACAAATTTCTGCTGTAATATTAAATGAATGGAAGGGATGTAAACACAATGGTGATTTTGAGTTGGGTGACTGACTATTTGTGAGTTGGACATACTTTTACTTGTTATTTTTTTCTCTCTGATTGTTTCATTGCGTTTTTGGGTATTAACCATATACTGTCACTACAAGTTAGTGTAAATGTGGAATCTTTTGTTCACTCTTATGTTTTTCATATCCAAACTCCATAACTCAGATAAAATAGTGAAAAAAAGAGGAAAGGGCAAAACGAGATACATATCTAACGTGGAGATTCACTCAACTAGCTACTTGCTTTGACATCATTGAAAGAGTGAGTTTTTTACATATGAATATTATTTCTTTCATTCTTACGCTGTGGACACCATCAAACATGACATCTACTCGTTATACTATGTAACAACTCTTTTGGTTTCACCCTTCAATGATCTGCACTTGTATATGCATTGTCATTTTTCTAATGTGAAGTTTAACTTATCGTTTGTATCTAAAATGCACTAATTGAGTATATTGGTAAGCAATATTGGTGTGAGAACACCTACTAGTGTCTCAAACTAAGGCTGCAGTAATAATAGTGTAAGAGAGTTGAAAGGAGAGATGAGTTTCTCCTCTAATTCAGAAATTCTAACATTGCATATAATCCTACTCTATTAAGCTACCTCTTCTATTTTCTGTAGAAAATTCATTATGCTATCAATGCTTTCAATTGATTTCAAGAGCTACAGTGTAATCAACCAATGTAGACATCCTTTGCATACATTGTTACTTTATTTTCCTTTCGTAAGTATGATGTATCACCTCTTGATCCATTCCATTTTTTTCTTTATCTTCGAGTGATCTTTTTTGGTAATTTTTTAAAAAGGTTTCCTTAATCTTTGGGGATTATAAGCTAGAAATGCTTAAACATGCATGATACGGTCAATTTGTTTCTTGTCTTCTCAGCCTTTTTCACTAGTAAAATATTGATTTTCTCTAATTAGTTTATTTATTTTACCAATTGTGTTAGGCAATGGATACTAATTAGATGGAATAAAGGAATAGGCTGGATGAACGTTATCAAATTGGTGTGGAGAACTTTTTGAAAGTTGATTACTTGAATAGGAATGAGTAATCTAAAATCCCATGCCTTTGCAAAAAATGCAGCAATTTTTTGAGATCAGTCTAGAGATACAGTGAAAACACACTCAAATAAATGAATAAGTTTAAGTTATGTTAGGTGGATATACCGTGAAATTGTTTGAAGATGGTTGTAGTGATGATGATCTATTAAATGATGATAGTGTTGATAATGAGGATGATGAATTAGAAGAAATTTTAAATGGTTTTAGTTATGCTAATTAGGGAGATACTTGGGTGGATATTTTTACGGATGAAGGTGATGGGGGTATGAGATAGATAAATTTTGCGATCATTGGATAATGCCAAGAAAGACTTGTATAGGTGTGTGAATTACACAAAACTATCATTCATCGTAACTCTATTCCGTTTGTAGACAATGAGTGGATAGACAGTTAAGTCTTTTGGTTCCTTGCTTGAAGTATTCGATAAATCTCTTCCAAAAGAAGTTTCTCTATTCCTAAATCATACTACAAAGCTAAAATGATAATTCGTATTGGCGTAGATCCTGAAGGTGAAACTTTTGCCCTTTCAAATTAGATATGATACGTTGTATAGATTAGCTGTCATATCAGTTTAGATCTTTATTTTTAGTTTAAATCTTTATAATTCGTTAGTTAAGATAGAATCATTATCTCTACATGTTAAACTAGACTCTTATCATTTTGTTTCTTTTGTAAACTGATCTGTACATATATATGGCTATATATTTATGGCATTATGCTGAATACAATTAAGCAATTCATTCATTCTAATCTCCAAATTTCATATAGTATCTGAGCGATCATCAGCCATGTTGACCAGCAATACTGACCAAACACCATCATCCTCCACAACATCTTTTTCATCGTCAACACCCACCAACACAGTTACTTATTCCATGGATCACTCAGATAGCCCCTCCACCGTGCTGGTTACACCACCGTTGACAGGCGATAACTACGGCTCGTGGAGTTGTGCCGTTACAATGGCACTTCGTGCGAAAAGTAATCTTGAGTTCTTTGATGGCTCTTTTTCAAAGCCAACTAGGAGTGATATTCCCAACTAGGAGCAATGCAACAATTTGGTTGGAAGCTGGATTCTCAATTCTGTATCACCTGAGATTCGTCCAAGTATCTTGTATGCTGAAACTACAGCACAAATTTAGATAGATCTCAAGGATTGTTTCTCTTAATCTAATGCTCCAAAAAGTATCAATTGAAGCAGTCAAGATCTGCCCTCAAACAAGAAGGCTTATCTGTGTCATTATATTTCACACAACTGAAAACCTTATGGGATAAACTCAATTCCATCACCTCTATTACTCCTTGCATTTGTGGTAATGCTAAAAGCATTATAGAACAACATAATCAAGATTGTGCCATGGAGTTCCTTCAAGGGCTCCATGATCATTTTCACTGCTATCCAAAGCCAAATTCTTTTAATGGAGCCATTCCCTTCAATCCAACGCATCTATAATTTGGTGCGTCAAAAAGAGAAACAACAAGAAATAAATCTCCGAGGAGCTCCCACCATTGACTCTGCAGCCCTTCAGGCATCCAGGCTCCCTTCTTGCCCTCCGGGAAAACACCAACGACCATTCTGTGATAATTGTAATAAACATAGGCATACCCTTGCCACATGCTACCAGATCCATGGCTTTCTAGACAAACAGGCGAAGAAACCAGGACTCCCGTCATCAACTTTTGCTAATTTTGCTGGTCAATTGACATATGAACAATATGACAAACTTATTGCACTGTTGGCTAAAGAAGAGTCTGGTGTTCTATAGGCCCTTTTGGCAGGAACTGCTCTTACTTGTTTACCTTCTTATTGGATTATTGATTCAGGTGCATTAAATTATATTTGCACTTCACTTGCTTATTTTTCTTCGTACTCTATCATTCAGCATCATGTATCAGTTCAGTTGCCTGATGGCTCTCAAGCACTTGTGACACACATAGTATTGTGGTATCTCCTTAAAATCCTAGTACAATTAGTATTGTGTCAGACTTTCTAATTCTGAATAGATTAAGAAATCTAAGCCCAATAGAGTTTCACTAGTTTGTTATAAATAGATGTTATTTGTAATAGACTAGAAACAAAGAGAAGAAGACATATCTCATTCTAGACAGAAAGAGTGCTAGACAGAACTGTAGAGAGATGTGTTAGAATAGAATTGAGGTCAAAGGAGCTTTGTATGTTGGGAGTGACAACATACAAAGTAAACTCTTCTATTATATAATTCTCTATTTGATTAGAATAATGCGTATTCCCGTGAATTAAACCACATTAAATTGCTGTATTTTTCTTTTATGTTTTATTTATGCTGCAGTGTTCTTATTGAGATATTTATTCCAATAAGTGGTTCAAAGATTCTGAGGAGTGTTTTTTCTAACAAATGGTATCAGAGATAGTAACCAAAAAAGGAGAATAAAAAAATCAGAGAAGGAAAAACCAGAAGCAAAGCAATAAGGAGTTAAGAAGTTCGAATTACCACAGAAAAGTTGCAGGGTTGCGTAGAAGGCTTCGGCCTTACTTGGTTTGTTAAATCAAATTTGATTTGGATTGATTTGTGTTAGAATAGAATTAAGGTCAAAGGAGTTGTGTGGTATTTGGTGCATTTCACCCTAATATATTTGGTAACCTAAGTAATGGTTATAGTATATGGATTGTCTTTCTTGTCCCTTACAAGGTACCCTATTGAAAATGCATGAAGGGTTCATTTTTCCTATATGTCAATTTTAATTTCAAGATCCAAATTAGCGGGGAATGCTATTGATGTATACTTATAGTTGTTAATTGATGAGTTGAATCAGTTGTGAAATTGTGTTGAGGCGTACGATGCATACAAAAATTAAAATTTTACTTTGCGTGCTTCTTGGATATGGACAATAAATGATTTCCCAACTTATGTCATCCTTTCTGGGTGGAGCACAAAAGACTATTTTGCTTGTCTTGTGTGTTTGAAAGACACAACTCAACACTTACCACATAGCAAAAAGTTATTTTATATGAGACACCGTAGGTTTTTGTCTTCCAACCATGAATGGCATAATGATGCAAATTCATTTGATGAGACAATAGATTTACGTGCACCAATTATTCTCAAATCTGGTCATGAATCTTTGGAGAATTAAAAATGCCTAACTAGGAGAGGTGCGCCAGCGGCGAGCAGAAGCAAGGTTATTAGATACCTCAGGAAAGCCCGGCCTGAACCACACGTGCAAGTTTCCCTGCATGTGGCTCGTCCGTGATAACTTCTTCGAATTTGCGTGAACTAGCGGACCGATCACTAAGTGGGGATGCTCCCTTCAGCATGAGCGAACCCTTTAGGAGCTGGTTAAGAATGGGCGCCACTATCCCGGCCCGGATCCTGCCGGGTTCTATTGATCATGTCCCCTTCCCAACAGTTTTACCTTGTCTTGGGGCATCTTTGCCTTTACGAGAGAAAGCTCGCCGGGGAAAGCCAGGTGCCGTGGGTAAGCTCGATTCGGCCCGGAGCCTTGATTCCCCATACCGAAGAGGCTAGCTCTATCTCTCAATTACCTATCCTGTGCTCGAGAAGGTCCCTCAGTTCCTCGGCAGCACCTCGAGGTGCATTTAGTTGTCTTACATGAGACTCAGGATATTCCCGGAGTTTTCATTGCGGAAGGTGGATGAACAAATTAGCCAAAGAAAGCACAAACAAACTAATAATAACTGGGAGAAAGGTGTATTCTTCAGGTACCTTATTGGGCATATTTGAAATTGTGATATAATCTTGATATTATGCACGTTGTGAAAAATATGGTTGAGCGTTTGGTTGGCACAATCATAGTGAAAGGTAAAACAAAGGACACATGGAAATCTCGCAAGGATTTGTTGCATTTGGGATTGAAAACAAATGTGCATCTAATGTTAAATGGTAATTTTTGGGTAATGCCTACCATTTTATTAAAAAGGAAAAAAGAAGGTTGTTTATTTTGTCAACAATCAAGATCCCGATGGATTTGCTTCCCATATATCTTAATGCATAAATGGTGAGGAATTTCAAATGTCTAATATGAAAAGTCATGATTTTTCCATCTTACTACTAAGGATTTTACCTATTGCAGTTAAGGGTAGTTTGAAAAAAGAAGTTCGACGGGTTTTGTTGGAACTTAGTTTATTTATCCATAAGTCATATTCAAGAACTTTCAATATTCGTGTTTTAGCAAAGGAAGAGAATGACATTGCCAAATTACTTTGCAAGATGGAGAAAAATGTTCTTCATTGTTTTTTCTCATGTAATAGTGCATCTAATGGTTCACCTACCATTTGGAGCAAGGAGCAAGTCCACCTCAATTTGGATGGATGTTTCCATTTGATAGGTACATGACTTGCTAATTTAATATCATTTCTTAATTATTAAAATATTTTTAAATACAATCATTGCTCAATACTTAGAAAAATAGGTGTGTAGAAAGGGGATATACGTCAATAAAGCTAGCCCGAAGGTCGCATTGCAGAACATTACATAGAAAAGGAGTGCCTCACTTTTTGCTCCATTATTTAAATAACTTTGACACCTTATTCAATCGAGTTTAGCGCAATGATTCTTGGACACAACTAGCAGGAGAACTTTTTGTATTTTCTTTGAACAGGCCATCCTTTTGGCAAACTAAACTTAGGAACACTAAGGGGGCGCTTGGCATAAATTTCTCAATGGAAATGGCAATGGGAATGATTGAGGGGTCAATGGCAATGGAAATGATTGAGCAGTCAATTGTGCTTGGTTGAAATTGTGTAATAGGTATCATTCTGATTGATAATGCTTGGTTTAGTTCATCATTAGCAATGACAGTCAGTTAAAATTCTAGTTTTACCCTTTCAAATAAAGTTAGAGATAAAAAATTAAAGGAAAAAGGTAAAGAGGGAAAGTAAAATAATTGATATAAAGAGAGAAAGGGAAAATGTAGATATAAAAAAAGGATAAAATTAGAGAGAGAAAGTAAACTAATAGATGTAGAGAGAGAAAGAGAAACTGTAGAGAGAGAAAATTCAAGGATAAAATTAGAGAGGCAAAGTTAAAAATAGATATGTAGAGAGAGAAAGTAAAAGGAGATATATTAGAGAGACAGTGAGACAAAAATTTAGAGAGAGAAAGTGAAGTAGTAAAGTTAGACAGAGAAAACATTTAGAGAGAGAAAGTAAAGTAATAAAGTTAGAAAGAGAAAATATTTAGAGAGAGAAAGTGAAGTAATAAGTTAGAGAGAGAAAAATATTTAGAGAAAGAAAGTGAAGTAATAAAGTTAGAGAGGGAAAAATTTTTAGAGAGAGAGAGTGAAGTAATAAAGTTAGAGAGAAAAATATTTAGAGAGAGAAAGTGAAGTAATAAATTTAGAGAGAGAAAAACATTTAGAGTGAGAAAGTGAAGTAATAAAGTTAGAGATAAAAAATTTAAAGAGAGAAAAACATTTAGAGAGAGAAAGTGAAGCAATAAAGTTAGAGAGAGAAAAACATTTAGAGAGAGAAAGTCAAGTAATAAAGTTAGAGAGAGAAAGTGAAGTAATAAAGTTAGAGAGAGAAAAACATTTAGAGAGAGAAAGTGATGTAACAAATTAGAGAGAGAAAAACATTTAGAGAGAAAAAGTGAAGTAATAAAGTTAGAGAGACAAAAATTTAGAGAGAGAAAGTGAAGTAATAAAGTTAGAGAGAAAAAAAATTTAGAGAGAGAAAGTGAAGTAATAAAGTTAGAGAGAGTAAAACATTTAGAGCAAGAAAGTAAAGTAATAAAGTTAGAGAGAGAAATTGAAGTAATAAAGTTAGAGAGAAAAATATTTAGAGAGAGAAAGTGAAGTAATAAAGTTAAATGAAGAAAAAAATTTAGTAAGAGAAAGTGAAGTAATAAAATTAGAGAGAAAAAAATTTAGAGAGAGAAAGTGAAGTAATAAAGTTTGAGGGAGAAAAAAATTTAAGGAGAGAAAGTGAAGTAATAAAGTTAGAGAGAGAAAAAATTTAGAGAGAGAAAGTGAAGTAATAAAGTTAGAGAGAGAAAAACAAATTTAGAGGGAGAAAGTGAAGTAATAAAGTTAGAGAAAAATATTCAGAGAGAGAAAGTGAAGTAATAAATTTAGAGACAGAAAAAATTTAGAAAGAGAAGCTGAAGTAATAAAGTTAGAGAAAGAAAAACATTTAGAGAGAGAGAGTTAGTAGAAGTAAGGGCATTTTTTATTAAAAAAAATAGAGCTCGCTAATTCCTCATTGGGGTTGGGTGAAAACATGTGGGGGAATGTATTGGAATTAAGGGAGTGATTGAGAAATTTTGATTCCCATTACACCCAACCAAGGATCATCAATCGCATTCATTTCCAAGTGACTTCCATTGCAGCCTTCTACTACACCCAACCAAGCACCCCCTAAGTTCACCAGAGTTGGCTAAAATTCATGCTTTTGTGTTGAACAATTGTGAAGAAATCGAGGATAATATAGTGTAAGTAATTTAATTTGATAAAGGAACATCGCATGTTGTAGACATAAAGATTAGAGAATATTTAGTTAAAATTCACCTTATACATGATTTGATTTAATTTGTTTAGCATTTAGTGAGGTTAAGCAAAAACTTGAAGCAGATAGTTGTGGAAGAATACATCAAGTGCATGATAAACAATTTCCGTCGTGGTTTTGAGATCGTGTAAGGGATTTATTTTAATCTTCATATGTGCAAAACGACATTCATACAATTAACTTTAACACGATGCTACTTTCTTTTATATAGCCTTGACTAGTTCTAATACGCCATCATGACCTTTACATTGGGGCCAGATAATCGAATTAGTAGATACATTGGCTGCATGGAGAATGGGTATAAATTTCACACACAATGTCGTGAAAGGGATCGAATGACACAATATAGTGGTATTATAGTTAAAGGAGAGCATGAAATTATACCATAGACTTTTTTGGCCGGTGTTGTTCAGGATATTATTGAGGTGAATACTTAGTAGGAAAGAAGAAAGTATTGTATCCAAGTTTGATTGGTGGAACGTTGCTGATTATTCTGTTATGAAAGTTGATGAAGAAAGTCGCTTAAAGTGTGTAAGTTTTAGTAGAAACTGGTTACGATGATCAACTATATGTTCTTGCATACCAAACACACTAAGTTTTCTATTTAAATGATCTTCAGTTGGGCAATAAATTGGCATTTTGTTCGGAGATTTAGTCTGCGTAGTAACTATGATGTTCCACAATCTGTTGATGATATTTCAGGTGAGGAAATTTATCAAGAAGTTGAACCAGATATGTTATTTGTTATAGACTTAAATATTGAAGAGACTTCACTAATTAGGGGCAGTGTGCCATTACAATTAGTTGATTCTTCATCCGTAAATGGTAGTTTGAGCACCAGAACAATGAGAAATCCATTACAAAATTATGAGTCTTTCTTACGTCCAATATTATGAAGAGGACTAGTGGCCTACGGACTATACTTATTTAGAATAGGTGAATATGGTTGGTAACTTTGCTTTATATTTATATATATATATATATATATATATATATATATAGGGGCATGTTACTTGCAGGATGCGTTTTACTAAACACAGGACACTTTTTAAAATTTTAAGTGGCGAAAAGATAACTATACCCTTGTAAGTTTTTACCGTCATAAAAAAATTTACCACTCTCATCTATACTCCACCCTCATTTATACTCAATCATCTCCATTACACTCCACTTTCATACCATTTCATCAACAATACTAGAATTTTGCTTGCGTATCATGGACGGTAACTCCAATGACGATCCATATTTCACAGTAAGTAACAAATTACATATTTTTAGGGTGAAAGGTGGCACCTTTTTGTGAAATTTTTGTTACTGGGCCCATAATCTCCCGCAATAAAATCGCTCAGAGGAGGCGTTATCCAATAAAATCGCCATTACAAGGCGAATTTATCTAATAAATTCGCCTTTAGGCGGCGATTTTACTGGATAAAATCGCCCTCGTCGGGCGATTGCATGACAGAAGGTGAACAAATCCCATTTAATTGCCTTGAAGGGGCGAAGGTTTTTTGAACAATCGCCTGTGGGAGCCGATTCTATGAGTTTAAATCGCCTCGTCCGGGTTGTAATAAAGCCCGATTAAGTGCAATTGGTTAGTACACACAACAATATTCATTTCCCCCAATACGTGAAAATTGTAATTCCATTCATTGTACTGACTTCCTGAGAAATAAACAAAGCATCAAGAAATAAACGAAGCATTATGTCTGTTGCAACATTTGACATTCTAGATCTAGAGAAACCTGTATGTAACTCCGCCCGTTCTAGTAGAAGAGTTGGTGGTACAATTATTTATGAGTTACAATGTATAATTCTAATGTGGACTCTTCCAATGAAACGAGAGTGACTATAGTTTAAAGATACAATTTTTTTCTCAAGATTATGTGCGCTATGAATTTGACCAAGAACCAAGTATTCAATTAAAGCCAAAAAGAGCTAAAATGTACTGAATTTCTACAACAAATACAACCATTTAGACTCCAAAAACAGTGGCATATTTACCGACTGTCACCGACCAGCATATAAGTGCTACTTCTCTTCTACCATGGATGCAAAAATCCCCTGCTATTGCTAGTGAACCTTGTTAACTTACTTTGCATTGCCAACTTCTGTATCGGCCAGCTTTGGGACCGGTTGAATTCTGGCGTAAGGATTTCTGATCAATGTCTCCCCTTTCAAAGCAGCGACATATCGGTCATTCGTGTCCTCTTTCTTCTGCAGCTCCATGAGGAACTCACCCAGCCTCTCTTTATTTACTTTCCCCATCATCTATTGAGACCAGACCAGTACAAGCAAGCAAAGATGTTCAGAAACTTAAGGCTAGCAATATGTAACACATAATCATGCAATGAAGGAGAGAGATCATCAAGCTTTTCATAATTATGTGCTCTGAATAACTTTAAATTTCCTCAAACACACACTAAATCAAACTAATTGAATATAATTGAATTCAGACAATGCCTCGGCCGGCAATTTTCCCTTGTAAAATAGCCTGGCCTAGGCAAATTATGAGGATTAATCGCCTTGGATAGGCAATTTTACCGAGAACAATCGCCGTCCTGTGGCGATTGTTCCCCAAAAAATTGCCTTGGCCAGGCAATTTTATGGGTAACAATCATCGTTACCCGGCGCTCGTTTCCCGTAAAAGCGCTTAGCCAAAGCGATTTTTCCGAAAACAATTGCCACAGGATGGCGATTGTTCTCGGTAAAATCGCTTGTTTCAAGCGATTTTACCATTCATTCGCCGGAAAACCATTTTTCCGGTGAACGAATGCAATATTGACCTTCACTTTTGCAAAAAACAACCGCAAAACGCACAAAACAACAAAAAAAAAATCCTAAACACATTACCCATACAAAGTATCACACCAACAACATTACAATTTCAGTTTAATTTCAGAAATCAAAAAAACGACCTAACCCCGTTGCCGCTTCAAATCGAGGATGGAGATGGAGATGCGCGGCTAGAATGGAATGGAATCGGAGATGGAGCCGATGGAGACCATCCGATGTAGAGATGGAATGGAATCCGCGATTTCTCCAATGATTCGTTCGCCGGCGCGACTGGAACGGAGAGGACCCTCGGGCGACTGGAACGGAGAGGAACCGGCTTGCTCTCTTCCTTTATTTATGCGGTAAATTGATAATTTTATCGCATAAAGAAGTATAATGGCCCTAAAAAAATTCATTTTTTAAAAGGGCAAAAAGTAATTTCATATGTAAAATTTTTAAAATGTGTCATGTGTTTAGTAAAAAGTGTCCTCCAATTAACAATTCCCTATATATATTTCATCTTTATATATAAGGTGAATTGAAATTTTGGTCACCTTACTTTGCAAAAGTTCCCGTTTTAGTCACCATACTTTTTTTATTATTTTTTTAGCCACCATACTTTTATTTTTACACTTTTCTTTATCACTCTGTTAAATGTTTCTATTAAGTGCCTAACGGAGGATATTTTTTTTAGGGTGTTTTTGTCATAATTCATTTTAGTTAACAGCCAACTCAAAAAAGTTAATATATTCTATCTTTGGTGACAATTATAATTCTCGCTAAAGCTAATGGAAACCCAGAAAAAATCAAACTCTCATCCATTCACGGTTAACCCTCTCTTTGTATTTTCCCATGATTTTCTATATTTTTTTTTTTAGTTTTCTTGAAACAAACAAACCTATCAGTGATTTTTTTTCCCGCAGATCTATCCTTCTTCAACAAATTTTTATTTTCTATTTTTGTTTGCACTAAACAACTAAGAACGCAATCAGTGATGCAAGAACACTCCCAACAAATCACTCTGTGATTCAATGTCAAATAGGGATTCAGTTTTGATTTTACCTTACCTCTTCTCCGTGGTTTGTTCTTCTTCAATTCCAATACTTCACATGTGTAATCCTCTTCTTCCTGTAGAAATGCCGCCAGTGATTCTAGTTTTCTAAATTTAGAATTTCCATCATAATACGATTTAACAATTCCCTTTTCCTTATATTGAACCTGCTCAATAGAAGCCACCAATAGGCTCTTTGACTGCATAATCTAAAATGTGATGATCGAGTTATCCCATTGATTGGCTCATCCCAATTTCGTCTCCGTGATATCGTCAACGAGGCCGCTTGTAGGGGAAATTAGAACTCTAATTGAGCATGCGGGAGACGCAGCACCGGGGGGCTCCACTTTGGCCACTTCACAATTTCAAGCTTGAAGCTGAGACAGGGATGACTAACTGGAGGGAGGGAGTGGGGAAAATGGAGAGAGAGAAAAGAGAAAGAGCATATGTGTGATGAGGAAGAAGACACAAATCTGAGAAAATTGAAAGATGACTCGGCCGACTATGAAGTAGAGAGAGAAAGAGAGAAGCGACTGAGGGAGAAAAGGAAGAAGAAAGGATTTAAGATATTTGATGTTGTTTTGACGAAAATACCCTCAAGACAATGGTTATGTTAACTATTTAACGGAGAAATTTAACAGAGTGACTGAAATAATGTGGTGACTAAAAAAATAATTTAAAAAGTATGATGACTAAAACGTGAACTTTTGTAAAGTAAGGTGATCAAAATTTCAATTCACCTTTATATATATATATGTTATACACACACACACACTCACTAGTATGCTGCACATTTACAGATTTTTAATTTGCACATGTGATATGAACCGTTAGTATTACAGGCCTGGAAGTTGTTCGTTTAGTTTTATATGATTTATATTTGTCAAAGTATTCTATCTTATTCTCTATTTTGCTTTTCTATTTTGATGGTTGGACCAGGATGACGCAGGATAGGAAGAAAGCAAATCATTCCAAATCCATCAAGTCCACAATCAACACCTAGAACAAGCCCTCGATACTTAAGGCAGCCACTCAAAAGTTTCACTTATGATATGAAGACAAGAAGCCTTCACATGAATTGACACCAATGAGAAGCACACGTCTAGTGCAAGCAAAGCGAACTCTTGAACTAACAAATGAGTCTAGTGCTACACATCAACAACTTAGAGGAGAATTCAGCCGCCAAGTTAGAGAATAATCCAAACAACAATAAAATGCAGATCAAGATCAATAACTAAGTCAGTAATAGCAAACTCCTACAGGTGAAACTCATTACACACCTTTTAATTGTTATACTTGATTGGTGATATTTGATTCTACCTATATTTAATCCAAATTGGTCAATTTTATATTTCATTATGTTTCCATGCGAACAACTCATATGATAACTTTTGACTATAATTTCTTCAAAAAAAAACTTTCGATAAAACAAAATGCATAGGGAGTATTCCAAATAGAGGTTGAACCAGAAATATTGGGTTGGCAAGCATAGACATGCGGGAAAGCCTGTGGTTGTCAAATTTAACGAAGACGGTGAGCGCATTGTTAGCAAAAAATGCAATAGAATTCATCAACAAGTTGGGTTGTGTGATGTGCAAGATGACTAGATTCAACAAGCCTAACTTTGATCTCAAGATGAAAAATTGATAGATGAGATCATTAAGAATTCTTTGGTATCATTTACTATTATTTTACGATATGAACTTAGTTGTTTTTCATTGATAATGACAATAAAAAGAAATTTGTAAATGTATATGATTGGTTCATCTATAAGTATTGTCCAGCTGTTAAAGAGAATTATCCACAAACAGCTAGCCAATCAATTTAGTACTACCAAGCATTCTTTCCATATTCATTTAAGAAATTTTCATCTAAAAATAAGGCACTCAAGCATTTCACTGATCAACTTGTTGAAAATGATGACTGGATATTTTTTTGCAATCACTATCACTTTGGCAATGCTAATTATAATGTTTACAATTTCACTATCATTAATTTTAGGTTTCTTTAGATTTTTAAATTTTTGCTTTAAATCACTGTCTCACTTTTTAGGTTATGATAGGTACTATGTGAAAGAAATGCTATGAATCGTGCAATTATACTTCATATAGTGGATAATTTTTTATATTTCTTAGAATATGTTGATGACATTAAAGGTTACTACATCACTGACACCTACTCAAAATTGTGAGTAAGAACTTTGTTATTTGTCGCCTTCCTAGATAATTGTTTATATTTTTTACGAGAGGTCGATGACATTATAGGCTACTACGTCATTGATGTCTATTCAAAATTGTGAACAAGAACTTCTTATACTATATAATTGTTTGTATTTTTTTAGGAGAGGTTGATGACATTACAGGTTACTACATCACTGACATTAACTCAAAATTATGAACAAGAACTTCGCTGCCTTCCTGAACATCGTAAGTGTTCTTGCCCAAGAAAAATAGTTCTTGATTGTAACCCTTGATTCCAACTTGTGAAAATAAGAACTCAATATGAAAAATTACCAAGGAAAGTCTGTATGCAAGACGCAGCTCTCAAAACTCTAAAATCCTTACCCTTGGATTCGGCAGACTACTAATTTAACAAGTTAAATTAAACACGCAATTCGAACCAAGTGGAGAATAATAGAGGCAAAACAAAGCATGCGATTGGATAGAGCAATTATCTAAGCCTATAGTTCCTGTACTTTAGCAATTAACAAAGCATGCAAATTACTTAAGCCAAAATAAAGAAGAGTGAATAATAAAGTATAAACTTTCATTCAATTAATCACTAAAAAAAATAATGAAGTGAAGCACCCCTATTTATAAGTATAGGGAGCACGAAATTTACAAGGAAAAATAAGGAAAGAAAACACAAAATTGGAACTTAATCAAGAGATTAAGTAACTCACAAAAATCAGCAAGAAAAAGGAACTTACTTGCTAAATAAGTAAAAGAAAAGAAAGAGAAATTTTGGCTGCCATAAGGAAAGGCAATGCACGAAATTCTCAAGGAAAAAGGAAGGGAAAATTTAGATTTTACCTTTAAAGAAAAAGAAAAAACTGAAAAACAAAAGGAGAAAAACAAAATAGGAAAAACTGTGTAGAGAATTATGTAACATGCACAATACCTTAATTACTCTAAAACCCTAGTAACTTAAGTAAACCCTAGCTTCACGCATGTGGGCTTCTCTTGGTTCCTTGTGGGCTTGGCCAAATTATTGAGTAGTGGGCTTGATGGATTCAGCCCAATTGATGTAGCATAATGATTTAGATGTAGGAAGCTTCTGGAATCTTCTGGAAGCTTTCGGAATCATTTCAGAAGCTCAAAAAACATTTCACTTCTAAGATTCTTCAAACTTTATGAAATCTCCGTTTCTTTACTTGAAAGACTTGTAGTTACCATTTTCACAATTTCTTTAGCTCGTAAATTCCATTTCCACCATTTGCACAGCTTGGAAATATCATTTCCACCATTTCCTTAATGGGAAGGACTAATATTCACCATTTCCACCTTGATGGAGAGTAGGGTAACTCTTGTAAGCTTTCTTTCTTTCTCATTGAGTTCATTGGAGCTGGATATGAGCTGGGCTTCCGTAGCACACCTTTAAACAAAGTTTGCAAGGTCTGCTTTGAGCTTTGATGTCCTCTTGCGAGTCATTGGCCCAACTATATCAACGAACGGATCTCTCTGATATGGACTTGGATCGTGGAGCATTAGCGGGCCTCGATGAAGCACTCGAACCTCAGATGCACTTTCTGCACCATCTTCTGGATCTCCTTGAGCTGGACTTGTCAATGAGCTAGGGGCGTTCACATCAGTTCTTCTATTCAAAATTTGTTGGCAGAGGTTGTGCACCAAAGACAAAGAGCCAATGATGCTGAAAAAGAACCTGCGTCCCTCGTTGAAGAGTTAAATGCAAAAAAGAAAGAGGAAAAATGTTAGACCAATGGTCTCAATTTTGGTATTGAGTGATGATAGAACAAATATGTGAAAAAGGATTTAATGATTTGCTTGAGGGAAAGTGCAGAAAAATGACTACTGGAAGCCATGCGATGTACCATACGAGTCGCACGAAGAAAAAGTGCTCAACACTTAGAAGAATTTCTATCAACTCACGACTGCCAGTTGAATGACTCACCATATGAGTCGTACAGCTACTCGCCCAGACAAAAAGCCTCCACAATACTTAGAATAATTTTTGACATTTTACGACTGGTCCTTACATGAGTAGCCATCCGAATCTAACACATCCTCGGACATGCAACAATAACATTAAATGCATGGTGAAAAGAACCTTAACCTTTGACTGCAAGCAGCTAAGAAGCACGCGAAGTATGTCTCTCATATGAGAACCCATGCGAGTCGCACAATATCTCGCACGAGCTACGGATGAAGGCATTTAATGCTAAGTCAGGAGGAGCATTTGGAGCATCTGATCATTGATCAAAGCTGCAAGCGCAAAGTCTCTCAGGTCCGAGAATCCACATGAGTCGCACAAGCACTCGGAAAGCTAGCAGGCGAGCTCATTTAATGCACACATGTGAAGAAGTCAGTTGACCGATGAAGAAATTCAAACTAATGAATCAGGTTCGAGAATTCATACGAGTCAGACAATAACTCGGTTAGCAGCTAGTTGACATTTAAAGCTGATTCACCCACCAACAAAGTGACTTCAATGCATTTATAAATACAACTTTAAAAGACCATTTTTGCACCTGTCTTCATCTGAATACTCTCATTGTCAAGAACAAACATTCTAAGCATTCAAAGCTCTTAATTTGTCATTACTTGCTAGACTAATAAGAGTCCTAGAGTTAGAGTGTCTTAGTTATTGTATTAGCATTTCTTCATCTTGTAAAAGGGAGTTAGGTGCTAAGTCTTGAGTATATCTAAGAGGTTAGATAGAGTTTAAGCAAAGGGATTTCATAGGAGTAACCTTTAAGGCTTGAGTAAAGCTAGAAGGTGAAACCTTGGGAAATCTTGTTAAGGGGTTTGGATGTAAACCTTTAATTAATCCTTGGGAGGTAGGGAAACCAAGCAATTAGCTTGGAAGTGGAGGTAGACTTTCCTCGAGGAAGGAAAGTTGAAGCGCTATAAGTGTTTATGCCTTTACTTGCTTTGATTTCATTTTAGTACTCACAAATCACACACAAACACAAAACAGTTTTCAACTACTTGAAAAAGAATTTTAAAAAAAACCTAATTCACCCCTCCCCTCTTAGGTTGCTAATCTATTTTCACAAAACAATTGAATAAGAAACAAATGCAATCAGAAGAGAGGATGAATTCTCCACCGAGTGAAGTTTCTTTACTCATTCAAATTTTGCAATCTTATAAAAATGTCAGTTCACATATTTTCATTGTAATCAAGTATTTTATCTTTGTTTTTAAAAAAAGTTCTTATTAATTAGCTTTAGAGTAAGTAATATGGATTTTTCTAATTAAATGGTTGTGATTTTTCGATTGGGAGTTTAAATATGTTGGATATATCTTCTGGAAATAACAACAATGACTAACAACAAGAAATCAAAAGTTTATTGTAAACTAAACACTAATCTATACAAAAGGTAACAAAAGGAAATTGCTTCTTCAAATCGTGCTAAGCACTTTCCTTTAGGCTTTATTAGTTCCCTTTAGTGTGCAAAGAGTTCTGGAATATCATTGTGGGACAAGATGAAGATATTTGGTGTAAGCTTGCAATGACTTAAACAGAACAAAACCAAGAGTGTAAAGTGCAAGAATATCTTATACAATTGAGAATGATTTTGTATCTATAAGGAGTCTATTTATAAACCTCCAAAGGGTGTCCTTTAATAGCCACAACTCTTACGAAGAGGAAGGAAGAAACAGAACTAAATTCGGATAAGAATTGAGTTTAGAATCACCATTTTAGTAAAGAGATGCAACTTTTCAGAAAGGAGAAAACTTACTGAAGCTTGTCAGAGTTTCCGTTCGAGTTGGACGACAACTCTGACAAACTACTGAAGCTGAAGATCGTTAGAGTTTCTGTTCGCGTCGGACGATAACTCTGACAAACTACTGAAACTGAAGATCGTCAGAGTTTCCGTTCGAGTCGAACGACAACTCTAACACACTACTTAATTTTCTGCTTCTTCCTTTAGCTAATTATTGGAAAATCTCCAACAAAATAGGATTCGCAAAGTGGAATGTTGCATGAGTACAATTTTGACTTTCAATAACTGAAAGTGGTTTAATCCTTTCAATATGATTTGCACGATGGAAGTTTGAAAGTAATTTGCATAGCCAAATATTTCACCTGTTATTTTTTATTTTCAAGAATTGAATGTTTTCTTTTTCATTTTCAATAAAATTTGCATTGTTAAAGTATAAATAGGGATTTCATAACAGAATGGTTGCTCTTTTTTCCCCTTCAATTTTCAAAAGTTGTTATGGCTTGAAATAGCATGGGAGCATACACCTCCAACTCTATATCTAAATTGGTTCCCAAAATGTACTATATGATGTGAAGCCCCAGAATTTTGAGGCCAAAAGCTTAAGACAAAAAGGGGTAAAATCGTAAATTTTCCCTATGTGATTTTGTGTTTGAACTTGAGCATGATATCGATTGCTTGATTGTTTGAGTGTTTATTCTATATAGTGTAGTGAATAGCTAGGAAAGAACACAGATAGAACGTGAGAAAATTAGACGTAAAGGATTGATAGTTTTTTCGAGAAAGATAATAATTCCAGTTGAGTTCGATTGCGGATCCGGCTCGATGTTGAAACTTGTTCTTGGGAAACCCAGGAACCCTTGACACTAGGTCAACATCGAACCTCGGTGTCGAGCTTGTCCAGAATGCATGTGGCAGAGAAAGAGTTTGCAACAAGCTCAAACTCTCCAATTCAATTTCGGATCCGGATCATTCTAAACCTACCTGAATCTGTGAAAATCTAAACCAAAACCTAAAAAACTCTATAAATACCTTAGTTGAATTGGAAGTCACAGCCTTTAAACACTTAAGAAAATTTAGAAAAGATAGCACAAGTATATTGTGACAGGATAATTTGATCTACGACCATCCTCAAACAATTGCTTTACTTTTCCGCTGTCATGTTTTATTATAACTTGCTAGCTTAATAATAATGAGTATTGATGTTTCCTTATTATTATCTGTATCGATTATTGGGCGAGAGGCCTGTATGACGTTCAACCCCGAACCGGCTCGTACTTCTTTATAAGAACGATTCCTCGGAAGGGGGGTCGGGTTGGGAGCGTCACTAGTTTAATGAACACCGAGATGAATTTGCTAGTTCGTTTATTGTCCATATAAAAATTTGATCGCTACTTTTCATTCTCACTTTACATGTTTGTGTTTACCACATTTGAGTCATGAATGCTACGTGTTAAGATTGACTAAATTCTATGCATGGGTAATTACGCAACTCGACAAATGTTTACGAAAACGGTGTGATCTCACTGGGCAAGGGGCTCATTCCATTTTCTATTTTCAATTATAGTTGTTCTAGATCTTTGGTCTGAGGATTAGGGCTAAGAACGAACACAAACGTTCATGAACAATCTCGGGATCGACTCGTTAAAAGCTCGGCTTGAAATCATTTATTTATTAATAAACGAACACGAACAAAATTTTAGACTCGATTAATAAATGAACAATAAATAAACAAGAGGGATAAAAGCTTGATTATGTTCGTGAACAGTTCGATAAGAAGTTTGTTTAAAGGAAAATAATATATATTTAATTTCAGTTATAAAATTAATCTCACAAGCATGTCTAGCTCAGTGGTAAGTTTGACTAATTGGAAAGGAGTTGATTGAGGTGGGTTCGAATCTTGCTAGAAATAGTTTTAAGATTTTCTTTGGGTTAGTTTTAAGATTTTCTTTGGGTTTCACCATTCCACATTCCCACGTCGCTTGCAGACTAAATTGGGGACCTGAAGCTACTCTATAAAAGGAGCATTTCTACGAGCCTTTTTGGTGGGGCCATTGAATAATTATTATTTTTCATGGCCAAAACATATGAATAATAAAAAAAATTGAAAAAAAGCAAAAAAATTTTATTAGAAAAAGGGAAAAATTGGGTTGTTCCCTGACCGAGCCTAGCTCGAGCTCAGACTCCATAAACGAGCTCGAGCTCGAGCTCAAAATTTGGGCTCGAATAGAGCTCAATCTCGAGCTCAAGCCTTGAAAGATATAGCCGAGTTGAGCCGACCTCAAACACACTAGTGTATGGGCTCGGCTCGGCTCGATATCGCCCTTAATGAGGATGACTTTGCTCAATACCAGTTAGTGGCGTAGCCAGAAAAATAAATGTATGAGATCTAGTGCTAAAAAAAATTTCTCTACAAGTATATAAATATATTTAATATATAAATACATAGACATATATAGGGTGAGGTGGAGGGGTCTAAAGACCCCTCTTGCCTACGCCCCTGCTACCAATATTAGGCTAGATAGGTTTAAAATAAGAATGTTTTGTTGGTTTGTATTTTACGAATAGTTGAGACATATATATATATATATATGTTTGGCATGCTATAATTTAGCATGTTTAGTTCGTCCTACACGACAAATGAGCCCTGATGTGAACTAGACCGCCTGTGTAGCTCTCCCAAAACTAAAGGCTTTAAATCCCTTATAAATATATATATATATATATATATATTCTCCCAAAACCAAAGGCTTTAAATCCCTTATAAATAAATAAATATATATATATACACTAGTTGGAGTGTAACAGCACTGTGTGCGGTGCCTAAGACATTCATGAGTTAAATAAAATATAGAATTTCTGTTATTTTGTTTCATTTGATTCCTTTTTCAATTGAAAAAATGGTGACGGGTTTCCTGCAGTAGAAAAACTATGGTAGTGGAATCAAATCCAACAATAAGCTTCAACTTGTTTTTAGAGACTGCATCTGGTCAATCTGGTTGAATTTCCTGCAAAGGAGATGAATACAGTTAAACCAAAGAGGCAGGGTAGCAACGGCGTAGTAATCATAAAGGAAAAAAAAAAAAAGATAAAAAAGAAAACATTTGAGGTAATACCCCAAATTAAATCTAAGGTGGATAGCTCAAAGACAGAGAGCTCCTCTTTTGAATTGTTATTAGAAGCACTACTGTGTTCATTAGCAGCAATCAGCTCCAAAACCACTCCAGTAGAGACAACCGATCTGCATGGAAATCAAAATTTAATAGCTGAACAAGAAATGTGGAAACTTTCTTCTTCTCATACTTTAAAAAGTATTAAAATATTGACAGCAGAGAATAATGGTGTAACAGCCAGAGAACTTGTGTGACAGCCAGAGAACTTACTTAACATATTGCTGCTCACTGGAAAATGTGTTTCAAAATTCATCTTTTTTCTCAACAAGGTTTTCACTAAATATATTCTGAAAGAAATGATAGCCAGATAAGGATCGTCACCAAATATATCTATTGCATACAAGCAAAACACGACAATGACTCGTCTTTTTACCAAGCACTAAAGATAAGATTTACTTGAAGGACAAGATACTGTAGAGGGGACTAAAAGTGAAAGAGCAATAGGGGCTCATCAAAGTTTAAATCAAATTATTATTACCTGATGGTTGTGGTACCAAGAATGCCATGGGGGTTTCACTTGCAGATTAAGGGCTTCAATGCAGTACCTTGAACTAATCACTGTCACTCTCCCATCAGCGTCTCCACTACAAGAAATAGCAATTCATGAAGAAGGGACAATATCATTGTATTCATTAAACACCGAATTGCTGAAAAGCAAGCCGCGCGAAATGAACTTCAATATCATCATTAATTAGTTTCTTCAGAAACACATAGTGCATTTGAAAATAAAAGAAATATTAACTTGGACAAGACAGAACTGGCTAAAGAAAAAATTCAAAGGGAAATTTGCAACTAAACCAGCAAAAAACATATTCATGTGAGCTACAACTCCTCTATTCACCCAACATCATGTTCTTGTTTGCTAAAAGCAATGCTCTGGTTCGAGCAATTTTCTATAACTGTTGTTTTCCTAGAGAGAATACCTGATCCCTTTCTTCCACATAGTACAACATTGCAAACAACAAAAAAGTTTATTATTCTAAAAAATGATCATCTCTGGCATTTTCAAACTTACAGACAAATAGTAAGGGCTGCCTTCCCAGGTGCGATGAAAATGGCTGTCGATTTTGTGCCTCTCCTGCTGGGGAATGCCAATAATTAGTTCTATTGGTTTTCTTCTATTAGTGCCTGCCCATCCCAATCAAAAAAAAATTATTCTCCTAAAAAATATATATATTAAATGAAAAAAGCCAAAAGCTGAAGTTGTCTAAATTAAGGAATAGAAGATACTGACCTTTGGCATTGAAACGGTTAAGAAGATCACATGCAACAATGGAGTGTCAAACGACAAAGCAAAGTCGGCTTCAAAGGACAGTTAGTGACAATTCTCTCCCTGCTGTTTCCCTAAGCCCTAAATCCATAAATCTTGAAGAGAAGGATTGCAGCAATGAACAACAAATGAGAGAAATAACAAACTTAAAATTACACTTCTGCACCAGTACAATACCTTTTCAACGAATTCTAAAAAGTTTTCAATTCAGACTAAACAAAAAATTAATCAAGAGTAAGAAATTCAGTCAAAATTACCATTACAAGCGGAACATTGCCACCCCATAATTGGTGTATTTAGTAGTTGATATCTTCAAGCCATGCCACAGAATGTGTCTTGGGAGCCTTATTCAAAAACCATGGAATGGTTTTGAAGCACTCAATTTTTGTCGTGTTATACCAAATTTGAAGCTCGAAATCTGCAATCCTTCTTGCCCTGCAATTTAGTCCTGCCAATTATAGAAAAGCTCATTCTTTGTCTAAAAGAAAGAAATTGGAGGCAGAGTTCAACCCATAAGCTATATCACAGAGAATAGAGAATCTTATGCAATGTACAAATCTGCACAAACTTGCAATGCACAGGGAAGATTAAGAAACTTATATGGACTAATTTTGCATGCTCAAACGGAGTAGATAGAACAATTGCTAATAGGGATGCACCCATTAAGCTTAGTTTTGGCCTTTCTTTCCCTTAAAAATCAATGATTGATAGGAAAATTAGAAATTCGTACTAAATACACAATTTCTTCTGGTTTTCCCCAATTGGGTCATCTGGAATCTGGGTCACTCTTTGTAGGTACCTTTGAGAAGCAAAGATAAAAATAGTCAAACATTAACAGGGCATACAAGCTATAGCCTATAGAGTTTGCAAGAACTGAGCCTCATTGCATGACTAAAGTCTTGTGAAGACTAAGGGGAAAAAAACTCAACAAAGTACAATAAAAGGCAAAAAATTGAAATTTTTAAGTCATTAAAACTGGATTAGAGAAGGATTCTACAACTTTCTTACAAATTATGTAATTCCTTCTACATTTTCTGTCATTCTTTCCAGCTCCCTGCATCAGCTAACAAAAAATTATAACTTTTTTCGTAGTCCAAAGATTCCATTAAGAAGATCACACTTTTAGTTAAAGTCGGAAATCACAAAAGTAAAATTTAGCTGATTGAATCATTTTTCTACAAATCCTCATCCAAACCCTCGATCTTCATCTGAAAATCCCAATTTTTTTTGGCTGCGGGTGAACTCCAACAAAATTGAGGAGAACTGGAGAGGCCGGTCGGTGACTAAACCACATGCATGAAGATTTAATTGTTGATTCAAACTACTGAGATCGACGGACATGAAATAGCATATGGGTACTCTCCAAAGTGGGTGTTATCAGCTTTTAATTGTTCTTCAAACTCCAGAAATCCCTCAAATTTTCTGACCAACAAAATCGGATTAATTCATAAAGACACTTCGCACGGTGGAGGAGGCAATGAGAAGATGCAGAATGACAATAATGCCCCACAAAAAATAGTGTGCTGACAAGTTTGGCCCCCCAAAAACACACAGTGCTAAGAGAGAAGAGTTACTGTTCATTTGTGACGAAAAGGGTATTTCCGTCCAGGTCGTTAGTAATTTATATATATATGACTAGTGGGGAGGGTACCGCACTGCGTGCGGTGCTCCGAGTATGAACTTAAAACTGCATGAACTATTAGCGAGTAGTTTTTTTCAGATGAAAAATAAATAAAAAATACTCTATTACGTACAGTTTTTTTTCTCTCTCTTATCTCTCTTTTGCCTCCGTGCTGTGTCGTTATTCACTTCTCTGTCTCTAATCTTTGGTGAGGTGACCTACATGAAGTCTTTGAATGAAAATAGAAAAAAATGACAAGAAAGGTGAACCCCAGCTTCGTTTCCTCCCGTCGCTGGAGCCGCAAGGCTAATTTCATTGCCTCTTCCCTTTGAACTGATCCTAAGAACAACAATACCAATTGAGCTTCTATACAAGTCACTATACTCCCCAGACTTTAAGAAATGGGTTCTGTATCAATAGTGGAAAGTTCTTTTGACATGAAGCAAGTTAAACAAACGTCTGGAAAGCTCAGACTTTAAGAAGCAAGTAAAATAATGAAGCCACTTAAATCAATATTTTATAGATCTTTAAATCTGTTTGCTCAGAATTCTTAGGAGTTAGTAGATTGGAATTGGGAATGAGTTACAAGTAATACTGTGAACACAAAATTATCCAATAGAAAGTTACATGGACAAATGTTTTCAACTTTAGGAATCAAACATGAATAGAAGGGCAGCCTCTCCTTAAAGATACTGTTGTTTATAAACGTTGCTCAAGGCTCCTTGGCAGCCTTGTACACTTAAACTAAAACATTTTCACCCAACACGAATTCAAATTACAATTACCATAGAAGACAGAACAGTAACACTCTTCATACTCATAAAATTGAAGCTTCTTCATAGTTTGGCAAGTGAGAAGAAGTCCAGTGTGGTAAGCTGAAATACTTCATGAAACAATTAGAATAAATAATCACAAGAAAGCAGTGGGAAGATTTTAATCGTAGAAATCCAAGAACAAGACATACGTGCAGCAAAATGGCTAGTCCCTCCTCAAGACCATAGTAAGTCAATTTATAAGTGTAAGCAGGTGCAAGAGACGAACCTAGCTTGAAATTACCTTGGATGATTGTTTTTTTAGACAAACATGAGTAACTGCTTCACCAGTATATAACCCAAAAAGCAGACTCCACTAAATTT
Source organism: Leptodermis oblonga (assembly GCA_016801395.1). Taxonomy (NCBI): domain Eukaryota; kingdom Viridiplantae; phylum Streptophyta; class Magnoliopsida; order Gentianales; family Rubiaceae; genus Leptodermis; species Leptodermis oblonga. Next base: position 26,549,183 of record CM028751.1, read on the forward strand.
CAAAAAAAAAAAAAATAGCTTTCTGGTTCTGCATTTTTTTGACAATGAAGCATAATGTTATCCTTATCTTTTACTTTTCCATTTTCAAAGTGCCTCTTACACAAATTCCCACTAAGGGGGCTAAATTATAGAAGATCATTGTAGTTCTATAAACCGCAAAAAGTGATAAGTGATCAAATGTGAAAGTAAAGAGAATGAGGTGAAACTAAAGGCCAATTCAATCCAAAGAGAATTATGCGAAGAATTGAGATGGAAGGCCTAAAAAGGGTGCAGAACTGCGGGAACATACTTGTTTCGGCGAATGTAATGAAGGTTGCTGATGATAAATTCACAGAACTTGTCCAGCATATCATACGCTGCCACTTAGGATATTTTCTCAGCTTGAAAATTTGCAGGAGAAATAAACTCAGAAAGCAGAACATCAATTCTCTTTGATGGGAAGAACTATTGCTTTTTTTTTTTTCTTCTAAATTTTCATTCAATGAGTCATGAACATAATCCACTGGAAAATCACATTGATTTTCTGTTGGTGGCTTTATACAGTATAAATTCACTCCATCAACCATACAGAAAAAGTAATTAAAAAAAAAACAATAATCTCGGAAAAGTAACAATGAAATAAGCTGACTTTTCTGTAAAAATCAATGCAGAGTAGGAATCCCAGCAACAGAAATTAATTTCTCAAAGATATTCAACTAAACCATGCAGGGGAAAGTACACAAAACATGAACTAAAGAGAAGGAAAACAAAGAGAGCGATCTTTTCAATCCACTTTTCTCTTAATAAAGGTAATTCTTAAAGAACAAAGCTAATACTTACTGTGTGAAAAGCAGTCCGGCCATGGCCATGTTTAAGAAGCTCAGCCACATCCCTCAACTGCCTCACAGATAGAAATTAGAAAAAGGAAAAAAACTATAAACAAAAAAGCTAAGTTCCACAGATAGAAATTAGAAAGAACCACATACCTGAAATATGCTGGATTGCAAACGACCTTGGGTTGTACTTCATCTACACCACCGACTGGATTTGCCACGCTACCGTGTTCCGATGTGGTCTGCCAAAATTGGAAAAGGCAGTTTAAAGGAAGAAGAAAATTAGGAAAAAACATTTGTTCGGTATTTTTGGTCTACCCGTTCTCCTCTGTTGTTGTTCTTTTCAATTTTTGTTCAAATCCCGCAGGTGTATGCCGCCTCATCTTCGGCAAATAACATCGAGGAGAGGAAGGATCAGAGGGACGCATGAACAGAGAGTAAGAAAAATGAGGAAGAAACTGACGCGTGTAAAGAGGAGTGAATGTTTTGTGAGGGTAAGGATGCGGGTTTTGTTGCCGTCAACCTCAAACAATGGCATTAAAGGCATGTTCTTTACGTCGGTCTGAGAACCGGTTCTGGCCAATTTTTGGGGTTAAGACCCAAAATTTTTTCAAAATGTGCTGAACCCCATGTTTCGCACAAGAAGACTCAAACCCGGGTCTCAGTTTTTGGGTTGAGACAAAAAAAAAAAAAACTCGTTTCTTTCCCCTCGTCTTTCTTCTTCCTCCTTCGACCCCGGTCATCTTCCTTCCCGGTTGTCATCTCCCCCGCGTCCGTCATCTTCTTCCTTCGCGAAGTCCTTCGACCTCCTCCCTTCGATTCGCGCCGAATAGTTGCCATTTTTTTTCCCTTCGCAGCTTTTCTTTTTTTTTTTTTTTTTTTTGGGTTCAGCAACAATTGTTGAACCAAGGTTCTGCAAATTGCTGAAATTTGGTTCTGCAATTTGCAGATCCGCCGGAATCGGGGAAGAAGGGAGGAAGAAGAAAGAAGAGAGAAAAAAAGGGAAGGAAAAAAATGGAAAGGAAAAAAAAAATGTTGGGGGACACTGTTCATCTTCTTTTTATAAATAGGCCCCTGCTATTTTCTGTTTCTTAAATAACAGCCCCAACTAATTTTTTTTAAAAAAATTAAATAGGAAAAATTAAATATTAAATTATCTTAAACTAAAAATATTGTGTAAACTTAAATATATCATTAACATTAAGAACAATTACTATGGGCTGAAATATTATTATAATGTAAAGATTAGTTTTTGGTTGAATATGTAAAAAATGAAATATTGGGGTTTTATCTGCTAATCAAAATAAAAATTTTGGAAAAAAGTAATGAAAAAAATATTGGGTTGAGCCTGTTCTTTAGGGAGGTCTGAGAACAGGTCTCAGAACCTGTTCTCAGTCCAACTGGGTCTCAGCCCATTTTTAAGAAACAAGGTTCTGAGAACTGGGTTGTAACCCAGTTCTCAGCCCAAGCTAAAGAACATGGGGTTCAACCCAATATTTTTTTCATTACTTTTTTCCAAAATTTTTATTTTGATTAGCAGATAAAACCCCAATATTTCATTTTTTACATATTCAACCAAAAACTAATTTTTACATTATAATAATATTTCAGCCCATAGTAATTGTTCTTAATGTTAATGATATATTTAAGTTTACACAATATTTTTAGTTTAAGATAAGTTAATATTTAATTTTTCCTATTTAATTTTAAAAAAAAAATTAGTTGGGGCTGTTATTTAAGAAACAGAAAATAGGAGGGGCCTATTAATAAAAATGAAGATGAACAGTGTCGATGACAATGTTCATCTTCTTCCCCAACCTTTTTTTTTTTTCCCTTTCCGTTTTTTTCCTTCCCTTTTTTTTTTCTCTCTTCTTTCTTCTTCCTCCCTTCTTCCCCGATTCCGGCGGATCTGCAAATTGCATCCCCAAATTTAAACAATTTGCAGAACCTTGGTTCAGCAATTGTTGCTGAACCCAAAAGAAAAAAAAAAAAAAAAAAAGAAAAGCTGCGAAGGGAAAAAAATGGCAACTATTCGGCGCGAATCGAAGGGAGGAGTTCGAAGGACTTCGCGAAGGAAGAAGATGACGGACGCGGGGGAGATGACAACCGGGAAGGAAGAAGACGACCGGGGTCGAAGGAGGAAGAAGAAAGAAGAGGGGAAAGAAACGAGTTTATTTTTTTTGGTCTCAACCCAAAAACTGAGACCCGGGTTTGAGTCTTCTTGTGCGAAACATAGGGTTCAGCACATTTTGGGAAAATTTTGGGTCTCAACCCCAAAAATTGGCCAGAATCGATTCTCAGACCGGCGTAAAGAACAGGCCCCAAAAGACACCTACTGAAGGTGAGTTTTTTGTGACGAAACGTCCGTCAATTGACGGAGATTCGCACTTTATATATATATAATAAGATATAGGATATATATGTAACCAAAGTTTAATATGTGACTAGGTATTCTTTCTTGGCCTTATCTCACTCTAAAAATTGATGAAATCTTTGTTTGCCAAACATCAAGGGCACGCAGCAATTAATAGCATGAAACATTCAAAGTCGTAAGTGACAACATTGATTTTGGACTAGAATGTAAATTTAACCAACAAGAAAAAAGAAACAACATTCAAAATGGTTTTGACATTAAAAATATGTTCTCTTTAATCAAGACTGTGTTTTGAAAATGCTTTTCTAGTTTAAAAATACAATGACGTAACATGGTATTTTTAAACCTATTGATTATGATAAATTTTGTAATGTTAATTGTAAAAGATATTTTTTAAGTTCATCTCAAATTTCAAAAAGTATTTTGTAACCCTTCATTATTTATTAAAAAAAAATTACAATATGAGCTGATCTCTTATTTTTATAATTTGTAGTTCTCAAACATGATGAATATATGTATTCTCATTTTTCTGCTTAAAAGTGAATACATAACAAACATTGGTGTGTTTGCACTTTGCAAGGCCCAAAATAAGAAGAATTACTGGCTCTACTATATTTCATGTCACTAATCATATTATGTTTTCGTTTGTTGATCAAAGAATAAATGGGGACAATAATATCATTTTAGAGGGAAAGTAAATAGTTTTAAGGCATGCCAGTAATATGGATATCAATTTAAAAGTACAAAACTATCTAAATCCCTGTTCTAAGAAACCATTTTAAATTATTCCAAATTTGCTCCTAGAAAAAATTTCACAAATCTGTCACATGTTTATGTTAATAAAATTAAAAAAAAAAAAGTAGTTTCTATATCAAAAGTTCTCAGATAAATAACAAAAATAATAGATCAAATCTCTCCACTTTTGTTCATACAAGTAGAGAAAAGTACTTTTCTAAATTTGTGAAGATTACTTATTATGTTTTCTCTTGTGAAGACTAGAGTACCTTCTTTGGGCATTTTTGTTTGAAATTTGACGGTAATTTTGCTATTTCATATAAATTCATTGAATCATAAATCAGTTTAGGAGCTATTTCACTATTTTCCAAACCTGGGTATATTTTAATTTTTTTGGTTATCGAACCTTACTACCTTAGTTCTATTTTAAGATTAGGTATATTACATTTGCCCCTTTGAAGTTTTGTAAAATTATCACAATATGAAGTTTTAGAAATTGTCTGTCATTATTTACTAAGTGGTGATACACATAATGAAAATAATGAAAATTTAGAGTGAATTTCTACTGTGGCTAACGTTGCAATTATATGAAAGGAAAATACTATAGTCCCTTCAAGGAGCCATTTAGCCACTAAAAAATGGCCTATACAACCACCTATGTAGTTACATTAGTCTTGTGTCATAAGTCAATAATCTGTGGCTGAATGATTCAATAGTTAGACCCTGAAAGGGAAATAATATTATTGGATATTTAAAACTGCAATTAACAAGTGGCTCAAATCATATGATGTCATATCATTCACTGAAAATCTTTGCTTTCCTAATTATTTCCCTACTAACAATTATCCATTTTTTATTTACCCAAATTTCTATCCCATCAGTGTTTATCAAAAAATGCACACGAATCTCATGCCCTTTTATATTTGGGAAAAAATTGAATTATTAAGAAAGTAACGGTAATTTTATTTTCATAAAACCTTATGGGGCCAAATGTAATTTATCCTTTTTATAATTTCAGAGGACTATTTCGTTGCGCGTAGGGGAGAGTGCTCATCAAGTAACAGACCGCCACATTTCACCGACAGATTCCAACGGATATGTTCGAAACAGACAAACGCCAGCAACCGACTTTTTCAAGAAATTATTTCACGCAACGGTTGTATACATATCATCTATGTGATGTGGTACAACCGTCCAATAAAAAGTTGACACATAAACAAAAATTCCACATATGATAGCTAATTATGATAATTACTAATTTAAAATTTTATATCCTAAAAATCAGCATATGATAACTATTAATTGCCACATAACATTTTTTCTTTCCAAATTCTTAATTTTGGCATCATCTTGCTTATCGTTTAATGGCGGAAGTTTTTATATAGCAGCAGAATTAGAGGGAAAAAAAAAACTCCTCAGATTTACTTTGGAGTCATCATCTTCTTTGTGTTCTTTAAAATCAGGAAGTTCAGATTCAGAGAAGAGCAAAAGGTCACCTAATTTTATGAAAAAGGCAAGGAAGACATTGAAGCAAAAATAGCTACCGCATCGTCGTCATCATCATCACAAAGAAACTCATGGAAAAGGTAATGACACTCCAATCACACAAGTTAAGGGTCCAAATGTGTTTGAAAGAGCAAATTAAGGAAGAATTGAGGCCATTCATATTCCAAAGAAAGATAATACTATCGGAAGTTCAATTTCCTCAACAACAAAGGAACTGGATTTAGAAAGTCCGTCGTTGGAATAGATTCGTCATCCCGGAGCCACCATGATAAAGATTAATGAATTGCTCTTTTTTACCCCTTCATTTTACCGTTCTTATAATTAATACCATACGTAATCAAGAATCATGGTTCCTTCCTGTAAGGACGAAGATTTAGAACTTTGATGATTGAATGATAATGGGTGAAAAAGGTCGAGAATGACAGTTGTCAAAGATCTAGTGGAATCCTTATAAATAAGGAATAATATAAATTAGCTATCATATGTGGAATTTTTGTTGATGTGTTAACTTTTGATTGGACGGTTGTACCACATCATATAAATGATGTACAATAATTTCTGGGCTATTATTTTTATTTTTAATTTGAGTCAGAAATTATAGTAATAAACTTGGGGCATGATATTTGCAGCGACGAAATCGATATTTGCAGCGACATTTTTTTGTGAAAAGACCGAAATACCCTTAGTGTAAAAAAATTTGTAAAAAAAATTGTTGAAGAATTCCAATGAGTGGGGAAAAAAAAAAATTTGGAAAAAAAAAAATTTTTTCAACCCGGAACATCGCCGTCGCCCGGCGATGGTTTTTGGGGAAACCATCGCCGGGAGACGGCGATGGTTTAACCATCGCCAGCCTCCGGCGATGGTTCCGGAAGTCCATCGCCGGAAACCGGCGATGTTCCCCCCCCCCCCCCCCCCCCCCCCCCTTGAATCTAGGAAATTTTTGATATTTGCAGCGACCACCGGGCGTATCTTTCCCATTCCGATAAAAAATTTCGCAATTTCGGCAAAAATACTATCAAATTCGATATAATAGAAAAAAAAAAAAGAAAGTAAACTTAGGTGTCAACTGGAAAATGTAAAAAAAAAAAAAAAAATTAAAAGGCTATCATTATTACACCTGCAGGAAAAAAGGAGAAAAGAAAAAAAAAAAAGAAAAAAGAAAATGTGTCATAATGACACATTCCTTTCATGATTGTCATTATGGGGAATCACGGGCTGCCCCCATTTTTTTTAAAAAAAAAAAATTTGTTTGCCTATAAAAGACGATGAAGATGAAGGAAGTTTTGAAATTCACAAAAACATTTGCATAACAGGTGCAAATTAGAGTCGGGTGTAAGCACAAAATCAGATAAAACTCGCAGCGATTGGCGTCGGAAAAAAGGTTAGTGGTTAAAATTTAAATGTTTTGACGTATTATTTTAGGTAGTTTTATTAATTATTTTAGTTCTATTATGGCCGAATTTATTTATAGTTTCGTCGAAATTGTGAAATTTTGTATCGGAATGGGGAAAATATGCCCGGAATCCGTGAGAAAATAGCGCCGGATTTCGGCGACCTCCTGGCCGGAAACCGTCGCCCGAATCCGGCGATGTTTTACGTGTTTAACATCGCCGGGATCCGGCGATGTTAAACACGTAAAACATCGCCGGATTCCGGCGACGGTTTCCGGCCAGGAGGTCGCCGGAATCCGGCGCTATTTTCTCACGTTAATAGCGCCGGAATCCGGCGACCTTCTGGCCGGAAACGGTCGCCGGATTTCGGCGATGTGTGTTTTGGTGAACATCGCCGGATTCCGGCGATGTTTTTGCCGGAAAGAGTCGCCAGAACCCGGCGACATTTTCCGGCGAAAACATCGCCGGAATCCGGCGATGTTCACCAAAACTGGCCGCAATCCGGCCAGGGGTGGTGGGGGGGGTGGGGAATGTCGGGCGAAAATCGTTTTAATAGTAGTTTTGTGAACATCGGGTAAATTTTATTGTTTTATGTAGTTGTACTAATTATTTTAGTTGTATTATGTCCGACTTTATTAGTAGTTGTATTAATTATGTTAGTTGTATTATGTCCGAATATATTAGTAGTTTTGTTAAACATGTGTAATTGTTTTTTCTTTACGTAGTTGTATTAATTATTGTAATTCTATTATGGCATAATTTATTAGTAGTTTTGTCAAAATTGTGTAAATTATTTTTTTATTTACGTAGTTGTATTAATTATTGTAGTTGTATTATGTTCGAATTTATTAGTTGTTTTATGAACATTGGGTAAATTTAATTGTTTTATGTAGTGGTACTAATTATTTTATGCCTATTATGTCCGACTTCACTAGTAGTTGTATTAATTATGTTAGTTGTATTATGTCCGAATTTATTAGTAGTTTTGTTAAAATTGTGTAATTGTTTTTGCTGCAGGTAGTTGTATTAATTATTGTAGTTCTATTATGTCCGAGTTTGTTATTAGTTTTGTCAAAATTGTGTAAATTTTTTTGTTTAAGGGCGTTGTATTAATTATTTTAGTTGCATGATGTCCGAATTTATTAGTATTGTTGTCAAAATTGTGCACTTTTTAACGTTTTTGTCGGCTATCCAAATACTTTTTACATGTTAGCAAAATAATTTTGTATTGATAAATTTGTGGTCATATTAATGCAGATGGCAGAAACAATTAAGAAAATCGCACTAAAATTAAGCAAGGGCAAAAGCAAGAAAGATGATAAGGGTCCTTCAGTGCAGACAGCCACTGCGGCGAGACATTCATCAGCGGGGGAAGGCGTTGGCAGAATTCCCCCAACCGCATCCGAGAGGATTAGAAGGGTCGCCGGAAGAGCGCATGGGTCTGCGCGGTTTTCTTTTGCGGCGGGGGAACGTAACGTGGAACACAGCGATACACCTTTTGCCCCGCCGTACATTGGAAATCCGGAGGAGGACGAAGCTAGGGAAAATGCGGAACGATTGGAGCGGGACATGTCTCAGTCTCAGTCGCATGGGTTCGATCAAGGGTATTCGGACTGGAGGGGGGATGACAACGATAGGGAAAATATCGGGTCCCAGCGAAGGACCGACAAAGGGAAAGAAATAATGGTGTCCTCGCGTAGCACAGCCTCAGGTGCCGGGTCCGGTTCAAGTTCCGGGACGGATGCCGGGTGGATGGAATACCGGCCCCTAGATGGTCCGATTGACGGTGGACCTACAGATCCCGAGCTGTTGCGAAGTTTTAAGGGCCATACTGCATACTACGTATGGCACGGCCAGGTATCGTGTTATGTCGTTTTATAAATTTCGTATTTTAAATGATATTTACTTTGGCTATTTTCTTGTTACGTTCGTGTCGAACAAGTATGAATTAATACACTAATCGGCGCAGGAACGTGGTGTACTGTTGTGCCATAATGGTTACGAGCGAGTGCAAAGGTGGGAGTTACCCGTTGGGGAAGAAGGAGTCATAATTGAACAGTCCGGGTTGTCCCATTTGGTATGGAGCATGCATCCGGAGTTAGACTCCGCTCTACTTAGCGCCTTCGTTGAGAGATGGCATCCGGAAACAAATTCATTCCACCTGCCATTCGGAGAGATGAGTATCACTCTCCACGACGTATACCACATACTGCGTGTCCCGATTGGTGGACAGGCAATCGGTTGGAAGATCAAACCGGCCGATTTGAAAGATATGCTATTAGAAGTGTTGGGGATTGAGCAAGCCGAGCTCGGGGATAAAGATTTTTCGCTCGTAAAAATGTCCCTCATTATGGAGCACTGTGGGAGCAGAAAGTTAGACGCCGCAAATGTTGCCGCAGGGTATTTGCTGTGGTTGGTAGGAAACACCCTGTTTGTGGACAAGAAAAAAACCCACGTTCCTGGGCACTTCCTGCCTTACATTCGCGATGCAGAATGCGCAGCAGGACTTCCGTGGGGTGTTGCGTGTCTGGCCAACCTGTACCGCAATCTTGGAAGGGCCTCTAGAGCGGATGCAGCCCAGTTAGGCGGTTGTCTGACATTATTGCAGGTACGAAAGACGCGTTCATAAACAATTTCAATACTTTATACAGTTACATAACCATTTAAACATTTATTTGGTTTTTTTTTTTTAAATAGAGCTGGATATACGAGTACTTCCCCGCGTTTAGTCCGCCCCAACTCAGTTCATGGGATGACAGGTACGCGGCTGCCCTGAAGTGGAAGATCGGAACCGGAAGAAAGCGGGATCCTGAGGCAGATATGCTGACATACCGGCTCACAATAGACGCGATGACATCTGGACAGGTAATATTCCCTTATTGAAGTCGTGGAAACTTTGTAATTTATATTATATCAAACAAACTTCTGGAACTGCGAAAATCCACTTACTTGGTTCACCGGCCACTAGGTCAATTGCTTCCTTTTGGGACAAATCCGGCGAGACTCCACCCAACAACCTTGTACAGGGGTCTCATACATTGCCCGGGTGTCGTCGAGCCATATATGCCAGATCGATTCCTGCGACAATTTGGATTCGTCCAGTCGATCCCTCGACCAGCTATAATGCCAAAGAGTTGCTACAGGGGACCTGAAATAAAAAAGTACTCTTGCGTGCACGAGTGGAATCTGAATATCCCCCACACGTACAAGAGAAATTTGTTGCGGGGGGAGCAGCGGGCTAAGTGGTCCGACCAGACTTGCTCTGAGTATCTCGAATACTACATACCGCGAACGCACGCGCGTGTAAGTCCAGACCCAGTGGAAGTTGACGACAAACTGGACCCCAGGTCTATGTCCGATGCTGCGGTAAGTAATTCAATTTCGTTGAAACTTTTGTAATGTACAAATTGATAGCGTTGCAATGTTTTTGATTTTATTTCCCCTTTTCTAACCGTTGCAGCGGTTGCAATATATAGCAAGTAAGCTATATTATTCTCATCCCCAAAATAGGGCCAACTTTCCCAGCTCTGTCCGAAGGAGCGCAATAGAGGATGCGGCTATCTTTTTGGAGGATTTGATGCCGGGACTGGATTTATAAATGTATGAAATGTAATACATTCGTGCGGGAAAAATCATGAAAGAATGAAATGTAATACATTCGCGGGGAAAATCATGAAAGAATGACATGTAATACATTCGCGGTATACATTATAAAAGTTTGAAATGTAATATGTTCGCGGCATTATGACTTGTATAAATTACATATGAATGCAATGTATGCGTCCAATGTGAAACTAACACTCCGCAGTTGAGTTCGTCCTGTATTCGTCCAATTTTCTTTGCAAATGGGTTTGCCAAAGCTGCATTTCATGTGAGGCCCTATGTCTCCACGTCGGATATATTGGCGGTAGCAATACCTCCCCGGACGTTAACAGCGCAATGAAATGGTTTTGTCGTATGAAACCCATATTTATGAAACTGGCCGGATCAGTCGACACGCCGGCACCCCGCCATTGAAGCGGGGGAAAAGTCCAACTCTGCTGGGCATATACCGTAAGAACCCTCTGGTATGTCGTTGCAACAAGTAATCCCATCAGGTGGGTTTCAAACCAGTGTTCATAGGGTGCCGAATCCTCGTAAAAATCGACCAATTTAAGTGCTGCGGCGTAATCTTCCGGCCCAAGGACGTAGGTCCACAAAGCATATTGATACAAGAGTTCTTGGTGCACAGCGCGACGGACCTGGGACCACTGCGACGCATCTCGTTCGTGTACGAAGTACGATACTACTCTGAACCCACAATGTCCATCGGGGTCTACATCACAGTGCCCTGTGATGTATTCGAACACAAATTGCTTAAGAAATACGGGGAGGTCGTAGGGCCAGGCAGAATTATGGGGACGCATAACCCTTCGTCTTCTCTGTCCGCCTGTGGATCGCCGACCTGCACGTTTAAATGAAATTGAATTAGGCATTAGTATATGTAGGTACCCAGAATAACATTTGCACCAAATGACATATATTCGCACCCCTTTGTATCGCATTCCGTTCGGCATGCTCATAACCGGATGGATCGCGTCTGGTGGAATTGTTTTTCGGTCGTCCCCTGTGCGGCCTACTTACAGGCTCAGCTAGATCAACGGTTTCAGGATAAAGCGCCGAATGCACCACACCTAAAACCCTGTATATCTCAGCGCTTGGCCGCGACGCTACATCGTCAAACACTTCCTGCAGTCGGCCTTCAGCGGTTTGTCTCTGCTCAACGGTTTCCGGAATATCATCATCTCCCAAATGCAGCGTCTTCCAGAAGGCGTCTACGTCGAGAGGATCAATCGGCTGGTACGACCGCACCAACTGCGCCATCTCACATGCACAGGGGAGCCCGCAGCTAGTTCGGAGTTCGCAACCACACCCCGCACCATCTTCCCCGATGAGTCCGACTCTGCCTGTATATTCTTGCTGCAGAAGTGTAATGGCAGCGAAAGATAATCTACCGTTGAGCCTACTATAGAGTAAGTAGTCGCTCTTCCGGTAAGTTCTACTGCGAGACGATTCCATTGCAGTGCGGATTTCAGCAAAGTGCATAACAATCATCCTGTTAATGTCGTTGAAGATAGTTGGAAATGCCTTTCGATCCGTATCAATTTCCCTTTTCAACTGTGCATGTGCACTCTCCACCCTGAAAAGAAAAGTAACATTACATTTCAACATGTCGCAATCATAAGTACATAGAAGAGCAGGGACTTATACAACAAACAGAATATAAATCAAAGTTACAAATTACTTACATGTTCGTGGTGTGCGAGCCGTAATGCTTTATACTTTTAGTCCAAACCGACACGAACTTGTCCCTGTGGGGTTCCAACCACGTGTTCTTCAAGTATGGAATAACATTTCTGAATCTAGATTTATTTCCATACTTTCGGTCAATAAAATCCACAGCTTCCGTGAACTGCTCATAGGTCTGAGCTTTAACAACGCAGCGCCAGCGATATAGAAACCCGTCCGTTGTTTCTGTGTCGTTGCCAGCAGACAGGACGTGTTTCTTCACATCCATTTCAATGTGTCGACGGCACAGTAGTTGGGTAGCACATGGGAATATCATTTCCACTGCCTTCATTAAGGCAAGCTCCCGGTCAGTGACGACCACATGCGGGAATCTGTCTCGCTCGAATAGAATTCTTAAGTGCGACATGGCCCAATAATAACTCGGTGTGGTCTCGTCTCTCATAAAAACGAATGCGATATGGACATACTGGTCCGTCGGTAGGAGGGCCACTATTTGTAGCAGGGGCATGTCGTACCTGTTCGTCTTGTACGTCGTATCCATGAACAACACGTACGGAAACAAAACAAGCATCTGAGTCGCCTTCTTGTGCGCAAAGAAGATGTGCCCGACTGCATTACTGTCGACATCATGTTCGTGCGCATAGAAGTATTCGTTATCATGCAGAAGTTTAAAGAAATACTGCATGTTAGTCAGACCTCCCCTAGCCTCCCTTTTACTTTTTGCGGCTTCATTGTACACTTGTTGTATGTGACTGACATTTTCCGGATCATCCGCGCGCAACTTGGCTAAGATATGCTTCGGCCTGATGTTAATACTAGACATGTCGGCAATCTTTTTCTTCTCAATTTCTGTTAACCTTGTATGGGCTGAATGCCAGTTTCGGACTTCTTGTAATTCATGATTGTGCTTGCCTTCTACGACATGTAGCTTCCAGATATCCCCAGGACTTAGTCGGCCCGTAAGGTGAAAAGGACAACCCGTCTTCTTGCTGCTTGTATTAGGCCTCCTGCTTTTCCCTTCTGGTAGGGTTGGCTTATCTTTACCTTTTCCCGATCTTTCGCACCGTATCTCAACTCTAGCTTTTCTGCCTCTTGTAACGAACAGCCCCAAAATCTTCACAGATGAAGTAATTATTGCAGTCATATTGTTTTCGGCTGCTCTGGCATGTACCCATGCCATCATATGTTCCCTACTTATGAACTCTTCTTCCGTCTTAAATACTTCACTGTGGTCAGCATAAGAGGCATCACTTTCAACACGAAAATCCTGTTCATAATTCCGGGAAAAATGTTTAATCACACTTAAACGGAAAAATTTATAGGGTCCCAATTGCCGTTACCACTGAGGCAAACATTTATGAGCAAATAACCGCAGATCCGGGAAACAATTTTCCCCAAACTGGGTTTCTTTCCCGGCAATGTATTTTCGTCTAATATAATTACGGGAAAAAAAATATGTAAACGGTTTTACTTACAGTGTAATATGGATCGACCTCGGGTATATCAGCCATATTCCAGAATCAGACCAACTCTCCCAAATGAATAGCTGCCTCTTCTATGGCGCTCCTTCTCACAATAATTTCGTTCGCCCTACTATGCAGTTCGGATTTCAGAAAAGTGCATAACAATCATCCTGTTCATGTCGTTCGCCCTACTATGAACCAGTATGAACCCGCATTTATTAATACGAAATATATTTCAGAACATATAGCATACAAAATATAAAACAACTTTTGACCAAAAATGCCCTGCCCTCCGCCGGAACAACCCCCCCCCCCCCATTGGCCGGAATCCGGAATGTCGCCGGATTCCGGCGACATTTTCAGGCAGGAAAGTCGCCGGAATCCGGCGACTTTGTTCCGTTGAAAATGTCGCCGGTTTCTCAACGTAAAATAGCGCCGGAATCCGGCGCTATTTTACGACGATAGCAGCGCCGGATTCCGGCGCTTCTATCGGCGTAAAATAGCGCCGGATTCCGGCGCTATTTTACACGTCCAGCGGTGCTGTTTCCGGGAAATACCGCATGCGGTATTTTCCAAAAAAATGTCGTCGGTCTCCGGCGACATTTCCGGCCCGAAATGTCGCCGGAGACCGACGATATTCTGGACAACTATCGCCCTTTCCGGGCATATCTTCCACATTCCAGTTAAAAATTAAACAATGTTGACAAAACTACTAATAAGTTCGGATATAAAACACCTAAAATAAATAATACAACTACGTAAAACAATAAAAATTACACAATTTTGATATAACTACTAATAAATTCGGACGTAATACATCTAAAATAATTAATACAACTACCTAAAACAATACATAAAAAAATTTAAACTTTAGCCACTAACCTTTTTTCGATCCCAAGCGTCTCGATTTCTATCTGATTCTGTAATTCCACTCGGATCAGCTCAGCAACAATTATGGATTACAATTTTCCTTCTGTGAAAAACTCCTTCGCTCCACTTCATTTATAAAGCAAGTTTTCTAACTTTTCCTTTTTTTTTTTTCCATTATTCTTCTCCTGCATGCCTAAGCCCCTAGGCATGCAGCTTTGTAATTTTCAAAGGGAAATCATGCAACTTTTGAATGTGTAAAATTTTTTTTTTTCTTCTCCTTTCTGCAGCCTGCAGCCTACAGCCTAGGCTTGCAGATGTACACAACTTTCAATTTTTTTTCCTTCTCAAATTTTGCATCAGCCGGGTGCGTCGAATGTTTTTAATTTTTTGGTTCTATTATATCGGAATGTGTTAATTTTTTTTGTCGAAATTGCGAAATTTTTTATCGAAATGGGAAAGATCCGCCCGGTGGTCGCTGCAAATATCAAAATTCTGCAGGGACGGGGGCCGGGTTCACCATCGCCGGTCACCGGCGACGGCGATGGTTCATGACCGTCGCCGGAACCCGGCGATGGTGATGGAAAAAACCATCGCCCAACGATGGTGTTCTCCAACACCATCGCCGTCGCCCGGCGACGGTGATGCCCATTACCATCGCCGTCCCTGCAGAATTTTGATAATGGGATTTTTTTTTTTTTTTTTCCCTCCAGCACATTTTAAAAATATTTTCACAAATTTTTTACCCCAAGGGTATTATGGTCTTTTCACGCAAAAATGTCGCTGCAAATATCGAAACCGTCGCTGCGAATATCGATTCCAATAAACTTTAACGAAAAGTGCGCCATCCATATTTTTGAAAACAAACCAAAGGCCAATTGATCAGATTTCCAAAACCGACATAGACCAGACCAGGGATAAAAATTCCTTGGAACTGTCCAGATCATTTTCCACCGCTAACCGTTCCTTTCCCCATCAAACTCCTATAAGAACCCGCCCCACCATGCTCCTCCCATTCGTCCTTTCTTGTTTGTTGTGAAGTTCTAGTTTCCTGTTCCGGGTTTGGTTGCAATGACACACAGGTGGCTTGGATTTATGGATGATAATTGTTGTTTAGGGTTTTTTATTATCGTTACTAGTTTAGCAGGCACCGCGATCTCTTGGACGGTTTAAGTTTTCTTCCAATCGTATCTGTTTTTATTGGATCAAGACTGTTCGCCCTTTTCTCTGCTACGCTGTTTGTTGATGTTGTAGTTGTAGATAGCCTTGGAGCTTGGGACGTCGTACGGATTTTTGATCGAAGATAGGATTTCTGAGGAATGGTGGGGTTTCTGTGCTGTTTGTTCGTTTAATCCTTCCTTTTTTGGCTTCCTGTTTTTGGGATAGTCATTGGCGGTTGAGACTCTTATTTTTGTTGGAAGAGCTTGGTCTTTCAAGAATCTTGTTGTTCACTGTAGAGCCGATGCATGTTCTTGGAGGAGTTTGTTTGATCCACTTGAACTACTGGTTCTTCTTTACTAAACATATTTACTGTTCTTTTTTAACAAATGGATATTATTTGCCTACTCCACGTGATATTTTACTCGCATCATCTTTCTTGTAGATCTCTGGTTCCGCTGGTTTGGTTTGGTTTTTGAGTGGGGGAAATTTTCCTTCAGTAGTTTGTATTTATGGCTATTGCAGAATATTTTGGAGATTATGAGGGTGGTTATAGGTTTTCCTGTTCAATTCTAAGTGTTGAGTACTGTTCTGAACTGCGGTCACCGTTAACATTGTGTTCATCCTGGTCCTTTCTTCAGTGTTTTTTGGAGGATTATTATTGATGTATGCTGCGTCCTATCTGTTTTAGGATCCCTCGTTTGAAGAGGAGTCTCCCTCATAAAGGACGGCTTTCTTAACCCTCTGATAAAACATGTGATGTTGCTGGAACAAAGTCTTTGGTTCAAGATTATGATATTTTATAATTCTGTTTGTGTAGACTAACGGTGCATCGCATGGATGTCTGGATTTTTAATACTACTGGTGAAGATTTTATTATGATGAATCGAGGGGTGTCTTTGCTATTTGTTTGCTATTTCTTCTTTAGATTCTTACCTTGTTTGGGTTTCCAGTTTTGTGTATTCGTTCTGTGTGGTGATTGGCGGTTATGTCCTTTGTTTTGTAGGGGAGCTTGTCTTGTTAACTGGGTGGCTAGCGGGGCTTGACCTACTTGTTTGTTTGAGGATGAATTACTTTTGTAGTTTTATTTGTGTTATCTTTCATTTTCTGTTTTAGGTTCCCAGGGTTTGGTTTAATGATCTTTTGGCCTTCTCTTTTTGTCCTATGCCTCTTTGCTCTTGTAGGTTGCCCTTAGTTTTGAACTAATTTTGAAGTCTTGTCACTATATTACTCAGTTGCTGGAGATTTGAAGTGATGAATTGAAATGAGGATTCAGTTCTACTCTCCAAGTTTTCACTCTGTTGGCTCCTAAAATCAAGCCCCCTTGACATGATATGAGCTATGTCTGGCTCTGTCTTTTATTTCTGAGCTGCTGTGATTGTTGACAGTACATTGTGGAATGGTCCTTTTCATAGTTTTGTGTTCCTTAACTAAGTGTGCAGATTTTTTGCAGGATCATTATTAATGGCTATTGTGTTGTCCCTGTTATGTTATAAGATGCCTTGGTTGGATTCCTTGATTGAGGGCTTTCAATCTTAAAGGAGTTATTTTTCATTTATTGTTTACCCTTCCACTTGTTGAGAAATTATTTTATTTTTTGTCAGTTTTTTGTGATGGGTAGGAAGTTTCAAGATTCCTGTCCTTGTGTGTAGACTGTGATCGGGAAGTGAAAATTGGGGGACGCTGTGTGGATCTTTAGTACTGTAGATGAAGATCTGATCTGATGAATTGAGGGGGTTTTGATGCTATTTGTTCGTTGGATAATTATTTTTGTTTTGATTTCTCAATTTTTATGCTGCCGTTAGCGGTTTTACCCCTTGGTTTGTAGGAAAAGCTTGAAAGTTCAAAATTCTGTTAATGGCGCTGCTATTGGAAAATGCATCTTCCGGGGAGATCTACATATTCAATAGTTTTTCCCTTCTTGACCTACTTGTTTAATTGTTTCTTTCATAAATAAATCCTCAGTCTCAGATATGAAGCTTGTTAATGGATATTATTTGCATCAGCTCTTTCTTTTATGATCCCACGCTGCTGAAGGGCATGGAAAGGCTTTCCTTACAGCAATATAGTGAGACATTTGTATTTTCCTTCCCTGTTTATTTTTTGGCGTTTCTCCTTTGGTCCTTTTTGCCTTTCTGTTGCTGTAGGTCATCCTTTGGAACTTTTACCATGTGGATTCTTGTTATGCTCGTGGGAGATGCTGTTAAATTCTTGACTGTTTTTGTTTGTAAAACCAAGCCTTTTTGACATGATGTAGCAGCTATGCCTTTATCATAGGAGAGGAAGGTGGTCGGCCTTGTAGTGTAACTGCTGTCCATCAACTCAGCACTGTGGAGTTGTCCTTTTCCTAAAATCTTATTCTGCTTTTGATTCCTTGACTAAATAAGCAATTTTGTAGGATTATTATTAATGTCCGTTAAATTTTCACTGTTATAGGATTCTTAATTGGATTACTTGGGGTGGAGTCTTGATCATATAGGATGGAGTTTGTCTTGCTATTTGCCTTTCTTAAATCTTCATTTATTTTCTTATGCGTAGACTAACTGGGAAGTGGGAATTGAGACACTGTAGGATCTTTCATACTGTGGATGAAGATTCCACTGGAGGAATGTGAATGTGGTTGGGTTTTGGATTTCTTTGATTGTTGGTTTTGGTATCTTTCATAAAATCTGGAGGAGCTATCAATTGGACTTAGATTTATAGTCTAAACAGTTGCTTTCCTTCTGTGTGATGAAATCATAATGGGTGATGTGAAAGATCTTTTAGTTGAAAGAGTGGGTGGAGAAAAGATTTGCATGTGATGGAATGGTTTTCTTCTATGCTTTGTTGTCATTCGTGGTGTGGTACAGCTTTGCCTGTTTGGTGCGAGTAAAATGCAAGTTTTGTTGTTCTCTTCCAATGTTGTTTTGCTCCAGTGGCTTGCTACAAAGATTACTTTGGTGGTCAACTGTCTTGAAGATCTTCTCCCAACTTCTTGGCCTGTTGCGTTTCATTGGCCCAATGATATTTATAAGTGGGGTCCCTTCATTGATATGAACTCGGATCGTGAAGCATTGTTGGGCCTCTGTGCAGCACTCGGACCTCCCCAGCTTCATTTGTAGACTCACTTGTGTGTAAACTTGTCGGTGGACTACCTTATCATCCCCTTCCGGTTGAAAATGATTCGACCTCGAATCTGATTCCTTTTCAAAAGTAAACGGAGACAAGTTAGCAACATTAAAGGAACACTACTACAAAAAGGGATTTTAATTGCGGTTTTTAAGGGCTTTTAACGGCGGTTATTGACCTTTTTGAACCGCCATCTATCTGGCAGCCGTTGTAAGTTAGCGGACTTTCTACGGCAGTTTGAACTACGGCGGTTCAACCTTGAACCGCAGTAGAAAGTGTAGACTTTTTACACCCGAACCGCATTAAAAGCATTAAAAACCTGCTGCTAAAACCTGGTTTAAAGCAAAACCTGCTGCTAAAACTTGAAATTTAATACAAATATCACCAATATACAAATTGAAATCGTTTTTATAATACAGGGGCATATCCAAAAATATTTGTACAACTCTAATATGAACAAGTTTAATTGTATCTTTCAACTACGGCTAATGCTCCAAAATATAACTAGCGCATATTTTTCGCACTGTATCTATATCCACATTGCTTAATGGAGTGCGGTCGACCTTGAAGTGCTGCAACAGAGTTTTTGAAATTAAAAAGTACCCGAGTAGCAAAATGAAATACAGTCAATTAAGTAAGTTATGAGAAATATTTACCTTTTCAAGTGCTAATGTGGATGATTTCATTGCCATTTGGTACATGTAGTGCATTACATAGTACCCACACTCCCAATTGCTCGTTTGCTTTTTATGCTAATGAATATTAATATACGAGTTAGAAGATCATACAATTAATTGTATACAACACAACGTTGAGTAAAAAATTTAATATTCATATAACTTCATTCATATTAATCTAATTAATTAAATAACTAGGACAAAGCTAATTTCTACTGGACTCACGGATTGCATGCATAAATCAAATACCTCAATAAATAACGTGACTAACTAATAAATTAATTGACTAACTAACACTACTAACTTAGGCTACTAGACTCACGGATTTAATTATAAAACAACTAATTGTATACAATTAATTGTATACAACACAACGTTGAGTAAAAAATGTAATAAGAACCAATTTTACCTTAACTACTATCCACGAAGGTTGCATATGCACATTTCTGGGCAATCCTACGAAAGCTTGATAGTTAAACATCACCCTATAAAAATGAAAGCGGAACGAAAATAATTAGCAACATATGGATATATACATATGATTGGCATTAGAAATTATATAGGCATTCTAACAGTTGTTAATATATATAACTCACTCGTCTATAAGCACCACCGCCTCCTCTTTCTGTGGATTTTGTAAAGAATCAAGCCAGTAGACAACCTTTTCTACTGGTCTAATGGCCATTAGCATCCAATGTTCACTGCAAACGAAAAATTTAATGACGTCAGATCTTAAAATCAGTGTTTCTTAAATATTAGAGAAGCGCTTACAGTGTCACTTACCCCTGAAGATAAGGCACCAGATACATTTCTTTATTCCGATCCTTCAAGTTTCGCGCAATGTAGGAAACCCTATATTCATAATCATTTCCTATGGGTGTCACATGATCAGCCGAGAGGAAACCTATCCCCTTTCTCCCATTCCTTTCAACTAACTCATGTAAAGCTCTAAAGAATTTACAAAAAGGGCTTCATTGGTTAGTCTAGGCACATGGAATGCATACTATATATAACAATAATCAGAAATATGTTATAAAATTAAGTGGAAACTCACTGGGTGAACAACTGCATCAAACTGTTTGAGACCTGGCTTTCTCTTGTCAATAATTCTACGACATCCTGTCGATCCATCGCAATAAGGTGCTCCACACCTATGACTTCTCTTGTCATTTGAAAGAAGAAGCCATTGAAGTCCGAATCTTTCTCCATTCGGAGCTGCAACTCTTGCAATGGATCAGATGTCGATGAGGATGACATCTCAGTTGGAACCGTCGCCGAAGGAGATTTTATATCATCCATATCATTCATCCGGCCTTTTTTCTTTTGGGCACTTTTATCCACCTAACATCATTTGAAATAACATTAAATATACAAAATGGTATTAAGTAATTCACAAATAAATGAAAGAATATACCTGTGTTACTGGATCCGGCTGAATAATTTCAATCAACTGTATAGGCCATTCCACGAAAAAGGATCTGGCCAATCCCACAGTTGCAGCCTCTTCCTCAGGAAATGGTAGCGGGGCAAAGTCATCATAGGAAATTTTAATTGTGACCCTCGCGCACCCTTTCCTAACCTCGCGGCCGTGATGCTTTCTTTGCTTATAAATATTTCCCTTGGCCACAAGCTTACGCCACTTTTGCGTATCCTCAGAGATGAACAGGTGACATTCACACTCGTCCTGAGATAATAGGCAAGCGAATGAATATTAATCAACTATTAAGTCTAACTTAACAAAGCAAATGTAATCATGAAACCAAATTCAAGGGAGATTAATTAGAAGTGACAATCCATTGAATGAAATTATACATTCAAATTTATTAATTAGATAAAAACCAAAATATAAATGTAAAATTTCATTATTGTAAAATAAAAATAAAAGAAAGATGTTTAATATATTAAAAAAATTGATAGTTTTTTTAATTGCAGTATTATATTTTTAAAAGGAAAATATAAACTTCATTTTTAAAAAAAATATAAAGTGTTTGAATACTTGAATACATATGCAAAGAACATAAATAATAAAAAGATTTTAAAAGAAAAATAGAAAAATAAAAGTCTACCCAAGAAGAATATATAGCAGTGATACTCTATAGAAAAATGAAAGACATAAATGTATTTTAAGTACCTTGTATTCGCCTAAAGAACCCCCGTCAGAGGCGGTGATCGGGTCCGTAGGTGAAACATGTAGCATCTCCAACTCAGGCAAACGTGTAGGGATAAGAGGAGAAACAGGGCTCGCAGGGGAAACAGGGCTACCATGAACCTCAAACATCTCTGGGCCCATTCCGGAGGTCTCTGGGTGCACGCTCTGAGCTTTGGCCCTATTGATGACAGTGTCTCTGACTGTATCATAGTCAATCCCCATCTGACCACAGATAAACCCAACCATCATCTTCAGTTGTGTTTGACATTCATCTAACTGGGCAGTGGTTTTCTGAAGCTGTCGCTTAGTTACATCTAGTTCATCTTTCAGCGACGGCCTTGTTTTTGGGAAAACCTCTGTGATGCGTGACCTAGTAGAATGGCCTCGATACAGACCGGGGTGATCGGTCTTTCCCGTTGCAATGACAAGAATGTCATTCCTACCCTCTGCAACTTTCTCCCCTTGTGACTCGCGGGAACATAGATTGTCCTAAACGTTTTGCCAACAATATAAAATGTAAATAGATCAATTAAATATAGTTTTAAATATATGCTTAGCTTAAAGAACTGAACCATAAGAAAATGTAGAGATGCAAAACTTACAATTTCCATCCCAACACGTCCAGCCTCCGGCGTGAAGTATTCCCCTTTCTTGTTTGTGTGGGCCTGCCTCCATAGTAGATGACGGCCTGGCCCTGAATAAGAATCTTCGCCTTCTTCTTCGGACTGACCGTCCTCTGAAGGCTTCTTCCCGGATGCAATCACCGCCTCGTCATGCAACTGCTTCTTTAGTAGTCGGTAGCCACCGCGAGATAAATTATGGTAGAAAGCATTTAAAGTGGCATTCTTTTGCGCTTTTCCACGAATTGCCTATAGAAAAATATAATGAAAAATTATTATCCATAAACTGAGCAATTAATAAATATCCAAAAAGAAGAAGGAAATCAATTTCAAAAAATATACCTGCCATTCTTCTGTCTCGCGGCTAGCCTTGAACTTAATCCATGTCTCCCTAGGGAGATATTTATATTCCAAGCATGGGTCCTTACCCTTCAAGTCACCATGTACATATCTCCCTAAAAAGGATTTCCAATCTTTCCACCGTTTACCAGCATAAGAAATCCACTTTGTTTCGAGTTCTTCGGTTGACTCAAAAACAAATAATGCCTACAGTGAAAATTAGAAGTAAAAATTTAGGTAAATTTGGGTTCATTTGTATGAAAGAAGAAACAAACAATGCATTATAATTAAAGAAAATACCCGTATTTCCATCCACACTCTCTTCTTGATCTCCTCGGGAACTTTGGGCCACGATGCATATTCCATTATGTCCACTTTGCTCCGGGCCGTGAATGCCACAAAGGTAATCCACCTTGAATGATACTTTTTAGGCTCGAGCTCGGAATCAAAAGAAATGTCAAGAGTTTTCCCCTTCGTTCGCATTTCCAATAGATCATTGCAATTTATGGGCCCTCTACCTCTTCTGGATGTAGTAGAAGAACCATCTCCATTGCCATTACCCTCATCACTATGCTCCGTATTGCTTTTTCTTTTTCGGGCCATTGAAAGTACCTTAAACTTCATGTACATAGAAAGAGAATTCAATATAACATATATGCAATTAAAGAAAAGCTTTAATGTCAAATACAAGAATGCTTGTAATGTGAAAAAAAAAGGCAATGTACATTCGCAAAATTCACTCTTAAAAATACACAATTACCATTATCCAAATTAAACCAAATGAGGGCCAAAAAAGTGGACTTATAAAGGGTACCATTGATAAAGTACTTCACAATTCACAACCAACAACTAATGAGAACAATCATTCATTTCTAATAAAGGAAAAAGCCAAAATTTAGTGAGGAATGTAAAAGATTCAAGGAGGAGTACTTCAATCCAAAAAAATACTCTCCTTCCCTAAAGCAATAGAAATACTTTGTGATTTCGCAATAAAGAAGCTTTACATTGATGCAAAGATAGCCTCACTTTCAATATATTAGTTGCATTCATGACATTAAACCAAGGGAGGAACACACCTTCAACTCAACCACAAAGTATTACCCTCCTTTCCACTAAAGAAGAAACCATACATCGCAAAAGGTAAAACATTTAAGGAGAAGTGATATTTCAAACTCTACATTCATGAAAAAAAATCCCCTTCATCAAGGAGAACCCTCACAAAGCATATTTCACGCTTTTGAAACAAAGATAAGGGAAAGCGAAGAGGAGATAGTGATATTTGCAATACACAATTACCATTATCCAAATTAAACCAAATGAGGGCCAAAAAAGTGGACTTATAAAGGGTACCATTGATAAAGTACTTCACATTTCACAACCAACAACTAATGAGAACAATCATTAATTTCTACTAAAGGAAAAAAACCAAAATTTAGTGAGGAAGGTCAAAGCTTCAAGGAGGAGTACTTCACTCCTAAAAAATACTCTTCTTCCCTAAAGGTACTTAGTGCTTGTGCAATAAAAAATTCTTCACATTCATGCAAAGATTTCTTTACTTTCAACATATAAGGGGCTTTGAAGACATTGAAACAAGGGATCCCTAAAGAAAGAACCCTATAAAGTTTAAATTTCACAAAGTGGAATCAACAACAAAGCATTTTCCTCATTATCACTAAAGGAGAACACTAAATCGACTAAGAACCGAAATCAAACACCAATGTTCTAAAATTAATCAAGCAAAACCGAAATAAACATTTGAGTTTCTCATATTCATACACTAAACCCGAATTGAAAGGGTACCTAATTGAAATCCCAATCAAAACCCTAGGTTCTCAACTTATGTAGGACAAAACACGAAATTCAACAACCAAACCAATGCAACAAACAATCAATAAATCCAAAAGCATTCCAATCATTCATCACAAGGATTAAAACCGAAATCAACCATAAATATCAACCCAAAAAACCCTAGTGCAATGGGAAGCATTTACAAAATGTAAGGTAACATTGGAAAAGTTTTAAAATGGAAGCATAGAAGTTGGATAACCTTTTGTGTGCACTCCTACAACCAAGCCAGAACTATAGGAGGGGGGGAAATGGAGAAATACAAGCCGGGAAAGTGATGCATAGACCAAGGATCGGCTGCGATGGTCCCCTTGCTGCAGCCGACGGTAGCGCGGGAAAGTGGCCGAGCTCGCCGGCGACGGGAGAAGGCGCGAAGAAGCCGAACAGCCGCGGGAGAGAAGGTTCGGGAAACAGGGGAAATGCAGGGGAAAAAAGGGGAGAAGAGGGGAAGAGAATGAGGGAGGAAAGGAAAGTTCAAAAAATTTGAACTTTAATTTTGGACCGGCTCGTCGGTTCAACGGCGGTTCAACCGCGAACCGCCGTTGAACCAACTTTTTACTATTCTTCTTTCAACGGCGGTTCACGGTTGAACCGCCGTTGAATGGTCTCCTCGTTTTTCTCGGTTTCGCATAGGGGAAAAAATTGGAGCCAGTTCCCGCGCGGGCATATTTTAATATTAAATTTTTTTTTTCCATTTTCAAAAAACTAAGCCCACAATTTTGTAAATATAATAATACATACCCAAATTGTGTATATTTATTAATTATGTACACAATCTCGACTTTTATGAACCATTTTATAATTAAATTTCAAATTTTCCATTGAACCATATATTTGCATTTAAATTTCCCGTGCTATTACACAATAATTATAGGTCAAATATAAAAATTAATAAATTTCGTAAATTTACATGTAAGAGACGATAAAGTAATAAGCTGCATTATGTTCCCTAAAATTTCTACTTTTTCGACTTGGGCGAACGGGATAAAATAATCAAATCCACAAATGCATTAGGTACGTATAGTAATATAAAAACTAATATTGGTTAAGTGGCCGAATAAAAAATTAAATACTTATATACTGGATTTCATTACCTTACATACATATATATATATATATATAAACATCTTCCTATTTTCTTCTTTCCCCTCTTGTACCATTTGCATTTAAATTTCGCATGCTACTACACGTACAATAATTATAGGTCAAATATAAAAATTAATAAATTTCGTAAATGTACATGTAAGAGTCGATAAAGTAATAAGCTTCATTATCTTCCCTAAAATTTCTACTTTTTCGACTTGGGCGAACGGGATAAAAAAATCAAATCCACAAATGCATTAGGTACGTATAGTAATATAAAAATTAATTAATATTAGTTAAGTGGCCGAAAAAAAATTAAATAGTTACTGGATTTCATTACCTTACATACATATATATATATATATATATAAACATCTTCCTCTTTTCTCCTTTCCCCTCTTGCACATCATCCAACTCTCTCCTCTCTGCTCTCGATCTCTTGTAAATTTCCACTACATAAATAAAATGTTTTCATTCGAAGAATTGAAGACTTCAAGACAACTTTTATAATTAAGTCTTATATATATATATATATATATAACGTATTTTGAAAAAAATGGAGGTTTAAGTGAAAACTCTGACTGGGAAGACCATCATCCTCGAGGTCGAATCCTACGACCCAATTGAGAATGTCAAGGCGAAAATCCAGGAAAAGGGTGGCGCTTCACTCTCTATTTCAATCTTAAGCGTCACCGCGGTTAATTTATGAAAATTGGGAAAAAAAACTCAATAGGGAGTAGGGTTTAGGGTTTAGGGTTTAGGGAGTACGGTTTAGGGTTTAGGGTTTAGAAAATGATATAAAAATAAAAAATTCATGTGTAGTGCGGGAATTGGCTCCAAAAACTACTTTTTTACGGCGGTTCAACCGAGAACCGCCATAGAAAATACTTTCTACGGCGGTTCAAACATGAACCGCAGTAGAAAAATAGTTTTTGGAGCCAATTCCCGCGCTGCGTACGCATAAATTTTCTATTTTTATACCAAATTCAAAATACGTTATATATATATATATATATATATATATAAGAACTAATTATAAAAGTTGTCTTAAAGTCTTCAATTCTTCAAATGAAAACATTTTATTTATGTAGTGGAAATTTACAAGAGATCGAGAGCAGAGAGGAGAGAGTTGGATGATGTGCATCAAGAGGGAAAAGGAGAAAAGAGAAAGATGTTTATATATATATATATATGTATATGTATAAACATATATATATATATATATGTGTTTATATATGTATATAAGGTAATGAAATCCAGTAACTATTTAATTTTTTTGAGGCCACTTAACAAATATTAATTTTTATATTACTATACGTACCTAATGCATTTGTGGATTTGATTATTTTATCCCGTTCGCCCAAGTCGAAAAAGTAGAAATTTTAGGGAAGATAATGAAGCTTATTACTTTATCGACTCTTACATGTACATTTACGAAATTTATTAATTTTTATATTTGACCTATAATTATTGTACGTGTAGTAGCATGCGAAATTTAAATGCAAATGGTACAAGAGGGGAAAGAAGAAAATAGGAAGATGTTTATATATATATATATATAAGTATAAACTTTCATTTAATTAATCACTAAAAAAAATAATGAAGTGAAGCACCCATATTTATAAGTATAGGGAGCACGAAATGAAGCTTATTACTTTATCAACTCTTACATGTACATTTACGAAATTTATTAATTTTTATCTTTGACCTATAATTATTGTGTAGTAGCACGCGAAATTTAAATGCAAATATATGGTTCAATGGAAAATTTGAAATTTAATTATGAAATGGTTCATAAAAGTCGAGATTGTGTACATAATTAATAAATATACAAAATCTGGGTATGTATTATTATATTTACAAAATTGTGGGCTTAGTTTTTTGAAAATGGAAAAAAAAAATTTAATATTAAAATATGTCCGCGCAGGAATTGGCTCCAATTTTTTCCTGTATGCTAAACCGAGAAAAACGAGACCATTCAACGGCGGTTCAGCCGAGAACCGCCGTTGAAAGAAGAATCTACTGCGGTTCACTTGTGAACTGCAGTAGAAAGTTGGTTCAACGGCGGTTCGCAGTTGAACCGCCATTGAAACAATGAGCCGGTCTAAGTTCAAATCAAATTTGAACTTTAGACATTTTCCTTTCATTTTCCCTAAGTCTCTTCCCCTTCTTCTCCCCTTTTTTCCCCTGCTTCTCCCCTGTTTCCCCCTCCCTTCAATCGCGGCTGTTCGGTCCATTCTCCTCCTCTCCCGTCGCCGGCGCAACCGAGGCACCTTCTAGTTTTTTCAAGTTCATATAAAATATATTTTGAATAATCAATTTGCAAAATAATAAAGCATTATTAATCGATAAACGAATAATTAATTCATTTATCGGTCAATACCCAACCTCGCTAAATGAATTTCTTTTTTCCGAGGCACCGACAAGTAATTTATGAAGAGTTAAATATAAAATCAAAACAAAATGAACTACGTATAGCTTCCCCTGTAAATTTTACCAAAAGTACTACTCCTTGAAAAAAAAATTAAATAATACATGAAACATTTATTCATAAATGAAAAACAAGGAAATCAATTTGCCGAAAAATTTGACAAAGTCTCCCCTATAGATGTAACATACTCCCTGTCAAGGATATGCACATACTTAAATACTTCACTAAAATTCCAACTATTTCGAATAATACGGAATTAGTTTCAAATCAATTCAGACAAAATCTCCCCTGCTTGTTTTTGACCAAAACACAAGTGAATCATAACATCAACACAGAAGCTTCACACAATTTCCAACATTAACATATTCATTTATAAACAGTTCCGCATATGAAGTCCCTTGAAATTTTGTCCCTTGATTGCGCGGCTTCATCCGAGTTGTGACATGTTTCAATCCCACAGTACAAAGGATAAAAATAAATGTTGTTATAAATTTATGTCCACCTCTTTTCATTAAAATCAAAGAAACATATACAAATACACACACACAACATACATGCCCACAGAAAAAAAAAATTAATAAAATCAAACAATATACCTGAAAATGATTCTTAACTTATTCTCTTTCTCTTATGGGACACTTGATCCTCGAACCATAATCCTTCGTTGTGGTTATTACGAAGTATGTATTTATCAAGTTCCCTATCTTCCTCATCTGCTCTCGGTTCAGGTAACCCACTAGAAAAAGGGCCAGCCTCATGAAGCCCTTCTTCTGTATCAATCCCTTCCACTCCGTGATGTTGTTTACCATGAAGAACAACAGACCAATGTTCGTCGCAAGGATAGGTGATATAAAAAACTTGTTTCGCCTGCAATGCAAGTATGAATGGTTCCCCCTTGAAACCCTCTCGATTAAGGTTCACCAAGGTAAAACCCAATGGATCATCAGTTCGAACCCCACTATTGTTATCAACCCATTTGCAGCGAAATACAGCTACTCTGAAACAAACATAGTCAAGCTCCCAAATATCTTCGATCACCCCGTAATATGCCATGTTTGCATACAATGGATTTTTATCCTTCCTGCTAGAAACATGTAAAGCCTCTGAGATTAATGTAACACCACTGTTTTGAGCCGTACTCTTCTCATCTTGTCTCTTAGTAACAAATGAATATCCATTTATGTCATAGCATGAAAATGCTCGTATTGCAGGGCTGGGCCTAAACGCCAACCATTTCAATGTCTCTGAAACGTCTTTGTCCAGGACAGCATTACCAAACGAATAGACAAATGTCCGAATATGTTCATTGAGCACACGTTGATCCGTCCAAGCAGGATAAGATGTTCTTATTGAACGGATATGGTCTGTCACATAGGGCGCAACTTGTTCAGAATTGCGCAGTATGTAGAGATGCGTCTTCATCAATTCAACATTAGACGGCAAAAACATTTTTCCTCCCCTTGTGCCCATACCTGTAATCCTCCCATCGTGCCGATTCTTAGATATTCCAATGGATGCGGTATCGGCCAAGTACTCAGTGCAAAACTCAATTACCTCATCAGCTATATAACCTTCAACAATACTAGCATCAGGACGATAACGATTCTTAACATACCCCTTAAATACTTTCATATATCGCTCGAATGGGTACATCCATCGCAAATGAACAGGCCCGCAGATTTTTATCTCTCTAACCAAATGAATCACCAAATGCACCATAATATCAAAGAAGGCGGGTGGAAAATACATTTCTAATTGACAAAGGACAACAGTTATTTCATCTTGTAACTGATCAAGTCTTTCGCGGGCGATAACCTTGCTACATATAGCATTGAAGAAGAAACAAAGTCTTGTTATACTAGACTTAACATGCTTGGGCAGTATCGAGCGAATAGCTACAGGCAACAATTGTTGCATTAAGGCATGGCAATCATGAGACTTCAAACCAACCAGTTTTAAATCTTTCATGGAAACAAGTCTGCTTACATTTGAAGAATATCCGGATGGAACTTTGATGCTACGCAAACTTGAACACAGTTGTTTTTTCTCTTTTCTGGACAAAGTGTGACAGGCAGGGGGTAGATATGTGCGTTGTCCTTGAGCTACCGGTGCTAAATTTGCTCTTATGTTCATATCAACCATATCAAGTCTCGCGTTATAACCATCCTTAGTTTTACCAGGGATGTTCAAGAGCGTACCTAACAGGCTTTCACAAATATTTTTCTCAATATGCATAACGTCGAGACAATGTCTGACTTCCAAGTTCTCCCAGTATGAAAGTTCAAAAAATATGGATTTTTTCTTCCAACAACCTGTATCATTGTTGCCGGACTCCGAAGGTTTACCAAACTCCACATTAATGTCCGTCACACGAGCTTTCACCTCTGGCCCGCTCAAGGGTTCTGGAGCTTTTCTGACCTCTTGAAATCCATTGAATGCTCTTTTCATACGGCGATACGGATGAGTCTCGGGAAGAAATCTGCGATGCCCAAGGTATACTGTCTTCCTCCCATGTGCAAGCTGACAAAAATCTGTACTCTGCTCACATATTGGACATGCTTTATGCCCTTTAACAGAGTACCCAGATAAGTTTCCATAAGCAGGAAAATCATTAATGGTACAGAACAACATGGCACGTAATGTGAACATTTCTTCACGGTATGCATCAAACACAGGTGCGCCTTCATCCCATAACTTTTTCAAGTCTTCAATAAGAGGAGCAAGATACACATCGATGTCATTTCCTGGTTGTCGTGGGCCTGAAATCATTAGAGACATAAGTATGTACTTGCGCTTCATACACAAGTAAGGCGGCAAATTGTAAATAACCAACATCACCGGCCATGAGCTATGTGTGCTACTCAGACTGCCAAACGGGTTCATTCCATCAGTACACAAACCGAGCCTCAAATTTCTGGCTTCTCCCCCAAAAGAAGGATACATTGAATCAATTTTTTTCCACTGATCTGAGTCTGATGTATGCATTATCACCTTGTCATCATCACTGGGAATACACCGATCTGAATGCTATGTCATTAGTTTTGCATCTTTTGCATTAGCGAAAAACCGTTTAAATCTCGGTATTATAGGAAGATACCACTGAACCTTAGCCAGCGACCCCTTCTTTTGCGCATCATAACTGTCTTCAACCTCATCACACGGCTGCTTGTTTTTGTATCGTGACGTTTTACACTTAGGACAAAATAATAAATCCTTATACTCATTCCTGTAGAGGACGCAATCATTTGGGCAAGCGTGGATCTTCTTATGCTCCATACCCATTGGACACAATATTTTTTTCGCCTCGTAAATTCGATCTGGAAGTTCATTATCTTCTGAGAGCATATCTTTCAATATCCTCAATAAGGCTGTAAAACTAGTATCTGACCACCCATTTGCCGCTTTCAAATTAAACAATTTCAAAACACTAGACAAGCGTGTATATTTAGTGCAACCCTTGTATAGAGGCTTCTCATTGTCACCCAAAATGGAAGCAAGAACTTCCGGTTTATCAGCAAAATCCTCGGCCACATCCTCAATCATGTCATCTAATCGATCTCTAGTAATCGCATCATCTCCTTTTGCATGAGATTTTCTTTGCTCAGGTAAACCATCAATACTTTCACCATGCCAAATCCACAGTTTATAAGAAGGATCAAATTCGTTCCGATATAAATGGAATCTTATTGTATCTGAGTTATCAAACCGCGCACCATTTTTACAAGCTTTGCACGGACAATGGACGTACTTTGTATTCTTATAAGCGAATTCAATGAAATTCTCAACTTCTTTCGCATAAGAATCGGAGGTCCGATCACCATACAACAAGATATTTCGATCCATGTGTAACTAACACCTTCAAATAATTAAAAATACCAAATAATAATTCAACAAACAATGTACAAAGTATCAAGTTGCATGCTTGTCTTAGCACATGTCATACTAATGTTACTCATATAATCAAAACTACTATAATACCTCAATGAAAAAAATAATGCATAAACAACACATGCGTAATAGACATAATCAAATGAAGAAGAAGCCATAAGTTTTTCATTTATGCATTTCGTCAAACACATGAAATGCATAAAAAAATAATACACACTCTAAGTAGTGCAAATTATATGAACATCCTCCATTAATAATCAAACACTATAAATCAAATCACATCACCAAGAAACTACATAGTATAACTAAAAAGGGTTCCACAATACTAAGGTTCACCATATACATGGAATATATGCAACTTTAATTTTCAGCCCTCTACTATAAATAAAAATAAATTCTATAGGATGACATATATAAAGTACAAGCATAAGCAATTACTGAGAAATTTTAGAAGTTTCTAACCTTAAGGTGGTAAATTTTAGCTCCAAATGACAATTCTTTAGATCAAACGTGCAAAACCGTAGTAGAAAATGGAGAAGAACACTTTCGGCCGCGATATGGAGATACACGTTGTTATTTAGGGTTAAATACGTCAATACAACGGCGGTCTAAAAATGAACCGCCGTAGAAAAGACCTTCTACGGCGGTTTTAAAATAAACCGCCGTAAAAAGGGGCTTTCTACGGCGGGTGGAAGGCAACCGCCGTAGAAAGTGGACTTTCTACGGCGGTTGGAAGGTAACCGCCGTAGAAAGGACTTTCTACGGCGGTTACCTTCCAACCGCCGTAGAAAGTCCCTTTCTACGGCGGTTTATTTTAAAACCGCCGTAGAAAGTCCCGTTCTACGGCGGTTCATTTTTAGACCGCCGTAGAAAGTCCGTATTTCTTTATAACTGCGGTTTTCTATTTTCCGCAGTTAATCCGCAGCCGTTAAAGCTCTATTTTGTAGTAATGGAAGTACTTACACCATACTCTCTTGGTAAACAAGCTTGTGTGCATTGGCTCCCACCTTTGAAACGATTTGAAAAGGCCCATCGCCCCGGGATGGAGTTCGTCCTCCTCGCAGTTGGGAATCGTTCCTTTATCATGTGAACCTAAGCCCAGTCACCTGGTTCGAAGTTCATAGCCTTGCACCTCTGGTTTGCGTTGTTGGCGTTTCTGGCTTTTGTTTTCTTAAGGTTCGACCAAACCTTTTGATGAAGGCATTTGACGGTTTCTGCTTTTTGTGCACCGTCTAAGTTAACCTGATCCTTGACCGGCAAAGGGATTAAGTCCATCACTGTCAAAGGATAGAAGCCATAGGTGACTTCGAAGGGCGAGAAACCCGTAGAAGAATGTTTCGATCAGTTGTAGGCAAACTTTGCAACCAGTAAGACGTCCTCCCAACTTTTAAGATCCTTCTTTATCAAGGCATGGAGTAAGTTGCCTAGAGATGACTTGTGGTTGAAAATAGTAATTTAGTGTCGAGAATGTCTTCCAAAAGTAACTCAAGAACTTGGCGTTGCAATCTGACACGATAGTGCGTGGAATGCCGTGTAGCCGACTATCCTGTGAAAGAATAAGCCCACAACATGTGACGCCCCCGCCCTGACCCCATCTCCTGAGGGCCATTCCTGCAAAGAAGTCCGAGTCGATTCAAGGGGTAGCGTCATTCAGGGCTCACGCTCAACAAGTCAATACAGATAATAGTAAAAACACAAGTTACCTTTATCTGAAAAACATTCAATGAGTGCAGAAGCTTAAAACATTATCCGAGATGGTCATCGACCAAATTATCCCTTGAAACAAAAACCATTATCTAGGCCTATCTCTTACAAGATAAACGCTCAGTACTGCTGCAACGAACGTCGACCTCACATCTAGCAAACAATAAATCATACCTACTTAAGTACCTACAAAAATAGGTTAATGAAAGGGGTGAGCTTCATAAGTTCAGTGAGAAAATTTGCTTGCATGAAGACATGAAATTTTTAAACATAAGAAAAACAAATTTCATGAAAAGTTGAAAAGTTGCAAGTTTGCCTTTGACATGGTGCATCTTCTTTGAGTTTTGATGCATACTTATAGATCATTAGGGTCATTTGAAGTTGCTTGCATACTTTTGACTTGTTTAAACATGAGTTGATGCTATTTTTCAAAAATCTTGAAAACTCATGTGTTTAAGAAGGATCATTCTCTAGGAAGGATGAATTCTTTTGATTTTCATATCTTAACTTGCTCTTTGATTGAATGAAGCTTGTATGCTTCTTACTTCATTGGTTAAGCTCTTTCAAATATATATGCTAGAATTTAGGGGGAGAAAGATTAGAACTAGCGTAGACATTAGGTGTTAAGATTAGCATAGAGCCCCATAGGATTAGGCTTAGAATGGACTTTTAGAGTGCATTTACTCAAGGGGGGAAAATGCTAAAAGTTGCTTGGTTTAATTGTGCTTAATTGTTAAAAGGCTTGGTTTGATATAAGAACTCCATTATATGCTAAAATGATATAATGATGACAAAAAAGGGGGAGAAGATGTGATTTATGCTTTACCTTGTCATCTTGAGTTTTGGAGTTTCTTAACTAAGAGAAATATGTGCTTGAAATGCTTTACCTTGTCATCTTGAGTTTTGGAGTATCTTAACTCAGAGAAATATGCGCTTAAAATTGTTTACTTTATATTTCTCTATAAAATCACAGATTTGTTTTGTCATCATAAAAAACGGGGAGATTGTTAGACCTATGGTCTTAATCTTAGTTTTGATGTTAAGATAACAAATATATGATTTTGTTTAATACTTTGCACATGAAGAGTTTTGTAGAAAAATGTATACTAAGTGCAGAAATGAAAGCCTCGAAGTCGACATACGACAGCTTTTTGACATCGACACTAAATCCAGAAATTGTCGAGCTCCAGTATCAACAGCAGTTGAGTTTATCGGCCGAATTAATTGAAGGAACGAACTCAATCAGCGACAGGCTCTCGACGTCGAAACTGAACCCAGAAACCTTCGAGCTCCAGTCTCGACAGCCTCTCTTGTTCGAAACTGCCCAGAAAGTTCCCAGCTCGAACACATCGATAGGCAGACGGCAGCGTCAAGCTCTCAAGTCTAAATTAATTGAAGCTTCGAACCCAACCTCGACACCCTCTCGACTTCAAAGCTGCTGAAGACAAAAGAACCGACAAAAGAAGAGCTAGTTGTTGAAGCCAAGAATTGAAACTTCACATAGGTTCGAACCCGACCTTCGACGTCGAACCTATCCTTCAAAGCTTCTCAACGGGCAGAAAAATATAGCTGTTATTTGACCATTTGAAAATATTCTTTCACTTCTATAAAAGCCACAAAAGCGAGAATTGAAGACCAAGCATCCCCACTAAGCCTCTTACACTCAAAGATCATTTCCAAAGCTAAATTTCATTCATCTATTTGTTAGATTAGCTAATAGAGGTAGGAATAGAGTTAAGAGGCCTTTGTGCCCAATTGTTGTATGTCATTGTAAACTCCTTTGTAGAGATTTCATCTTTGTAAACACATCTAGAAAAGCCCTAACTCAAGAGTTTGAGTGTAGGCAACTTGTATGTGAGGCAAAGTCTTAAACTCTTGTTTAAGAGTTAGGCAAGAAGAGAGGGGGAGCAAGAAGAGAAGGAGAGACCCAACTCAAGAGGTTGAGCTTGGGAAATTGTACAAGTTCTAGCTTGAGGTAAGTTAGCCAATTGGGGTTAAAGATCTATCCAAGAGTTTGGATTAGACAAAGGATAGAAGTCCTAGCTTCGAGTTAAGTTAGGCATTTGTCAAAGTCTTGATCAAGAGCTTGATTGAGCAAAAGTCCTTTGGTCTAGGCAAGAGGAGTCTTGAGTAAGACCTAAAATCTTTGAGGAATGATAGGGCAAAAGATCCAATTCCTAGCCTTAGAAAAAGGAGTCTTAAACTAGAGCTAGATTAAGCAAGAGAGTCCTAGTCTAGAGTTAGATTAGGCAATGGAAAAGTCTTGAGATTAAGAGATTAATCTTGAGCAATTGTAAGGGATTAAAACACTCCTTTAAGTGTTTCCTAGTTGATTAGAAATCTCAAGTTGTAGAACTTGTGGAGTGGAGTAGGATTCAAGGTGAATCCGAACCACTATAAATTTGGTGTGTTCTTACTTTCTTTGTTTATTTGCTTTCATATTTTGCAAATCACTAATCACACACCTTACTTAGAAATCTAGTTTTAAATTGGTTTTAAAACTTGCATTTGAAAATAGTTTTTCATTTGAAAATAGTTTTTCAAAGTTGCTCTTCTTTGTAGAAGAAAATTTTAAAAGGTCAAATAACCTAATCCACTCCATCCCCCTCTTAGGTTCATCTTAGGTTGCTATTGATAATTGGGATTTAAGCGAGTAAATCCCTCACCTTTCTTAAAGTTGAGTATTTCAACGGTTGACTGGTTCACTTACCGGTCAACAGTCAACTCCAGCAAGACGAGCGTTCTAACATAAGTCACTATGTTTGACTTTGAAAGTTGACTTTACTTTTTACTTTCGGGTTTGACTTTTTGGCTATCTAGGTTTGGCTTTAACTTTATGTCAACTATGTTTGATTTTGACTTTAGGTAAACTATGTTTGACTTTAACTTTAGGTCAAAGGTCAAGGTTTAAAGTTACTTATTGAAAATAAGGTCACTTTTCCGAAATATGGTCAAGTTCCATAAAACGACCATTCTAAATACCTTTGGATTACTTTTAGAAATAAGGCAAATTTTTGGGTAAAAAGCTAATTTAGGAAAATTAGGCAATTTTTTTATTCTGGAGGGTGTCTAAGTTCTCGTACGACTCGTGCAGGTACTCGTACCTGGGGGTTTTATGTTCTTCGGGTTCCAAGTTTTAAAATTTCAGAAAAAGGTGATTTTTTAGGTCTGGGCGAGAATCCATGCGACTCGCACGATAACTCGCATGACAGGCAAATTTTTTAGAAACTTCTGGTTCAATGTACTACTTTCGGGCTACTTTCTAACACGGTTCTAGTTCGATTTAATCCGTTCTAAAGGCACGAATCCAAAGTATAGCATACATATAAGATCCAGAAGCTTTTATTTAGTAGAAACGATTACTTTAACTAGATTAAATCTCACTCCGAACTAGGCTCGGAGCCCAATTTCTTAACATGCATATTTTCCAGATATCGATTTTCCAATTAAACATATTACGAATCATTAAACTCTAGAGTCAACAAACATAAATAGTTTAACATTTAAGGAATACATTAACACCTAAAACATGCTTTCTACGGATTCTTTCATGCAAAAATTTGGATTACTTCTTCTTTAAGTTTATTCATGCTTTTTCTTTTTCTTTTTTGGATTCTAACTCAGAATTTAACACTCACCGTGAGGTCTTACGATTACCACAAACTTAAAGGACTTCAACGAAGGTGACAGTGCGGTGGTGACGGTTCATCTATGGCGGCAGCGCTATTACGAACTCTTCTTTTTTATTTTCTAACTTTTTCTTTAAGTGTTGTAAAGCTTTGATTCATGATTTAACATTGTATTTACAGGCACTCTCTAGGTTAGGTTTAAATTAGTATTTTTCTTAATTAGGGTATGTTTAAATCTGGTAGTTTCCTTCTATCGGGATTATGTTGATTTCCAATTCCTTAATTAGAAATTTTATTCCAATTTACTTCGTGCGAGTTCACGTCCAACTTGTGTGGTAACTCACACGACACAATCTTTCATATTCTTTCCTTTTCAAATTATAAGGCTATGCGAGTATCCATGCGACTCGCACGCCATCTTGGACGTGCTATTTCCTTTCTTTTTCCTACCTTCCTTGTTCTATTTTAGGACAAACCCTATACCCACTTTAACACTCAATCATTCAATCAATCAAGTATTCAATCGAGTAATTAATCAAGCATTAAATCAATACATGAATTTTCACCATTCATGCTATGCAATTAAAAAGCAAACAAAGGTTTATTTTCCTCTTTATTCGTTTCGAATCCTAGTATGAAATTCTGGGTCCTCACACAACATGCTTCGCATCATCAAATTTACTTTAAGGAATAAAGTGTGCCAGTTTCAAAAATCTATCAATGACTACAAATAAAGAGTCATTACTTTTTTGCATCCTTGGCAGCCCTAGAATAAAGTCCATAGAGATGTCAGTCCAAGGAACAGAAAGTATAGGTAACGGCGTGTAAAGTCCATGAGGTTTAGATGCAGATTTTGTTTTCAAACATTTAATGCAACGTGAGCAAATATTCTATACATCTTTTCACATATGAGGCCAATAAAAATGTTCTTATAACATGTCAAGAGTTTTATGAAAATCAAAATGATGCAAAAATCCCCCGCTATGGGCTTCACACACCAGCAGTTCTCTAGGGGTACTAGGCGGGATGCATAACCTATTCTCTTTAAACAAAAAATGATCATGTCTAAATAATTTTTGGAATGCACCAAACTCACATGCCTCATAAATAGTAGAAAATTCATGTTTAGAAGTATATAAATATTTAAGGTATGCGAACTCTAGAGATGAATGATCTAGTAGGGTAAGAGCTTCATACCTTTGTGATAGAGCGTCAGCTACCAAATTATCATTAGCTTTCTTATCTAAGATTTAAATATAATGTGGCTTATTTTTCGGCTTGGATCTCCTGCGGTGGGGGTATTATTGTGCCCATTTTTTTGAGCCGCAGCTGGATTTGGAGCTGGTTCTGATATGGCAAAAATGGTGGGTGATCAGGGTCATTGCCACGTTGACTGATTCAGATGTTGAGACCGACTGTTCTCAAAACGACGTCGTTTTGAGCTTTGGTTCAGATTTTAACTTCGTTCTGGCTTATTGTTCGGCGATGTTTCAATGAATTTTTGGGCAAAATTCGATGGGCAGGAACAAATTGAACATCAAGGGACTGAGCCGTCCGAAATTGAAATTATCTGTGCTTGGTAATGGTGATGGATTCACGTGGAGGTAATCATCGTCATCGCTTGGACTAGAATGCCCACCGGGGAACAGCAAATGGAAGTGATGTTCACTTTAACAGCAAATGGTGTCAGCAGAGGAGAAGTCAGGTATGCTTTAATAGCAAATTCACGCCCATCACATATTGTTCAACGGGTAACCTAGAATGGGAAATTTAGGGTTTAGGGGAAAAAGAAATGCTATGTACTGTGCCATGCTTTATTGACCTCTGCCTGTGAATTGGTGTGTATATATACAAATATATATATATATATATATATATTTGCCCATTGCTGCTCTTGTAATTGGTACTGTTTTCCCTTCTCTGTAGTTTCTCATATGGCTCTTCAGTTGTTGCTCTTGCTGTACTGTTTGGGCATTGAATGCTCTGTTTGATTCTCTGATGATTGTTTGGTTTTCTTCTCTGCTTGCATTTATTGTAATTGTTATTGTTAGTTATCTTGTGCTGCTATTTGCCCATTAAATTTGCATTCCAACCTCTCTGTTTGGTTTTTGAATTTACAATAATTGATAATGATTTATACGTACAGGCTGAATATTTTCTACAACTGTGTTACAAGGTCGAACTACTTTGCTCTGTGTCTTGGTGCTCACTTGGTTGCTCTATATTTATTGTGAGCCTCTATTTAATAACCAGTAACAAGGTAACTATGTTCTTTTGTTGCTTTTTTGTTCCCAGTAATTATTGTGTTCTGCCTAGTTGCACTGGCATCGTGCTGAAAATTATTCCTATCTTTACAACATATGTTTTCTGTTTGGTGTATACTCCTATTTTTCCCTATACTTTGTGCAGTTTGTAATGTAATTTTAAATGATCTTATGCCTTTCTAAGATCAATATTCACTGCGTTTTAAATAGTTATTATTTTATATTTGATGCTTTTCTATTTAAGTGCTTACTTGTCTTTCATTTGGTTTGGCTATTTCCTCACTTCTTCTCTTAGCTATACTGTTGTATTTATGAATGAAAATGCAAGAAAAAGGAAAGTGTATGCTGAAATGTCAGCTAAAAAAATTAGGCTTTGCTTGCTAAGAACAGGGGTAAAGTAAAAGCGTTTAGTTAATCTGCTGCTTTGTACAGTAACTTTTAGTGGTTAAATGTTTTGTGGTTCTGTTGTTAATAAAAAAGAATAATATATAACTAATTTACACCTATTTGCGTACAGAGAATAGGTCTGCAAAGAAAAAAAAAAACACAGAACCTCTTGGTTGAGGACTGTCCATCCCATTCAGTTGAAACTCCACTAGTTGGTGGAGTTGTAAATGAAAATAATCCTGGGCCTACTGCTCAAGGGTTACCGCTTCTTCCGGGTAGTTCTAGCAGTGGGAGGGGTAATGTAATAAGCTCACATTTAATCAGTGATAGAGGTGATGAGCTTTACCTCTTTTGAATACCCTTACCTCTCTTGTTTCATCTTTATACATAGAGTAACATGTTTGGATTGTGTTCACCATAGCCTCTGTTACTAACTGCAACTATGCTTTAGGGACAAGGGCTTCTTCTCGTTGTGCTACCTCCAGGGCTTTAAACAAAGATGTTCCTACTGAGCCATTTTCTCTACCTATTGTTAGGAATTGTTCTCACTGTGGAGTTAGGAAATCTGCTATTTTGGTGGGGAAGTGAAATTGGTTCCGAGTGTAATTCCAGAACCACTGCGTAAATTGTTAACTGATACTGACGTTGGCTCTGTGCAATTTAGAAACAACATTAGAACTTATAACAATCAACTAGCATTCACAAAATTATGAGCCAAATATGATAGAGACTTGACAATGAATAGGTATGGTGTTTACACTTTCAAAGTGCAGGGACAGATTTATCACTACCTTAATGGTATAGGGTTAACTTCTATTGAACA
The DNA here is from genome assembly GCA_016801395.1 of Leptodermis oblonga. Classification (NCBI taxonomy): domain Eukaryota; kingdom Viridiplantae; phylum Streptophyta; class Magnoliopsida; order Gentianales; family Rubiaceae; genus Leptodermis; species Leptodermis oblonga. Next base: position 26,589,725 of record CM028751.1, read on the forward strand.
ACCTTCCAGATTTATAGGGCCAAGTGTGCAATTGTATTTCTATGATACTGAAGAAAAGATGAAAAATAAGCTTAGTCAGTCAGATTTATTGGAGGCTACCACTGTTAACTTGTTAATAAATGTACTGAGAGATAATCCATATTGTCAGTTTCTTAGGCAACTTAGAGAACTTGAATCTATTGAAGATAAGTTGATTGTGTTAAATTAAATTCCTAATTTAGATCAATGTAGGTTCAACAATCCAACGGCTTCTCAAGTAGCTACTATATTTACAGAATGTACTGATGAAAGCTATGATAGGACTGCGCATGTTCAAGTTTATACTTATCCAAACACTTCAGTAAAGATTAAACATTTTTATGGATATTATGATCCATTACAATACCCACTTTTGTTTCCTAAGGGAGAAACTGAGTGGCACCCTCATATCTTGCGTTTGAAAAAACGAGGAACACAAGGGGCAGCTCGGCACACAGAAACTGGAAATGATTAGTTGCGGGAGTCTGTGTGTTCTGCAGCTGTGCTTGTTGATTTAGAAGAAATAGGTAATTGTAATATTCCATTCTTTGTTGTTCTGTGGTTGTATTTTGTTCCTTGGATAATAATTTTTTCTCTTTTTTTTCTCTGCTTTCTTACAGGTATCAATACTGTAGATGCTAATTGTCTCACTGTAACTGCCAGAGAGTATTACTGTTACAAGTGTCAAATCAGGTCTGATGATACCTCAATGCTCTTGTATTCAGGTAGGTTGTTTCAGCAGTATGTTGTCGATGCGTATGTCAAAATTGAGACATCTAGATTAGAGTTTCATAGTAAACAACAAAATGAAATCAGGACTGAGATGATGCAGGGTGTCATGGATGGGGATGGTTCTGGTCACATGGCAGGATCTAATGTAGGTTGTAGAATTATCCTGCCTGAGTCGTTTGTAGGACGGCCTAGGGACATAAGAGCTAGGTATTTAGATGCTATGGCGATTGTGCAAAAACTCGGGAAACCTAATTGTTTTATAACCATGACTTGTAATCCATTTTGGCCTGAAATTGTTGATAATCTTCTTCCTGGACAAAAACCCACAGATAGACCTGATTTAGTTGCAAGAGTTTTCAGGGCGAAAATAGAAATGTTAAAGAAAATGCTAATTCAGAAAAAATTATTTGGTGATATTGGTGCTTGTGTGTATGTTATAAAGTTCAAAAAAGAGGTCTGCCTCATTGTCATTTGCTGGTCATGTTAACTCCTAATTGTAAACCTTTGAATTCTCTTGCTTTTGATGATCTTGCGTCTGTTGAGTTACCAGATCCTGAATTACAGCCATGGTTGTATGCCCTGGTTAGTAAACATATAATGCATGGGCCTTGTGGTGATTTAAATAAGAATAATGTATGTATGAAATCTGGTAAGTGTAAAAACCATTATCCAAAAAACTATTGTAATATGACTTATTGCGCTGATGATGGGTATCCTATCTATCGTAGGAGAGATAATGGAAGGACTGTTAAGGTCCGTAATCATTTTCTTGACAATAGATGGATTGTGCCGTATAATGCTTTCTTACTGTCTCATTTTGACTGCCATATAAATGTTGAGATTTGTTCAACAGTTAAATTAGTCAAATATTTGCATAAATACATTTTCAAAGGTCATGATATAACTTTGTTTCATATTGGGTCGGGCACTGAAATAGTATATGAAATTAAGCAATACTAGGATGGTAGATGGGTTGGTCCTGCGGAGGCATTGTGGCATATTTACTCTTTCAAATTATATTTTATTAATCCATCTATATATACGTTACAAATGCATTTAAAGGGGCAACAATTTGTTAGTTTTAAAAGCCAAACAAATCTTGAGTATGTAATTAATAATAGTTTGTTACATAGAACAACTTTAACTGAGTTTTTTTTGGATGAATGTAAATGATCAGCATGCGCAAGGGCTAAACTTGCTTTATAAGAAATTCCCATAATATTTTGTCTGGTGTGCTAAAGAAAGAATGTGGGTTCATAGGAAAAGAGGAAGAGTTATTGGTAGAGTTGTCACTGCAAGTCCTAGGGAAGGGGAGAGATATTATCTTTGCCTTTTGTTAAATAATGTAAGGGCACCAACTTCTTATAATGCTCTAATAACTGTAAATAGAAAAAAATATGATTCCTTTAGAGAAGCTGCCTTACAGTTAGGCCTATTGAAATCAGATAGTTATATAAAGGACTGCCTTCAAGAAGCTTCTTTATTTCAGATGCCATGCACATTGAGGTCCCTTTTTGCTACTTTGCTTGTTTATTGTGCTCCTAATAACCCTCAATTGTTATGGGAAAAATTTGAATTTGAGTTGTCTTCTGATGTTTAGAGAGCTTATGCATACACAGGTTTTAATACATGTACTGTTCGGAAACAAGTTTTACAAAGCATAAATAATATTTTATTGACAATGGGCAAAAATATTAGATACTATCTTTCGGTTGATGAAAATGTATTTTCTGAATTTGACTTCTCTTTAACTAGGGAAGTTAAGAGTGAGCTCTGCATCACTATTAGTGCTAAAGATCTCAATTTGAGATATAGGTTGAACCTTGATCAACTAAAAGCATATGAAATGATAATCAATTCTATTAATGCAAATGAATCTCAAGCTCATTTTGTTGATGGTCCGAGAGGAACTAGTAAAACGTTTCTTTATCATGCCCTCTTGGCTACTATTAGATCTCAGGGTGGTATAGCTTTGGTAGTTGCAACCTCTGGTGTGGCTGCTGCTGTGCTGCCTGGTGGGCGAACTGCTCATTCAATATTTAAACTTCCATTAGATTCTTCAGATAAACAGGGGTGTCAAATAAGCAAGCATAGTAGTGTAGCTAAGTTAATTATAGATGCTAAACTAATAGTGTAGGATGAAGCCTCAATGGCAAAGAGAGGTTCATTGGAAGCCCTTGATTTATTACTAAAGGACTTAATGAATTAAGGTGTTTCATTTGGTGGTAAAATTATTGTATTTGATGGTGATTTTAGGCAGACCTTGCCAGTAATGGAAAGAGCATCTAGACAAACTTTAGTTCAGTCATCCATTGTTAATTCTCATTTTTGGTCAGGTATTAAAAAAATAACATTGTCAATTAATATGAGGGCACTCTTAGATCCACCTTTTTCTGAATTCCTTTTGAGAGTTGGGGAGGGCTGGAATCAATTGATGAAAATGGTGAGATAACACTTCTATCGTCACTGCTATTGCCTTTTGATAATAAAGAAGATTCAGTTAATAGACTTATTTCATCTGTGTTCAACAGTCTTAACGAATATGCTTTCAATCCTTCGACATTCGTAAGTAGATGTATATTAGCTGCTACTAATAATGTTGTTGATGAAATAAACCAATTGCTTATAGATAGATTTCCTGGGCAATTGCATATGTACACAAGTGTTGATAGAATAGTTGATGAGAGGTACCAGGCTGATTTTGAGGATTTTTTAAATAGTTTAAAACCGAAAAGGCATGCCTCCTCATGTACTCACTCTGAAGCCTAATTGTCCAGTCATGCTTCTTAGGAACTTAAGCCCCACTGAAGGGTTATGCAATGGGACAAGGCTTATTTGTAGGGAACCTGGTCAATTACAATTTCTGCAGAAATAGCTTTTGGACAGTTTACAGGTAAAAAAGTTTTTATTCCTAAGATTTCTATTACTAGCTCGATAAATGAAAAACATGGTATTCCTTTTAAAAGATTTCAATTCCCAGTAAAACTTTGTTTTGCCATGACAATAAACAAGTCTCAAGGCCAGACTCTAGATTTTGTTGGATTATATCTTAGAGAACTAATTTTTTCGCATGGACAATTGTATGCGGCCCTTTCAAGAGCTCGGACTGCAGATTCAGTCAGGATGTTATTGTTTCCTCCAACTTTATGTGACGAAAAAACTGATGGAAAGACTGTCAATGTTGTTTATGAAGAGGTTTTTGTGCTGTCTAAACTTTAAATAAATGATCTTTACAGATGGGAAGAGGTACGAGTGCCTATAAACTAATTGTTTTAACAAGGACATCACTATGGTTGCCTTCATTGTTTGAACCTCTGCTAATTATCAATGGAATATTTTACTCCAGAATTTTTGTTACAGAACAATGGTTGATACCCCAATTCATGAACTCACAAATGATGACAAGCCATGGTTGTCATAGTGACAGTCGAGGAAAAACTTAATGCCTTTCGAGCACAGAAAAGCCCAACTAAAATTCAAAAAATGATTTTTAGGGATGATCAGGTATGTTAACGGCTTGCTGTTTTAATAATTCTAATTATAATTATTATTAATAAAAAACTTTTTCTAATATGCATTTTTTTGTGTGCTTTCGAACAAGGACCAAAGGTCGATGGCACCATGTTTACTAGGACTATAAATACAACCGGGCTAAGGTTAATTCCTTACAGAAAATACAAGATAAGCAATGCAGACATTCGCCCGATTGAGAACCCTGCCTTTAGGCCTGAGGGGATTTCTGTGCTGTAGGTTATTGATACCTCCACTATTATAGAAGAAGTCAATGAAGCACCTATGCCTTAAAACGTGAATTACAATTTCAGAGAGTTTTCTGATTTGGCTCAGATTGTTGATCAGCCAAATAATGCTGTCGGTTTGTACTCTTCCACTCAATTATGGTCTCTTTAGATTTATTAATTATATGTCGGTTGGGATTAAAATAATTTCTTGCTTGTTTGATTAACAGATATTGTTGATATGGTTGTTCGCGCTTCGCCTCCTTCCATGGCAACCACAAAAATAGGAATACATGAGGTTCAGAAATTCTTGGTTATCAATGAGAAGTAAGTTTCTTTATAACTAACATTGCATTCTCACTGAGAACGCGAATTCAGTGCTCTGCACAGTCAACTATGCTAAACTTTACACTTTAATTAATAGGATGCAGGCTACCCATATTTCTCTTTGGAAAGAATTTGTGCAAAATGAAGGGAAACTTCTGACGGACGATGTAGCAAATTTCCCTGTTATTGTTAGAGTCAGATTAAGGCCAAAATACTACAACGGTAATATATTTTTTCCAATTAGAGAAATATTTAGATACTATAAGTTGCATATGTTATGCATCCTGACAGGAGGAATTGAATTGGGCACTTGGATGAACTCGATGGTACTGATTAACCCTCATGTGGAAGAGGCAGTCAAGCTGGGAAAATGGTGATTTCTTAAAGTTGTTGAATTATATATCTTGTATGCTGTGGAAGATATTGTGGTATTTTTTACTCTCTAAAATTATACATCGCTCTTGTGCAGGAAACAGAGATCAAGGAAAAACATTCAAGACTTCTTGAAGAAAAATGAGACAATTGGTAATACTGTTCGGCTGGAACTTCGTGCCAATACAAAAACAACAGGGATTATTTCTCTCTTGCTTACCCAAAAGGTTATTTGTTTTAATGATTGAAATCCAACATTCTGTTGCTCACTGAAATTTCAATTACGAACAACCAACTACAAATTGTGCAGGGGGAAGTGGTTAAAGGCACAATTAATCTGAAAGGAATACACAGAGCTTTTACTGCATGGCTTGCCAGAAGTGTACGCATGTCACAACAGCTACTCATGGGTTTGAATATGTTTGCAATAACCGTAATGAGCGACAAGTTGCAGAACCAAGGTAAATTTATCTGGTTGGGGTATAACAGTTGAATATCATTTTACTGGATTGATTCTTCCTGTTTGATCCTAAAATACGATTACTCATTTAGCTAACTGTGTAGGTGCCATTGTGAGATTGTTCTGAGTGATGGTACTGCTGCTATAATTGTAGTTATGTTTGGGGAGATGGCTGAAAAGCTACTGGGTTTAATGGCGGTTGAATGCCTTGAAAAAGCAACAGAGGTGTGCTGCTTAGCTCTATTGCCTTTGTAGTTTCATCAATGGAACTATCTATTATTTTCCTTAGCTTTTTTACGCAGAATTTTATATCAAAACTAATGCATGTTTGGATATTACTAGGCTTACATTGATGAACTGAATGAATCGCTTCAAAGCAAACAGTTTATCATGCATGTCAATCCGTCTAAACTGAGAGAAGGAGACGTACAACAAAAGTACATTGTTTCCTATTTTGAGGAATGCAACCGCGCTGAATCAAGCTGCGGTTCAGGAGAAATTGCAATGCCCCCTGAAACTGACAACTTTATTGCTAGTGCTGATGTTGAGACGGCTCATGTAGAGGATGACATTGAGGCAAGCATGGATCCTACAGTTGTTGAAGGTAAAGTTCTTGGAAGATATCTCTTCACTTGGTTCACTTCCTCCTTAAAAATATCCTCAAACATCAAATGATCACATTTTATTTCAGAAAAAAAATGGATCTGGAAGATGTACGTGTTAATCTTCTGGGTAAATTTGAAGCTGCTGATGGGCATGTTACTGAAGCTATTGCCCAGCGATCAAGCAAGCGACCCATCAAAAAAACTAAGCTAGAGTAGTTGCGGCAATTTTTTATAAACAATGTCTTGATTATCTCTTCACTTGATGCTTTGATTTTGGTATATTTCATTTTGTTCGAAACTTTGGTGGACCTCTTCAGTGGTGAACAATCAAATGTCCAAGGCATAATCTGTCTACTACCCTGGACTATGAATGTTCATGCATGAAGAGTTTTTCCTTTTGCTTATGTTAAAATACAATTACTTTGTGGACGTGGAGATAGATATGCATCATCTAGAAACTATGCTACTTGTGTTTTGTTCCTTTATGGAACTGGATATTTAATATATTTCAACTTGTGTTTGATTTAAGGGTTAAGTGTAGAGAACCCCTCCCCGTGGTTTCGGAAACTAAGGAAGAACCTCCGAATCCATCTTACTGCTTTGACCCAAACCCAAGAACGAACCTACATCTGAAGTTTTTTTTGTCATTCCAAGCACCCACTTTATCAACCTCCACATTGGTCTTATTGCTTTGACCCCAACCTAAGGAAGAACCTCTATCTGATGTTTTCTTGGTGTTCCAGGAACCAGCTTTATCAACCTCTGAATCCATTTTGTCATTCCAAGCACCCATTTTATCAACCCCTCCTGCAGCTGCACCCCATGAAGTACCCTGACTTGAAGTAGTTTTAATCTCCCAGGAAAAACCTGCATCATCGTACAATCACATGAGTAATTTATTTGTCTGAGCAATTACCGGCCAAAGATAAGAGAAAAAAAAAAAGAAAAAAAAAGAAGAAGGAAGAAGATGATGAACAGTATAAAACATTTTAATTTTTTAGTCCCTGATTTTTTTTTTGTTTTAAGTCCCTGCTGTTAGTTTTTTTTTTTTTTTAGTCCCTACTATTAGTTTTCCATCCACTTTATGGTTTTGGACAAACCACGCGGGGGTTCTTCACAGGTTTTTAAACCACGGGGGGTTCCTTATTAGTTTCCGAAACCACGAAAGGGGGGGGGAGGGGTTCTTCTACACTTAACCCTTTATTTAATTTCTTTACTTTATAATTTCTACTTATAATACAATTTCAATAAGACAGCTATACCAGCAATTTGATCGTTCTATTTGTTTTCATTGAAAAATAATATAAATATATTTTCTAAACAAATTTGCCCCTAAAAAATTTTTTATATATAGATATATATTTTTTTCTTTTTCCCTTTGTAATTTATTTTTTCTTTTTTACATCTATGCAATATTAGTTGCAATACAAAAATCATAAGTTAAAGAATCAATTTCTAGGCCGATGAAAATCCTACAAGATGCGGTTATTAGTTGAAACCTATAAATTTGAAGATCTTAAAATCTAAATTTCTTAACTCTTCACTTCGTTTTTTTATACAACAACTATGGCAATAAAAATTATAACTTCATCATCAAAATAATAATCAATCAATTTATAAGGCAACTATGCCAATAAAATTATAACTTCATCATCCAAATAATAATAAATAAAATGAATTTAATAAACTTTGGCAGGAAGGAATTTTTTATTTTTTACTAAGCCTCGTGTTTAATTTTGACATCATTTATAATAGAAGTATAATAATAAAGGCTGAAATTATACATGGTTGAGAATTAAAAATTACAATTAATCTTAGATAAACAATTATGAATCTAAAATAATAATATAAAGAAATTTAGAAATTTATAATTATGAAACATATTAATGTTATTTTTTACCAAAATCCAAAATAATGGAAAAGTAACCTAATCTGCGTGTGGAACTATTCAGTCGATCACATTTGTGGCCCTCATTTGCCACCACCGACGACCAAAGCTACTTTCTTCACCTTCTCTTTCCTTCTCTCATCACAGAATGCAACAATCCAACCACCACCGATAACCAAATCTCCTCTCTTCTCCTTCTCTTTTCTTCATCTTTACAGTAAAATCCTACAATCCAACTAGAGTCTTCTCTTTCTGTCACAACAAAAACCCTACATTCTAATACAGAAGAACAAATCTTTACAAATCAAAGCCATCAACTTCAAGCCGACCTACGAATCCGTAAATGGTCGACAAAAGAAAGAAATCACTACTGTGGCCGACGATCTCTCTTAAATCCTCATCCTTGCCTTTTTTTTTTTTCTCACCCTTCGTTGTTCAGAGTCAAATGAAGACCTACTTCATTTAATATGATGAAATCATAATGACCCCAAATCTTACCATATCTCGGCCAGCGGGTAAATGTCATGTCAAAAATCCACTTACTGTGCTTCTTTCTACCTTTGAATCCTTTAATTGCTACATAAATATATATATATATATATATATATTTTAGAGACCTTCGTTGCTGATCTAGTCATGCTGGCCAAGGAGATTTTTTCCTTGATATGCAGGTACAATTATGCCATTTCTTCAGCCGGCTATTGCTCTCTGAGCAATCAAATTACCAATGAACTGCCTTTTCAGTGTTCACAAGTACATTACCACTGTGCTCATAAATTCAGTGTATTGCTTTAATTGTTGTGCTCTTTAGAAAGATGCGAGTAGATTTTAGGGTTCTTTAGTTGTCTATATATAAGATGTATTCTTGCCTTTTATTTTTCACCATACTAGCAAGAAGTAATTATCTACAATGAGAAAAAGAGTAACTAGACAATCAGAGTAACTATGGAATCCTGGGTGCGCATCTACAAAGTTGAAGAAATTGATGGTTTTCACTTGGTCAGTATGCTATTTAACATTTTACATTTAGATTAACTAAAGGATGAATTAACTATTTAGATGAATATGCCATGTAAACCTGCTGTATTATCTACTCCTTAATTTTATTCGTCTAATCTCTTTTGACCGAATTTACAGTTGTTTTTAACTAAAGAATAAATAATATTTATAGTAGTGCTCCACTTTTAAGAATTAAGTCATTAATGATGAAATGAATCATCTATATTTTTTCTTTGAAACCAATATGTTATGAACCAATATTCATGTCTTCAATGGTTAAGTTGTGTTGTGTTTATTTTGTTTTACACATATTTAGAATGTATCTGACTAGCTATTACAAACAATTTGTATAGCCATTGCCAGAACACTACTTTGAATTACTTGATGGACCTATTGTGAATTTGAATGCGACTTTAAGGTAGATGAGGATGGTCAATGTGAGTTCTACGGAAACAGATTGGAGGCTACTCTTGAAAGCATCTTGGTGTTACCAAATGACTATATCCAGCTTGAAATTGACCCAGCATTCAAGTATTGTTTAAGATCATTCAACCAAGATGGGAATGAAAAAGTTATTTGTTCAGTTAATAGAGAGAGCTTCAAATTTCACTACCTTGATCATCTGACCTACTCAGTTCCTATACTTCTGGTGAGCATTCAATACTATCCTTTTACAGTTTATGCCATTTGGTTACAAATTTGTTTGCCTGCCTTGCTCTCAAGATGAAATAATGTCTATTGCAGGATGTCGCATGGAACATTCAACCCCTGAGTGACCTGCCCGAGGATATTATATTCCTCTTGCATTCAACAAATGGTACAATCGATGTTCATGGCATCTGTAGGAGCAACCAAGGTCTCTTCTTGCATGGGAGTAACTGGAGAACATTTGCTGAAAAGCACAAGCTGACCAATGGAATGCATTTGGTTCTCACGTGGCTTGGTTATACAGAAATATATGTGCATGTGTTCCATCCTGACGGTCGCGAGTTCAATGATTTCATCCCTTATTGTAAATGTCCTCTTTCAAATATGCAAGCTTCAAAAGGTTATCTTATCTTAATAAATAATTACCTCTTCTTGTAGACTTTATTAATCCATTTCTCCCAAAAAATGAAGTTGAAGAACTTCAGATCATAGCAGATCCTCTACCTTTCCCAGGACCTGAACCTCCCCTGCCTGCCCTTGTTCCAGATCTTTAGATTGCTGCAGTAGTGGCTCAGAATCCACAACCAGGTTTTAGCCATTTCTACCTCCTACAAATTCACAAATTTTATAGTTTTTTTTTTCGTCACTGCCTTTACTGTGTAATCTTTTCTAGGGGTGCTTGAAGTTGGTGGTGCGGGCGGAGTCCCGATAATGTTCCCAGTTATTTTTAAAGATCATGTTATTGGGTACGGTAGGATGGTATGTTCCACTATATTTCTCGTGTTATACTTCCGTGTACAATGAGTAAATGTATATACTTCTTAGTTCATTAATAATATTACATCCACTGTTTTTATACAGACTATCCTCGCTGAATTTGCTCGAACTCACCAACTGCATCTCCATAACACTGCCCAGCTGATTAGCCCAGGAGGCATCTTTCCTATGCGCTTGGTGCGTAAGACAGATCCTAGGCGCCCAAATGTTGACTTTGCACAAGTTGAACTCCGTGGCAGCTGGAGGGAGTTTGCTCAGGCTAACGAAAATTCAATGCTAAGGGTTCTGCAATTCATTCTTTTGTTGAACCATGAATATGCTGCAGATGTTGCCTTCATTGTCTCCATCCATGGTTGATTTAGCTTGTAGATCTTTCTACCTTTCTTGTTAATTGACCTTACCTTTTGTTTGCTCATATTTTAGTAATGGTGTTTTGCTCTCTTGCTGCTTGATTCTCGGCTACAGCAATGCTTTGGATTTTCTTCGTGCTTACTGAAGAAATTAGCAATTTTAGTAATGTTGTTTTGCTCTCTTGCTCCTTGACTCTCAGCTGCAGCAATGCTTTGGATTTTCTTCCTGCTTACTGAAGAAATTAGCGAAGCGACATTAGTCATGGTGTTTTGTTCTCTTGCTCCTTGACTTCGGCTGCAGCAATGCTTTGGATTTTCTTCCTGCTTACTGAAGAAATTAGTGACTTTAGTAATGGTGTTTTGTTCTCTTGCTCCTTGACTCTCGGCTGCAGCAATGCTTTGGATTTTCTTCTTGCTTACTGAAGAATTAGCTATATTAGTAATGGTATTTTCTTCTCTTGCTGGACTGTTGACTGTAGCAATGGCTTGTATTTTCTTCATACTTACTGAAGAAATTAGCTATTTTGGTGGTGGTATTTTGCTTTCTTGCTGCATGGACTATTTAATGCAGCAATGACTTGTATTCTCCTTATACTTACTGAAGAAATTAGCTATGTTAAGTGTGCTGATTAAATCACATAGTTCTAAATTGTACTTCCTAATGTACTGCAGAATCTCTGATGAATATCATTAATGGTTTTAATTATTATAGTTTGTTCTATTATTTTACATTTCGGAATGCTTTCGTTCTACATCTGCATATATAAAAATACTTACAGCATAATCCTATGTGATCCATTCTTATAATCACCATTATAAACAATATCAAACTATATAATCTGTATGTTTTCTTTTTTACTAATTGCTGAATTAAATAACTTAATTATTATAAATGACAGCTGATCAAATTTTACTAATTTTTCCTTTCTTTATATATATTTTGTTATCAATTCCTTCTCAGCCAATATAGAAATGATACGCAATTATAAATTTTTAAATTTATTATTTTTATTATTTTATTATTAAAAGTAATTCAATTTATGTATTAAAATAAAAAAAACAAAATAATAATTATTACTTGCTATTTATTTCTATTCAGCCACCAAATCTAACCAAATCATCAACATCGTTTTCAATTTGCGAGTTCCAAGTTCCAGTAAACCCTAGCCCCAAAATCTGTCCACCTTCTTCTCAAATTAATTTGCCAATGACAATAACAATGGAAGTGACACCAAATCAATCCAGTAGATGTTCCCGTAAGGAATAATTTCGCAGCCGCTGAGCTGCTGCTCAATTACTGCTTTCTTTCTTACTTTTTCTTGCCTTGTGATTACTAAAAACTCCAATCAAGTTAGAGAGTAATTATGGCATGGTTGAATTTTCTCAAATCTTTTCATTTGCTGTGCAGTTCGTGAGTATGAAGAAGTGTGCAACAGTTCAAATCCTGCATTGATTGACAGCATTCAATTGTTGTATCTTCTGCTTGGTGATTGCCTTTGGATATGGGAAGTTCACAAGCTTTTTTATTCTTTCAAAGATTTGTTTCATTGATTATTGACAGGACAATTCATTGCTGACATTTGGATCATTACTTCTTGAATTTTCTCATATTTGAGAGCTAACTGTTCACCGTCGCAATGAACATCTCTTCAAACAATATAGATAAATTCACATTATCTTCCTTTTTTTTTGCTTTCTTCCTATATAATCTATTGGTTTGCTCTACGTATTTTTCCTTAGATGCAATATTTTGATTCACCCACTCTGAAACTTGAAAAATATTACTACTGCAAAGAAATCCCTCTGTATCACCGATCATGGATTCCTAGATGTGCCTCATTAAGGTGAAGAAACTTGAGGACCCAGAATTGGTGAGTTTTGTATCCCTCAGCTACTTTAACTACCTAAGCATTGTAGTTCATGTAGTAAAAGTATACATGATAGTTTTGCCTCTATTGTATTTATGATACAAGAGTACTCTAAAACTTAATGAGCCATGTCGGTTATAGTTTCCAGTATGATTTTTGTTTCAATTAATTAACATATTGATTAGGCTGTTATAAGTTTAGCTTATTCATACTTCAAATTAATAAAAACAGGCGTTCTTTTATGCTCTATAACTATTGAAGACTAGTAATGAACCATTTTATTTATACTCTGCTTTCAGCCTCGAAGACCAATTAATCTTTGTCTTAGTTTTTGTGATTTTATAGAAATTTTGCAATTGTATGTATTTTGTTTTTTATGTAGCCTCTTCCAGAGCACTATACTGATCTATTTGACGGGTTCCATGTGAGTGTGGAGAAGATCAGGACTGTAAGTGATAACTCTAATTGCATACTGCAAGTTGATGAAGATAGAGAGGGTCGGATTTATGGAGAAAAACTTCAAGTTGCCTTTGAACTGCTCTTTGTTCTTTGAGATGATTATGTTCAGCCAAAAATAAACATATATGGTAACTTCCATTTGAGGTCATTCCATTCTGATAGAAACAAAAAATTGGCATTCAAGATTGATGGTCGGGACAACAAGCACCACTTCCTTGCTCATTTAACTCGCGCATCTGCCCGCATCTTGGTAACCTTCGCTTTTTTTCAATTTAGCTAATCTTTCTAATATTCTTTACCTAACTAAATGCATGTGATAAAACATGTCTATTACCAGGATATTCCATGGCATCTAGACATTTTTAATCAACTACCAGAATTTGTTACCTTCTCACTCACTTCAAGCATAGGGACACTAAAAGTCAGTGCTGTCTACACACCCTACCGAGGTTTTTCCTTCTATGGGGATAAGTGGAAATAATTTGCTCACCACCATAAACTAACCAAGGACATGCATCTGTTGTTGACTGGGTAGGTGATAACCATATTGAAGTCCATGTATTTCGGCCAGATGGGTGCGAGTTTTTTTGACTTCATTGCCTACGGTACATTTCCATGCTTCCTTGCATTAAGTCTGCCACTTTAATATTCTTCCTTTTCTAATTTTGGCTCTGAATGCAGGTGATGGTGTAGACCCTATCCCTCAAATTGAAACTGAAGGTCATGGTTCACACTCAAGCCCTGGACTTGTAGCTGGAGGTCAAGATTTAGACCCAGTCCCTCAGAATGCAGCTGTCCTGAATGCAGAGGTCCCCCCGGCTGAAGGAGCTATTGTTGGCTTGCAGATTCACCAGCCAGGTTTACATGAACTAGCAAACATTTTAATACTTTCTTTTTGTATTGTTCCAAATAATGTTTGAAATCATTATCTTGTTGCATTAGGAATTGATCAAATTGTCCCTGCTTCACCCCATTCCTTCTCAGTGTGGTTTAGAGTAGCTGTTGTGCATTACAATAGATTGGTTAGTGTTTATATTTCGTTTATCTTCCTTTCCTTACTATTATCATATTAACACGGTAATGATTTTTCATTGTCTATTACTTTCAGACCATCCCTGCAAAATTTGCCCGTGCTCATAATCTGCACTTGCAAGAAGAGGCTCTGCTGATTTGCCCAAATGGTGACTTTGTTATGCGCTTGGTAGCTAGGACAGATGCAATCCGCCACTCGTTGGCTGAATTCATGCAGCTGGAAATGCATGATCACTGGGCAGATTTGGCAGCTGCTCATCAAAACTGGAAGTCGAAAATGCTGCGCTTTGTTCTCCAGCCAATGAATGCACATAATGGACGCGTTGTCTTTCACGTGTCTCTGGCGGTTTGAGCTCGTATGGTGGCTGCTTGTGGCCTCTTTTGATCGTTGTCTTCTGTTGTTTCTTACACGGCTAAAACAATTTCCTTTTCTGTTTAATTTTTTTGGTTCTAATTTGTATGTAGACTGCTTGTTGGATGGCATGTTTAATACTGGCAGTGTTTTGTTCTGTTTGTGCTGAATAAAGCACAATATTGTTTTTTCTTTAATGATATTATTCTATTATAATGATTTTTTTATCTTTATTATCTTTCCCTCTACCATTTGTAGCCTTTTTTCAAAGTGATTCATCTTGTTTAATTACTTCTTCCTAAACTGATTTTTTACATTAAAAAAATATATAAAAATCTTAATTTCTTATGTTAGAAATTTGTATAATAAACCATTCTTTTTTATTCATGGCGAAGGCGCTGTAACATCGTCTAGTACTTGATAATGTAAGGAAAATTTTCAATGAAAGCCACCCATTTAGCATGACGTCTATTAAGCTTTCCTTGTCCCTTTAAGTTCTTAAGGGACTCGTGATCAGTGTGCAAAATAAATTCCTTGGCCATTAGATAATGTTGCCAAGTTTCTAGCGCACGGACCACAACATAGAGCTCTTTATCGTATGTAGGATAATTTAAGGTAGCTCCTTTTAGTTTCTCACTAAAATAGGCAATAGTCATACTTCTTGCATTAAAACAACACCTAGACCTATACATGAAGCATCACACATTAACTAAAAAACTCTATCAAAGTCAGGTAATGCTAAAATAAGTGCATGAGTGAGACAATGCTTCAAAACTGTAAAGGCGATTTCCTGAGCTTGGCCCCACATGAATAGTACATTATTTTACTTAACTCATTCAAGGGCGTGGATTTAGTGGAAAAGTCCCTCACAAACCTATGGTAAAACCCTGCCAACCCGTGAAAGGACCTTACCTGTGCTGTCGTTGTTGGTGTAGGCTGTGAGACCCCATAAATTTTTAACATATAAATTCACCTTTTTAGAGGTATTTATAAAAATATTTTTTTCCAAGTATTTATTAAATTATAGAATTCTTTTAAAAAGAATTTTAATCTAAAACTATTTTCTTAGAAAATTTTATAAAAAGTTATAGAATATTTTCTTGTAAAGAATTTTCTTACTATGATTTTAATTTTAATCTATGTGTTTAGATTTGATAAATGTGATTCTTAATTTCATGATATGTTGTTTGTTTAAGGATGTTATTATTTAAGGATTATGGAAATTTTAGAAATAGGAAATAGAAAATTAGAAAATAAATGAAAAATAATAAAATAAGGGGCTAATTGATTTTACCCAGTCCCGGATCGGTAAAACCGATTGCACCACTGTGAACAGTAAAAATAGAAAGTTCTAATCGCATACGAGCAGTTTTAACCGATCATGGAATGGGTAAAACCAATTGGAATCGATTTTACCCAGTCCTCTAATCTGGTAAAATTGATTGGAAGGTAGAGACAAAAAGCTTTAATCAGTTCTACCTAGTTTACAATTGGGTAAAACTGATTGTATCGGTTTTTGCCAGTCTCTCAATCAGGTAAAACCGATCGGGAGTCAGAGGTGAAAAAAAATATATTCTCCAAGTTTCAATGTCGAGCTACAGACCTAGGGGTATAGGCACCCCTAGGCTTTATCCCTATACGACTGAAGAGGTCTATAAATACCCCTTGATCCTTCCTAACAACAGTAATCATGAAATCAAGCCAAAGTTAGAGAATAACTCAAGTTAAGGAAAACTTAGAAAAGTTAGGAAGAAAAGGGAGAAAGGAAGAAATTGCTGCATGAAGTTGGATTGCTCCTTCAAGGATTGTGTTCTAGGAAGACTCAAGAATTAAAAGGTAAGCAATTTCAAGTTACTATAACGTTAAATCTTAAAGTTATAATGCAAAAAGTATGAATTAGTTAAGTTTTGAAGTTTTCTTAATAATTTGACTAATTCTTGAATTTTGAACGTTAAAAATGTGTTATGGAATGTTAGAAATGTTGCAGAAGTATTGTAGAAATGATTTTTAGCAAAAAGAATCGAAGCAAAACAAGTTTTGTGTACCATTTTAGCCAAAACCCAAAGCAAAAGGTTGAAGACAAGTTTTCTGGGCATGGATTGGTTTTAACCGACTAAAGAGCGGGTAAAATCGATTTGCCATGCTCAAGAAAATCAGTTAAAACCGATTGCTAATTGGGTAAAACCGTTCTGATCAATTTTTTCTGATTCCGGAGCGGGTAAAACCGATTAACCATTTCTTGAAAATAATTGCAGCAATTTTAACCGATCTCCAATCGGTTAAAACCGATCAAATATTGGAAAAAGTAAACTTTTCATAATTTTAATTTTTTTTGTTTATTTCTTTATAATTCATTTTATAAATCTTTGCTACAATTATTCTTAAAGGGCTCTAAAGCCATATTTTCTTAAGTTCATAATTATTATAATTTTTGTTTCTTTATTGGTTATTTCCAAAAATAAATTAGATATAGAGTTTAAAAGTTATAAACTCTTTTTAAAGAAAAATAAGTAAATGTTTTTACGGCAAGAAATTTATATTTCCTTTAAGATCATAATTAATATATTTCTTTATTGATTTACTTAATTTTAAAAAGAAAGGAAAATAATTGTTCAAATACCTATTATTATTTTACATTCTTTTTAGTAAAATTAGCTAATTAGTTTTACGCCCTTATTTCGTTAATTCCTAGAATCCATAAGAAGCATAGTTGTCGAATCGCGATACGTATCGTGTATCGGAATGTAGTTTCACAATACGCATATTGTATCGTGTATCGTATCGTAAGATACATTTGTATTTAATAATATAATACAAATTTTATAAATATATATATATATATGACATGTAATAATTATATTATTTTTATTATACATAAATAAGTATAAAAATTATAATTGCATATTTTCTATCATAAATGGTAAAAGGAAAAAACTAAAAAAATAGCAAGAGAAAAAAGGAAAACAATAAATGATCGATTATAAAAAAGTTTAGAAAAATAGAAAAAATGAAAAAATGTGGATAGAGGACTCAAATTCATGCAGCATTGAAAGGGAAGTTAACTTTTACCACTAAGCTTAGTCAAGCAGATATTTATTTGCTTATAGCTTAATATATAAATTGGGAAAAGAAATGGCTGAGAAACCACTTGTCCGATTGTCCCACATCGAAAAAATATGAGACATTAGGCTTCATGAACTCCTATAAAAGGTGAAGGGTTGATAGTAAACCAAACCAAAATGGTTAATTTGGGATGTGTTTGCTTATGTTTCATATACTCCTTGACTAAAATTTTATATCCAAGCTTGAGCTAAGCTTGAGTTTAGAACTCTTTAGATGAGTCATATCTTAATTTTAAGCTGGACTCAAAAATTTAAAGAGAAAGAACTTATGTATTTTATCGCTAAATTGCGACATAAATCGTATGAAATTGGAAGAAAATTTATGATTCCCTACGATTTGCGATACATAGGTGCGATTCATATCGAAATTTAACAACTATGATAAGAAGTTTAAAGAATCTTAGGATTCTATTAGCTAGAAATAAATACTGAATTCTGGATCCTGAAATACATGCAGATCGGCTAGATAGAACGTGAGCCTATATCTTCGGACTGAGGTGAGTTTATCCTTGAAAATGGATACCATTTTAATATAATCAATAATTGAATATGCATTAAATTATATTGTGTGACATGTTTTAAACGCTTTCAAAAAATACTTGAAATACTTTTGATTTTAAACTGCCAATTGTGTTTACTTACTGGCTGGAATGCATATGTATTTGTTATACTTCAGTATTACTTTCTTTGTACACTGAATCTGTTATATAAACATGAGTTGTGTCTGATCCATTATGTGGTGCGATTTGATCCCACGAGCCAGCGTAGGGCTTAGTCGTCTAGATAATCTGCGTTCCTGATTTTGAAGTCAGTACTGACTACCGGGGCCCATATATAACTGTTTGGGAGTTTGCTAACGATACCGATATGATATGTTATGAAACAATATGATATGCCCGCGAGGTGAAATGACTAGTTCGTTTATGTTTCATATAGAACTTTAACAGTTACCATTCATTTTGATATATGTTTCTGAATTCTGCATGAGTCATGAATGCTATGTGATGGGATTTGCCTGAAATATATGCATGAGTAATTATTTATAACTCGATAAATGTTTATGAAAATGGTGAACTCTCACTGGGCAAGGGCTTATTCCATTTTCCTATTTTGTTTTCTGTTTTCAAAATAATTTGTCACAGATCTTTGGTATGAAGATGATTATGCTCACTAGGACAACCTGAAGTGCTAAAATTTTGGGATATAGCTAGAAGGGGTGATGGATAGAGATGGGCTCATACTCTGATAATCACATATTTTAGGGTTGTGTAAGTTTTATTATATTTCTAATAAAGAATAAAGTTGTTATGTTCTGCATATTTTAAGTCTTGGTGCTAACCAGACAGGCATTAGGTGATGCCAACCCTTTGTATGCGAGGTAGTGAATTTGGGGTGTCACATAGATCATTTGCGGATGGCCTTCACTTTAGCGTCGTCAAACTTAACGCCATCCTTTAAAACCACAAAACCGATAAAGACAACTTCCTCCACACAGAATGTACATTTCTTCACATTGACATATAATTTATTATCATGTAATTCAATTAACACCAAGGGAATGTGCTCTATATATGATTTCATATCCTTGCTATAGCATCAAGATATCATCAAACTAAACCACTACAAATTTACTTATAAACTTTCCAAGGACATGATTCATTAATCTCATGAAAGTGTTGCATCTGTGAGGCCGAAGGGCATAACTATCTACTCATACAAACAAAATTTAGTTTTAAAAGCATTTTTCTATTCATTACATTCTCTCATGCGTATTCGATGATAGCCTTGTGTAAGATCTATTTTTAGTGTAAACAGATTAGCCATATAAGTCCTCTAACATGTCATCAAGCCTAGGAATAGGGGGCCTATACTAGATTGTAATCTTGTTAACAACCCTGCAGTCTATACACATTCTTCATGTACCATATTTCTTAGGAACAAGAATAACTGGCACAGCACAAGGACTAAGAGATTCCCTTAGCTGGCCCTTTGCGAGCAACTTAGATGCTTTTGCAACTCCTTTGTCTCCTCTGGATTTGCTTTATAGGAAGGTCAATTAGGTATAGATGCGTCAGGGATGAATTCGATTTGATGTTCAATCCCGCAAAGAGGGGGCAGTCTTGCCGGCAGTTCTCCTGGAAAGACATCGCTGTATTCCTACAGCAAAAATTTGACCTTTATGGGAATATCCCAAGGAATGTCGTTAGGATTAGAGATATATCTTTACAAACTAAAATAAGTATACAACCTTTAGCCTCTAAAGGCTGTTCTACTTCCCTACAGCAGCAAACAACCTACTTTTCTTTTCTTCTTTAGAAGGTTTTATCAGAGTTCGCTTTACTACCATTTACAAGCTCTTTTCCCTTTCCCTTATCTATGCGTTTTCCAGCTTCCCATTTGGCGAATGCCTCCTTCATCCTGATGGATTCAGAACGACCTTCCTGGGGCGGCATAGGGAGGAACGTGTGGATCTTGCCCTATTGGCAGACCGAGTAGGTATTTGCAACTCCGTCATGAGTAGCCTTCAAATCAAAGAGCCATGGGTGTCCGAGCAGCATGTGACACGCCTCAATCGGAAGCACATCACACAAAACTTCTCTTTCAAACTTACCAATAGCGTCTGGAATCTTTACGTGATTGTTGACCATGTAGCCTTCTAAGCTATCAGGCCATTGTAGCTAATAAGGATGTGAATGGGTGATGATAGGGAGGTTCAGCTTAGTGACCATATATTCACTGGCCACATTTGTATAACTACCACCATCAACTACCAGAACGCATAACTTACCATTAACCTTTGCACCGGTATGGAAGATATTTGTCCGTTTACTCTGGTCCTGGACAACAGCTGTAGTCAAGGTACGAGCGACTAGATTTGGAGTAGTATCTCTGTCAAAATACTCATAGTCTTTGTCCTGTTCAGGTGACTTACTGCTGTCAGTTAAATCTGCAAAGGGATTAACGGTATATGATTCTTCTTCATTCTCTTCAGAGATGTATTCGTCATCTTGCCCTAGAAGAACCTTGCGAATGTTAGGGCAGTCCTTCATCATGTGACCGTGGCCGAAGCACTTGTGGCAAGTCATTTCGCGGATCAGCTGGCAAGGTGTGAATGGCTTTTTAGGTGCAGAAGAAGAAGAGAAGGTGGCAGGGACAGTAGCTTTACGTTCGGAGTTGAACGGTTTCCTAGCAGGTGGTGGAGAGTAAACCAGATTCTTTCTCCATACCGGTGGGGTGCTGGTAAGCATCATGACTGGTGGAATTATCTTCAGGTATTCCTCCATAACCTTAGCTTTGTGTAGCATGTCTATTAAGCTAGTAGCATTATGTAATTCTACTGCTAACGCTATCCCCTACTTATCGCTAATCTTGGCCACCTCTAACTTCTTATGGTATGCATCTACATATAAAGAGCCTTGTACAAGAGTATGTAATATTATATAAAATTCTCTAAAATCATAAGCAAGAACAAAGGTCTTGAGCATAGCTGTAGGTAAATCAAACCAAGTTAGAGCTGGGCTACGTGCCCGCATTGGACGCGTATTCCTACGTTTGATTTATCTCCTGATCCCACCAAATAAGGGCATATTTAATGAAATTCACCACCGCGATAGGGACCTTATTGTGTTCAGGAATAGAATGGAGTTCGAGAATTCTCTCCATACTTACCTCCCAGTCTAAGTATTCTTTAGGATCAGTACCCCCTGCAAAAGAAGGCACTATTGTCTTATATTGACTTAGATCCTCAAAGGCCTTTGCGTTGGCGCGGGTGTCAGTGTGAGGCGTATCCTCCTCCTCCTCTGATCGAGCATCCTGTGCAGCCCTGATATTGGCAGCCTCTTCCCTGAGTTTAGCAAATTGCGTTGTAAGGTACGGAATTACGGCTAGTAGTTGCTCATTCCCGACGGAACTAGAGCCAACACCTAACATTGCTATAAGAAATGAAAATCTGTCTACTAAGAACAAGTAAAAGTGAGAATAGTAACCTTACTCCCTTGTCCCCCAAGTGTATCCCATATATCAAGCTACACTCAAACCTGTGTTTCACTCTAGGTTGGTAGCCCTTGTATGATGTCGACTTACGCCTTTTACCACTAAAGGAACCTTATGAGATCCCAAAAATTGAACAAAAGTATTAAAGCATACAATAATTACACAAGTACGATACTTATAGGAAAAAGCAAAATTTTCGAAAATAAATACTTGGTTCTATTTTGATGTTGAGAAATCTTTTCGCACACAATGTTTGTAGTATTGTTCAAATATGAAGTACACAAAGAAAATTTTGGGGTTAAGCACTCAAATTTCAGAAATCAATGGGATATGTACGATGACAAATCCAAACTATATTAAAAGAGTAGATGTCCAAAGGACTTCGTTAACCCACAAACGGAAAAGACTTTTTGAGGGCAAAATTGTCCATTTCCATGTTCTTTTGTCTTATATTTTCATTATTTTACTTTTATTATCAAATGAACCCCCAATCTTTTAATTTTTTACATTTTTGTCCAAAAATAAAATTTACTTTATAATTATATTACTAAAACATTAATTTTTCTGAATATTATTATATATTAGTAAAATATAAATATTTTTCTTTTTAAAAAAAATAAGTTATGACCATAATTTAAAAAAACTAAAAAGTCGGGGCCAATTTACAAATTTGATGAACAGTGAATTGGGGCCAATTTACAAATTCGATGAACAGTGTCTATGTCCGATGGACATTTTTGCCCTCGCCAAAAAATCGCCATTCGGAGCCCTTGGAAAGAATGCTACGTAGTGTCGCGTTTTCGAAAGATTTGTGGTAGAAAAAGCTATTTCAAAAGGTTTTTGGTAAAAATCGCACTCAGGCAAGGTTCGTGCTAGTTTAAGCAATTCACTATAATATTTTTCTGTAATGTATTAAATATTTTCTTTAAATGTATCATTTTAATATGCACATAGTATTGATTATGTTTCAAGATAATATATTAAATTGTGAATATTAAAATTATTCAGAAATTTAATACAGTAGTATTTTATGTATTATTGGGTGGGTAACTTAGCACTGAGTTGAAATACTCTTCAACTCGACCAACTTAGCTTCAGCCCACTCGGCTTCTGCCAACTCGGATAGACATTTTTGCCCTCGCCAAAAAATCGCCATTAGGGGTTTAACGGAGCCCTTGGAAGGAATGCTACGTAGTGTCACATTTTCGAAAGATTTGTGGTAGAAAAAGCTATTTCAAAAGGTTTTTGGTAAAAATCGCACTCAAGCAAAGGTTCGTGCTAGTTTAAGCAATTCACTATAATATTTTTCTGTAATGTATTAAATATTTTCTTTAAATGTATCATTTTAATATGCACATAGTATTGATTATGTTTCAAGATAATAAATTAAATTGTGAGTATTAAAATTATTCAAAAATTTAATACAGTAATATTTTATGTATTATTGGGTGGGTAACTCAATACTGAGTTGAAATACTCTTCAACTCGGACAACTCCTCCAACTCGGCCAACTTGGCTTCAGCCCACTCGGCTTCTGCCAACTCAGCCACCACCACATAGAGGATTTTTACTTAGTCAATTATAATTAAACACTTATATTAATGAATAGAGCTAACTTGAAAGTTAGGCTATGTTCTCTTGTGGCTTTGGTAAAGGAAATTTTATTATAGGGAAGTTTTTTTTTGGAGGGAAGTTTTTTTTGGGAAATTGTGTAGGTGAGAGATAAAAAAGTGTAATGATTGTGTTTTTTTTTTGAATTTATATGAGTAGGTATTTAGAGGAAATTTTAAAATTTTAATTTTAAATTGTTGAAAAAGTAAAGTTGTTTCTTTGTGTAAAATTTTGGCAAAAAAAAAGTGATGATTCTCTACCAAAACCACAAGAGAACATAGCCTTACATTGAATCTAGGAGTTAGTCCAGTCACAAGTCGTCGAAGAAGAAGGTCCTTTGCTTTCTACGGCCAAAGTAGACGTAACAATTGGCGTCGACTGTGGGTTTCGAATTTCAACTAAGGAGTTAACAGTCGAAAAGTGCGGCTTTTTTCCTTTGGATAAGATGCAGGACTGGCCAAGCAACTGACACCGGAGAAGTTCCCGCCGAAGTCGACGATCTGTGAGGAAGAGGATGTGAACTCATCTTTTATTTTGAGAGTTTCGATTGACCACGCGCTTGAGATCTGGACTTCGTAACCGCGGATCTGAACGACTTCCTTACTTTTCCGGCGGACGTCGTGCGGAAGAGAGATCGGCTAATTGCCCTAATTTATGAAGTTGTGAGCTATCGCGTAATTGCCCTAATTTTTGGAAGTTGGGATGCGTGCTGAAAGATAGTTCTCTGGGAGATTCTATATAAGGGGGAATTTTAAAGTCTTGCGGTTCTGATGGATGAATTGCTTGGTGGCTGATACCTCATGGAGAAGTTTTCTTTTCCCTTGATCTAGTTGTTTAATCAGTTTTTGGGACGGGGATCTGTTTATGTATGTGCATTACTCTATCTGTGTTTTAGGGTTCTGCAAAGAAATTCTTTAACGGACCATGAGGAATGTTGGACAGAGTTCAATTTTGGTTCCTCTTACAAAGCCCCTACATCGACTGTGGTCGTGGCTGCATTGTTTATTTACGGGCGATCGCGGTCCCAGTTGCTATTGTACTCAACTTAATAGAGGTTCATGCATTGATTTCCTAGAAGGAAAGAGTCACAATTGATCCAAATTGGAGTTTGTGTCATTCATGTTGTTTTTCTTCTCTATCTGCTGAGAAAATATTTTAGTTTTTTCAATTTTATTGCGGTGCATATTTTGCCGGTTCAACTTTCCTTGCTCTCTTTTGCTTCCTTTGTAGATTAACCAAAATTTGGGAGTTGGTGGCAAATGGATGCTCTCCAGTTAGGGCTATAATAATTATTATTTTTTTTGGAAAATAGTAAGATCTGAAAGTTAGCATATTTAAATTGTTGTTTTTTAGCTGCCAACAGTGCAAATTGAAGTTGTGACCTTCCTTTATGAATAACAATCAGTGGCTGTTTCATCTGTTCTGTGGAGTAGAACTTATGTCTAGAATCAAGAATCAGTTTAAATTCTTACCATTATTTGGCGTTTTGTCTTCAGTCTTGTTCTGATTCAGCTCTGAAGCAGTGAGGTCTCTTTCGCGGATCTGTTTGTGCTTCATGGTGATCTGTATTCGAATGCTTATCTGGGAACCTTTGGTGCTACATGGTATAGATTGGGACATGAAAAAGTGCCCTCTGTTTTTGGGACACTTTGAAAATTCTTGGAAATATAGCGTAGTAGCTTTGCATAATCTGAATTCAGGCTTTCTGAGAATTGTGAATCAGTGCTTATCCTTCCTTGGGATTTCAGTGGATAAAATTTGGTTGACACCTATTTTGATAGTAGTAAGGAAAAGACTTGTAGCTTTCTCTTCATTATGTCATGGAAAATGTGCGTATGTTTGTGCGTGTGCATGCTTTTTTGGGTAATCATATATCTTCTAATCACAATGGCAAAGCTCATTTACTTAGCTTCAATATCCACTTCTCTTCAGTGTTGAAGTGCTAAAGTTTAACGATAGATTGCATATTAACTGTTACAAATTTGAAGCTTGTGCAAATTTATGGACTTGGATTACATTGATGGATACTTTCCCTGTGTAGATTACAGTTGCATGAAGGAAAACATTATGGTTCTTGTTTTGAGATGCAAGAACTGCTTTGTGACCTTCTGCATTAATGTTTTTTGGTGTCATGTTCTCTGGAATATTTTAGTTTTACTGGATTGTCCTGTGGGTTTTATGGATTTTTGGCCATGAAATTGTAGCATCAACTGCCTGTTTGTGCCATAAGTTGATTTTTAAATTCTTTGTTTACCACATCCTTTGTTGTCGAAGACATTAACCCTTTTTATTAAAGTTGGTTTTATGTTATCAGCCTATAATTTTTGAATCATGTTCTATGGATTTTGTTGGTGAAGATAGGCAAGCACTAGAGCATTATCTGATGCATAACATTATGAAGCCTAAATGTTAAAATCAATGACCGTTCAATGAGAAAGGATTAGGAATTTCATTAGATGTTAGGTTCATGAAATTTGCTTGGTTATTTTGTATTTGTTCATTCATCTTGTGAGTTTCTTTTGAAATTCAATTGCCTGAGAGTAAATGTGTTTGTGCTTGATATATTTTG
Organism: Leptodermis oblonga; assembly: GCA_016801395.1. Lineage (NCBI taxonomy): Eukaryota > Viridiplantae > Streptophyta > Magnoliopsida > Gentianales > Rubiaceae > Leptodermis > Leptodermis oblonga. The sequence continues at coordinate 26,615,644 of CM028751.1, forward strand.
CTAGCTTCTAGAAGTATTATTTGCTGCGTGTGTTTGCTTCCAGTGTTTCTGAAAGAGTCAAATCAATCTTGTCATTTTCACCTGAAGATACATACCCCCTGGGGGTTTTGTAGGCAAATAAAATACATCAGAAATCTTTCCAGTTGTAGGGAGGCTTTCATCTCTTGTAAGGGGTGTCCAACTCTCTGTACAGCATCATATCTTCACAGTAAAGTTATCGTACCAATTAGGTCAATTGTATTGTCTACTGGATGAATTCTTATTGCATCATTTGCAGTTCTTGTTGTTTTCTTGGAAAGTTGGTCAATCCAGATTCAAAGATAGGTCAAATTAGTGTTTGATGTAAGATATGATTATTTCCTGTATTTATCATTTGGATTTAGAGAATAATACAGGCTTTTGGATGAACTCCTGCGGAAGCAAAATGCACATGGTTAATGATTATTTTAGCCTATCTAAGTGGAATTTAGTTGTGGAGGTATTAGGGCCAAATCCACATCATCTTTTCGAAGTATATGCACTCAAGCTGAGCAACTATTATGATAAATAAGTTTAGTGCATGCCTAGATTTGTGACTTTGCTATTAGCCAAATACTAGTTACTGAAAGGTCCAATTACAATAAGATTTTAATGTCTATTTGTGACTTTTGCTGGTCCTGTTGACAATACATTGATGTAGCTTTACTAGAAATTTGCATGACATCGGAGATGATTATCGTACAATCTGTGTCGATCTTAACATGCCTTTAAGAATTAGCCACTGCCTCTCTTAATGATACAATCTGTACACTTGGATATGATATTTATCTTGTATAAATAGACAATTTCCTCAATAATTATTGGTATGATAATTCTCATACATGGTGTCACTGTGATTTAAACCAATACACCAGTTTCATTAAATCCAAAGTACATTAAAATTTCAAATATATTCGTGTCATGCTTCACTTTGATCAGTATTGACATTAAGAATTGATCCTTTTGGTGTTCAATGATTCTCCTTCATTAATCAGCATGCTTTATGATAATAAAAAAAAGGAAACACGTATTATTCTAGATTACTCCCTCAGTGTTTGATGTTGAAGTAGCTTCTTCAAAGCATGTTTACAAAACCTTTTATGATCAATTAAAATCACGAGCTCTCTCAAATCCTTCTAAAAGAAATTGAAGATTGGAGTTTCAACTTTAAGCTTTTGGAAAAATAGACAAACGTACTGTTTTGATTTGAACTCTCCTTGTTTATTAGTAGGGGGGTAATCTTGAGTGTTAGAAATGTTTTTGGGACTGTTTTGATGAACTTATATCATGAGTCAATTTAAAATCTACTTTGTAATGGAATTTCATAACTTTCAGATTTGGAACTTAAAAAAGGGGAAACTCACATTCTTCGGTCATGAAATTTTGATTTTTTCTTTGGGAATTATACTCATTTCAATTTGAGTTGTTAAGGCTTGCCTATTGTTAAATTACTCGTATTTGGCTACAATTTGAATTCTTATGATAAGCTCGTGGGTTTGGAACTTGAGAGAGACAAATGTTATTTTGGAAGTAAATCTTGCATATATAATGTTAAATAATGCTCACCTTTGTACTGAATTGTCTTGGAATGATTATTCAACTTTACTCAGAAACTTTGGAAGGAAAAGAAAATTATGGATGCTAGAGATGTCTTGAAGATTCTTTTTCTGAAATTTGTTAGGGTGTATGTAAGTGTTTGCTCGGTTCAAACTTATACTAAGTTATACTGAAATTAGAAAATCTGAACTTGAGAATTGAGCAATTGGAGAAATGGATGGAAATGCAATTCTTTTCTTTTGAAAACTTCACTCATTTGGTCTACATGTGTTAGGGATTCATTTGGTGCTGGAAATGTATTTAATAAAATGGAATGTTGATTGTTTAAACATGATTTTGAGTGTGTTGTGATAGAAATCCTTGGTTTATAGTGAGAATGATTTGGAAAAGCTTAAACGCCCTTGTTATCCTACTTTTGATTGTTCTAAAATTATGAAGAAGCATGTAGTTTAGAGTTTTATCAAGAGAGAACGCTACGCTTGAGTGTAAAATTCTGGATTGTCCACTTGGGATACTTAAAACTTGGAGATTAGATAAAATGCCTACAAAGATACTCTCTAGGGGCTAAATATGTATGTGAGTCACTTGAGTGCTGGACATTAACTCAAATGTAAGTTATAAGTTTGGTGAAGATTAAAGATGACTTTATTTGAACATGAATTCAAGAGAGCTGGTTGAATTGAGTATTCTAAACTGAAATTTATACTTCTAGGAACATGTAGTTGCATTTGGAAACATGTAAATGGTGTTAAAATCTTTATTGCCTACTTTCTTTTGAAGATTAGGAAGATGAAGTATGAAATTGAAGTTACTACGATGAATGTTTGTATCTTGGATACTTACTAAAACTTGATACGGAAACTTTACAAAATGTTTTACATAAGAGGAGAAAGTTTAAGACGTTTTCAGTGATCTTCATGTTGCATTTGATGATATAAAATGTTATTTATTGGGGATTCTGAACCATTGATATAGAATGAATGAAGTGATACTATTTGTCCTGGTTCTTGAAATCGACCTTCCAAAATGTGGTTCAAATTATTGCTTTACATGGATTTCAGTACAGATACTTTCGTAATTGGTGATGTTTTTATATAGATTTTTGAACCTGCAATATGTGGTTAGCAATGTTCTTAGTTTCTGCTCATATAGAAATCTTAGCGTTTCACAGGTCGGGCCCTCTGACCATAAGCTGCAGCATCGCCTAAACTTGTTTTGTGACATACGGGCTATATTCTTTTCAATTTTCTGTGTTAGTTCATTGTTTGGTTTAGCGCCATGTTATCTCACATGTGTAGGATGTAATTGATGATGTTATGACCTATTTTTGATGAAAATAAAGTAGTTATCACTTGTGAGAATTTGATGGATTTTAATTTTTCTCCATTTTTATATAGAGTAGAAGCTCAATTTTTTCAAAGCAAATCCATTATAATTTGATCTACTGAGATTCATCTTTCATTGCTTATATTTTGGATTCTATCTATTTTGACAAGGATATTGACATTCTCTCATTAGACTCACTATATATCCTTGTTAATACTCTAAAATTTTCTAAATTCAAATGATCCTCAAATCAATTGGTAGGTAGATAGTAGAAGAGCAAGTCATAGATATTGTAATAATTTCCTTTCACTATTTGCTTCTATTATGACATTTATTTCTTAATTTTTCAATTTCAAGAATCTTTGTCTTCATCATCTGTGAACAATTGAGAAACATGCTTCCATATTTGCCTGGTGTACTTCTAGTTAAGTTTAGTTTTTTATGCTTCAAATTATGTTTCCCAGAGTGAGTACCATGCTTTAAATTATGTCAGACTAACCTAAACAACCTGTTAGTGTAATAATACTACGGTTTACAGTTCGTAGCCTAAACAACCTGCTAATTTTCACTGTGGTAAGACCCGCTTGATTTAGCTCAACAATTATGGGAAATTCAAAATATCTTTCAATGTACTAGTCTATTTTGACAATGAAGAAATCATTGATGTGTTTTAGTTGTGGGAATGTTAATTTTTACAAAATATGCCACAAACAAACTGTTCTCTTTTGATCTCATCATGTCAAATGGTCTATAAGGATTACTTGTGATATATTGCATGTAGTTGTCATACACAATTAGTGGAAGTGAGGGGCTTATTTGATAATTTCTTTCATTACAATTATAGATTATAGTTAGAAAGTAATTGGTGAGTATTTAAACATATTGGATCAATCTATTGAGCTTGCTCATTCCCTCGCTTAACTTTATGCTACTCATTGCAGAACAACCTCACCCCTTTTGTGCTTCCTCCTCCTATTTTTGATCTAGCCAATTTTACATATATGGACTGCTATTATTTTGTGTCTTTCAAGTTTTGGAGTTGATCTTAGTCATAATACAAATGATGGTTCTTATTTAGAGTTGGATTCTGCTTGCAGAAGTTAAAAGCGTTGATCCTCAGAGTCAGTTCCTTTCCGATGATAGAAACAAATGTTTTATTGACTAGCTAATGTAGTACTAGGATGGTTAAAGTAGCATAGCCTCCTTTTAATTCTTACTGATTTTGTAGTGGTAAAGAACTACTGGATTTTGCTTCTAAATGTTTTTCCCCAGCCTTATTATTTTCTTTTTCTTCTTTACTCCATTATGTTGTTGATTATATTTTTCTTCTTTGAGGGAACATACTTATGTTCCTGTAACTAAGAATGTATATTGGACTGTAAGTGATGATGTTCATAATCCTGTAATTAAAAGGGATGCTCATGACCTGTTCATTGTTACATATTTAGAGGAAAGGAGAAGAATTAGGATTTACAAAGATAGTTTTTACTTTTTTGTTTTGGGTCCATAATTGTAGGGGCATGTTAATTGCAGGACTTTTTTTATTAAACACAGGACACTTTTTAAAATTTTAAGTGGCGAAAAAACAAATATACCCTTGATAGTCTTTAACTTCATAAAAAAAAATTTACTCCACTTTTTTTTCACTAAGAATCGCGTAGGAAAATCACCACAGGACGACGTTTTTTCCCGGGATTTTCCAAGGAACAGGCAATTTTCCCTAAAAAAAATTGCCACAGGACGGTGATTTTTTTAGGGACGAAGCGATTTTCCCGGTCGTTTGTCGAAAAATTGTTTTTCCGGCGAACGATCACTGAATTTACCCTAAAATTATCACTACGCAGTCGGAAAACACATCATAAACACTAATACATTCCTAAATACAGTACCCATAAGAATTTGCAACATCCAATACATTCAAATTTTCATTTCCTCTACCCAAAAAAAAATTCCGACTCACCTATTTGTTGAGCTAGACCGACGAAGAAGAGCGATGGAAATCGGAATCGCGATATGGAGGAGAAATGGACAATCAATTTTACTACATAAGGTAGAAGAGAATGGAGGGGCAAAAATGTAAATTCACATCTAAAATTTTTAAAAAGTGTCTTACGTTTAGTAAACGGTGTCCTTCAAGTAACAATTTCGTAATTGTAATGGGGTTTTCCCCTGTCTTTTCTGATTTTGTTGTCTTATTTTTCACCATATCTTACATTTCTAAATCCTTTATGCACAAAAATGGGAATGTTTAATCGGTTGTGGGTATGCTTAATCAGTTCTGAAAAGGCAAGCAACCATGTTTATTTCTGAAATTTACAAATTGGAAATTAGGATGTGAGCTTTCTTAAGAAGAGCTAGAAACACACTCTTTTATCTTTGGAAATTAGAATTGTGGTTTTGGAAAAAGAGTGGTGCCTATTTTTCTTTTACGCAGGGTTGATGGCAATGGCATCTGAGTGTATCAAGGTTGGACAATCCGAGTTCCCAAAACAAACTCAGGAGAAAGTAAGTCTGAAGCTTTAGTTTAGTCAAGGTCAGGAAAATTTTGCGAAACAAAGAAAGGTGATATTTTATCAAGGCTGATTCCTTTTCTGAGCTGAAATTCATATCTTATTGACCGAGTAATTATATATGGATGGTGATAACTCGCCTGGTGAGTTCAGCGCTTGAGTTAATAAACTCAAGTTGAAGTTGTGACGTCAGATGTGATTTCTATACAACTTAAACCCTTGACTCTTCGAAAGTCAAGTCGTTGACTATGACATCGTCAAAAATCATAAATAAACCCTTGGCTCATAGAAAGTCAAGTCGTTGACTACGACATCGTCAAAAATCATAAATAAACCCTTGGTTCATAGAAAGTCAAGTCGTTGACTACGACATCGTCAAAAATCATAAATTTCTTGGTTCATAGAAAGTCAAGTCGTTGACTACGACCTCGTCAAAAATCATAAATAAAACCTTTACTCTTCTATTTTCGAAAAAGAAAGATAGCAATAAAAAAAAGAGTAAGTCGGTGACTTCGACATAATCAAGTAAACAAAGATAAAAAAAGATGCAAAGCTCATAAGAAATTCTATACTATTACAGGACTAAAAAATAGAGTTCATCAACGCATCTATATTGCAAAAAAGAAATTTTACAAATAGCAATGTAAATAGAACTTACCCCTTTTTTCAAGCATTTTCAGGAGTAGCAGCGGCTGCTTTATCAACTTCTGTTTCAGTGGCAACTACTTCTTGAACAGATGATTCTAAAGGGGGGACAACTTGAACACTCGATGGAACAAAAGATTATGGGTTGGTGGAGACTTCAGCAGATGGCCCAATTTCATGGGTTAATCATTAACTTGCTTCAATAGGAACAGAAGTTTTCCCACCAGTTTCAACTCGGCGAGATCCTGAGTCATCATTACCATCACTCTCGAAAAACATATTCAGTGCCAGTTTTTCTCACCAGGTACAATTATAACAATTTGTTATCTCGATAAAATCTTACTGAACTCGAATCAACAAATTCCTTCAACAAAAAGATGAAAAAACACGAATCTCTTAAGTGAATAAACTCGAACAAAATCAGAGTTCATCCACCTGAGGGACTAGTGTTGGGTAGGTAACTCAGCATTGGGTTGGAATCCTCTTCAACTCGGCCAACTCCTCCAACCTTGCCAATTCGGCCAACTTGGCCAACTCGGCCAACTCGGCCAAAGCCAACCCAGCAACTCGGCCAACCCCGCCAACTCGGCCGCCACCACAGCAACAAGAATGCCTATAAATACAAGCTACTCTCATACATATAAGGAGAGGATTTTTACTTAATCAACTACACTTAAACACTTATATTGATGAATAGAGTTAATTTGGGCGTCGGAATTGAATCTGGGAGTTAGTCCCAATCGCAGGTCCTCGAAGAAGAAGGTCCTTGGCTTCCTATGGTGAAAAGGAGACGTAACATATATGTAATAATAATGAAAAAAAAAACTAGGTATTTTACAACAACATAAATTTTCTATGAAGAGACATAAATGTTGGTTTAATAACTAAATCAATTGGAATATCTTATTTCTTTTGGCTAATCAAGTGTATTATATATTTATGTATCTATTTTTATCAACTATATACTTTGAGTAGTAATACATCAAACAGTTGTAAGCTTGTATTACATTATAAGTTTTTAAAATAATGAATAAAAAAATTAATAGAATTAATTTTAAGCCAATTCATGTATAGAAAGACAAGTTAAGTTGAGAATCTATCAAAGATACGTTCATAGGCTAAGGCTTTCATATACATGTTTATGTTTAATACCTTTCAAGCTGTAAATGGTATCACAAATTAAACAATATATTAACTTTTGTTTATTTTTTAAAAATTGAGGACATTACTGCAGTTTATTGAGCGTCATAATCTCCATCTTTACAACGAGATTATGTTGACAAATCTCCATATATTAACAAAGATCATCTCGCCTGGAGGCGAGTATATGCTATGGTTGGAATGTCAAAATGATCAAGGCTCACTAAACATCACTCGTGGAGATTGGAGAAGATTTGCACGGGAGAATGGCATCTATTCATGGAGGAAACTTGAGTTTATTCTAATGTCATTCCGACCTTATGTTGACAACCAGCCTGCAATTTTTGTTGTCCATCTGTATAACTAAAAATTTTTCAATGTAGCATGATTCTGTTGATTTTAACATTCAGTTTGGTTTTCTAGTGATCGAGGTAACAAACAATGGTTTGGTTTTAAATTAAGACAAATTCATATGTTTGGCGCAATAATCATTGCAAATATTTCATGTCATGCCACTTTTGCATTATCAACATCTGAATCAAATTAAGACTTTGTAGAAATGGTATTACCTATTTATTAGATGAAAGCTTTGGTTTCAGTTTATTCAAATTTTATACAACAAACATGCAGTTTAATATCTATATTTATTTTTGTAAAACAATTTCCATTTTTAAATAAAATAAGAAACACTAAGCTTGGATTTAATTCGACAATGATGAATAAAAAAATGTTGTTATATCCAATGATTCAATGGTTTTTAAAGAGACTATAGTTAGCCCACATATTAGTCTTTTAAAAAATTGATTATGTCAGTACAAAATAATTCTGAATTAATAAAATATGATTTTTTTTATTTTTTATTTATAGTCTGGTTCAGATTGCAGTATGAAAAAGAATAGTTGGTACAACATTTGCATGAAGCTGGCGATCGAAAAATATAACATTGGACTTTCAATTTTATTATTATTAATTTTTTTTGTGAAACAGTTGGATTTTCAAATTTTTTATATTGTTTAAACTACTACTCCATCCGTTCCATTAGAAGGTCCACTTTTACTAATGTACAACTTATTAAGGATCAAAATACAACATCTAAAATAGCTAATTTTGATCCCCTTTATTCCATTTATATCCTTGCTTTTTATGTATATACTAATTGTGCACCACACATAATTATATTAGTAAGGGTATGAGAAGTAAAAAAAATTAACAGTGGACTTTTGACAATGGAATAAAAAAAAAATTCAAAATGGACTTTCTAATGGAATGAAGTGAGTATAACATAACACCATACATTTGTAAATTAGTCCCTCCTCAGAATTTGAACCATAGATGATCGTAAAGACCATACCGCCACTAGGTCCAAACTATGGTTCTCTTCATTACATACGTCCACACCATAAATCATATTTATTCCAAATAAAAGAGACCCCCGTTTTTATTTTTTTATTTTTTTTCCTCGCTATTTAACAGTCTTCTATTTTCTTTGTAAAAAAGTTAAACTTCAATTTAATAGGACCAAACATTACACTAAATGTCTTACTTAATATATTTATCTTTTTAATGATAATAGAGGTACCCAACCATGTGCCTAATTTTTTATAATTATATTTGTAGGTACATAATAATAAGAGTTAATTGTAAATAACAACTTAGACTTTACATAGAATGCAATATACTTCCTATAGTTTTAATTCCTGTAATTAGTTAATCAAAGTTTATAACTTTAGTTTATAACTTTTTAAAATTTAAAATTTTCTCAATTAATTCTCTAAAATTTTACAATTAAAAAGTTTCACTTCTCTCAATTAACCTTACGAAGTTTTGATTCTAGCAGTTAACCTCCTAAAATTTTAAAACAATTCAATGAATTCTTTGTAGTTTAGAAGTTTTTCCATTAACCCCTTGGAAATTTGAAAACTACCTTTTTAACCCCCTGAAGTTTTATGGCTATCAATTAACCCCTCATTTTTTTTTAGACGAATTAACCCCTAAATTTTTAATGTGTTGTAGTGTGTGTTTTCAAAAATCATAGTAAAAAGCCAAAAAATACAATTATTATTTGTAACCTTGCTTGTTGGTGAACAACACGGGCCAAATGTCTCTTACAAAGTAGAATTAACCTCTTCAACTCTTCAACTTTTGATTATTTTTTTAACCTCCTAATTTTTACAACTTTCACAATCAATCCCCTATAGTTTAAAAAATTTTCCATTAACACCCGGTAAATTTTGCCATTCCAACCATGTTTGATGTTTTGTTGAAATCAAAGGCTACCGATGTTTGAAGAAGGGGAAAAAAAAGGAAAAAACAAAAAAAACTATTTCATGTTATGTTAAGCTTCCTATTGTGTTGTTGTTCTTTGTTTGTAGATCTATTTTTTACATGTTACTATACCTGTATTTTTGCTTTATATGATTCTGGGATTTTCAGGTGTATTTAACAAGGAAAATAAGCATCTTTTATATGAGTTTATACTAATATCATCTCACGAATGCAATTAAGAATTTTCCCAGCCTATATTTTTCAATTACAGAACAAATAAAAGTCACAGTTGATTTTGAAACCATTTGTTATAAATAAATAAACAACTCAATAAATAAGTCAGAACACGTTGCTTAAAAACCAGTTCCTCTACATTCTTAATAATAATAAATAAATAAAATAAACACAACATACATACATATCATCATCATCTCATATACGATAAATAAACACAACATGCATACAAATCATCATTTCATACAATCGATTAAGATTTTTGTCCAACCACATTTTTCTCAAATGCACAACAGATAAAAGCCACAATTCAGATACACACATTTCATCATCATCTCATAATAAATCAATTTTTTTCCCAACCATCATTTCTTAAAAACACAACAGATAATATCCACAATAAACATTTACAAAAGAATATTCTTGTAATAAAATATATTAACCAGTCAGAAAACATTTACTGTAAATTCATAAATACAGTAAGAAACTCATACCACACAGAGGTGTTAAACAGGTAGCAGGGACTTGGTAATAGTTCTCTCTGAATCCATGTCAGTCGAAACTAAGGTTTGGAAAATCAAAGGTCTCTTACAAATTCCTACATCTTGCTTCTAATTGGAACTAAACTATCAAAAAAATATGTAGAGAATATAGTAGAATAAGGCTTCCAAAGGTCCAAAACCTTCAAAGTAAAAATAGTAGAAACGTCTCCTCCTAAGTATAAACACATGAGCTGTTGTTAGATTAATTACTCAAACTAACATTAACTGCTACAAACCGATAAGTTCAGCTTCCAAAATTAATGATGGATGTGACATTAGTGCATGATGGATGCATGCTATCATATAAAAATCCTAATTTCTCACTATGGTGAATCATGCAGTGTTGTTTGGCCCGGCCCAGCCCAGCGGGTTGACCCGGTCGACCCGCGATCCTTAGGCCTTTCCGGGCCAAATTATAAGGGAAACTCGGATGTGTGGAGACCCGGTCAAGACCCGGGACCGGGTCGACCCGCCAGACCCAGTTTTCCTTCTTCTTTTTTTTTTTTTTCCAATTAAGAGAGTTTTTAAAAATTTTGGCTTTAGTGGGGATTGAACCTTGGTCTCCAATATAAACAACAAGAATACTTAACACTAAAGCACAATGACTTGTTTGATTACTTTTGTGAAAAATAGTATTTTAACTCATATTTTAATATGAATCATGGGCTTTCTAATAATAATATATTAATTGAACCATCTAAACTAATGTTAATCTCATTGTAATTCCTTACTATTTATAATTTTAAGACTATAATTTTTTGGGTTAATTATGCAAAACCCTCCTGTGGTTTGCGAAAGTACAGGATGACCCCTCTATGCTTTAAAAAGCTATGCAAAACCCCCCTGTGGTTTCAAAACTCCTGTAAAGTACACGAAAATCTTAATTTGTGACCAAGTTGCCTTTATTCAGTCAAAGGGTCATCAACTCCCAATAAGGGCAATTTGGTCACAAATTAAGATTTTCGTCTACTTTACAAGGGTTTTGAAACCACAGGGGTTTTGCGTAGCTTTTTAAAATATGGGGGGGTAATCCTGTACTTTCTCAAACTACAGGGGGGTTTTGCGTAATTAACCCTAACATTTTATTAGTTGTTTTCTTTTCATTTAAAGCTTGTTTAATTTTGTCATGTATTAATCTAAAATACATTTTCATTTCTTTTACATCAAATTTTATCTTTTTTTCCTAGAAAATGTAGTAATATAATTTTATATAATTTTTACAATATAACTAATATTTTATAATTTATTTACTTATTGAGTGTTATAGTAATGAATTTTAATATTTAAGACAGTTGTAAAATTTGAAAATATATATAATTGTTGGGAAGAAAATATATTTTAACTAATATTATTTATATTAAATTTATTTATTTATGATGTCATACGAGTTGACCCCCGGTTGACCCGGTCAACCCTCCGGGTCGTGTGACCCTTGGGCCTCGGTGGGTCGGTGGTCGGGCCGGGCCAAACAACATTACTATCATGACCACTAATTTCCAAATATCACAATGTTGAAGAATTATAATAAAAAATAGAAATATAAAAAATTCGAAATGAGGATAATAAATTAATAAAAGGTAAGAGTTCGTAATAAAAAATGAAAAAGAGATGGTACCTACCCTGTTTGGTAGGTCTTATAAATGGCGTCTTAAATTAGCTATCATTGTTAATGTGTAATCATAACAACCAATACTCCCAAATTTTAGAATGCATTACCATAATAACCCAAAAGAACATGTTCAACAAGTTATGTGAATGATTCACACTTGTATCAAATTTGAGCTCGATTTGTTTTATAACCTAGGATATTCCTTTGGCCAAGAAATTTTTAGTGGGGAAAGTATTTTTGGGAAAATATGTTTATAAAAAAAATATAATAATCATGTTATGTTGAAAACCATGTGAGTAGGAAATTTAAAATATATCATTTAAATTATAGAATTCAATCACATCAATAAAACAAAACGAAAGTATTTTTGGGAAAATATGTTTATAAAAAATATATATAAATCATGTTATTTTGAAAACCATGTGAGTAGGAAATTTAAAATATATCATTTAAATTAAAGAATTCAGTCACATCAATCAAACAAACTGAAATTATTTAACCATAAGTTAAAAATCGGCATCCCTTTATCTATCCACACATATAGTCAATATAAATATATATATATATATATTCTTTTTGATTTTTACATTCAGTACTTAAGAATAACTCTATTGTCCAGCAGTTAATTAATTATTTATTCACTACAAACAAGCACTCCCTAACTATCTATTTATCCAACTCTATAACTAGATATACAAATTCCAAAGATTCCTTGAATTCACTACCTCAAAGTAGGTCTAATCTCTTGTGTTTGTCCCTCACTTATTTTGTACACCAACATTCAATTCTCATACCTCTCTTCAACTTTGGATTCAATGACCCGCGTATTTTATATAAAAGATGAAGATTTACATGGAATAGTGATTGTAAATACTTTACTACTCTAAAAAACAACATATCTAGAAATCAAGTATTATTATTAGTGTATTAGATCATTAGTTAGATGCATGAATCATCACTTTTTCGACTTCAGCCTCCTATACTCCTTAAAAATCAATCATAAATTTTCCTTACAACATATTCTAAACAATCACCAAATTAATTGTTTCAATTTGCCTACTGTTTCTTCTTTTCGGAATGTTCTTACAAGTAATCTCAATTTTTATCTTGGAACAAAAAAAGAACCCTATAATTATTACTAATAATAACTTTTGGGTTATTAATGTTATTTCTAGCTTCCATCATCCAACTTTTTATTATTACTATCCTAACATAATCATACACTCCAGCCTTTGCCAGATGGTTATCCACCTATCATTGATAACAATGGAATGGAAAAAAAATATATTACATACACTTAAGGGAGCGTACTTATGCTTTGTTCGACCGTTTAATAACGGAGAATCTGAAATTTACAGCCTGGAATTATTTCAAGTTTGTGATGCTCTACATGTTTCAAAAAAAGAATATGTACAAATCGAAGTTACAGCCACACATGATTTGATTCTTAGATATTTTGACCAAACTGGTGATGAGAAATTTTCATTCCTCCCAAACAAGCTTAACTTCAAACTCCGTTTTATGGCTCATTTCCTATGTGGTGCACCGGATTTTTCAGTAACATGCAATTGCCTTCTCTTCTAATATTATTATTGTTGAACCAATTGCGTATACTACTACACTAAAATACATTTAGGTTCTACTATGGACTTATCCAAGAGTATCTGAGTTGGATAACAAATCAAAAGTTGTGCTTACCTCAAAAAATGGCAACAAGAGAGTTAAGGCTATTCGTCACCACAATAGGGGCTTCTCTTTAAGTGGGTAGGATTGGACCACCTTTGCACTCAAGCATAAATTGAGTGAGAACATGCACATGGTTTTTACTTGGCTACAAAATAATGAGTTTCAAGTTAACATCTACCATCCAGATGGACGAGAATCTACGGATTTCATTCCATATGGTGAATTTCTTTTTCAATTTTATCCATAAATTCATGAGAAATTCTTTACACGTTCAGGTGCGAATCAGATATACATGAAATTATTTATATGTTATTGCAGATTATGGAAGTTCTAGACAACTCCATGTCATCAGAAACCGGCCTCGTGTAGAAAATAATCTCTCAACAAATGCCACAGATGAGACCCTTGCTCTGATTCCTGAACAAAATATATTTCAGAATCATGCTGAACTTGCACTTTTCGAGCCGACTCCTTTTGTTCAATCCTATTCCCAAGGAGGCTCAGGATACCGAGAATCCTACCATATTGCAAGACCAAGAAGTAGAACAAGGTAAATCAAAATTTGGACATAATAAAAATATCCCATTAAGAAACCACATAAACAATTTTAATAATACTAGCTGTCATTTTGTACAATCTTAGGAGACTATCAATACACTCTAGCAAACCTCCTGACTCATTCACTCTCACCTTCAAGGAGCACATGGCATCCTACTACAGACTTGTAAATTTGTAATACTTCTATTTGTTTTCTTTTACATTATTTATATTAACAAATTGTACAAATATTTATACCCTCTTTTAATTACACAGCATTCCTGCTGATTTCACAACACACTATCTCCTCTACTTAAATGACATAGCTGATATTATATCTCTTGGTGGGAAATATATTATATGTCTAATAAGGAATGATATAGGCTAGCCAAACACAGAAATAAAACTCATGGAACTAATTGGAAATTGGGATCATTTTTCCAACTACAATGGAAGGCCATTTGGAAGGCTACTGCAATTCAAGTTCCTTCCTAAGTCTCCCTCCGCTTTTGATTTAGATGTTGCCTTCGAGGTTATTATTCACCCATGAATAATAATCATTCTGTATATTATATGTTGTAATTCAGTCGTACCATTGACTCATTTTATGATATTTTAGAATTTTATTAATGTTATTAATATTTTATTACCCTCATGTGCTTGTGTGATAAAAAGGATGTTATAAATCACGACTTACACTCCAATTTTGGCTGCCATATTTTCACGAAATCCTGTTGAACTTATCCAGCCGAACATTTGAAATCCAAATTCTCAACTACACTCACGGCACGTTAGCGCCGTGTTGCCCAGGTAGTTTTGTTTATACATTCTGCTATTTCAGAACAAGTTTTGGAAAAGTTGGCTTGGGATTAAATACTTCCTTTTATGGTATATCCATTTGTTAGAAAGTAACCTTTGAAACTATTGCTTGATTTGTTTTGAAATTAATTATGAGAATTTCAAAACACCCTCGGATTGTTTCTAACTTGTTTGGTATTTGCAAGAATGACATTGCTAAAATTTTATTCCAGTTGACCAAATGTTTGTTCCTTTTTAAGGGCCTATTCTTTATTGAAGATTTGAGTTTTGGTTTGAGTTCTGGTTTTGGGAAAATAATTTTATAATGTAAAAAATGTATTGAAAATGTAAAAAGGTATAGTTGAATAGTAAAAAGTTGTATTGAAAATGATAAAAACTGATTATAATATATTAAATTGACTGTTGAAACCAAAACAAAAACTTAAAGAACAGGCAAGAAAGACACTTATAAGAAAATTGATGAATTAATCCACTTTCTTATATATAGTTGAACTTTGTGAATGGACTATCAATAATGATGTAGCATAGGGTCATGATGATTACAATTGTCCAAATACTAGACCACCCTTATCCTTGATTGGTCACAGAAATTGACTTTAATTTGAGAAAATTTTGGGTATTGACTTTTATTTGTTATGCTCAATAGAGAACTATTTTTAAATTACAGTTTTATGTTGACTGCACTCTTTTTTGATCTACCATTTTATGTTGGTTACTTTCTCTTGTTTCAATTACTTTTTCATCCTTGATATAAACTGCTTTGTACAATCTTAACTAATAGTGGGCATTTTTGTAAAATTGAGAATCTCTCACTAGGTTTTCAGTTCACCATTTTCAAAACTATATTTATCTACAGGTATTTGATATAGGCGATTCGTGGTGAGGCCACTTAGAAGAGGAAAAGTCATGACTTGTTCTTTTTTTTTATTATTATTGTTTTGAAAATATGTTTTTGAAAAATAGTTTTATAATATAAAAAGTGTATTAAAAATGTAAAAGGGTATAGCTAAATAGTAAAAAGTTGTATTGAAAATGATGAAAAATGATTATAATATATTAAATTTACTTTTAAAACCAAAACCAAAACCAAAACCAAAAGAATAGGCCCTTAAGAATTGTGGTTTACACCGATGGAAAAAATAATAATTTGGTCTATGATCGTCCCTTGGATATTATTTAACTAGAATATTATGGTAATTTATGTTGGAGATTCATTACTTTGTTTATAATAACTAGAGTGAAATGCATAAATTAGCACAAACATTTGCCTGAGTGTGAAAAGTGACACAAACATTTAGAAATTGGTTTTTTCGACACAAACCTTTCGAAAAAGTGACAAAACATGACATTCCGTCTCTTCTCTCCGTCAAACCCCAAACATAAGCAAAATATTGAGGGCAAAATCGTCCATTTTCCTATTCCTTTGACTTAATTTCCCTTATTTTACTTTTATTACCAAACGAACCCCCAACCTTTTAATTTTTTTACACTTTCATCCAAAAATAAATTTTACTTTATAATAAATTAATAAAATAGTAATTATTTTTAATATTTCTAATGTTAATATTTTTTAAATTTTAAATTTTAAGATTTCACTTTTCATATTTAATTTTGAATTTGAAAGATTGAGAAAATTAAAATTTAAAATAAAAAAAATGAAACACTAAAAAAAATAGAAAAGAATTTGTTAAATTAAATTATTTATTTTTGGATGAAAATGTAAAAAATTGAAAGATTGGGGGTTCGTTTGGTAATAAAATAATAATAAGGGAAATATAAGACAAATGAATAAAAAAATAGACGATTTTGCCCTCAAAAAGTTGTTTTCGTTTGTGGGTTAACAGAGCTGCTTGACGGAATATTATGTTCGTAACATTTGTGTTGAAAAAAGCAATTTCTAAATGTCTGTCATTTATTGCACTTAGGCAAAGGTTCGTGCTAATTTATGCACTCTAATAACTA
This sequence comes from Leptodermis oblonga, assembly GCA_016801395.1. Lineage (NCBI taxonomy): Eukaryota > Viridiplantae > Streptophyta > Magnoliopsida > Gentianales > Rubiaceae > Leptodermis > Leptodermis oblonga. The sequence continues at coordinate 26,632,494 of CM028751.1, forward strand.
ATTAGACAATTATTAATCAATTATTCTTTGATCAACTATGGGCGTGAGCCTTGAATAACGCCACATGCTTGATCAACCTATTTGGTATAACAACAAAGGGGGTCAGGGTGAGGGCATCAAACAATGGTACAATAAATAAAATGGTTGAATATTTCTTTCATAATCTTTCTAAGGAAAAATCACACTTTTAGTCCATGTTCTTTGCCTCATTGCACTTTCAGTCCCTCTTTTAGTGTCATTGCAATTGTGGTCCATGTTATTTACTATTTTGGCACTTTTAGTCCATATGACCAGCTACAAAAGGTTTTTGTTGACTAATTTTGTAAGTCAACGGTCATTTTATAAGTCAACAATAATTTTAAACTTTATAGGGTAAATACACAATTACCCTTCTGTGGTTTCGAAAACTTATGCATCACTCCCTTATGGTTTAAAAAGCTACCTTGCACCCCCCCCCCCCCCCTCTTAACTTTCGTGAACTATGTAAAGGTCGACGAAATAACCAAAATACCCCACCAGATTGCACTGTAATTACTGAACTGTCAAAAATTGCAGAACGCAGTCACCTCCCACCGGATTGCACCAAGCCTAGAAACCACAATGCTTCTTTTGCATACATAATAAAGAAATCCCTTTGTTGCCCTGTCCAACGCTGTAATTCTGCAGTGCCTCACCGCCCAGTATTGCCCTTAAAGTCTCCGGTATTACAGCGTCGGACAGGGCAACGAAGGGATTTCTTTATTATGTATGCGAAAAGAAGCATTGTGGTTCTGGGCTTGGTGTAATCCGGTGGAGGCGACTGCAGTCTGCAATTTTTTAACAGTTCAATAATTACAGTGCAACCTGGTAGGGTATTTTGGTCATTTTCGTCACTTTACATAGTTCACGAAAGTTAGGGGGGGGGGGGGGGTGCATGGTATCTTTTTAAACCATAAGGAGGTGATGCATAAGTTTTCGAAACCACAAGGGGTAATTGTGTATTTACCCAACTTTATATAACCACCCCCAAATGACTTTCAAAGCCTTCGATAGCCGGTATAGATAGAAAATGTGTCAAAACGGTAAAGAACAAGAACCACAAGTGCAACGACACTAAAAAGAGGGACCACAAGTGCAAAGAGGGCAAAAAATAAGAACCAAAAGTGTGATTTTCTTATCTTTCCAAATTCAGATGATGCATTTTTATTTTTTTTTAATCCAAATGGCATAAGATTTCATTCATAATTCCCAAATGATACAATAAATATTGTTTTATATCTATCATTTTCAATAATTTGGATATGCCAATATCTCGATTTCCTATCAAATTGGAGAATTTTTTTTACTTCATAAAGTGTCTTTAGTAAGTCTCTATTATTAGGTATTGGATACCTAATCAATCTTAAGACTTTACTGATGGTCAATGACCAATTTAAGTACTCTTGATTTAATTTGACTGCATTTCTAACTTAAAATGCAAAGGAATTCCTATAACTTAAACTTTCTGTAACAAATCTATTTTGAAATTGGTGTTCACTTTCATTTTAAAAATTTTTATGATATTTTTTATTCACAGTTTATTGGTCATGTTTTTATTGGAATATTATTCTCATTAAAATTTAGTTCAATAGGTACTTCTACTATACACTTTCTCCTATACCAAAAAGCAGGGGGAATCAATCCAATGATTCAAGAATTAATTAAGGAGGCATAAGGAATTCATTACACTGATTACAAACTGTCAACCTGATAAATTGTCTAAAGGAGATAAAAATGGGTAAAAACGCCCTTTCAACGCCTATCCACGGCTAACAACGGGCTCGACCCTCATCATCCTTTAAACAATAAACAGATGTCTGTTTGCATTCAACAACCCATGCATTCTTTAACTAATTCCAAAACAATAGAATGACTCAAACATATAGAATCATCATCATTACAGGAAAATCAGATAGCTAAGTTTCAAGGTTTAACACTAATTATTTAGCCTGTCATTAGGCTAAATTTAAGTTAAAATAAAAATATAAAAGACAGAAAATTAAATAAGACTTACTCTTTATATTGTCTTCAAGTCTTCAAGTCTTGAAGATGAAAGATTTTATATATTGAAATAAATTTACAAAAGGAGGGAGGAATGGATGATTTACAAGAGAGAGAAGAGGGAAGAGGGAAGAGGAATTCTCGGGATTCCAAGTTCTGTCTTTTCTACACTAAGCTAACACATATTTATAGGCAGACCCTGCCTTCAACTATTACGGATTTGAAATTTTTAATTTTAAATCAGCTACAGTGATTTCGGATTTCAAACTATTAGTTATGAAGTCCGCTACAGTATTGTTTGTCGGTGGTGTCCGCAACCGCCTATGTTAATTATTTCTGGGACTTTTATCGGTAGAACCGGTTACTGAGCTCTTTATTGCCAGCAGCATCTCATCAATGTCGATGTCGACTTCTTCATCTTCTTCTTGAGATTCTCCTGCAAGGCAATGTCCTTGGCTTGACATGGAAACCTCCGATTTTGAATCTTCTAGGTTCTGGGCTAAATCTTTTTTCAAAAGATCCATGTAAGAAGCTATGATTTCTTCACGGGAAACAATACCCTTCTGTCTTTGAAGCATCCTATGAATCTGCTGGAATGGACTAGTTTCATCCCTTGGAGATATCTCCTTCTTTTGCTGATATTCCTGCAGCTTTGTCTTGATTTGATCAATTAATTCCTGGCCTTGTATTGCTCCAGTAGCATCTGCTTTGATTAATTTATCCCAAAACTTGGTATAACTAACTCTTTTTAAACATGGGATTTTTTCTGGAGTATAACCCACTTCTGGAACCCATTTCCATATCCAAGGAATTGAGAATTCAATGAAGAAATACATTGGAGCGATATTATCGTTCCAGGGATGATTATTATCCAAATTCATAATTTTAGGTGAAATTTTCACCCAATCAGCATATAAAGCTTTAAAGGGCTCAGGTAGTACCTGGACTGATGGTCCAACATTAAGCCATCATTTAACAAACCAATTTGGTATTTGCCTGTTATAAACATCAGCACAGATCTTTATAAACCAAGAGTGCTTCCTCCTTGGATTTTCGTAAAGAAATACTTTAGTAAGGGATTCAATATAATCCCAATATATGAATTTGATCAGAACTTTCTGTTCAGGATGGAGATATTCTCTGTCCTTCATGGTTGATAAACCCCATTTTTCAGCGGATATGATCTGCTTAATAATGATCTTGCTGAAGTTATAAACATTCTGGGAGCTACCAGCACCTGTAAAATGTGTTATTTCACAATTTCCTAAAGACTTCAAAATATTTTTGAAGTAAGATATGGGCTTATAAGCCGGTTCAGCATATATGAGCTGTCCAGATATCTCTGCATTAGCATCCATGGATCATTGACCCATTGAAGATCTTTACCTTCTAAAAGGATTATTACCTCTTTGTGATTGTTCTGGTGATATGAAGTCATATGATCTTCATTTTCTTCTTCTCCTACAATTTTTGAAAAAGAGGATGATGATGAAGCATTATTACCCTGCTTCTGTGATATAAACTCCATGAATTCTTCATATAAAGGATCCTCAGGAGACATAATCCTTCTAGCAGAAACATTTTCTGCTACAAGCCTTCTTCCTCCATGCTGAACGAGGATATTTCCTCGTCCTCCATGACCACGGTAAGGGCCAGAGGCCCTACCTCTGGGGAGCATCAACCTGCAATTATAAAAATTATGATCAGCCATTATTCAAAAATTCTCTAGTCAAGAAATCTGGAAGACTATTGTCTTTTCCCTTTTTATATTGAATATCAAAATCAAATAGGGCTAAATGAGCCTGCCATCTAGCAAACATTTGCTTAGAAACATCATGCTTAAAGTCCTTATTAAACATGAATTTTGCAGATTTGCAATCAGTTCTTATAATGAACTTTTGATTATATAAGTCATCTTGAAATTTTAACACACATTTGACAATAGCTAAGATTTCTTTAGCTACCGTAGCATAATTTTTCTGGCTATCATTCCATTTTCCAGAATAATATCTAACAAGAAATTCTTGTTTACCATCTTTAGATTTTTGTTTTAAAATTCCACCATAACCTATCTCTGAAGCATCTGTCTCTATTATTTTCTCCAGATTAGGGTTTGCAATCATTAAACAAGTAGTGATTTTACTTTAGACTTAATTCGTCTAACTGCCTCAGTATGACTTTCAGACCATGGCTTAGGATTTTTCTTTAATCTATCATAAAGAATTACAGTATCTTCATTAAGATTTTTATAATAGGAAGAAATATAATTTAGGCTTCCTAAAAATCTTTGTAATTGGGTTTTATCTAAAATTTCATCTGGAAATTTTGAAGCAAAATCTATACTTCTGTTAATAGGAATAATATTTCATTTTTCAATATTATGACCCAGAAATCTAATTTTTGTTTGAAACAAACTCATTTTTGACTTAGATATTACTAAACCATTTTGAATAATCAAATTCTTAAAGATATTCAAATGTTTAAAATGAGTTTCAATATCTTTAGAAAATACTAAGATATCATCAATATAAACAATAATAAATTCACTATAAGGAATAAAAATAGCATTCATTATTTGTTGAAATTCTGAAGGAGCATTCTTCAGACCAAAAGGCATGACCTTCCATTCATAATGTCCTATTGGAACAGTAAAAGTTGTTTTATATTGATCTTTACTATCGATTTGTATTTGCCAATATCCTGATTTTAAATCAAATTTTGAGAATATTATTGAATCATATAATTTATCTAGTAAATCCTTTTTATTAGGAATAGGATGCCTAATCCATTTTAATACTTTATTAAGAGATTTATAATTTATTACCATCCTAGGTATACCTCTTTCAATTTCACTATGTTATTAACATAAAATGCAGTACATGACCATGGAGATTTTGAAGGTTGTATTAAATTTTTTGTAAAAGAGATTGTATTTCTTTTTTACATAATTTCAAATATTCAGAATTCATTTGACAAGGCCTAGCCTTTGTCGGAATTTTCTTTTCATCAAAATCATCTTCATATGGAAGACTAACAATATGTTTTTTTCTATCCCAAAAAGCATTTGGATGATCATTACAAATTTCTAATGAAAAATTATTAATTATTATTTTAATCTTATCCTGTAATTTAGGATTTTGAAGCTTTTCTTCAATTATTAAAATATTTATTTCATGTTTCAAAAACATCAATTGATTCTTTTTTCTAAGAATATTTTCTTTTATAGTATTTAATGCTTTTGAAAATGGTTCCATTATAAATTGGAAATTTATTTGATTATTCTCATAAGTTCCTTTTAATCCTTTTGAATCAATATGATAAATAAGATATAATTTTCTCAAAAAAGGTGTTCCAGTATAACTTGATTTGTAATGTTTTTAACTAATAAAAAACTTTCTAGAATGCAGACTTTATTTTTACAAATATATGCTTTGGGGAGTTTAAACTGAAAATCTAATTTTTCTCCTCCAGCATGCCTTAGACTATGAGTAGTTTTTTGAAAATATTTAGTAGGTATTATGCCTTCTTGTATTACACTAATATCTGCACCACTATCAATTAATGCAGTTAATTCAATTTGAAAATTATTATCTATTAAAAGCATAATTTTTGTATACCACTTTTGAGTAGTAATAATATTTAAAGAACTCAAAAATTGTTCTTCACCATCTGGTGGTTTTTCTTGAAAAGTAATTATTTCTTTTCCTTTTTCTAAATTAGAAATTCTTTCTTCAAAACCAATATTTCTTGTTTTAAGAAATTTCCTACTAGTAGAAGGAAGATTTTGAATATCATCAATTATTTTTGATCTTAATTTAGAATTTTTTATTTGTTTCAAAAACTCTAACAGACTATTATCTGTCAAAACATTTATGTCTTTAAATTGAGACATTATTTTATAAAATTCCTCATTTTCTGAATTATCATTTAATTGTTTTAAACAAGCTCCTTTAGTGCTACAAGCACAATCAGAATTTGACTCATTTGATAAATCATTTTCTGAAAAATTTATTTCATTCTCTTCATCTGAAGATTCAGAATATTCTGAACTAGAACTTGTTTCTAATAATATTTTAGAAATATTATCTTTTAATTCTTCATCTATTTCTAAAGTACTTATTTTCTTTTTTAATTTGCATTTATTTGCAAAATGGCCTATTTTTCCACATTTATAGCATTTAATATTCTGCTTATCTTTTTTTCTAGCTATTCTAGCATTTTTTCTTTCTAATTTCTTTTCTAATTTCTTTTCTTTATAAGTTTTTCTATCCTATGAGGCTTTTTATTTGGAAATGGAATTTCCATTCCAAATGACTACAGAAATGTCCTAATTGACTTCTTTCTGTTAAATCTTTGACTCTTTATTTGTTGACTCAATTTTATTTCATTACATAATGATAAACCTTCTTGAACGCAAGTTGCGATTAGTCTACCATAAGTATATTCATTATAAGGGATAGTAATTCTATCCTTCCTAAGAGCTTTTCTAACTCTTTCAGCAAGTAAGCTGGGAAGACCATCTATTAATTTAGACTTCCAATGACTACTATTACTTTCAGGCAATTCCATGACTCTATTAAGGAATGCATCTTTATACCACCTAAATTCAGAAAGTGTTTTACACCTAAGATTCTGAAATAAAGTACGGATATTTTCACTATTCTACCCGTAAAATGTTCAAGAATTGTAACTATTAGTGTATAAACAGAATTTTTAACCAATTGGTCACCTTCTTGTTTAACAGTTCTATAAACTTCTTCTTTATTTGTTGGAGATAAATAATTATCCCACCAGCCTTTTAATTGACCAGTAAACCCTGCAACTATCATTTTTGCAATATTACTGTCAGAGTTACCATTACTCTTACAAATAGTACTATACATCAACATTCTATGAACAAGATTATAAATCTGTTTTTCAGTATAACCATCTATGTTCTATTCATAAATATTTTTACTACTATAACTATTATTATTAATATATTCTTGTTCCTCATGAAGAACATCCATCGGAGATGGCCTATTATAATAATTTATTCTTTGAGTTGGCCTATCAGCATATTTATACATTTCTCCTATTTTATTCATTTCATCTTTTATTACTTTTTTATATTCTGGATTATTTTCAATTTCATTTGAAAATTCTTCTTCAATTGTGGTTATATTTAACCCTTAAAATTTTTCATTTATTAATTTTTCTAATTCTGGAGAAATAGTTTTAAACTTAAAATTTTTTATTTCAGGTGGAGGCTGAAGACTAGGAGCAGCGAGGACACCTATATTTTCCTTAGTATTACTAGTGCTAGGAATATTACTAGTACTAGCTACTGTATTTTTTTCTATTAATTTATCTAATCTATCATGTAAAGAGAGAATTTGTTCTCCTAAGACAATTAGATATACATTTGTATAATTTTGTTGTTCAATAATTTTATTTATATTTTTGACTGTTATTGTCAAAGTATCTTCTTCAAATAATTTTGAAAAAGCAGTAAAATTCATAGAAATTTTATCTTTTATTATTGAAAAAGATCCTTGAGGAGGAAATTGACTCTTTAAGATATTATTCTATTACCGAGATGCATGGTTCAACATAATTATGAATAAACCATGGAACAAAAGGAAATAAAATATTTTTTTCTCCTAAGAATTTATAAAATTCATCTTGTAAATTATTTCTCTCATCCAGAGAAAAAAGATTGAAAAAACTATTTTCTAAATACTTCCCATCTGGGCAATAAGAATTCATTTCTTATTTTTTCTCTAGCTTTAGATCCTTTACTAAAATCTATCTTTGGTTTATTATTCATATTGAAAAATTCATTTCTGATTCGGTTATTTCTAGTTCTTTTCTATCAGAAATATCATGAACTATATTATTCTTTTTCTTATATAATAAATCAACATGAGGATTTTTCTCCTCACTAACAGGAATATGATCATCAGCAAAATTTCTAGGATGAATATAATCAGCAATATAATTTCTAGCAGCATGATATGAAGTAGAAGGATTATGACGGTTTATTCCATCACATAATAATTCTTCAGAAATTAAAGCATTATGATGAGTTATTCCATCACTTGAATTTAAATGATTATTATTTAAAGCAGTATGAAAAGAATTTAAAGAACTATGGCGATTATTCTCACCACTTGAATGTAAAGACAAGTTAGGATGATGTTTATTCACATCACCAATGTTAGAAGTAGAATGTCTATGAGACATTTGAGTATTATCATCAAAAGGGGAAATAAATGATCTTACAGAAGAAGATCTGGATATTCCATGAGTATTACTCATCTGTACATAAACATCTCCATTTGGAGTCTGAATTATATTAGAAATCTGGTGTTCATTTCTAGGTGCAATATGAGCAACCTTGGTCATTTTCCAATGTTGAGGAATAGGAATTTCATCCCATTTAATTGTTCTTCTTGTCGTTATATTCGACTTATCAAAATTTGATTCAATTATAATTGTTTCATTCAAATTTTTTTTCTTTTCTTCCACTTTATAACATGGATTCAAAGTGTATAACGGCTTATAATAAATTCTATAACAAATACACATAATTTCTGTGCCAGGTTCATAATTATAACCTTCAGTTTTGATATTCAAAGTTAAAGCCTTACAAATATTTTTGTCAGTTAAAGATAACTGAAAATTTGGATGAACATTAAAATATATTGAACCATGTGCCAAACTGGATTGTATAACTCCAATTATAGATTTTCTCCATTCTTTATTTCTACCATCTCTTAAAGTTGCTATAAAACTTTTTGGTAAATTATCCAGGGTTAAAGGTTTAAAAGCAATTTGCACTAAACCAATATGTAAAAATTTATAAGTAAAACGATATGAATCTAAATCTTCTTCATTAAGAAGAGTAATTGCTGTATCAACATCTTGAATAACTAAGGATTGTTCAGTTGTTTTACAAATCTGTTTCAATCCAATTTTATTCAAAAATCCTTGATGATAAATCAATTTTGGTTCCACATAAGGAATCGTCCGTTTGGAAAGTAAATCTAAATCTGAGGGTATATCAACCTCAGTTTTCATTTTATTTTTTATATTATCTTTTTTCTGAAATATCTTCAATTTTTCCATATTAAAGAACAGTGTTAAACCAAGAAACCAGTTATCTTCATTAACCATAATGGCTCTGATACCATAGGGGGAATCAATCCAATGATTCAAGAATTAATTAAGGAGGCATAAGGAATTCATTACACTGATTACAAACTGTCAACCTGATAAATTGTCTAAAGGAGATAAAAATGGGTAAAAATGCCCTTTCAACGCCTATCCACGGCTAACAACGGGCTCGACCCTCATCATCCTTTAAACAATAAACAGATGCCTGTTTGCATTCAACAGCCCATGCATTCTTTAACTAATTCCAAAACAATAGAATGACTCAAACATATAGAATCATCTTCGAATATATTCTCATTAAAATTTAGTTCAATAGGTACTTCTACTATACACTTTCTCCTATACCAAAAAGCATTAGGTATTTCTCCACAAACCAATATTTTAAATTCTCTTACTATTTCATCAATCTTATCTTAGATATTACTTGCTGTATTTTCTTTTCTGTTTATTTGTATTCTCTCTTTAGATAGGGATAGTAAGAAATTTTCTTTTCTTTTGACTTGTGCCTGAATAATATCTATCTCATGATATCTTAGTGGATATAAACTCAACTTTTAATTAAATATATGATCACGTATTTCTATAGTTAGGGCTCTCTCATCAACTTTCTTGATTGTATAAATCATATGCAAAAGATCATTTCTAAGGGTAATATCAGGTGATAACTCTTTTAATGATACAACCAGTATAGTTAGGCATATCCCATTATTACAAATTGAGGCATTAGATTATTTAAAATTTACTATAAGTTGTTAGACATAAACATAAAAGGGTTATTTTTTCAAAATACTTAGAAGGAATTATTCCTTTATTTAGACACGATTAGTTGTCCCCTAAACATAGAAGGGCTATCCCTTCATGTATAAATTGTTCAGCGACTATTAACTATATTGGAGAAGAGCCGTTAGGGATATAGCTCATTTCTAGCCCTAAAAATATGATAGTGGTTCCATAGAATTATACCTGGCAATGAATTACATCCAATTGTTAAATTTCGATTTTCATTACTCACTCCAAATCTCTTAACTATGCACACCTTCAATATGGCGTTAGACGTCTCCACCTGCCATATCTTGTTATGTTAATTATGTAGTAGAATGATTGCTATTTGCTAGTGTACTACTATTATTAAATGAAAGTAAAATTATATATAAAAACGTGCATGCACTCAATTCATGAACTGAGTAGAGGAACATGCGGGCGGCTCTCCTTGTGCGCTTCCTTTTTAATTTTAATTTTTTTTTACTTTTTAATAATTAAACATATAATAAAGAATTTATTTTTGAAGGTAACACTTATACTTTTGAAGTTAAAAGTGCTACTTTTGAAAATTAAACTTGTGAACCTAAAACTCTACTTTCAAAATGAAAAATTTCTGTTTAAAAGAAAAAGAAAAAAAAAGGTAATATACATACACATATATATATATATATATATTTGAATCTAAAATAATACTTTTGAAATTAAAATCTATGTCAAAAAAGTAATAAAAATAAGAAACTCACGCGTCCCTTCCATGTTTACTTTGTGACCCATTTCAAGAAACATATCTTTTTTTTTCACAAAAAAAAAAAAAAATCTCAATCCAAAAACCCTCAATTTTCATAAATACAAATTTTAAAATTTGAAATTCCTTCTAAAATCTCACTTAAATTATTCAAAAATATATATAAACATTATATTTTCTCCCTACACAAATTCACAAAAAAACTCATTCCAAAACTTATGTATTTCTAAAATAAAAATTATCCTTTTAACCGTTAAGTGCCGCATAGAAGAACCGGGTGCATTACAATAATTAGAATGATTCCGTTGGTCCCTTAACTTGCACCTCCAGTTCAATTTGGTCCCTCATCTTAAAATTAGTTCATTTTCGTCCCTCAAGTTGCATTTTTGTTTTTAAATGGTCCCTTGGTGAAATTCCGGCAAAATTTTGAGATCTTCCGACATTCACGTGTGCTGCACATGATATATGCTAAAGGGCATTCTTGGAAAGAAAAAATTAAGTGGGCCCCATTCTGCAACCCTTCTTTTCACCATTTTGCTAATGAAAATTCAGAAAAACAAAATGGGACTCTGCAGATGAGAATTCTATTCTCCACCTAAGCTCTCCATCCATGGCAGATCTTCATTTTTCCCATATATTATTGTTCTTCTCTTTATTTTTCTTCCAATTCTTTGGTGTTCAACCGAGAACATTGGCTTACACTCTGCCTAATCAATTCTTCAATAACTGTGGCTCAACCGACATCACGCTAGTCAACGGCCGAAATTTCGTCGGCGACAAGAAACCCAATTCTTTCAGCTTGTTCGATGCCCATTCTATCGTAGTCCCAAACTCATCATCTCCAACTCTCTATGGAACTGCAAGAGTTTTCGAACAAGAATCCCAGTACGAATTAGATATATCCTAGAATACTACCTATGTTGTCCGCTTAAATTTCTATCCTTTCACTCCTCAAGCTCAAGGAATTGATCTTTATAGTGCTACATTCAAGTTCAAGAAAATTATCAATTCTCTTAGATGGTGACGTCACTTCTGTACGCCCGAACTAAAGAAACAAAGATTGTCATTAGTTCTTCTGGAACTAAGCGAGGAAATCATGAGGATAAAGTGTTTTATGCAAGATGCAAACAGGGAGCAAGACGAAGATGAGATGATTTGCATTTGGGTTTATGAAATGAGAAAGGTGGGAAGGATGCGATGGAGATTTTTGTCAACAAAATGGAATACATGAAAAGAGGGGTTGCAGTGAGTGGAGCGCACTTAATTTTTTCTTTCCAAATATGCCCTTATTAGCACACGTGAATGTCAGAAAATTTCAAAATTTCACCGGAATTTCACCAAGGGACCATTTAAAAACAAAAATGCAACTTAAGGGACGAAAATGAATTAATTTTAAGATGAGGGACCAAATTGAACTGAAGGTGCAACTTAAGGGACTAACGGAATCATTTACCCATTACAATATTACAATTGTAATAGGGTATTTTAAATTAGGACAATTGTAATAGGGTATTTTAAATTAGGGAACAAATTAGAATCTGTTTTTTCAAAACAAAATTTAAAAGTGACAATGTTAAAAGGACCAGTGCTCTGCAGCTGTGTGCTCAGGAATGAAAATAAATAAAATAATAATATATTTTACTCCTTGAGAATTGAATTTACAATTTTACCCTCATCTCCAGCGCGTCACTATTGCTCCGCCTCCCCCCCCCCCCCACCTCTTCTTCTTTGCCTTCCCATTCCACCGCTTCATTCTCCCCTCCCTCCCGGAAAAAGACTCCTACTCCGACACCGCTCTCTCAACAGCATTTTCAATGGACCCTACCTCCCATCCCAATTTTTCCCTCCCCGCTCCGCTACCGTTGCCGATTCCCCTCCGTCGCCTCCCCTAATTTGCCTTCGTTAGGGTTTTTTTTTCATATCTTACAAAAAAAAAAACCGCAATTTCCCAAATTTACGTTTTTAATTTTCTTTGGTTTTGACTGTTTGGTTGATTTGGTGGATTCTTACTGGTCGCTGACTTGTGCAATCTCTTACAAATGGACAAAAAAGGTGGACTGCATTACTAAGGCCTTAATTGCAGTTTGGTAGACCTTTTGGACTTTTCAGAGCAAAAAGACAGAAGAATTCAAGAAGGGGTTGAAAGTTTTGGGTAGTGACATAAGTAGTGCAGTATTTATATCAAGGCACAGATGGCACCAGGCCGTAGACGGGGAGCAAAGGGTGTTCGAGGTCCTGGAGGTGGAGGAGGCTTGCACACAGGCGATCTTGTACTCGCGAAAGTCAAGGGCTTTCCCGCTTGGCCTGCTAAGGTCGCGGAAATATTCTTTTTGTTGACTTTATTTTATCTGGCATTTGTTTTACTTTTTAAGTTATGATCATTGGTATCGGTTATTTCAGTTCTGAGGAAATAAAGAGGTCTCATGAATTCGTATATGGTTGGCTGACTTTTATTCGGTGCGCTTAGTTTTTATGGTGCCACATTGGTGTTAGTCATCTATATTCTTGTTAAGGCTTTGCTCCCCCTTTTGGGTACCTCTATTTTGTTCCTGATTTTTGTTTGCTGGTTGTCTTTGTCTACTTCGAATTTGGCCATTTTAGGTTACAGTTGTGACTGGTAAGGCTAGGGTTTAATTTTTTGTTTCACTTCTTATTAAGAGGTTTCATGACTCGGTATTTTATTTGGGATGCTGAGTTTTTATGGTGCCGCTTTGATGTTACTGATCTAGATTTCTGTTAGGGCTTTGCTCCCCCTTTTGGGTTCCTCGTTTTGCCCAGGATTTTTGATTGCTGGTTGTATTTCTTTACTTGGAATTTGCCCATTTAAGGTTACAGTTGCGACTGGTAAGGGGTAGAGCTTAAGTTATGGAATTGCAAAAAGTTAGGGTTTTTAGATTCTTTACAGATGGTTGTGGACTAAGTATCTTATGCACAGGTGGTATTGATTAGGTATACTTTGTAAGAATTGCCGCCAAAGGTATTGATCAGGTTCATTAATTGTTGTTTTATATCACTTTATCAATATAGACGTTAATATAGCTTGTTCAGGTTGACTGTTTAGTCTGGATAATTAATTAATTAATTAACATTATGACTGTTACCCCATACTGGATTTGGTCTGGTCGATTTCCACCACTTACAGATATGTAGAAGACCTTAACAGTGTGAGAGAAAGATCCTTTTTAGTCATGTAAGAATTTTACAAATATGATGGAGGAGTTGCAATAAATAAAGATTAACTACAGCAACAACTAAGCCTTTAATGGTTGTCATTTTTGAATAATACTAATTATACAGTCAAACATTTCATCGGAGGTCATTATGTAGGGCGCATAAAAGCTTTTATAATGTTTTTTCTTTGCTCATTAGTTTTCGTTAAGGTGTATTATACTCTTTTTCTACATTCTATTTTGATAACTAATTCAGATTGGGTATGATGTGTAATGCATCATTTTTGGTTCAAGATTGATTTTTTTCTTTATGTATGGAACTTTTGCTTGAGATTTTACCTTGGTTCTTTTAGTTGTTATAAGGTTAAATGTTTCGGTATCACTAATGAACTACACTCTTGCTTTGAATTTGTTGCAGATAAGCAGACCTGAAGACTGGGAAAGAGCGCCTGACCCAAAGAAATATTTTGTACAATTCTTTGGTACAGAAGAAATGTAAGGTTTTTTTTTTTTATTTTTTATTTTTGGTTTATTATTTCCTATGGCAGCTGTTCTTGTACCTCCTGAGGAATTGGAATGGTTTCTTGTGTGCTGAGTGAATTAGTGTTTCTTTGAGAATTCACCCGTGAGTTCATCATTTGGCACTTTACTCATAAAGTTGTGCTCGCATTCTATTTGAAATGGTGAAAAGAACGTGTTAGGGATTTGGAGAAGTGGAGTCTATGGTATCGATGGAACTTGTTAGTGTTGGTGTGATGGAAAGCTTGGCAGGAACCGGCCTACTCTGTCTTGTTGAATGAGATTATTGAAAATTTGTCTTCTCGACATATTATGACAAGTGTTTTTCTCCTGATAAGTCACCTCTGTATGCAGGGAACCTGATAGGTTTCTTTTTCCATCTGTGTCATGTGTTTTTGGGTAAATAAATATTTCTTTATTTTTCCTCTTTTCTCTGCCTTCGGTGTGTTGTAATAATTTTAAGTGATATAACTGGAACAATGTGGAAACATATACTTTTGTAGTCTTGAGAAGAAATTGGACTTTTAGTTTCGTTGCTTTTGTTTTTGTTCCTGCCCTTGGACATTGTTCTCTTGGTCTACTGTTTTTTTAACCACTTCTTCTCTATTCAGAGTAATGGGGAAATGCAAATGTAATACGGCATAAATATTTAGTGTTGCATGATAAATCAGTCAAAATTTTCTATTTTGGAGGAGAAAAAGACTGAATAGTAAGTTCCCTTTCCTGTTTGTGTTGGGGAACCCCTCAACCCCTACAAACAGAAAAAAAGATTGCTGACACTTTTTGGAGTGCCAAAGAAAAGTATCTATCTGTCCATGCATGATAGACCTACAATAATTATTCTCTTACTAAAGTTCTGTCAAGCGTTGTGAAAGTTGCATTTCTATTATGTCCTCTTTCTTCTCATCAGATGAGCTGAGATTTTTGATCTTGCATTTGTGGTGAGGGAATTAAGATGAAAAATCTGATGCCTATCTTGTAGTACGGATGTGATAGTTATTACATTTTAGATAAAGAGCCACAAGAAACAATAAAGCTACTGAGATTATGAAAATTTTGTTACTTCATACCCTAGGATCTGGTGTTTCAGTTGCTGTCCCAAATATGGAGAACTAATTAAAGCACCGTTTTTAGAAACACTTTAAAGGAAACTTAGATTGGTGTTTTCTTATGGCTTTTAGATAATATCTCATTATATGCTTGAATCTTTCTGTTTAATATGGTCATAATAGATTGGATTTTATATTCTGTTATTACTTAGTTGCCTTTGTGATCTGTTTGGTTTATGTATTTTGGCTGAATACAATGTTGAAATATGATTTTTGTAGCTCATGGCCAATTGTGAGATGAAGGCTTAGTTGTTGATTGGTTTTGTGAATTTTGTACTCTTGATGACATAACGATTTGACCCTGTGTCTAAATGGTACAGTTGCTTAATAGGCATGATACAAACTGGCAGACTTTCACATTTCTATTTCTGGTTTCTTATTTCCTTAGGATGGCCTTCCATATAATTTTCATGTGGAATGTACGAAGAAATGTTTTAAATTAGTGCCTTATGGATAGTAACATGTCACTCTTGTGCGTATTCCCTCATTTGTACATTCAAGGACAAGGCTATTGATTCTTTAGCGAATGGAGAACATAAAATGAGGGATTAAAACTAGGGGAAATTATTGAGTTCTTGCATGGGACGTAGCTGCGGCAGGTTGTGGATTTTTTAAGATAGGAGAAAGGGGGTGGGGGTGGGTAGTTTATTTGGAGAGTCCCTATTCGTGTAACGCTTGTGGTTGCACTGGATGAAAGTCATTAAGAAAATTTAGATCAATGGTAAGTAAGCCACAAGTCTTAATCTCTTGTTTTGCTTCTCGGTTTACAGTCACAGAGAACCTTTTCTGTCTTTGATGAATGTCTTCCCATCTCGGGCATATGAGTTCTGTAGCAATGTCGGTGTGCCCACTCTTTTTGTACTGTCAGAGATGTGCTTACTTGATTGCACCTATTACATTTAGTGTGTCATGGAGCCTATAAGAATTTAGTTGTGTGGTTGTGATTTCCTTTTGGGTATTGAGTTTCTTGATTTTCTTACATATGACTTTACCAGACTCTTGTAGTTTTCTTTGATGTCAATCAGCAATGCGGTTTCAGATAAAGCATGCATGTTAACAGTTGTCTGGCCCCTAAAAGTTTGTTTGCTAGTTTTTTTGTGGGAGTAATAGTTCTAAATAGTCTAGTGTGTGAGATGGATTTTTTGTTTCTTTCAACTTTTACCATTGTCTTTATATGTAACTTCAAAACGTCACTATTTAAATGTAAGTTGGCTCATTATTTGTGTTAAAATTAAAGAATACTGCTTTAGTCCTCTTTTGGGTATCTGGTAACATTCCTTGTTTTGGGAATTGGATATTCTATGTGAGGATGTGTGTGCATCTTGAGGAGCACTGTCCAATAAGATATAGATTGACTAGTTATGAAATTAAAATTTCAACACCAAATTGCAGTCCTGGATTTGCTGAATTGTTACAAAAACAGTAAAATGGAAAATTTTCGCTTTCTGTTTAGATATGTATTTTATAAGGTGGTAATGAAATGGAGCAGAGTTCAGCTGTATAAGCTTCAAAATTTCAAAAAATTTGTCAACTATCATCAAAATTACACTAAATCTTTTCCATCTATATTCATTCCAGTAGGAGCATGTTTTTCCCCTTTACAAAGACTTGAGTGGAGTGAGTTTCCATCGTGAGTTCCAGTTTTGTTAGGAGCATGTGCCGAGCTAGTTGAACATATTATTTAATAGATGATATAGAAATTTCTGGGATAATTAATAAAGTTGTATCCTTGGGGCAGAATTGACGTGATAGAAATATCGCATGTGTGGTTATGCTCTTAGCTGGCACAGACATGGTTTAAAAGTATGAGTTAACTCTCAATTGGAAGTCACTTTTGAAGTAAAACAAGACTAGAATCAGTGCTCAATTCCCATTTAAGGATGCAGGGTAATGCAATCTCTGTATAAGGATTCAATTAAAATGAGTGAATTGTTGTATGGTGGACTCAGTAGTTGTAATTTACTTATTGAGTATTTTGTGATCTGGCTTTTTTCCTTATTAGTCAATACTGATTGTCTATTTAATGTTTCCAATTTCGACAGTGCCTTTGTTGCCCCTGTTGATATTCAAACATTCACGACTGAGGCAAAAAATAAATTGTCGGCTCGTTGTCGTGGGAAAACAGTTAAATACTTTGCCCAAGCTGTAACGGAAATTTGTGAAGAATTTGAACAATTGCAGCAGAAAAGCTCAAGTTTTCTCAGAGATGATGAAAATCAATCAGCTCCTGGAAGTGATACACACATCACTGATGGGGTAAATGATGACGTAGAGACTGACTCAAAAGATGGGAATGACAAAGAAGGAATTAAACAGCAGATAGAGAATCGAAGCTTGGGTGACCATAGTTCTGGCCTAGGGCGATGCTCACAGAGACAAGGAGAGCTAGACCATAAAAGCATCAAGACGACCTGCACCTCAGATGATGCAAATGGGGGTTCATCGAAGAGGAGCAAGTTATCTGCTAGTGATGGTAATTTGTTAAGTGAGGAACTATCAACTTCTGGTTCAAATAGTGAGTCTTCTTGCAAGGGAAGTTCCCCTGACAGAATGGAAGAGTGTTCTTCAAGGAAACTGAAACATGGGTCGAAAGGTAACGACAAGAGTCATTTTCTTACTTTAGGAGATGGTTCCACAGCTTTACTGCCATCGGAACATCAGGGATGTCCTGATGATTCTCAGGATGTTGTAAATGGACATAGGCAAAAGCTAGATGCTGGATTGATAAGGAAAGGTGACAGATCGTTTCAAAAGCGTAGTAACTCAAGTACCAGTGTGGACCTTTCGGTATGTAATCAGAAATCTAAAATTCAGAAAAAAAATGCCTCACGTGGCAAGGATTCATCTATGACTGATGGTGGGAAAAAAGCCAACAAATTGTTTAAAGATAAGAAGAATTTTGAGGAAAAGGTTAAACCTCATTTGGGTTTTGAAGAAAGTATTGCAAAGGACAAGGCAGGATTATCTGGCAAGAGAGCAGGGCATGGGAAACAACGAAATATTGAAGTCTCAGACCCTGCCAAGAGGTCAAAGTCTGTAGATGTGACAGATGGTGCAAAGGGATTGCTGCAAACCACCAGGAATTTGAATTCCCAGAGTCAGGATGACAAATTAGCTAGTTCAGAGGTTGAGAGATCTGTATCACGGGGAAAAACTGAAAGTAGATTGGGCATTAAACCACCGTCAACCACTGTTGATTCCAATTTTTCTGGTGATGATGTTCTTCCTCCTACAAAGCGACGCCGCCGAGCATTGGAAGCTATGTCCAGTTCCTCTGCTTTGACTTCTGAAAATAGAATTGGAAGAAGTTCGGCTCTAGTTAAAAGTGATCCAAGGCGGAGAGCGGTTCGTCTCTTTGATGATGATCAAGAGGAAGAGCCCAAGACTCCAGTACATGGAAGTTCTACAAAAAGGATTTTGGTTACCTCGCAGGACCAAGTTTCCTCTAAGAAAGGTGACACACATGGATCTTTTCCGAACCAATCGGGTAAGCGATGTTCAGGTACACTGGAGAATAAATCTTTCAAGAAG
Organism: Leptodermis oblonga; assembly: GCA_016801395.1. Lineage (NCBI taxonomy): Eukaryota > Viridiplantae > Streptophyta > Magnoliopsida > Gentianales > Rubiaceae > Leptodermis > Leptodermis oblonga. Next base: position 26,651,507 of record CM028751.1, read on the forward strand.
TTGGTACCATCAGGAGATAAGCCAGTTGAATATTTGTCTCCTAACTCTCAGCAAATGGAAAAGGGGCACGGGAAACAAGTCGCTTCTCGTCTTAGCCCTGAGAAAGTGGATGCCGAAAAAATTATTCCCAAAGACGGCAAAGAAGCTACTATTTCTCCAGAAAGGTCTATACTCTCTGTTCCTACCAAAATATCAGTAGATCCTCAGAAACCCAATAAGCTCTTAGATAAAGTCTCTGGCAACATTTCTCAGAGGAAAACCCCATCTTTACACAAGGATCCTGTTATAATTTCTGATAGCTTTAACACATCCGTCAATCAACTTTCTGAAAGGAGCAAGCTGGATGCTTCTGCAGAAGTGATCAAAGGCACTTCTAAATCAAATTCAAAAACAAGTGACCTCACTAATCTTGTGGTGGAAGGTCATTCTTTGCAGGGGGGAAGGTGCTTTTATATTCTATCTGTTTTTCGAACTGTTGTCAACATTTTGGTTCATTTAAGCTCATAATCTGTTCATTCTGACAATTTACAGATCTGAATCTGGGAGAGAAGAGAAACTAAACTCTGTTGATCAAAGAGCTTCAGATTCCTCTACATCCATGAAACATCTTATTGCAGCTGCTCAAGCAAAGAGAAGACAAGCTCATTTGCATAGTTATAATGGGCATCCTGATTCTTTTGTAGCCCCAAACACTGATGTACAAGTGAGAAGTCCTAGTCCTGCTCCTGTTACTCAACCGATTGGGTCCAGCAACGTGGCACCTCTAGACAAACAAGGATTTCTTCCCAATTCATATGTAGCTTCTCCTCGATCTGATGCTTATCAAAGTTCATCTATTAATCCACACGGCACCGATGATTTTGTGGAGAGGAGAGTTAGTTCAGGGCATCAGACAGCAGGGGGCTCACTTAGTGGTGGTACTGAGGCGGCTGTTGCACGTGATGCTTTTGAAGGTATGATAGAGACATTGTCGAGGACGAAAGAGAGTATTGGACGTGCAACGCGTCTTGCTATTGATTGTGCAAAATATGGCATTGCCAATGAGGTGAGTGGTTGCTTGGTCATGTACTTATTTTCATGATTGTCGGAATTCGAAAATGTTTTCCCTGGGGAAACTTTGAATTTTACTTGATGGTTGCTTTTGGCAGAGGTAAAAGTTACTTCAATTTTCATGATAAATAGTTTATTTCTATTAGTCTTCTATCAATCTGAGACTGGTGTTTTGGGGAAAATTCTTGGTCTACATCTGGTAATTATGAGTTTTTGGAAATATAACTAGTCTTCTCTCTATCTGAGATTGGTATTTGGGGGAAATTCTTGGTCTACATCGAATAGTTATAAGTTTTTGGAAATATTAACTGAATGCTCTGTTCTGATCCGACTATTATTGAAGTAGTGATTATTTTCTTCTGATTTGTTATCTGGACAGGAATTTGTGGACATGACTTGTAAAGTTTTTGGACGGAAGGCTCTTAAAACATTTCTTAAATGCTTCTTAACACTAATAATTCCATGTGAAAATTCCCTTATGCTATTTTCCAATTTCTTTTGTGATTTTGGCTACAGTTAGTGTTTGGCTGTATTGGGGCTATTATGGTGGATAGTTTCAGTGCCAATGATTAAGGAAGTGATTCAAGCGAGACAGAAATATTGCTTGTGTCCAAGGGCATTACTGTAGTATGATTGGTGGGTGCATGGCATATCTAAAAATCCAAGATTATATACTTGCAATAACAAGCAAAATGCATATTTATATAGTTGATACTAGTAGATGTCATTTGCAGTTTGAACAATGGATTATCTGTCAGGTCATCAGTAGTGGTACTAGTTAATGTTCAGTTGAAGAGATTTTTGTGGTTCTTTTGCCATCCTGCATTTCGTATCCTGTGATCATACTGTTCTTTATAGTGTCAGGTTTTGGTTATAGAATTCAAGAACGTTTAGCGCAATTTGTTATAAAACTGTCAAAATGAATGGTATTATTTGCCTTGTTGGTCATGGGAGCTTGTGCTGTATCTCAGTAGTTGAGTTTGCTGCATTTCATAAACTAAAGACACATACTCATGCTTGAGGGATTGATATCTGGGAACACCTGTATTAATCATGTTTGCATCTATCAGTGGGCTCCAGTTAAATTTTTTTTTTTTCGTGGTATATACTTGTCTTTGTTGATGAAAAAGGTGCTTTTGGCTGTTGATGTGGTACTTTTGCTTGTTCATGTGAATGCTGCACTCATAAATAAAAATAGCTTGCATTACCTTTCTCTGTAGATACTAAGAAGGTAACATCTGACAACAGTTGCTCAAAGGAAGTAGTGCATCCAAAAAACCTTCATGGTCACAAGTTACTTTTTTAATATCTACTTGGATATTAAGGGGTTGGGCCTGGTAGATGGTTGGTGGTTGGCGGTTGGTATAAAAACATTTCATAGTGAAGTGCATTCCCAGCATGAAGAGGATGAATTTAGAAGAAGATCCACTTCAGGCAATTATGATTTTTGGGTCATATGCCACATTATTGTTCTTTAAGAATGGATTTCAAATCCCTTCTTTTAGTGGTGAAATCAGTAGGAATATGTGTAGCGTAAATAGTTTAAATTGAATACGAGCAAACTCTGCTTTTCCTTCTTGGTATAAGCTCCAATGGTGAAATCAGTTGGAATATGTGTAGCGTAAATAGTTTAAATTGAATGCGAGCAAACTCTGCTTTTCCTTCTTGGTATAAGCTCCAATATCATAGTAAGGAAATATATGTCAAACTGATCTATAACAGAATATAAATCTTTTGTGAACTTACAGCAACTGATTACCTTAATCTTCAGCACAGTGAAAAAGTGAAATTACTCGTACTGGTTCAGTTTTCTGATTACAGGGTCTATTGAATTTAAACATTGTGTGAAATGTTTTAGGTTGTGGAACTTCTCATTCGGAAATTGGAGATTGAACCAAGCTTTCATCGCAAAGTGGACTTATTCTTCCTCGTGGACTCAATAACTCAATGCTCTCACAGTCATAAAGGTAATAATACGTAAAAGTAATCTAAGACTGACATTTCTGGCATCCTTCTGGGTTTCAAGCTGCTCTATAGTTTTACACTGGATGGCATATCCTATTTCTTCTTGTATATCTTTCGAACTGATATTTATTTCGCTCGTCCACTGGGGGCGTCCTTATATTTTTGTAGGCATTGCTGGAGCCTCATATATTCCTGCTGTTCAAGCAGCATTACCTCGTCTGTTAATCGTAGCTGCTCCCCCTGGACCCGGTGCTCGTGAAAATCGTCGTCAGTGTCTTAAGGTGGTGATGTTCTAAGCTGTTCATATATCTATACCTGTTTCTTGATAAGAGTCATTCAAGTTCGCTTGGTGATTAACTTTGTAATTACTCACAGGTTTTGCGATTGTGGCTTGAAAGAAAAATTTTACCTCAACATGTTCTGCGGCGTTATATGGATGACATTGGTGCAGCAAATGATGATACATCCTCTGGCTTTTCACTTAGGCGTCCTTCTCGAGCTGAGCGGGCTATAGATGATCCTATTAGGGAAATGGAAGGCATGCTTGTTGATGAGTATGGAAGGTCTGGACCAAAGTTGATATTTGTCATTTTTCTTGCTAATTTTATTTGATTTTTCCTATTTCCCTTGCGTTTGATTCCTGCAATGGTGTGATTTAGATGTTTATGCTGTTTGAACTTGGTTGTGCATAGTTATATTCTTGCTCTTTATTCTGCTACACATTCAGTGATTTAGCTGTGGCTGAGATATGGTTTCTTTTGATATAAATCACCTCAAATGTGATGTTGTGGCCTCATGTCATTTTTTGTTGTCTGATTTTTTTCTTCTTGCTTGGAGTTAGTGGCTGTAAGCTTCTTGGTCATTGTTAGGTAGTTTGTGTTTGGTAACTATTTCTGAAAAACATGTCTTTGACGACCATTTTGCATGCGGATGAAGTAACTTCTGGCTTAAGGGGCTCAAGAGTTTTAAACTCATGTTTTGAATTTTGGCTTTTTATAGCCTTATGGATTAGAAGCTATTTTGTTGTTGATTCAGGGCCAAAATATTGTCCATTCTTTTGGCAGGCATTTTGTATTTATTTTAACAAATATATAAATTATTTTAGGCCCTTTGTAGGTACTTGATTATGGAGTGGAAAGTATATTTTTTTAATAAATAAGGGGAGAAGATAAGGTGGAGAGGTTAGTTGAGGGTACAATACCGTCTGATAACACAACCGAGTTTTGCCTATATTTTTTGATTACAGTCTACCACAGCTTCTATTTGTTCGATTTAATGTGTGATTCCTGCCCTCCTTTTGTCGGAAGTACACATTTTTCTATCTCTCTGCTGGATATTTACTTTCTATTGCCTCATCTTTTAGATAATATTTCTTTATCACTAATGTGAATTTGGTATTGCTGTTCTGTTAGATTTCTCAATCTGTGTTATTGCGAGCTGTAAAATTTGACAACTTTCTAGTTTTCATCGCCTAGATTTATATTGATATGCATTGTTTTTCATTTGCATTGTCCGTGTTCTCTGCTGTGTACGCAAAAATATGCTTATTTTGCCTTACAATGCAGTATTCTAGTTTTTTCTCCACTAAATCTCCAATTTTTATTTATTTTTTATTTTTGGCTTTTGTATCCAGCAATGCAACATTTCAGTTGCCTGGAGTTTTTTCTCCTCATGTATTCGAAGAAGAGGAAGAAGAGGAGGAGGAGGAGGTAGGAATATTACGTAGTGCAATCAAGGAAGTTGCAGAGCTGTCACCTTCAGAACATACCCCGTTGGCAGGAGATCTAGAAAATTATGCCATCACTCCAAGTGAGAGGCGTCACCACATATTAGAAGATGTTGATGGTGAACTTGAAATGGAAGATGTTTCTGGACACCAAAAGGATGAAAGACCATCAATGACTGGTGATGCCTATACTATTGAAGCTAGCCATTCAGATTCGGTAAATTTACTGGAATCAGCATCAAATATACCTTGTGAATTGCCACCACTTCCTGAAGGATCTCCTCCATTACCTCTAGATTCTCCTCCTCCAACGCCACCTTTGCCATCATCATTGCCTTCATCACCACTACCACCTCCGCCACCGTTGTCTCCAGTGCCACTTCCTCCACCGCCTCCTCCTCCTTTGCAACTGCAGCAAATTCCTCCGCTACCCGTTGGACCTCCTCCAATACTGCCACCTCAACCATCTTTGCCATCTCAGCCATCAATGGTTCCTCAACATCTACACCCACTTCCATCTAGTTTAGCTTCATCTGTTGGATCATATCAGCAAGTTCCTAGGCCTGCTGAAATTGGTGGCATCCCCAGTGTAAGTCTTTCAGTTTTTTTTTTTTTTCATATTATTTTTTATGCTCACTGTAAAAAAGGAGGATGGTGATTATGATTATTATTTTTTGGTTTACAGGGAAACATTACACCAGCCCTTGGAAACACTTCTCATGGGCCTACTGTTGATGCATCTGTGAGAAATGAAATGTATGCTCAACAGGCTTCTTCTTGCTTTGTTCCAGCTGGAGTTGGAAGTGCACAAGAACCTTCTGGATATAATTTGTCAAGGTCTTTGGAATATGGACACAGTAATCCATATATAAGCTCGCTGGCTTCTCAACCCAGTGTTCATTTTCAGCCTGGAAATGCCCCTTTTACACAAAGGCCTTTACCTCCGAATCCCCCACAACAAAATTCATCAAATCATTTTTCTTATCCAATGCCTGCAGGCCGGCAACATCCTCCTCTGGTTCAGCATCCTTCTCCTGCAATTCAGCCTCCCCTTCCAGTGCAGCATCCACCACCAACACCACCACCCTATCCTCCACCATATTCCCATCCCAACTTTGCGGATGTACCAAGGCAGTTTGTTGCTGATGAGCAATGGAGATTGAGACCACCTAATGAGTACAATACTGATCATCAGCGTGGCGTGTGGATGCCAGGAGTGAGATCATCGTCAGGACCAGCTTATGGACAGGAAGGTGCGCTAACTAATGGTTCTCAGAACAGGATTCTAGTAATTAGCCAATTTGGCAAGGAAACTGGTTTGAAACATTTATTTATTGAAATAGAAATTGGAGATGATATAATTAAGGTTTATAGTATCACCTTTCCCTCTGTGAAGCAGAGTAGTTCAGGTTAGTATGTATTGTTTCGGGATGTTCTGACTGTCTTTTTAATTTGTCAGGTTATCTTATGCCTCATATGGAAAGGCCTTCTGTTGGTACCGCTAGTTTTCGGCCCTCAGCACCTAACTCCTTTCCAAGTGGTACTCCAGTCCCAGGTAATTGTTTGGTGTTAAATGTAAGCTATATTCACGATTGATTCCTCCTCTTAGTGCTGGCAATTCAGCAGTCTTGAAAGTTTCTGCTATTTTTTTGTCAGGTCACAGTGTTACTCACATGATTCCAGGTAGACCAGATATGACATTCAATTGGAGACCTGCCTGAGAAACTTTCAAAGGTTCTCATATTTCTGATGAGTTTTTTTCTTCTTTTATATGAATAATGACTTTCTTCTTTATTAACTTCCTAGCTTCTTTAATCTTGGGCTATATTGTCATATAGAAATTTGTGTTCATGCCTTAGGACATTCTATTTTCTGTTTCATGCATGTGCAACAATTCCTTGCATACCCATTTTGACACTGCTGTGATATTGTAGTGTGGTCCATTTTCTGACTTGTTTTCTTCCCTCTTGAAAACCTAGGGTAAATATGCTGTTTGGTTTTGTACTGGAACCTCATAGTGCAGTTTCTTTGGTCTTTTTATTTATTTATTAATTTGTTCTTTACATCTCTCAGGTTATATGTGATGACTGACATTGGGGGTCTATGGGATGTTCTGAGCTGCAAAGTGACTTTTGGCTAACAATTGGATGTTAACAGATGTGTTGACAATATGAAGACCATTTGCAGGATTGTGTATAATGTATTTTTCCTGACAAAAAGCATCTTGCAAACATATACTTCGAATTGTAAGCCATTTTACTCTGCAGACTTAAGTTTTGTGAATAGTAAAAATTCACCTGGGAATGATGTTAGTCCAAAAATTCTAAATTCCTACTTTCTACATTCTTATTTTCTTCTCATACTTTTTCCACGCGTCTTAGTTTATTGGTTTCTATTGATTCCTTTGAAATTGAAAGAGTAGACATAGTCGGACATGTACACTTTCAATAGGACAGGTAGACCTGATTTCCTTTTGAGGGTTGGGGCATGAGCGAGGTGGATGTGAGATATAAAGCGAGAGGAGAGTTTTCTGGGGGGCGGGGAGAGGGGGGTCTCTGTATTTTTGTGATTGGTTCATATGTTCAGTGTTTCCATTTTCTCGGGTTTCTCATTCTATGTGCTGATTATATGAAATGTTTACATCCATTTACCCACCAGAATGGTGCACAATGCCAATTTTGTTACTCTGCTATTTTTAATCCACTCACTACCACCCATACCATGTTCACAGAAAAACACATGTACTGAACGTGTGGAAAATAAATTTTCTCATGATTGATCTTTGTCCTTACCTAGGGTCCAAGCCCTGGTTATTCTTACCTCCGCTTGTGCCTGTATACAGTTTCCATTATTTTTAATTAACTTGTTGCTCAGCTATGTCCCTTGCCTCTCCCAGCCGCAAATCAACACTGCACCTACCCTAAATGGAAAAAAGAAGAAAAATATAGGGTTTCCGGCAATTATTATTTTCCTTTCCTACCATGTTGAATTTTTGTGATAGCACCACTGAGGCTCATTCAAGACTAAGATGATTGATCTTTTTCTTTTCTTTTTAATTAAAACCACCTTGCGGATAAATCTTCCTATGTGAAGTTATGTTGAATGTGCATTCTTACATATTTGCTGAGGCGTGTATCTGTTGACAGACTTCTATTGGAGTGAGTTACACTAGCGGCCAAATAATAAGATCATGTAGACACATGGTTCCGGAGATTTTTTATGAGTGCAATGTTTCCTGTAATTTCCTATTTTACTGTGTGATTTCTGTTGAGATTTATCGTTTTTTCTTTGGGGGGTATATTGGACCCCATATTCTTCGCCTCATTTAGAACATCTGTTGGAAAATGGTTTCTTAAATTAAACTTTGCTCAACCTTGTTCTGATTATTTACAAAGTGTGTTCATGGGTTGTAATATGTGATTTTTTAATCATGCTAACAGATGTATGATGTTTCTTTGTGGTTTCATCTTACTCAAAAGTTGGCTCGATATGCTCATGACATGGAGTTTGGTTTCATTGTGGACAGATACAGTTAAGTTGCAATTAATGCATGGTTCTTTGTTGGTTCAGTTTCAGGGACCATATGGCATTTAAGAATTGAAGAAAACCTTAGTTTCCCAAATCAGATTGAAATAAGGATAGAAAGGGGTTAAAACGTAGGTGAGAGGAGGAGGGCGAGGGCCTGGGGGGGGGGGGGGGGGGGGGGGGGGTGTATCTTTGGGGTTCAGGGCATGGGGTGTGGATGTCCAACATCAGATCGTATTAATTACTCTAAAGAGACAAGCTAGGATAGCTAAATGAAACGTGGACAGTAGGAGAGAACCGTATAAATTTATTAAGTGGTGCTTTACAGGCATGCTCCTTGAATACTTGATATTTTTGTACTTAATGGAATTGAAATCTTTCCAAAACTGCAAAATGTAAATTGGTCTGTACTAAATTGACTAGGTACCCTTCATGGTTTATTCTCTAATGAGATTTGTTGCCTTAAAAGGAAATCATTAGTGTAGAAGCCCTTAATTATTATTGTTTTTGAAAAAATCATGAATCATTCAGTGCTATACTGATGTAAATTTCTACTTGTCTATTATTAGAGGAAATGGTGGTCACACATGTTCCTCAGTTGTAGTGTAGTATCCTGTACCTTGGCTTTGTGATAGATTGTCATTTGCAGGTAAAGTACATATTTAACTAGAATTAATTACTCTAAAGAGACAAGCTAGGATAGCTAAATGAAACGTAGAGATAGTAGGAGAGAGCGGTATAACTTTATTAAGTGGTGCCCTACAGACATGCTCATTGAATACTTGATATTTTTGTATTTAATGAAATTGAAATCTTTCCAAAACTACAAAATGTAGATTGGTCTGTACTAAATTGACTAGCCATATGTCCTGGTTTATTCTGTAATGAGTTGCCTCAATAGGAAATCATTTATGTAGAAAGCTCTTAATATTATTATATTTAAAGATATATGAATCATTCAGTGCTATACTGATAATTAAATTTATACTTGTCGATTATTAGAGGAAATAGTTCTCCCACATGTTCCTCAGTTGTAGTGTAATATCCTGTACATTTCCTCAGTTGTAGTGGTTGATGTTTATTTGTGCCATCATCTTAGTCAAAAGTTGGCTTGATATGCTCATGACATGGAGTTTGGTTTCATTGTGGACCGATACAGTTAAATTACAATTAATGTTTGGATCTTTGTTGGTTCAAATTGAGGGACCAAATGGCATTAGAATTGAAGGAAATCTTAGTTCCCAAATCAGATTGAAAGGATAGAAAGGGGTTAAAACGTGGCTGAAGGATGGGGGGGTTATCTTTGGGGTTCAGGGTATGGGGTCAGGAAGTCCAACATCAGATCGTTTAATTACTCTAAAGAGACAGCTAAATGAAACTTGGACAGTAGGAGAGAGCTGTATAATTTTATTAAGTACTTTACAGACACGCGGCTTGAATACTTGATATTTTTGTATTTAACGAAATTGAAATCTTTCCAAAACTGCAAAATGTAGATTGGTCTGTACTAAATTGACTAGCTGCCCTTCCTGGTTTATTCTGTAATGAGATTTATTGTCTTAAATGGAAACCATTTTTGTGGAAGCCCTTAATTATTATTGTTTTTAAAAAAAATCATGAATCATTACTGATATCTAAATTTCCACTTACCTATTATTAGAGGAAATGGTGGTCTCACATGTTCCTCAGTTGTAGTGTAGTATCCTGTGGCTTGGCTTTGTGATAGAATGTCATTGCCTGGTAAAGTACATATTTGGCTAGAATTAATTACTCTAAAGAGACAAGCTACGATAGCTAAATGAAACGTAGAGACAGTAGGAGAGAGCGGTATAACTTTATTAAGTGGTGCTCTACAGAAATGCTCATTGAATACTTGATATTTTTATATTTAATGAAATTGAAATCTTTCCAAAACTGCAAAATGTAGATTGGTCTGTACTAAATTGACTAGCCATATGTCCTGGTTTATTCTGTAATGAGTTGCCTCAATAGGAAATCATTTATGTAGAAAGCTCTTAATATTATTATATTTAAAGATATATGAATCATTCAGTGCTATACTGATAATTAAATTTATACTTGTCGATTATTAGAGGAAATAGTTCTCCCACATGTTCCTCAGTTGTAGTGTAATATCCTGTACATTTCCTCAGTTGTAGTGGTTGATGTTTATTTGTGCCATCATCTTAGTCAAAAGTTGGCTTGATATGCTCATGACATGGAGTTTGGTTTCATTGTGGACCGATACAGTTAAATTACAATTAATGTTTGGATCTTTGTTGGTTCAAATTGAGGGACCAAATGGCATTAGAATTGAAGGAAATCTTAGTTCCCAAATCAGATTGAAAGGATAGAAAGGGGTTAAAACGTGGCTGAAGGATGGGGGGGTTATCTTTGGGGTTCAGGGTATGGGGTCAGGAAGTCCAACATCAGATCGTTTAATTACTCTAAAGAGACAGCTAAATGAAACTTGGACAGTAGGAGAGAGCTGTATAATTTTATTAAGTACTTTACAGACACGCGGCTTGAATACTTGATATTTTTGTATTTAACGAAATTGAAATCTTTCCAAAACTGCAAAATGTAGATTGGTCTGTACTAAATTGACTAGCTGCCCTTCCTGGTTTATTCTGTAATGAGATTTATTGTCTTAAATGGAAACCATTTTTGTGGAAGCCCTTAATTATTATTGTTTTTAAAAAAAATCATGAATCATTACTGATATCTAAATTTCCACTTACCTATTATTAGAGGAAATGGTGGTCTCACATGTTCCTCAGTTGTAGTGTAGTATCCTGTGGCTTGGCTTTGTGATAGAATGTCATTGCCTGGTAAAGTACATATTTGGCTAGAATTAATTACTCTAAAGAGACAAGCTACGATAGCTAAATGAAACGTAGAGACAGTAGGAGAGAGCGGTATAACTTTATTAAGTGGTGCTCTACAGAAATGCTCATTGAATACTTGATATTTTTATATTTAATGAAATTGAAATCTTTCCAAAACTGCAAAATGTAGATTGGTCTGTACTAAATTGACTAGCAGTCCTTCATGGTTTATTCTGTAATGAGTTGCCTTCAAAGGAAATTATTTATGTAGAATGGTCTTAATTATTATTATTTTTTAAAAATCATAAATCATTCAGTGCTATACTGATAATTAAATTTCTACTTGTCTATTATTAGAGAAAATAGTTTTCCCACGTGTTCCTCAGTTGCTTTGTCATAGAATGTCATTTGCAGGTAACAGTACGATATTTAGCTAGAAATATGTAGGTCATCAATAGCAGAGAGAATATTACAATTGTCCCAAATACAACCATATGGTGTACATTTATGTAGTCTAGAGAGGCTTATTTACACATGAAGATGTAACATGTGCTTGTTGTTCGTTGACCTATCTACCCCCCCGCACCCCTTACCTCCTGTAGATTTTTTGGTGTTGCATGCATAGCCTGTTTGTTTACATTTTGTTTTGTTTTGTTTTTTGTTTTTTTTTTCAAGAAAAGCTGTACTTGTTCTCATAAAAAAGTATGTATCTGAATACTTTCATTTTCATTCAATTCTAGTTTTAAAATTTAGAACTCCCTCTGAAATTCTACGTATATTATTTATAAAAAAAAAATCCATCAACACTTTTTCTTCTCTTCCTTGCACAATTTCCAATTAAACAATTCCCTCCAAATTCGAAAAAAATATTCCCTAACAAGGTACAATCGAGATAGAGCCTCACTGAACCTGATATGTGCTATCAGATAGTGAAATTCTCGTTCAGTAGCTTTATGGAACACATATGGGACCCACTGCATACTCAATTGCAAGAATATATGTATGCTCATGTAAGATACAAATGTATAAATTAACATTCCCCGTCATATATTATGTTGAGAGGGTATATTTGAAATTAGATAGACATGGATATTATGAAGTGTACAAGGGAGAGTGAAGTGAGGGATAGAGGGGGATTAAATATGCACTTGACTGATTAAGTATTAAAAAAGAAACCATTTGATGGAAGTAAGGTAGAATAGAATACTGACAAGACTTGTCAACACAGTTCCTAACCATGAATACTGAATTTATATATGTATTGGTAGCATAATTGAATCTTGTGACTTTTGTCTACTTTGAGTGGGGAGTCCTTCCACTAACAGGTGACTAGCTGGATATGTTGTGCCATAGCATTGTGAAAGAACTGAAGCTTTGGAGTCAGGAGCCACTGCAGTATCTGTAACAGGACTTAATATCAATTTTTTACCTTTATAATTTTAGTTTTCTAGGAAGGTTTAAAGCTCCTTTACAGACCGAGGGATGAATCTTTTTGCCAATCCTAGATGTAGAGAGAGAGAGAGAGAGAGAGAGAGACCGAAGTAAGGCTGGTGCTAGGCCAATCAAATGATAAGTCTGTGTTCACAAGTAGTTACACTGAGTATAACTGGTGCTAGGCCAACCATATTTAGTATAATCAAAGGTCCACTGAGTATACGAAGTTCACTTAGCCTAAACAACCATGTTTATTTAGGTCTAGAGTATAAAAATTATATGTATTGACAGTGCTTCCATCTTGACAATGCTTTCTGTTCTGCATTTGGTTTGCTACGTATGCTGAAGAGTTTCTATACTTGATATAGGAGAATATGACTTCATGTAGGATAAATTGTTTGTTATGATCTTCTTCACCGGCCTAGTTTTCACAGGATAAATTTCTGTTTATACACTGGTCTTCAGTGATTCCTGCTTTCTTAGTTCACTATATTTTTATGACATTTTTATGTTCTGTTACATTCTTAGGCTGTTGAAGTATAAAATTTTCTTTGTTTTGTTCTTTGATTGTTTTCTATTCAACAAGCCCTCTGTGGTCTATAGGTTACATCAAGTTGATGGATTAATGGACATGATGCACTCTTCTTATTACTGATTTGCAGGTTGATTAATAATGTGGTCTGGATACTTTGTGCACTGTATTAAATAAATATGATCTATTGAAAGTTGCTTAGCTATATGTCTCTTTTGTCTCTTATGCTATTTTGAACCTGGATTTTCAATGTAATAACAAGTCACTGGACGCTTACTTGAGATTTATGCATGATTAGAGTGAATAAAGATAGTTGAAATGATTGATGACTTTGTAGTGTGAGCGAGAGTTATCTGCTAGTCAAGTAGAAGGTTGATTGTTTTGGCCTTGTTCAACAGCTTGTGATGTACTTATGAACATAGGTATGACTATGTCATAGAACCATTTCATAGACTAGGATGTATCTTGTATGCAAATTTTTCCTTGTGTACATGAGATTGACTGTTGGTGTCTCACTATCCATTTTGGCAGGTCGGCAAAATCTCTGTTGGTTGTGATTGGTAATTCGTCTCAAGAAATGTCTTGATACCGGGCAGGTAACTCTGCTGCACAATTTTGAGGTAATTATGTAAGGAGTTTTGGGTCATTTTTTACCTTTTCAAAGGATGTGGCAATTGTTTTTGTTTAGATCTTAGTTTCTGATGAATTAAGATAGAGGTATATCTCCCCTGTTGTATTGTATATAACTTAATTGCAGGTGAACCCTAGTTAACATAGAAAAATTACAATGTAGTTGGTTACGCTTATGATATCACAGTGGAATCATTGTACAGAATTCGGTATTGTCGGTTCCTTGTGACTTTCATCAAAATAAATTTGCCATTATCTTTTGTTTTGCCACATGAAAGTTTAGACTGGCGCATAAACGCAGTTGTTTTATGTGAATACCTTATCACAATGAGTAGTCATTGTATTTCTGATGAATCAAAGATCCTTTTAGTTTGCTTGATATTTACCATAGTTGAATTCAACTAGTTGCTTAGAAATTTCAGTTTACAGATAGTCCTGACTTGCTTTATTGCCATTGTTAACTACGGGAACTTTGCTTCTGCCATTTCATTTGGTGGGTTGATATTTTTGAACAAGGCAAGTGAAAGTGATAAAGTGATTTCTGCTACCTCCTGCTGATTTGACAGAAATTGAAATTTTAGAATTCACTTCAGATTCACAAGAGACGCAAGTGATTTAGCATTTGTCCGACAGCTTAATTTCTCATGCAAATTTTACTAGTATAGACACTGATTGGATATTAATGACTTTTGCTGTTTGTTACCTAAATTAATAATTTTTTAGGGAAAATTTTCTGAGTGATGGTTGATCTCTTGAAGTTAGTCTGCAGAGGGTAAAAGGTCATTTTTTCACTTTTTTCCTTACTAATTTAGTTAGTTGTCAATTGTTTTCCTGGTAGTTTATATAGAACACCAGGGTAATTTATTAGAATTTTTTGTGGGGTGATTACATTTACCTTGCATGAGGTTTGGTCATTGAGATTGTCGAATATTATACCATTCCCTGGTATGGTCATTTGACCAAACCGGTCCTTAAGGTTCCTAAATATTACCAGTACTTTCTTCTGTTTGGTCATGTTTTCAGTTGATCCTAGTCAGTCAGGAAAAATAGTCACGTCTCAAGTCTCATAGGGGTATTTATTTATCAAACTTTACTTTTCCTACCTCCACGAGCTTTTATTTGTTTCGTAGCCTTGAAATGATTTAGATTTATAAAAAGGTAGGGGGTATTTGGGTAGCAAAATGCATGTTAGAATCATACTTTCTTATTCTGATCCAATGAGATAAAAGTTTTTTTTTTTTTTTTTTAACCTAGTCATCCATAGCATTTTTCCACTTATTATGTTTAAAAACAAATAGAAGCTCAAGGAAGTGGGTAAAGCGAAGTGTGATACTTTATTTGTTCCATATAAAGAGTTATATTTAAAGTTGCACATTGTGATTTAAAAATAATTGTATCATCGAACTCTTTTAATGGGACGAAGGAGGAAATAAATACTAAGATGCAAAATAAGACGGAAATGGGGCAGTGCTTTATCCACAAAATATACAGGGCATGTTGTTATTACAATTTCTATGATTCAATTCAATTATTGCATCTTTTTCTTTGTCTTTGAAATTGAAAAAACACTCACCCAACCTCAAGTGAACCCATTTTTGTGGAGATTAAGAATATATGGACACTCTAAATATTTTTAATTAACTTAGTATTTTATTTTTATTTTATGTTAATAATCTTTTCAACTGCCTTTGTTTAAAATTTTCATTAACCTTAACAATATTTTTTTTTCTTCTGGAAAGTGGAACGACTAATCTCTCTGCTTGCAACCAATATGGAGGTCATTTTTGATTACACAGAAACATGAGCATGTCCCAAAACTATAAATAAACAAAGAATTTACTGCCACATTTTGAAGTAGCATTATGTGATTGGTAAGACACGATGACCGTCTCTCTCTTTAAAGCTTAATATAGAAGTTAACCCAACTTCTATCTTCAGTATTTTGGTTAATGATCCAAAGCTTTATCGGTGAAAGAAAACTTTAAAATTTCGTATACATCATTTTCCTTTTGTTATTTTCCTTTTCTCTTTTGCATCTTTTCCCGGTTAAACTATTCCGAAATCTTCATTGGTCACTGAGAGTTGCCTGTTTGTAAGCTTTCAGGCCTACTCTTAGCTTGTGAGAAAAAAAGGTGCCTTCCCTTGCTATTTTTTATTTTCTTAAACACCGCCCTTTGATTGAGAGATCATAATTACTTTCTCCATACTATTTAAAGGATATCATCTAAATTTTGTTTTTAGTGAAATAATTGTGTTTTTATTCTTTTATACTCCCTCTGTCCCACTTAAAGAGTCTATTTTGAAATGTGTACAACTTATTATGGGTTGTAAAGTACAACACCTAAAATAAGTAATTTACCACCATATTTTTCACTTTAAAAGTAAGGGTTAATTGTGAACCACACATTGTTATATTAGTAAGGGTATGTAGTGTAAATAAATTCAAAATGAACTCTTTAAATGAGACAAAATTTTTTTAAAAAAATGGATTATTTGAGTGAGATAGAGAGAGTATTTTGTTCAGTTACTAATTTAATTATACATGATTTACATGTAAGCTGTATTTAAAATGTACGAATTTAAGTGTCAACATTAAAGTTAAATTACTTATTAGAAGCGTTATTATACAAATTGTGCATTTCACAAATGAGACTATAGTGTTGGAGAAAATATTAGGTGGTTAATAAACACCACGTCATCAGCTGACGGGGTAGTTATTATTCCACTCAAAGTTTGACACGTGGAAATTTTTATCTATCAATAAATTCTTTTAACACATCAGACCAAATTTAATGAAACCTAATTTCTATCTCCTAAACTATCGCCGCCGCCAACACCACTCCTCCTCCTCCTTCCTCAACCCTCCACAAACAAATCCTTTCTCCCCCTGCCACCAACACCACCTCCACCTTCTTCAACCCTGCACCAGCACACCCATCTATCTTCTCCACCTCACATACAATCCCACCCCACACCCTTTCCCCCTTTCCCGCCGCAGTCGTCGTCGCCCACCCCTTTTCCATTTGCATGCATGGCTCAGGATTCAACATGCAAAAATAGTCCCACATTTTAGTTAGTTTTTTGGTTCTGTTTTCTGAATGCCCATCTTCATTCATTGAATTTGAAGATGTTCTTAAATTTGAGGAGACAAGAAGACATTACAGATTCAGAGGATTACTAAACACTACAACTATAATGATTACAGTAGTAGTAAAAGGTCAGAGAAGAAATTTTTAAAGAAATTAATCTTCAAAGTTCAGAGATACTTTGAATACTTTATTGCTGGTGAGAAGGGGGGTGGGGAAAGGGGATAGGCAGCGGGAAGGGGGAATGGTGTGGGGTGAGGTTGTATGTGAAGTGGAGAAGTTGGATGGGTAGCTTGTGCATGATTGAAGAAGGTGGAGCTGTGGCGGCGGGAAGGAGAGAATGGTGGAGAAAGAGTTTGTTTGTGGAGGGTTGAGGAAGAAGTGGAGGAGTGGTGCTATACGGCGGCTGTAGTTTAGGAGATAGAAATTGGGTTTCATTTAATTGTGCCCAAACACCTTCCTTGATACAAAAAACTCCCCGGAACTGATTTTACTAAGGGAGAGAATTGGAACATAATTTCTTCACCACTGCAATATTCTCCTGATGTTTTTGTTAGATAATTGAGCAAAAGTTGAATCTAAGTGAGCATCGATATTGGCTCATGGATGACCCTAACAAAAAGATTCCAAATGATGCTTGGGTTTTACTCAACGAGGATTTATAAATCCTGCCTTCTATCTTATACATGGGTGTAATATGTACGGGTGCTTCCCACTTTCCAATAGGAAATAGATTATGGGGAAGATTGATGAGATCAATTGTATTCTAATAAAGACAAAAAAAATTTAAATATAAATTTTTCGACTAAATAGCTTGATATGTAGCTTTATGGCATGCAATAAATTTATCTTCCATAGTTGTGATTGATTAGCGCTCCTCTATGATGCAACACCCTGAACAAGCATGAAAATATTAGGGCAAATATTTTCGAAATGTAAAGAGGCATTGTCGCAATGTGTATTATACAAGAGGTCGACTGTTGTTTGCCCAAAATACAATCTTAGGTGATTTCATACTGTGCTTACAACACCCATAAAATAAGACGCCAAAGTTTTCCAACAATTTTAAGATTATCGCTCTGTTTATCGTTGAGCAAATCATTGGTATATTGAAGGTTGTTATCACCTTTTAGCTGCCCTTTGGTTGTAATTTATCCAAAGCTTAGGAGGAAAATGTAATTCTTCCTTTATTAAAAAAATACTCCAAGAAAAATGATATCCTTCAAATCTTTCTGAATATTCAATAATGAGGTAGCTAATTGTTTTTTACTCCAACTTCCTTTCATGTGGATTGTAAAATCATACTTTGAGTGATTAAAACAATCGATTTTCTCCAACCTATAATTTATAAGGGGTTTTAGTCATAGTTGTTAGAATCGTACGATACATGAGCTAATTTTGTATGATTTGATATGTATAATATATACATATCCAATGGCAAGTATTTTTCCTCCCTTTAAATTTACCATGAGGTTCTATTTTTAGCACAACACTCAACTTTTCAGTTTCCAAATCATAAGAGAACTAAAATCCGAATGAAATAGACTTATGGATTGGAGTTATGCATTAGGCTTTGTTTAAGTAAACAATTGTTTTTAAATTAGAAGTCAAGAACTCCCAAATGTCCCACTTTCGAAGTTCCACCTAAGCGTACATAATTGTAAAGGCCAAGTCATATAATTGATGAAATTTTTATACTTATTTATGTATAATAAAAAATATATAATTATGATATAGATTTTTAACTTATGATATGATATGCATATCGTAAAATGACCTCGATACACGAGACGTATCACAATTAGACAGCTATGATTTTAGCAACAACTTTACTAATAACTTTGTTTAAAATATACACTGGTGTCTTAATAGACACACCCCCCCCCCCCCCCCCGCCCCCCCAAAAAAAAAATCTAGCTATGCGGCACTAGATTCGATAGATGTCCCAGTGAGAAAACTAGAAAATGACAGACCCCTTATTGACATCCACCAAAGTCTGGGTGCCCATACATCGACCCACATCCCTGTATCTACCCCAAGTGCGAGACCGACGCACAGATGAAGGTAACAATCTCATAAAGCGCGCCTATGGAACTGAAGACGCCTTTATCTTCCACTAAATTTTACAGGAAAAAGCCTCCACTACCGTTTTAATATTCCGAACCCCCAATCCATTCTCATCCATAGGGTAGGTTACCCGACACCAAGCCCTCCAATGCTGGTAATGGTGGGTGTGGAATCACATCTACGTACCAGTGGCTTAGGATATTGGGAAGAAATATGTCATTTTTCCTGGCAATTAAAATACTTTGTAGTACCTCGCCTTCTTTTTACACTTCCCATACCTCCATCTTTGACTCCTTGGACTCGAACCTTCGTGTATTTACCATATCTGTTGGCTCGACGTACCTCTGCTTCTAAACTTCCAATACTCCCCCCTTTAACTTTTGTACTAGTGCATAGATGGCAGTCAAGGTTTCGTTGGCTCCCATTCTTGTCATGTGTGAAATCTTTGAGAAATATCACTTCTTCAATAAGAATTCAAATCAGTTGATTTTCAGAAAAATACCGGAAAGTCGGGAAACTTTGGATTCAAAGTTTTACGTAAAATTAAGATCCATATGTAACCAAATTTCAGAATAGCAATCTCCACCGTATACTACACCTCAATCGCTACTTGCATGTAAAGTACGTGAAGAAAATTCTGTTTCAAGGTATTGCCCGAAATCCAGGGCGTGATTTGAAACTATCAAAACGAACTCCAATCCATACCAAATTTCAACACAAACTTTCCCTCCTTATATCTTAACCAAATCTCAACTCAGTTTCATAATTAGAGTAGAAAATTTTCAATTTTGAAATTCAGGGAATTACCGCCCGTGAATCTTCAGAAAATAAAAATACCGTATATAGCTCAAAAAATTCCAAAACTTTACCACAATCCTCCCCTATATGTATGAACAGTAGCACAACAATAAAGCAAAAATAATAATTTCAGAGTTCCAATATTTAAAAAACCCTAGCCTACCCTTCACACGATTTTTTGAAGAAAATTCAAACAACTCTAGATTTAAACCTCTTATAATTTCAAGATCTAATCTTTACAATAATTGCAAATAGAAATTTCTGTGAACACTAAATTGTGACATCAATTATATTAAAACAGCCCTAGGGTTCAAAAATTATATGCAACGATTTTTCAACAACCTTTTTACACAATAATCCCAAGGAAATTTAAAAATAATGTAACACAGGCACCAAACCACCAATTAAGGCTTCAATTTGCACAATGTTATAATATCTAAATTTCAGAAACCAACCAAGAAACAATCTTTTACTTGGACGAGTCGTTTTCTTCTTCTAGGTTGCTCCCACTTTACGAGCCATAATAAAAGTTCCCAAATTTGAAAATGAAACCCTAGGTTTCGATTTGAACGATTCAGGGACATTAAGGATGAAGTACTCCAATGAAAAGGGGGTTTAGGAGGTAGAGATGATTTGTATGAATGGAATTTAGAGGATTCCTACTGTGGACAAAATGGGCAAGAAATTACAGTTTTCGAGTCGTAGGGTTCAGGAGAGAGGTTCTTCGTTTGACAACTGAGGGACTTAGAAAATTTTAGAAATTTTCTGGGGTTCCCTTATATAGCCCGACATACGTGCGAGTTGTACGCATTTCGTACGGTTAGTAGCACGAATTACAGTAGAGAATTTTTGAAATTTTGGGTTAGTAGTCTCTGTCCGAATATTCATACGACTCGTATGCTAACTCGTACGAGATCCTGTGTACTAAATGCTTTTAAAAGTCATTTTTAGAGTGCTTTTTGGGGAAAGTGTTGAACTACAAATATGTTTGTAGCATCATTTAGCATGTTTTATGTTTCTCATATTTTTGAAATTTTGACTAAATATAAAAGTAAACTACATAGTCAACTTTTTCTTTGTTTTTCCTATTCCTACTCTAGGTATGGCTTATTGATTTTAATACAGTTCAAACAAATTTCATTAGATTTCATGCAAACACTGAAACTAAGTCACACAACTCCAGGATTTACAATTAAACATCTACTGTTCATTAGATCACAAAATTTCACACACAAAACGCATAGTTTTACACTAACTAGTTGGGAGTGATACTTGTTATCTCAAAGCATGTGGTTTTACCACTTTCCAAGCTTTTGAAAACTTTTCTTTAATTTTCGGTCTTCCTTTTTATCAAGGATGCATTAATCCTGCAAAGTAGCTCGAAGAAAGGATTGTGGTACCCCATGTATTTTTATGTCCAAATGAGTTAGACGAAAGCTTTACTCTCCACATTTTATATCCTAACTCCACTTCACATTTAGCAAAAACCTTAGATGATTTGTGTCCCCATTTTCCACAATAGTGGCATCTCAACAGATAGTTATAGACTTTGTCTTTCTTTTTACCAAAGGTGAAAGGTTTTCTTGTGTAATTAAAGTCATCAATCATA
Source organism: Leptodermis oblonga (assembly GCA_016801395.1). Taxonomy (NCBI): domain Eukaryota; kingdom Viridiplantae; phylum Streptophyta; class Magnoliopsida; order Gentianales; family Rubiaceae; genus Leptodermis; species Leptodermis oblonga. The sequence continues at coordinate 26,672,757 of CM028751.1, forward strand.
CTAGAGCCTTACATGTTCTTTATCTTGGGTATGAAACAATGTTTGAAACCTGATTTTGAGAAAATAATTTTATAATGTAAAAAATATATTGAAAATGTAAAAATGTATAGGTAAATAGTAAAAAGTTGTATTGGAAATGATGAAAACTGATTATAAAATTATTTTTCCAAAACTATGTTTCAAACTCAACATAAAGAACGGGCCCTTAAAGATCATGTAAGAGAATGGTTATTCTGATGCACATGATTTTCAAATACTTTTTTCTTTGAAGATTGTTTTACTCCTTTAGGCTTATAGAAGTTTTCATTTTTTACTTAAGCTATAAGAGTATCATCTTCTTGAAGTGCATTCCTTTTTTCAAGATGATTTTACTTCTAAGCATGACTAGTAACTTTCTTTTCAATGGATGGATAAGTAAGCTTCTTCCCAATGGAAGATGTACTCACAAAGGTGGATGAGGAAGATGGCACGTCAATTACTTGGCTCTTGCCAAACTTGTCATTCCCAACCTTTTGCTTTCCAAGTTCTCCAAATTCTTTCTGAAAGTAAGCTTTTCCAAATGAATGCTCAAGTTTTTCATGCAATTTTACCTTCTCATTTACAATCCCTAAGTTTATCATTTTTAAGTTAGTGATCTCAAAGTTTTTTCCATCAACCAAAGAGGTCAATTCCTTGACTTCATCTTAAGCTCATCATTTTCACAATTTAAAATGAAGTTTTCTTCTCTTAAGGACTCAACATCAATTTTGATAGAGTTTACTTTCTTTTCTAACTACGCTTTCACTTTTATGGTATGGGCTAAGTTAGCATGCATAGTTTCAATAAACTCATTTTCATCAATTTCATTTTCCTTAATTTCATTTTCATTATAATTATCACTAAGAATGACGAGGGGAAGGAGTACTTACCTCATTGTCTTCTTGTCTTAGCATGCATCTTACCAAGGACTTCACTTCTTCTTTGTTTGGAGAATCATCCCAGGTTCTTCCTTTCTCACATCTCTCTTGGCAATCTTACCTTTTGCCATTTTTAAGTAAGGTAGAAGATGAAATATGAATAAATGCAAGTAATGGAAAGGATGAACAATGACTCAAAGTTGCTAAAGATCTTAATTTTAATGTTTTAAAACCTCAAAATAGAGCCTAGGCTCTGATACCAATTGAAATCCCAATTAGCAGCCTAAGAGGATGAGGGGGTGAATTAGGTTCTAAACCAATTAAAATTCATTTTAAGATTAATTGAAAACTTATTCTTCAAGTGACCTACTAGAGCAACTATTGTAGTGTGTGAACTAATTTGTCACAGCAATTAGTAAAGCATTTTAATGAAGACAAATCATAAGGAATTATAGCGTTCGTATTTCCCTTGAATCCTAATACACTCCTCAAGTTATACCACTTGAGATTTCCTAATCCACTAGAAGAAACACTTACAAGTGTGTTTAAATCCTTTTAATCTTAAGACTTCTTACAAGAAGTTTCTAACTTAACTCTTAACTAGAAATTCTTTCTAAATCCCTAAGACTAGGAATTCATCTTTTGCCCTATCCTTCCTCAAGGATCTTTAATTAGGTCTTAATCAAGACTCCACCTATCTTAGAAATTGAACGTTTAGCCTAATCCCTCTTAAGGATGTAGGACTTACTCAAGACTTCCCCTTTCACCTTGCCTATCTTTTTAACAATTAGGGCATTTTACAATGTGGCTCAACTGCTCAATTGGTTAGGATTTATACATTGTATAGAATGAAGTTTTACTTAAAACAAGCTTAAAATATGAAGAATGATGAAATGCAATTGGACTTTAACAAGTCTATTACAAGAATGTAATGCTTGAATTTTTCTCTTGAAATGAGTTGAAATGATATGGTTGATAGCTTAGCTCACTTTGACATTCTTGCTCTTCAAATGAAGTGCTGGAAGTATTTTTATAGTGGTAAACACTTCTTTTCAGTAGCTCTTTTAATGTTGAGCTTGCTGGCATCCGTCCGAGAATGTGTACGACTCGTACACTCCGTCGTGTGTGTGACTCAATTGTTGGAATTTTGCTTTTCCAATGGCTCCTGACTGCATTTAATACTTTTGTCTCTTCCTTCATTCGAAGTCCTGTGCTACTCGTGTGTCTGCTCATACGTGTTATGTTGATCCGTGAAATTCAAATTTCTTCAAGGGTCAATCTGACTTCTTCACATGCTTGCATTTTATGTTCTCGTTTACTAGTTATCTGATGATCCATGTATCTCGGACAAGTCTTCTTACATGAGTTTATGTTCGTGTGCTTCTTGGTCAAAGGCTGACTATTCTTTCTTACTTGCATTAAATGCTTTGACTGGAGACTTGGGCGAGTTTCTATATGACTCGTGTAGGAAGTCGTATGAGCTGTTCTTGAGCTTTGAAGATTTCCTTCATTTGCTTGGCTTGTTCTTAATCATCCAAGAATCCATGAGAGTCATGTGACTCGTCAAAAATTAGCCAGTTGATTTTTCTAAAACTTTTTTTTCATTAGTTCAATTATTTGTTTGTCATTTAAATCATCAAAACATTGTGAAATTCAGACCATAGGTCTAACAAAAGTCCTAAGCTCTTGATTGAGAGTTAGACAAGAATTAAGGGGAGCAAGAAAAGAAGGAGAAGTCTAACTAAGGAGGTTGAATTTAGGCATTTGTAAAAGTCCCAATAAAGAGGTTAGTGTACGAATTTGTAGAAGACCTATCTCAAGAGGTTGAGATTAGGCAAAGGGGTAAAGTCCTAAGCTTAGAGGCAAGTTAGGCAATAGGGGTAAAGTTTTGATCAAAGGGTTGATTAAGCACAAGTCCTATGAATTAGTTAAGGGGAGTCTTTGAGTAAGACCTAAGTCCTTGAGCAAGCATTAGGAAAAAGATCCTCATTTGAGTGATGATACAATAAATATGTGAAAGGAATTTAACATTATTGTTTGAGTAGAAATGCGGAAAATCTGTCCATATAAAGGTAACGAAGTCCACTAACGAAGCCCTGTCGACACCTACTCGACAGCCATTCAAGAGACTGTTTAAGAAATTGAGGTTCAAATGAAGTGTATCGAGAACCTCTCGAAATAGAAACAAATCCCAATAAGTATCAAGTTCAAGCCACGAGACCATGTTAAGCTCGAAGCCTCCCCAGAAATGTCCAAACTCAATTCCATCGACAGGTACCTGACAGCAGTTGAGCTCACTGTCCAAAAAGAAGAAAAAAGATTCAAAGAGATGACTCTGACCATCGAAGGGGTCTCGACTTTGAAGCATAAGAAAACGAAGAATGCACCAAACACATTAATTACACTCCGCGCCAAGTCAAGTATTCGTTAGAGAGAATATTTCAAATATTACAAAGGGACGAAGTCGAGTCTTGACATTGAAGCTCGGACTCGAAGCAAAAAGCTGAAGTAGCAAGAAAGTGACTGGTTTGTCATGTTTTCAACGTGAAACACAGAGCCTCTTTTCAAATCAACTTCTCTCCTATAAATACCACAAGTCTGAGAGCTCAACTCACCTCTTTTCATCTGCAATCTCTCTTATTGTCAATCAAGTGATCAAGCATTCAAAGCACTCTTTTACTTGTAATAGTGAGCTAGTTTTCTAGCATTAGCTTTTCTTTATTGTAAAAGGTATTAGAGGGTCAAGACTTAAGATTTTTTTCAAGAGGTTGAAAGAGTTTAAGCAAAGGAGAATTATCTAGGATTACCTAGAGTTTGAGTAAACTAGGAGGTAATCCCTTGGGATCATTTGTAGGGTTTAAGATTCACCTTTAAGAATCTTTTAGGAGTTAGGGAAACCAGGCATTTAGCTTATAAGTGGAGGTAGACTTGAGGAAGGAAAGTTGAACCACTATAAGTGTTTGTGTCTTTCTTTACTTGCTTTGATTTCATTTTAGCACTCATTGATCACACAAACACAAAACTATTTTTGCTACTTGAAAAAGAATTTTAAAAACAACCTAATTCACCCCTCCCCTCTTAGGTTGCTCATCTACTTTCAATTGGTATCATAGCTAGAACCTCAAATTAAGGTTTAAACACCTTGAGGTAGCTCAAAGATCGATGGAAACCAAGTCAACTCCATTCGATGAAGGTAACTCCACCACTAGGCCCCAACTCTTTAGTAACTCTAGTTGTAGTGGTTGGAAAGATAGAATAGAGACTTAACTAAAATCGATAGATTATAATTTGTGGTGTATTGTGATTTATGGCTCAATACTTGTTACCAATAATGATAATGGTGCTGTGAGGGTCAAAAGGAGAAATGAACTCAATGAGAGTGAAAAGAAAAGCATATCCATGAATGCCAAAGATGAAAATGCTTTGTACAATGCTCTAGACATTCATGAGTCTAATAGGGTTAAGGGCTGCATAAGTGCCCATGAAATGTGGGAAAAATTTCATGAGTTTCATGAAGGAAGTGCTAGTGTAAAAGAGAAAAAGAAATCAATTATTGTTTCTCAATACAAGCCTTCAAAATAGATCCTAACGAAACCACTAATGGAATGTTTTGTAGGTTTAATGGGTTGGTAAAAGACCTAGAAGATCTTGGTAAAACATCCCTTGAATGAGAAAGATAGGAAAATTCTTTATGGTCTTACCAAAGGCTATAACACTAAAGCCATCATAATTGAAACCTCAAAGGACTTGACAACTCTATCTCTTGATGAGCTCATGTCAATGCTCAAGATTCAAGAGATAGGACTCATGATGAGGGTACTTCAAGGCTTAAGAAAACTCTTGCCTTCAAAACCTCCAAGATTGAGAGTGAAGAGGATGGAGATGATGATGAGGAGTTGTCTCTTGATGAGATAAATCTCATGACAAGGGCAATTCAAGAGGTTTCTTAGAAAGAAGAGAAAGCCCTTTGACAAGAGCAATGAAGGACCAAAATGCTATGAATGTCAACAAACCGGTCACTTCATGGCGGAATGCCCTAAGAAGAAGAAATATCTTCTCAAAAAGAAAGGTAAGAGGCCTACTCTTATGGCCGAAAGTTGGGACAAAACTCTGATGAAGAAGGTTCAAGTGATGAAGAAGAAACAATGTGTGCTTCATGGGCTTCAATGATGAGGTAACTATTCACAACTATTCTTCTTGTGATGAAAGCATGATTGATGAACTTGATATGAACATGGATAAGAATGATTTTTTGTCTTACATTGAATCACTTACTTTAAGTCTTGATAAATGCTCAAAGTTATGCTCTAGCTTAAAGAAAAAGAATCATGCCCTACTTAACCTTGTTGATGAAAAGAAAGTGGAAAATGAGAAACAAAACTCCAAAATGTGCAACTTGAGAAAAATGCATTTTATGAAAATTTGAAATTGGAGCATGTCACTTTGAAAAAGAGAATCAATGACATTGGTGATACTTTGAGTAAATTTACTAAAGGAAAGGAGAATCAAGATAAATTGCGTAGAACTCAAAGATCATACCATGATAAAAGTGGATTATGATTTCATTCATATGCACAAGCATCCATTACCATGACTCTCATAACTTGTTTACAAAGAAGCATGCTATCTTTAAGTATAAAAGTGTCACTCCAAGAAATGCTCATTTGTCCTGCAATTATTGTGGATTGTATGGTCATTTTTTCCCTAGATGTTATTCTAGGAAGTTAGTTAAATTTTGTCAAATAAATGGGTTATAAAAACTAATCCCCATGGACCCAAAAATCAAAGGGGACCAATCACAATTCTATCTCCTTGTGATGTAGGTTATTGATTCATTCATGAAGAGAATCACTAAATCCAAATGGTACATGGATAGTGGTTCTTCAAGACACATGACGGGAGACAAGTATCTACTAAGAAATGTCAAAAAGAAAGATGGATATGTCACATTTGGTGATAGCAAGCAAGGAAGGATAATCGGTATAGGACACATCTCATACAAAGAAAAATATCTATTTGAGAATGTTTTATTAATTGACAATTTCAAAGTTTTTGGTTGTAAATGTTTTATTTTGAATATAAAAGAGCATCTTAGTAAGTTTGATACAAAATCAAGTGAAGGGATTTTTCTAGGATATTCTTCAACTAGGAAAGCATATAGAGTGTTTAACAAGTTGTTGAGGAAACCATGCATGTAGAGTTTGATGAAAATCCTATTTCTACAATCATTGATGAAGATGACAGCATGCCTATTGATATAAATGTTCATTCTATTTCAAATGATTTGAGAAAAGTGTGTCTTTACAAGATGCATGATCCCTCTCCTTCTACTTCAAACCCCCTTCCCAAAGAAAGGAAGTTCATTAGAAATCGTCCTTAAGATTCCATCTAGTAGGGTTAAAACTAGACACCAAGTTTTTGAAAACAATGTTGCATTTCTGTAGGATATAAAAACTATATATCCTGAATAATAAAGAGAGATTAATGCACAACAGAATATAACTTCTTTATATTAACGAACAAAAAACAAACTCGCACGCATTCAATCTGGGCTGTGGACCAAAGCCGAAGCTTGGTCGAGAAACAGCCGCATGGCTTTTCAATTTCTCTCTATGTAAATGTCTATATCTATCTCCTTATATCTCTGTAATTACAATGATCACCCAATGCCTTTATTTATAGGCTAAACTATCCTTGAATCCTACCATTAATCTAATTTAGAACTATTTCCTAAAACAAATAGGTTTACCAAAACAAACACTAAACCAAATAGAAAACAGACAAATAACAAATCCTACAACAAATATAATGCCTAATTAATTAAGTTTGGTTTAAATAACTATTTTCCAACATAGGCTCCCTTAAACCAAACTTGGATCAAAGTAGGTCCATCTACATCACGAGCTTCAATCTCCATCGAAATCTCCATTGCTGTGTAGGCAACGTGCAACCCCAACTTGTAGTAGTTCTTCAACTGGACTTTTAATCTCACCGTAGAAACAACTTTGTATGTGCCATGAATCTTCTGTGGAAACTCCTCTTTAGCAAAGAATTTATTCATATCCACCCATTCTTCATTTAAGAAAGTCTTCTAGTTAATTTTGCAATCAGCTTTGCAAATGCAAAAAATATCCTCGCAGACTTGAGGCATCACCTTCAAACTTGAAGTGAACACAACCTTGTACTTTGAGCAATCTTGTCAAATTTCCTAGCCTGATCAAAGAATTCACTAATATCTACTGATTCATCTTCAAAACAGAGCTTTTCATTAACATTGTTAATCTCATTAATTCCTTCAAACATAACAATGTCCTTGCAAACCTAAGGCTTCACTATCACATTTTTATCTTTGTTTCGTTCTGACTCAACAAAGTATTCACTAATCACAGAATCACTTTGGTCTTCTGTTTCATTAGCTTCCGAGAAGTTATTATCTTCCAATTTAATAACTTCTTCAACAATCACGCAATCTCTTTCATCTATATGATCATCAATTTCAATCTCTCGCTCTTGTTTTGAGACACAGGAAATTTCTTCTTCCTCTTTGACCAGATCAACACTTTCAATGTCTTCATCCGCATCCTTTTGACCTTCATCTTCATCATTGACACATTCTTGCTCAATAATACTTTCAATCTTTCCATCCACAATTCTTGAAGCAATATCTTCAAATACATGGTCTTCTAACTCCTTGAGTACCAACTACTTGCTATTAATCCTTAGTTCATCAAGCATTAATGTACTTAACAATACTTCATGACGCAACTTTGGAATATCTCGTCTCAATTGTCAATGTCATAGAGTAATCAAACTTTCTAGGCAGTGTATTGAGAACGTGATTCACAAAATTTCTTCTGCGAGAAAATACCCATTTGATTTCATCTCACCTCTGATCTCCAATAATCTATCAAAGTAGTCATCAATTGTTTCACATTTTCTCATCTTGCTATCTTTAAATTTATTTTCCAATTTCAAGATATTATTTTTTTGAACTTTATCCATGCATCTATAACTTTTTACCAAAATATCCCATGCTTGTTTGGCAGTTTTAGCACGACAAATTTTCCCAGAGATCAAACTATCAACAGATTGGCGAATTATAGATAATATCATACATACCTTCTTCTTTGTTTCATCGTCTACATAATTTGTCCTCTCCTCTTGAATGAATCGTCGCAAACCAAATGCTCCGAGATAAGTCTCCATCAGCCTTATCCAAACAGGGTAATTTTGTCTCCTAACAAACTTTGGAATATTGTTAATATAAGCACTCCAATCCATAATTAAGACTACAATTTATTTTTCCTTTTTTCCTTAAATGAACTAAAGCATGAGCTTCAAACCAATTAGCAAAAGCCTTCAAAAGAATCAAACAGAATCATGAACTTCAATAAAACTGCCCAAAAAATTATTCGATCAAGTCCTTCGATCTTGATTTAAAACCCCCAAAGAACCAAACAACTTCTACGTTGAATGCTTTGATCACTGAATTATATAAGGAAAATAATTAATCAAGACAATTTTGACCGCACGGAACCCTAGAAAAACCAAAACTAAAAGCTTTGATAAATTAATTTTGATCCACTGCACAAGACCACTTGAATAGTGGAAATAGAAGAATAAGGCTTCTCATCTCTATTTTTAAAGTTGTGGTTGACAACCAGATTGATCCAAATTGCATGTACACTAATCCCACGCACAATCCAAGGAAAGCTAATAATCCATTCTCGGGCAAACCAATTAGTGAAGTCCCAAATTTTTTAGAGCAAAATCATAGGGATAAAAATGGTAAAAAAAAAAAAAGGTTTAAATTATGTGTTGAGGTGAAACGTGACCCGCTTGCTTGAATTATTGTGTGCTTGCTATGTGTCTAGGTTGTATGATAGACTCCTCGAGAAATATAGGGGGGAGAACACACCCATGGTGGGGAATAAAGGATAGAAAACATAAGAGGAATGTTAGCTAGAAGGGTACGCAAAAAGGGGAGTCAAACAGAGCAAGATCGGGCGAAAACGGATCGAAAAGGTCCCCCTGCGATAGGACTCTGCGACTGTCGTAGGCCACCATCACAGGCGGGGCTGCGCACGCCGCACGTACAGCACAGCGCACCAGCGCGCCAGTCCCGGCGCACTTGCCGAGCACGCGCCCTCTTCTCAGCAGCGGGAGTGTTCGAAATTCGAATTTGGGTTGGATTTTCTCTAATCCAAATCCCGAAAGCAGTGTAAGGGGAGCGTCTAAAATAAATAGAGAACCTTCTTGAACATTATATGACCTAGAGGAACTCTATAAATAGATCTTTAACTCTCCCCTACCTCTTTTCAACAAACTTAAAAACCCTAGTCAGTAGTTGTCTTGAGGAGCCACCGCGGTCGCTGGAGAATCTCCGCTGCCACCATGGATTCGATAGCCCTGCATCCCTCAACACGTTCATGGCAATCTTAGGACAAGGGTGAGTCTAGAGTAGTGGAATAAAACCCCCCGAAGTAGCATGAACACCCATGTTGAAAAACTTGAATCTTGCATGTGGGTTTTGATTTTTCTTTGTGAGATCTGTAAATATTTGCATGAAAGGGGGTTTCATACTTATTTTTAATGATATAGGATTGATTGCATCTAGTGGGGAGGGGAGGAAATGAGATAATGGATTTTTATGAAAATTAATCCAGAATTAAAATCAGAAAATCCAGTGCATGAGGCCATGGTTGGGGCTGCGTAAAAGGTCATTAGAGTGTTTAAATTTGGTGTAAAATTGGTTAAATTGTTAGAACTGATGTTAATCTACAGATCTACGTTTTTGGAATCGTCAAAATCTATTAGGAGATGCAAAAATGGTGGCCCCGAAAAGGCCAAGTCGCAATAGCAAATCTGGGCATCCATCGGCCAAGGAGGGCCGACGTTGCCCAGCCCATGCGCGAGGTTGTGCATGCATGGCCACACCGCGCGCATGGCATGGCCGGCTAGCATGGCCATCATGCCAACCTTGACCCGTTTGACCAAGACTAGACCTCTTTGACTCCACTTGACCTGCTTGACCCAACCTTGACCCGTTTGACCAAGACTGGACCCCTTTGACTCCACTTGACCTGTTTGACCCAATCTTGACCCGTTTAACCAAGACATGACCCCTTTGACTCCACTTGATCTGTTTGACCCAAACTTGACCCGTTTGACCAAGATTTGACCCCTTTGACTTCGAGTTGACCCTAAAGTTTAAAGTCATTCCTAGTCAACCTGAAAAGCCAAAGTTGACCGAAAAAGTCAAACTTAACCAGAAAAGTCAAAATTGACAAAAAAAGTCAAAGTATACCAAAAAAGTCAAAGCTTGACTAGAAAAGTCAAAGTTGACCATAAAAGTCAAACTTAACCCAAAAAGTCAAACTTAACCCAATGTCTGTCAAAGTTGATCAGAAAAGTCAAATTGACCGATTTGTCAAAAGTTGACCAAAAATTCAAAGTTGACCGTAAAAGTCAAATGTAACCAAAAAAGTCAAACTTAACCCAAAAAGTCAACCGTAACATGAAAAGTTAAAGTCAACCCTAGTTGACCCAAAAGGTCAAACCTGTTTGGAAAGTCAACAACTTCTCCTTAACTAATAATCGTGTTTCCGTTATCTGCAGGAGCTAATTGTTGACCAGAGTTGACCTAAGTCGAATGACACACACGCCTTTTAGAATTCCAGGCGAGGGATTACTCACTAGCTTCCTAAGATTTAAACGAAATATCTTCGTAGTACTTATGTGTATCTATATGTACTATTGTGTGTTTATTTTTGTTAACAAGGTTTCCCACGCCTCATCGTTTGCTTGTTTTCTCGATTGCGCTTGACGTGAAGTATGCGTGCTTATGTGCAACGTGCCTACTTGATGCTATGCCCTATTTGTTACATACTCTGCTTAACATGACATGTCTACTTGCTTACGTGACATTATGCGTGCCTGCAACGATGAGCTAGCACGACTCACCAACCTAGAAGGACGGTAGACTGCTTGAGGTAAGCCGCATGTCATCTAGGATTGCATAATGCCTTTAGATATGTATAAAGCATGCTAGGGTTGCCACGATCACCTTAGCGTGAAATATGTCAGAGACCTACTAGATAAGACTCGGTCTCTGAGTCTTCTTTCTTGACTTAACAAGTAGCCGCTCGCCAGTTAGGAAGGGCCTGCCGGTGAAAAATCATGTCGCAGATAGCCGATACTCCTTCGTTATGAGAGGAACCCTTGATGGCCTGAATATGAAAGAGCTAGGATCCAAAACCCCTGCCGTCGAGCATACCTCTGTTATACAGTTGCCGCAGGGGCAATGTGCTTTGCAAACCATCAAGTACCTGAACAACTCAAACACGTGAATAGATTCTGACCTAGCTTTAGTATAGAAGGCTTGTTTATGAAATCTGCTTGCTAGGAGTCTAGTGCCTCAAATATGTGTAGCATATGATTGTTATGTCTATGCTACCATGCTCATTTTCCGTAGTTGCCATGCATCGGACTATATACCTGATTTGCTTGACTTGTCTAATTTGCTAACTTTAATTGCCTGTACTCCCGATGCTATATAGTTATATATACGTACCTGTATTTATGGATGCATGAACTGTATACTTGATTTCCCAGTTTTTCTTTAAAGACATACGGTGGGATTTTGCACAAACCCTGAGGTCTCTCACTGAGGTTAAGCTCACCCCACTCCCTTCAAAATTTGATGACAGGGGCTTGAATTGCTTGCGCTAGAGGTGAAGTCAATGCTCGTCCAGAATATCACCTATGGGTGCTTTGTAATAGCTTAGCTCATATACCTTGTTTGGGAGGATAATCTGGCCTAGGGTCGTCCTCAACAATTACATTATATTTCTGCTACAATGAACTTCTTGAATTTTTAGAATAATCATAGTGATGTATGTTTCTCTCTATTTTATTCTGTATTGATTGTTGGCGAGAGCACTGTATAACGGTCCAGGATCGGCTCTCTTCTCCTCGTCAGGAATGATTTTTCGAGGCAGGGGAGTCGAGTGTGGGGCGTCACACAATTAGTGCTGCATCGGAAGTAAACAAAAAGTAAAACTAAATCAATCGCAAATTTAGTCTCTGTAGCGACAGAATAAAAAACTAAAACGTCTGAGAATTTAATTCTCACAACAAAACATCTAAAACTTCTCTGTTTTTCTCTTGGATGCCAAATGAAAAACACGACCAATCTCTAAACATATATTTTTTAGCTCTGATACCACTTGTAGGATAAAAAAACTATATATCATGAATAATAAAGAGATATTAAAGCACAACGGAATATAACTTCTTTATAATAATGAACACCAAACAAACTCGCATGCACTCAATCTGAGCGGCGGACCAAAGCCAAAGCTTAGTTGAGAAACAGCCGCAAGGCTTTTCAGTTTCTCTCTCTATAAATATCTGTATCTATTTCTTTATATCTCTTGATTACAATGATCACTCAATGCATTTATTTATAAGCTAAACTATCCTTGAATCTTACCATTAATCTAATTTAGAACTATTTCCTAAAACAAATAGGTTTCCCAAAACAAACACTAAACCAAATAGGAAACAGACAAACAACAAATTCTACTATAAATATAATTGCCTAATTAATTAAGTTTGGTTTAAATAACTATTTTCCAACAATTTCTTTCAAATATTGAAGAAGCATTGCTTGATGAAAGATGGATTTTAGCCATGCAAGATGAACTAGCTCAATTTGAAAGAAACCAAGTGTGGAAACTTGTTGAAAGGCCTAAAAATATTCCATAATTGGTACTATGATTTTTAGAAATAAATTAAATGAGCTAGGAGAAGTAACTAGAAACAAAGCTAGACTAGTTGGTTAAGGATATAGACAAGAGGAAGGCATTGACAATGATGAAACATTTGCACCCGTAGCTAGACTCCATTAGGATGTTTCTTGCATTTGCTTGTTTGAAAGGCTTTAAATTGTATCAAATGGATGTTAAAAGTGATTTTTTGAATGGTTTCTTAAATGAAGAAGTATATATGGAACAAACTCCTGGTTTTGAAGATGTTCAATTTCTCAATCACGTGTACAAACTTGTTAACGCTTTGTATGGTTTGAAACAAACTCCTAGAGCTTGCTCATAACTTTAGAAGAGGGCAAATTGACACTACATTATTTACTAAAGTTGATAAGCATGAAAACTTGCTCATTGTTCAAATATATGTTGATGATATTATTTTTGGTGCTACTCAAAATGATTTATGTGTTGAATTTTCTAGTAGTATGCATAGTGAATTTGAGATGAGCATGATGGGTGAATTAAATTTCTTTTTAGGACTTCAAATTAAACAAACTTCCAAGGGTATTTTCTTTTGTCAATCCAAATACACTGATGTATAATTGGTAGCTTACTTTACTTAATGGCTAGTAGGCCAGACATTATGCATACAGTTTACTTGTGTGCGAGATTTCAAGTTGCTTCAAAAGAATCACACTCATATGCTGTCAAAAGAATCCTTAGATACTTGCAAAATACACTTGTTATGGCTTGTGGTATTCTAAGTCTAATTCTTTTGAATTGATTGGTTTTACGGATGCCAATTTTGGATGATGCTTAATTGATCATAAAAGTACTACTGGTACATGTCAATTTTTAGGGAATTATTTGGTTTCATGGTTCAGTAAGAAACAAACGGCCGAATCGGAATACTTAGCCTCCAAATCTTGTTATCAACAAATTGTTTGGATGAAGCATACTTTGTTAGATTTTGGTTTAAAATTTGATTGTGTGCCTATTATGTGTGATAACACTAGTGCAATCAATAACTCAAAAAGTCCAATTCAACATTCCCGAACTAAGCACATTGACATTAAACACTATTTCATAAGGGACTTATTTCTTCATAAAGTGGAGATTTGCTTGACTTATGTGCCTACAAAAGATAAAATTGCGGATATTTTCACTAAACCATTGTCCAAAGATCAATTTTCCTATTTGAGAGATAAACTTCATGTTCAATGCATGCTATGAGTCACTTTTTATACCTTTTTGTTGATGTCAAAAAGAGGGAGAAAAGTGGTGTGGAAATTTGTGGGTAAGTAATTAAAGGGGAGACATTAAACTTACGAGGAGTTTTATTGTCTTGTACTTTTTTTTTTTTGTTGCCAAATTTCCATATTTGTTTTGTCATCATCAGAAAGGGAGAAGATTGTTCTATGGTCTCAATCTTAGTTTTGAGTGATGATTCAACAAATATGTGAAAATGATTTAACGTTTTTGTTTCAGCAAAAGTGCATAATTCCGTCCAAATGAAGGTAACAAAGTCGAATAACGAACCCCTATCGAGACCCACTGACTGTTCGAGAAATCAAAGTTCAAGTGAAGTCACGAGTTCGAGTATCGAGAACCTCTCAACATTGAAACAAATCCTTGAAAGTATCGAGGTCAAGCCACAAGACCATGTCGAGCTTGAACCCTCCCTAGAAATGTCTGAACTCGATCTCATCGACAGGTACTCGATAATAGTCGAGCTCACTGTCCAAAAGGAAGAAAAGGGATTCAAAGAGATGACTCTAATCATCGAAGGGGTTGCGACTTCGAAGCAGAAGAAACTGAAGAACGCGCCAAGTTAAGGTAAAATGGACCCAAAACTTTTGAGCTAGAAACCATAATGTAGTAAGGGTAAAATGGACATTTTGCTCGCTCTTAAATTACAGAAACCCAAATAATTATGTGCTTGATTGATTGCCTGAGTGATTGTTTAATTGATTGCATGATTGATTGCTTGATTAATTTCTAGATTGATTGCCTAATTGATTGCTAGAATTAATGTTGACTGGTAGTTAATATAGAAGGGATAATTACCTTGGCTGCAAAAAAGGCGATATCCCTCGCCCGCAGGGCCCACACCGCCCAGCCCCATGAGCCTCGTGTGAGGGGTAAATCAGGGTGACTCAGCGATAACATTGGTAGGAGGACCAGTGCCTGGTGCCCACAAGGATCCACCCCCCACATTGGGGGATGAAAATCCCACACTGCGGCTGCCAGGGCTCGATCCTGCGTCCTTGGCTGCAATCTGCTGCCAAGTTACCAACTGAGCTAAGCCCCTGGGGGCGAAGGGATAATTACCTAAAGTGAAACAAAGAAAGGAGAGAAGCATAAAAGGAACTAATCTGGAAAATCGCATCGTACGAGTTTCCATCCGAGTCGGACAGAAACTCGGACAGCAGAAGAATTCGAAAAGGAAGGAATTCGTGGAATTAGCCTATACAATTTACCGTCCAAATCGGACGAATACTCGGACAGAAGGAAATGAAAACGGGAAACAATCTTTAATTAAGGAATCCGGAATCACAATCAATTCAGTAGAAGGAAACTACCTGAATTAATCTTACCATGTTTAAGGAAGATTCTGATCCCCCCTAACCTATAGGATGCCTATAAATACATCCTTAATTTCAAGAATTAAACTTTGCAAACACTTAAGAAAAAGAGAAGCAGTGAAACTTGTTGAACCGCCGCCGTCGACGAACCGCCGCCGTGCCGCCTTCATTGAAGTCTTTAAGTTCGTGGTATTCATAGGACCTCACGGTGAGTATTTGATTTTGGATTTAGTATCAAAATACGGAATTAAAAGCATGAATACATAAGAAGACTTGAATAACAAGTAATTAAGAATTCGTGTTAATTGATGGATAGAAAGCATGTTTAGGATGTTGGTTGAGTTCCTCGCATGTTATAATGCTTAGGATGCATGCCTTTAGATTTTTATTAGCCGTAATGGTTTAGATCTGAAAATCAAAATCCGGAATTATGCAAGAGTTAAAAATCAGTGTTCCAAGCCTAGTTCGGGACGAAATTTAATGTAGTTAAAGTACTTGTTTTTGCGTGATTTAGGTTCCTACCGATAGCCTGTATGTTAGACTATAGATCTACATCTTTGGAATGGATTAAAATGGATTAAAAACCTATTTAAACCAACCCCGAAAGTGATATCCCAAACCAGTAGTTTCTGGAAAACAGAACCAGTCGTCCGATTTTCCATCCGAGTCGGACAGCCACTCAGACGAGACCCAGAAAGCCTTTTCTTGAATTTTAAACTTGAAAACTTAAAGAACACAAAGAGCACAAACCCAGGTGCGAGTTTCCACTCGAGTCGGACAGAAACTCGGACAGAGCCTAGAACTAAAATTTTGCCTTATTTTTCTGAAATTGGTTTTAGCCCAAAAGTTTATCTTAATTCTAAAAGTGACCAAAAGCTTACCTTGTTTTCCAATTGACCAAAAGAAATTAAGAAGCACCATTGCTTCAAACTAGACCTTAAATTATGAACTTGACATTAATTGAAAACTTGACCTTATTTCAAATTGACCTTATTTGAACTTTGACCATTGACCATTGACCTTTGACCTTGACCTTCAAACATAGTTAACCTAAAGTCAAAGTCAAACCTGCTTGACCAAAAGTCAAAGTCAACCCTAGTTGACCAAAAGTCAAACCAAGAGTAAAACGTAAAGTCACACTTTAAAGTCAAAATTATATTAGCATGCTCGTAATGCAGGAGTTGACCATTGACCGAGAAGGGAACCCGTCAACCTTTGACCACTCACGCTTTAGGAAAGGTGAGGGATTACTCACTATTTTCATAAAACTTAATTGGACTATCTAATTAGTAATTGTGTGTAACAATACCTACTTGATTGCTTGATTTTCTAAAGAGGTCTCTCACACCTCAGCACTTGCTTATTTTAAATACAACATATTGCTAAGTGTGTATACGTGTTGCTTAACATGATGATGCCATGATTAATTATGTTATGCCATGCTTGGCTTGACTTGAATGTACGTCACTTGCTATGATCAATTGAATGTCTATAAATGCATGCACCTATATATGTAAGCATGACATAGTAGCCATGAAGGGTGGTATTTTCTTAGGGTTAATCACATATCATCTAGGATTGCATATTTGCCTCTAGAGATGTATGCCCATGAACACATACAAACATCATGCATCGGGCAAGAAATGACTATGCATGTCCCAGGATTATGATATCTAGGATTTGCATGATTGCCTCTAGAAATGGATGAAGCATGCTAGGGTTTGCCATGATCACCTTAGCGTGAAATAGGTTAGAGGACCTACGTGAAAAGACTTGGGCTCCGAGTCTTCCAGATTGAATAGATAGTAGCCGTTTGTCCGCTAGGTAGGGCTTACCGGCGAAAGTCGTGTTGCTGATAGTCGACACTCCTTCTATATGAGAGGAACACCTGTTTTGGGGGCCCAATTTTGAAAAAATGGCCAAGGATCCAAAACCCCTGCCGTCAAGCATACCAGGTTCTACCGATACAGCTGCCGTGGGGGTGATGTACTTTGCAAACTATCAATGCGAGTGAGTGAAACGTGAATAGATATGAACTTAGCTTTATTATGAGAAAGCTAGACCGTGCTATCTAATCGCTAGGAGTATAATGGCTCAAATGTGCTACATATGAATGTTGTATCTGTACTGCCATGCCTACATTAGTATTTGCTATATACTTGCCTATACTACATGACTTGCTTGACTTGATTTACGTGATTGACTTGATTAACTTATTTATTAAGTTGTTTACCTGCTTGCTATGCATGCCTACAATTCCGTTGTTATATAGATATATACATGAACTCTTTACTCGGCCTGTGATTTAAAGATTGACGGTGGGAATTTTCCTATGGAAAACCCGAGATCTCTCACTGAGCTTAGTGAAGCTCACCCCTTTCTATCTTATTATTTTACAGGGGCTTGACTTGAGTGACGATAGTGGTAAGGCCGATGGGCGTGAACGAACGCAATAAAGACAAGAACTTTGTAATAGTTAGACTAAGTACAATTATGGTTTTGGGAGGATAATTTGGTCTATGACCGTCCTCAGACTTTATCTTTACTGTTCCGCTGCCATGAACTGCTAGGGTAATAAATACAGTTTTATAGTAATTCTTATTTATTATCTGTATCGATTGTTGGGCACGAGCCTTGAATGACGCCCACTCGACCCGTCTCGCTCTTCCTCGTTGGGAATGGATCCGAGGGAACGGGGGGTTGGAGCGAGGTGTCACAGTCGCAACTTCGAAGCAGAAGGAACCGAAGTATGCGCCGAACGATTAATTACATTCAGCGCCAAGTCAAGTATCCGTTAGAGAGAAGATTTTAAAATTTACAAAGGGACAAAGTCAAGTCTTGTTGTCTAAGCTCGGACTCAAACCAAAAAGCTGAAGCAGCAAGAAAGCGACGGGTTTGTCCTGTTTTGAATGGGAAAATAGAGCCTCTTTTCAAATCGACTTCTTTCCTATAAATACCATAAGTCTGAGAGCTCAACTCACCTCTATCATCTGCCATCTCTCTTATTGTCAATGAAAAGTGATTAAGCACTCAAAGCACTCTTTTACTTGTAATAGTTAGCTAGTTTTCTAGCATTAGCTTTTCTTTATTGTAAAAGGGATTAGAGGGTCAAGACTTAGATTCTTTCAAGAGGTTGAAAGAGTTTAAGCAAAGGCGAATTATCTAGGATTACCTATAATTTGAGTAAACTAGGAGGTAATTCCTTGGGATAATTTGTAGGGCTTAAGATTAACCTTTAAGAATCTTTTGGGAGTTAGGGAAACCAAGCATTTAGCTTGGAAGTGGAGGTAGACTTTCCTTGAGGAAGGAAAGTTGAACCACTATAAGTGTTTGTGTCTTTCTTTACTTGCTTTGATTTTTTTAGCACTTACTAATCACACAAACACAAAACTGTTTTTGCTACTTGAAAAAGTACTTTAAAAACAACCTAATTAACCCCTCCCCTTTTAGGTTGCTCATCTAATTTCAAAACTAGTTTCAAATATATTTTAAAACTTGTCTTTGAAAAGAGTTTTTTCAAAGTTCTTTTTAGAAGAAAATTTTAAATTGCAAAAAGAACCTAATTCACCATTTCTCCCTCTTTGGTTGCATACATTAAAAAGGGATTTTCACCTAAGCCACTAGTACATAAGAAGGAGCTAAAAACAAAGATGATGCAATTCCAATACTACAATTACCGAATAAGGAGAAATCCCCATTTGAAAGATGAAAGGATGAGATTTTGGAGAATCTCTGCCAACCATTGTTTAAGCAAGATCTGTGAAAGACTAAAGCCAACAGTGACAAGGGGATAAGTACTTGTAATGAGTCAAATTCTAAATAAAGCTCTCAGTATAGAAGATAGTCTTTGTGCTGGGGGAAAAAGAAAGTGGATTCTAAATATGTAAAAGTTGATACTAGTGATACTAGTAAGCTGCCTGTTCAAGTTGGTTTGCAGGAAGTCAGGAAGACCCACACGAAGTTGAAGAACAAGCAGCTCAATATGAAAAGCCACAAGACTGATTCCGATGAGAAATCATATTCGATGATGAATCTTTTCAAAGGGAGAGGGAAGAATAGAGGAATTAAAATTCAATCTCTAAGGTTAAAGAAATTAACGGATGAGGATGAATCCTTTCAAAGAAAAAAGGGATTGATGTAGAATTCCAAAGCCAACTCTCAAAGTCCACGAAGGGGAGAAATCAACAAGTGGTTGAGAAGGGTCAAAGTCAATATATGGGTTATCGCAGATCAAATAGAAAGGACTTGGTCCAAATAAAGGGAAATTAGTCTTTAAGAAAGAATGGAAACAGAAGAATGGAGAGGATCCTTTTCTAAAAGTGCAGCCTGAAAAGAGGAAGCCAAAATTGATTTAGAAGTGGGAACCTCATATTAAGGTTCAAGATGGGACAAACTCATCTTGCTAAAAAGTTCTTGAGTATTTTAAATAAATATTTAAGATAATTAATCCTCTTGATTTTAATTAATTATTCTTGAAGTTTACAAAGCTTTGAAAGATTCTAGAAAAGTCGAGAATGATCTAGAAGATTCATGTAGAATGAAGGAAAACATACAGTTGGAACACTTACCAAAAAAGAAGAGAGGAGCCTAAAGCTTAAGGGAAGGACATAATTCCTTGCTTGTGTGTGTGTCATTTTTTACTTTTCCTTCCTTGTTTTGGATTTGATTGTTACATTCAAAGGATTTCCTCAAAAGAATTCTTGCATGCTTTCTTTTAGGAATAAGTAGAGTTCTCTTTTATGTTTTTAGCAGGTTTTTTAATGCCTTTTCCTTATGTTTTTCAAGAGTAATTTCGTCCATCACTTATTCCGTACCTGACCAAATTTCTCTTCCCAATGAACTTAGTTCCTTTAGGTTTTTGGATTGTAAGGTTTCCAACTATAGTTGGTTTCCAAATTTAATTACTTTTAGTTCTTCTCCTTTTTAGAATCTGCTAGGAAAATTGGATCACCCCTTTACCTATAAATAAGGGTGCGGATTATTTAGATTTGATAGAGATTAATACATAGTATTTTTGAGTTTAGCTTTGAGCTATTCAACCTTCAAGTTTTGAGTTATGTTCTGTGGGAACTTGTAATTGTTACTTAGTGAACGTTTGAAGATTCATTAGCGAATTTTCTTCTTTTAGATTTAGCTAAGAGTAGCTTATTTTTAAAGATGGGGTTTCAAAAATAACAATCTAGTTAGGTATTCAACTTATATTGTAAAGGTTTTTTCAATTAAACCATTAAGTTCTTTGTTCATTGGTGAATTCAAGAAGGTAATTTAAATCAAGGGGATCAAGCTAATCTCTGGCTTAGCTGATTTTGGGATTTCGCAACGTGAAACATTCCCGTACTCACAATAGGGAGTGCGGCACGAAGAGGAAGACAGAGAATGCATAAAAGTAGATGAAACCTGGAATTTCCACTAGAACTTACTGGAAAATGCTCAAACTACATTCAAAATTTGACACGTCCTAATCAATTTTCATCTACGGGAAAAGCCATATTTCACCATGATCTCTATACCTTGTTTGGCCCCAACTCTTACCCCAGAAAAAAAAAAAACCAAAAATGCGTTCTATTTGATTTATTACTAATTTTGGAGGATAAAGTGATGCCAATATGTGTATAGGGATTTTCGGCAGTACATTCCAGAGCAAGACAAGGCTACCTCTTTTGCTCAATAAGTTATGCTGCCAAACTACTAGCTTTTTCCAAATCTAATATATAAGGGGCTGAAAATATATTGCCTTTTTCCTACCTTTAAAGATAGGGCAACATAAGTAATGAAAGGGAAGTATCTCTTTGACATTTCTGTCCACCTTCGTATCAGAAATTCTCTTCCAGTTTGTTCGCGGGGAAGGAAAAAAACACTCTTGGCAGCATTAATTTTCTGGCTAGCGGCAACTTCATAAATGATTAAACTCCTTCAACTGGATTACAACTTCCTTCTCTCTTCTTGTGGAAAGAATGAGGCCACCTAAAAAACTGAGATGAATTACTGGCAACACACCTCGGGGCATCTTAAATGAATCAATGTATAGGTATGTGGAAAATATATATATATATATATATATAGGTAATACAATATTTTTTTAGAAATTAACCTAATATTTCTTTTATGATCTTCCTTTACCATATAAGTAACTAGCCAGCTTTTGTTTATTTAAAATTTCAAACTCTCCAACCCAAATAAATACATGAATTCACCACCACCAAAACATTAAACCTTACATACTTTCAACATCTTTGAGAATAAGGGGTACAAAGTTTAAGATTCCATATCCACTAAAAAGTTTTGAGCCATCTCAAGGTAGGAAATTTTGGACCTTAAAGTTTAGATGCAACTGAAACATTATTGTTGTATTTAATTTTATTTTAGGTAATGTCGATTGTTGTAATTGTTATTATATGTTGGTTTTAGTTATACAGTATCTGGGAGCAAGAAGAGAAAAAGAAAAGTCCTAAGTTAAAGAGGTTGGATTAGGCATTTGTAAAAGTCCTAACACAAGAAGTTGAGTTTAGGCAAAGAATGAGACTTGAAGAAAGTCCTTACTTAATTAGAGGTAAGTTAGGGCATTTGAAAAAAGCCCTATTCAAAAGGTTGGATTAGGCAAGGGAGTTTAAATCAAGAGTGGGAAGCTCCGGTACTATTTGTTAAGAAGAAGGATGGAACCTTGAGACTATGTATAGACTATGACGGATTGAATGATGTGACTATGAAAAATAAATATCCCTTACCCATGATTGATAACTCTTTAATCAGTTACAAGGAGCTGTAGACTTTTCAAAATTTGACCTATGACAGGGATATATTACTAACTAAGGACCCGGAAGGAGGATGTGGCCAAAACAGCTTTTAACTCCCGATATGGACATTTCAAATTCTTAATAATGTCTTTTGTTTTGATCAATGCTCCAGCTGCATATATGAATTTAATGCACCATGTTTTGCAAACTTATTGGGATCAATTTGTAGTAATTTTCATAGATGACATTTGGTTTATACCAAATCGGTTTATGAACATGAGAAAAATCTAAGAATAGTACTTCAGACCTTAATGAAGCATAAGTTGTATGCCAAATTGAGTAAGTGTGAATATTGGTTAGACAGAGTGATTTTCTTAGGTCATATTATTTCTAAAGATGGAATAGCCGTAGATCCAACTAAAGTAAAAGCAGTGACAAAATGGAAACAACCTAGGAATATGACTAAGATTCAGAGTTTTATGGGATTAACAAGACACTACCAACGTTTCATTCAAGATTTTTTCAAATTTGCTAGACCATTAACTAGGTTGACTCAAAAAGATGTAAAGTTTGAATAGAATTTGAAAGTGGAAGCCTGTTTTCAATAATTTAAAAATAGACTAACCCTAGCTTTAATCCTTACCCTACCACAAGGAAAAGATAACTTTGTAGTTTACACTGATGCTTCCTTGGAAGGATTAGGATGCTTGTTAATGCAAAATAGACAGATTTTTGCATATGCATCAAGGCAATTGAAACCTTCTAAGAAGAATTACCCAACCCATAACCTGGAATTAGCAGCTGTAATTTTTACTCTTAAGAAATGACGACATTACCCTTTATGGAGTAACTTTTGAGATTTTCACTAACCATAAGAATATTTGGTACCTTTTTTAGTAGAAGATTTGAATCTGCGACAGAGACGATGGGTTGAGTTTTTATAGGACTACGATTGTAGTATTAACTACCACCATGGAAAGGTAAATGTGGTAGCCAATGCACTTAGCAGAAAAGCTTATGTGGCTACACTTTGAGTTAAGGAGATAGGCATGATAACTCAACTTAATGATTGGAAAACTAGTATGGCTAGGAACATAATAATTGTCTCTAATATTAGTATCCAATCAACATTACCCTCTGAGATTAAGGAAGCCCAATTGAAAGACGTCTCTTTGGAAAAGAGAAGAGAGAAACCTTCAAGAGGAGAATTACCTGAATACACTCTAGGAGACGATGTAATTTTGAGATTTAAGGATCGACTATATTTACCTCAAAATCCTGACTTGATAAGGAATATTTCAGAAAAAGCCTATAGATACACGGTACATCCTGGAAGCACCAAAATGTATCAGATTTGAAAAAACTTTACTGTTGGGATAACATGAAGAGAGACATAGCTCACTTCGTGGCTATTTGCTTGACCTGTCAATAGGTAAAAGCTGAACATTAACGACCCTCTGGTTGTTACAGCCTTTACCTATGCTTGAATGGAAATGAGAACACATCACTATGGATTTCGTGTCAGGTTTACCTAGAGCTCAGAAAGGACAAAAGGCCATTTGGGTAGTCGTGGATCGAATTACCAAGAACGCGCATTTTCTCCTAATGAACATGAAAGACTCTTTGGAGAAATTCACCGAACCTACATAGGTGAGATTGTTAGATTGCATGGAGTGCTAATAAGTATAGTGTCGGACCGGGATTCAAGATTTACTTCGCGCCTGTGGCAACAGTTATAGGAAGTGTTAGTTACTAAGTTGAACAAGAGTACTACGTTGCACCCACAATGCGATGGACACTCAGAGAGTACAATCCAGACCTTAGAAGATATGGTTAGAACTTGTGTCACAGACTTTGGTGGAAATTAGGATAGTCATCCTCCATTAGTGGAATTTTCCTTTTACAATAGCTACAAATCTTCTATTGGAATGGCACCCTAGAAAGTGTTGTACGGACGTAAATGTCGATCTCCCCTTTTTCTGGAATGAAGTAGGAGAAAAGAAATCACTTCCAATTAGCAAAGGAAGCCTATGAGAAGGTGATGTGAACCGGAGTTCACGATGCGGAATACTTGCCAAGGAAAGTCTGGAAATTGCGAGACGCAACTCTTAACCTCTAGAATCCCTACCTCGGATTCGGCAGTCTACTAAAATTAACCTAAGCTAATTTTAAACACGCAAATCGAACCAAGATCAAGAATATAAAGAGTCGAAACAAAGCATGCAATTAGGCAGAGCAATTACCTAATAGCCTATAGTTTCTAAACTTATGGCAATTCACAAAACATGCAAATTACGAAAGCTCAATAAAGGAGAGTGATTTAAGAGTATAAACTAATACTTTCTTTAACTTAAATCAACTGTCGAATAATGAGAATTGAACCCCTATTTATAGTTATAGGAGGTTCGAATTTGCAGTACAAAAGAAGTAGAAAACAATTAAAATTAGAACTCAATCAAGAGATTGATTCCTTACAATAACCAAATCCTAAAAGAACTAGAATTGGTGTAGGAAAATAATTTCGGTTGCACTATATTTGAATATAGCCAAAATTATAAAAGAAATACGAATCCTAATTGGATAAAATTCCTTACATGATAAAACTGAATCAATTTGAATCCCCACGGATCACTTTATCAATCCGATCAACAAATTTCCAATGACATCATTCTCGGCCATGCATGTAAATAATTAATTGATCAAATCAATTTTGCATCAAATTAATTATTTGCTGCTTAAATATTTGGGCCATCCTCCTTGAATTAATTGGGCCTTGATTTAATTAAATTAAATGGGCTTAATCAAATTAATTCTTATTAACCCATTTAATTTAATTTTGGCAAGTTTGAGCTTGGATCTCCATTTGGCCCAATAGACTTGACTTTGATGTTGACTCTAGATTTTTGCATCAGAAGGTTAAGTTGATTCAACGACGACTGCAGACTATTCAAAGTAGACAGAAAAGTTATGCACATAACCACTGAAAGGATTTATAATTTGAGATAGGGGATAAGGTTTTTCTTGAAGTTACCCCTCAGAAAGGATTGATTCAACATGAAAGAAGGGAAAGTTAAGTCCACGATACATTAGACCATTTTAGATTATCAAAAGGTTAGGCCAAGTAGCTTACCACCTAAACCTCGCAACCCATTTGGAAAGAATGCATAATATTTTCCATGTATCACTTTTGAAGAAGTATCACCCTGATCCAAGTCATGTGGTACGGCACGAAGAGTTTGAGCTAAAGGACAAATTGTTGTATGAGGAGAAACCCATTAGAATTTTGGATCGACAAACGAAGATACTGAGGAACTAGGATACCATTGGTATTGTTATTATGGCATCATCATGGAATTGAAGAAGCCACTTCGGAAACAAAAGAATATATGCGACAAAAGTATCCAAATTTATTCAAGGAATAATTTCGATGAAGAAATTTTTTAAGAGGGAAAAGATGTGAGACCTTGTATTTTTCACCCTAGGATTGGCCATGAGGTTTTGTATTTTCTTATGTAAATATCTTCTTAAACTCAATTATGTATAATTATAAACTTATATGATTTTCTTAAGAAATTTGATTACTAAAGTTTATTTTTTGAACTGCAATGTTTGATGTTTAATTTAAAGCTATGATGTTAATTTAAATATAGAATTATATTTAAGGATATAATGAAGCAGACGTATTAGTTTGATTTGGGAAATATGGAATAAAAACAAGAAAATTAGAAAATAAGTAAAAAAGAATTAGGGAAAATGGTCGAAGTGCGGTAATTACCTACATTGGAGTGGTTATACCCGATGAAACCGCCTTAGAAATGTCAAGAAAATATCCCACCGCCCTGAGGAGCGGTTATTGCAGAAGTTTGTCAAATTGACCAAAGTTAGAACGGTTATTGCCTGTCTTTGAGCGGTTAAAACCGATCGTCACCTATAGATGAAAAAAAATATCTTCTCCAAGTTCCAAAGGTGGGCTATGACCCTCAGGTCTATAGCTTACAATTTTGACAGATTAAGGAGTCTCAAAACATCCCAAAGACTCCAGAAAAACATTCATTGTCACAGAAGAATGAACAAACAAGTAGGAGAAGGGAGAGAAAAGAGAAAGGGAGAAAAGAAAGAAAAATAGGAAAAAATTAGGAAAAGGGGGATTTGAAACGTGAATCTTGATTCCAATATGTTGGAAAGTACCGCAGCAGCTTTAGGAACACAACGGTAAGTTTAAATAGCTTACGATAAGGTTAGAATTTGGGTTTACGGTGCATATAAGTTGAAACTATGAAATTTTGAGTTTTCTTCATATTTTGATTTGAATCTTTAATTTCGGACGTTATAGAGATGTTATGGATTGATAGAACTATTGTATAAATGTTATAGGAATGATTTTGAACAAAATGAACCAAAGAAAAGCATTTTTTTGAAGTTGTTTTGATTTAAAACCCGAAGGCAAAAGTTTTGAAAAACTAGATCTCGGTAAGACCGGTTATAACCAATCATATGGCGGGAGTAACTGATTTTCTTGGCTTAATAATATATGCTATTGCCGGTTTATGATAGAAATCGCTCTTCGCAATTGAAATCCAAACCAATCGGCTATTGCCGATATTTTTTCGGGAATAACCAATTTTCTTGACTAAGGCTCAAGAAAATCAGCTACAGCATATGTAACTGCGGGAAAAACCAATATGTGAAGCTGGAACAGGGTTTCATCGGTTATTGCTGCTAGTTTGCAGGTAAAGCTGATCCAACCCTAGAAACAAGAATTTTTACAAATTAAACTAAAACCCTTACATCTTCCTTTATAACTTTATTAAACCATTTTATTTAATAATTAATTAGAATTCATGCAACAATTAGGAATATAGGATTTATAGGCAAAGAAAACCCTAAAAACTCTAGAATTTATAAATTTATCTAGATTTGAGAATAAAGTTTAAACCTTGACACTTATGTATTGCAGATCATTGGAAAACTAGTGCGCAAGCATCTATGGACCGAGGTGAGTTTCTCACTAAAAATGGATAACTTTTTAATGTAGTTAATAATTGAATCTGTATTGAAATGATTGTGATGACATATTTTATACGCTTTCTAAAAATGTTTGAAATGCTTTTGATTTGAAATAACAAGTTGTGTTTATGTACCGGCTAGAATGAATATATATGTATGAAGATTCATAAGTGCTTGCTTTGTGCACTGGAACTATTAATTGTGCATATGTGAGTCGGATTGCTTTGTGCACTGGAACTATTAATTGTGCATATGTGAGTTGGATCTTTTATTTGGTCCGGTTTGATTCCACAAGCCGGTATTGTACCTGGTCATCTGAATCATTCGCGTTCATAATCTCGAGATTGTTTCATGAATCAATGGGACCCGAAATAAATAAATGAATGAAAGAAAGAAAGGGCACGATTGATGATAGAATTGGAATTGGGGCTCCAATTCCAATTCTATTATTTGTTTGGACAAAATTATCAATTTTAGAATTAGAATTCTAATTCTATCGGGGTTCAATTCAACAAATTTACCCCAAGAATTACAATTCCAATTCTGATGGAATTCAAAAACTCAGGGGCCCAATTCGGGTAAAACACTTAAATTTTGGGTTATAAGGTAAAACAGGTTTTTTGCCCTATTGTTTTCACTGGTTTGATTCCATGCCTAAAGCCTCTTTCCCTGCTCCGTTGTTCTCCCTCCCTTCTGCCATATTCCCTTTCGCTTTCCATATCTCTCCCTCCGCAGTGATCAGACGGATGGGTTTGTCACTTCACAAAAAATGGGAAGCATTCTGTCAAATCCAACCGTACCTAACATTGCAGCCACTTCGGCAAGTTCAGGGCCGAATCCTATCTTGAAGTTGAATTGGGCACTAAAGCTACAACCCAAAACTGCAAACTCCATTTGGAGATTTTGTGCAAATATCCTCCCAACTGCTGAACTCCTCACTCATCGAGGCTCCCAACCTCCACCTGCTGCCCCCTCTGTTCCGTCCCATCCATATCCACGATGCACCTTTTCTTCCTTTACTGCCAATCCCAAAAAATCTGGAGCTGCATTGGTATCCTTGAATTCATCCTTCAATCTGCCCAGCCAGAAGCCCACCTATGGATCCAAGATTTTCTACTCAAAGCTCCCAAAGATATTGCAGCAATCATAGCCTCTATATATAGTGTTGGTTCCACACCAACAAGAAGATTTTTTAAGCCACCCAGTTTGAAGCACTAACCATTACCCTCACACCCATGAATCTCCTCTCCTCCTTCAAAAATTGAAACCTCAATCCGGAACAACCGTCCCCTGCACTATCCTTTCCCACTCTAGCCCTACCCCGGACCCCAGAGAACTATATTTTTGTGGATGGTACAATTTCTGCCCAGAAGAGATGTGTTGGAACATGCGCCGTAATCACAACCGCAAAAGGAAAATTCATGCATGGCCAGTCCAATAAATTTGAGGGTCACTAATTCGAATGTTGCAGAGTTTCTGGATGTCAAGGAGTTCTTCTCCTTTGCATGCAAATTCAACCTTAAGAGCTTTTGCATCCTCAGTGATTCCCTAACTGCAATCCTAGCTATCACACAGAATGAGGCCCCCACCCCTGCCATCTGCAATCTGATCCTTATAGACATCAATAACCTCCATAAGTAATTTTTGGCAATTCACTTTTCCTTGGTCAATAGAACGGACAATCAGCTAGCTCATAAATTAGCTCAACATGCTAAGGTTATGCCAGAATCTGTATGTTAGTGGGATAACCCAAATTCTCCCTGTAATCTTTCACATCTGGGCATTTCCAATGATCTTAATGAATCTAGAAGTTTTACCTTAAATACAAAATTCTGATGGAATTCAAAAACTCGCAGTCAATTCAGGTAAAATACTTAAATTTTGAGTTATAAGGCAAAACGGGTCTTCTGCCCTATTGTTTTCACCGGTCCGATTCCATGCCTAAATCCCCTTTCCCTCCATCATTATCCCTCCCTTCTACCTCATTCCCTTGCTTTTTCCATATATCTCCCTCATTTCTCCATCACATTAACAATCAAGGAGGGGATCAGTGGGCGCTGGATGGTGGCAACAATGGTGATTGGTAAGGAGGTAATGTGTTGATTAGTTTATTTTACAATTATTAGGGTTGATAATGGAGTTTTTAATTTTTGTCATACGAAACTCACTTGCTTTTGGAATGAATCAATGTTCATGGTGCCTAGCATTTTTAACAGTGTTTTGAAACTTTTGTCCTCTGTAGAACTATTGTTTAGAGTGAATGTTGTATGGTTGTTGATTTTGCGTTCGCAATTGACAACTTTATTTTTGTAACTTGTAAAAGTTGGAATGGACTAAATGCTAAGAAAATGATAATTATGCATGTCTTTTAATGTTTAGGAAACAATCAATTACAAAAGAACATTTGTGTTAATTTTTGGCAGTTTAATGTAACAACAGCCAAAGATACATAATAATGTAATTGAAAAGTGAATTGGGTATCTATATGTAGAATCTTTGTCTTGCAGGTATGTTTGAAGGGCTTTTACTGATACATTGTTCTGATATTGAGAAGAATGGGTTGCTTGTTATTGACGAGTTGTGCTATTGCTCGGGTATTTCATCCTTACGAAATCAATCCAGACAAAAACCAACGTTCTAAGTTACCTCATCACAACACCCCTTATGCCTTGTCCACTCCTTTCATTTCAATGGTTCTGAACTACAACAAAACTGTTTTTGTGAGAACTGAATACAGGAGCCCTCTTATGTTAGCTGCAGTTTAAGCTTCATGAAAGTCAAAGCTTTGGGAAAAAAATCAATGGTTGGCATCTTCTCTAGATTTCCTGTCGATAAAGTTGGGCATCCCCGGACTTGGAGTGTCCTTGTTCTCGTCTCTATTTTTCTTTTCTCCACTTCTTTTGATGATTTGGGTTGTAAGTTTTTTTTTCTTTTTCCTTTTTCTTTATACCTTGTTTGTATAAGATGTGATAATGAAATTAGCTTCCTTTTCTGTTTTTTATTTTCTAATTTTGTTTATTGGTTCATCTGTAAATTTTCATTTTTCTGTATTAGGTGTTTAATTGTTTTGATTTGTATCAATTGTTAACGTTGGTCTACCTAGTTTGAAATTATGTTGTAGAGTTATTACCTGAAAATGAAAAAGAAAAGGGAAAATTTGGTATTTTAAGGGTAGGATTTCTTTTCCCCTCTTTTCCAGATTCATTCTTTTCTTTCACCAATTGAAAAACATCTATTGTTGGTATTAGGTGTTAAAGTTTGTTGCTTTCGTGCAGGATGAGAGGGAAGTATTGCCTCTTAGTTCTGAGGCAACTGGTGCAGTTACCCTTGCAGGGGCTACCTCAGCTACCCCCCATGGGATTGAAATTGCTGCTGAGGCTTCAAGAACAACCTGGTAGGGAAAAGGTAATTCAACTAGAAAGTGTTATGCTTTAGATTATTTGATATTCATTCTTTGAGACCAAGGAAGCTTTTGGTGGTGTACCTTCATGGCTTCTCAAACTCAGGTATGAACTTTGCTCCTCTCTTTCTCTCTCTAATTTTTGTTAACATAAGTGAGATTGTTTGTGGATATACATATCCTAGCTAGCATTTACCAAACTATGATAAATGCAGTAATTTAGTGCAAAAGATTATCCATTGGTATGAATTAATTTGGAATTTATTATGTTAGTGGTTCAAGTTATTTGTGTTTGCTAGTAAGCATTGTTGGCTATTTGATTTTTTTTTTTTTCCTTTTATCGTGTTGATAAGATTGAGAGATGATTTGGTGGATTTTGTTTGTGTTGATAGATTTTGATTCTTTTGCACAACTAGCACTATCTGTTTTACTAGTTTTGAATTTCGCAGGTCAAACACAGTTCAATAGGTTACAAATCGTGCACAATACAATATGTCAATTCATTGGTACTGTTTTACATATATAAAACTTTCTTTTGAAGACTATGCATGAAGGTTTGTATATATGATGAATGGTGTATAAATGCAGGCATGGATTGAAGCGGTTTCAAAATGGTTGGGCCGATGGACCAGCTTACGTAACACAATGTTCGATCCAGACAGCCAAAGTTATACCTATGATTTTAACATAACAGGGCAGAGGGGTAATTTATGGTGGCATGCACATATCTTTTGCCTGAGGGCAACTATTTATGGGGCTCTTCTCATCATGCCTAAACTTGAAGTTCCTTTTCCTTTCCTCAACCTTCTTTCGAGTTCAATTTAGTCTTAGGTGAGTGAGAAATAATGTCACAGAGTTAGTTCAAGATTCCTGTAAATGCATGATTCTCAACCTTTCTTTCTTGCTAAAATGCAAGAGAATGGAGGAATAATGATGTTGAAGAAATGGTTAAACAAGTTAACAAGCTGGGATTGCCTCCAAATATGGTTGATGCTCATACAATAACTGGCAAGCCAGGGACCACTTTTTTATTGTCTTACTTGCTTGAAACTGACCTGTGGTCTAGATACATTTGTGCCATGTATTAGTATCGGTATGTGATGTATTTCTATATTAAAAAAATTTTAAAAAAGGAGTGAAAGAAATAAAAAAAATGGTTAAGTGTGAAGAAACCTTACATGGATTCATAATATACTGAAGGATCTCCCCGGGTGGTTTAAAAACGTATGAAGAACCTCCCGTAGTTTCATAAACTATTGAAGAACCCCTCATGATTTCAAAACCTGTGAAGAACCTCCAGTTGGTTTCATAAACCTATTAAGAACCCCCATGGTTTCATAAAAAATTATAAAGAAATCCCCTCATTAGTTAGTAAAATTTACATCCATTTTATAGAGTTAGAGAAAACGCGATGAGGGTTCTTCATAGGTTTATGAAACCACGAGGCGTTTCTTTGTAGGTTTTGAAACCACGGGGGGTTCTTCAATAGCTTATGAAACATAAGGATTCTTCAAATGTTTTTAAACCACGGGGAGTTTTTTAATATTTTATGAAACTACGGAGATTTTTTCACATTTGACCCTAAATAAAACTTTATGAGTTTTCAGAAAAATTGGTAAATACGTTACTTAAAAAGAAAAAAAAATTTATATGATATCTCAATGTTTTATTGTTGAAATATGAAATATGATTATCTTAATGAATTCTAATTATATATATAAAATTTTAAGTATTCAAACAAAAATATTAGAATCACAATTCAATTTCTAACAAACGTTGCACTACCAAACAATGGTATTCGAATGGATTTGTAATTCTAATTATGTACAATCCAATTTCAATTCAATTCTAATTCTATAAAAAAAAACAAACGGACCATAAGTATAAGAGGGAACATGAAATTTTGTAATCATGATAGGGTAACTGTTCAAAGTATACCAGAAGGAAAAAATTGTATTTCACCTCTTTTTCTCATTAATGATAGAACCTTTCACTATCCTTTTCGTGCCCGCAATTGAAGATATCCATCAAACTAATAGTAAATATATAGTTGAAATTGGAAGAAAAACTATATAAAATAACCATAAATTCAACAGGATTTCGATAATATATTAGGCGCTACAATCCAACCACGTCGTTGAGCAATAAAATTTCCCACCCCACTAATAAAATGTTCATTTATTAATCCAAAACACTAATCAACAATTGATCAAATATTTCAAATATAACCAACAACCTAAAATATCTTAACAATGAATCAATCACCAATACATAACTCACACCATCTAGTGATCTTCCAAATAATGTGACTAAGGCATTCCTTAAACAACAACAACAACAACAATAACTAAGCCTTCATCCCACTATGTGGGGTCCGCTATATGAATCACATCTCGCCATTGTGGTTATGGCACATCAATTCATTTATATTCAAATATGACAATATTTTAAAGTTGCTTTCCAATTCTTTTTAGGTCTTCCTCTACCCCTTTTTATATTAATTGCTTTTTTGTTTTCTACTCGTCTTACGGAGGCTTCTAAAGGCCTCCTACGTATATGTCCAAATCATTTTAAGCGTGTTTCTCTCATTTTTGCATCTATTAGGGCTACTCCTATTTGTTTCTAATGCATTACTTATTTTATCTAACCTAGTATGCCCACACATCCACATCAACATTCTCATTTCTGCTACTCTCATTTTTTTTTTATTCATGTTCATATTTAGTCGCCCAACACTCCGAACTGTAAAGCATCGCCGGTCTTATAGCCGTTCTGTAAAATTTTCCTTTTAACTTTTGCGGCACTTTACGGTAACAAAGTATATGATGCACTTCTCCATTTAGTCCACCTTGCTTGAATCTTATGTGTTACGTCTTTATCAATTGCTCCGTTTTCTTCTATTATAGATCCTAAGTATTTAAAGCTTTTCGATTCATTTAATTCATGTTCTCCAATTTTAACTTTTATAGTATTGTTATCTGCACGATTATTAAAGTGACAGGGCATATATTCAGTTTTAACTTTACTTAATGTAAAACATTTTGATACTAAAGCTTCTCTCCATGCTTCTAATTTAGCATTTACCCCTTCTTTCGTTTCATCTATTCAAACTATATCATCTGCAAATAACACACATTCAGGGATCGCATTCTGCAAATGTTTAGTAAGCTCATCAATTACTAAAGCAAAGAGATATAGGCTCAAAACTGATCCTTGATATAGGCCTATGTTATTTGAAAAATACCAAAAATTCCTACAGATGTCCTTACACATGTTGTTATATCTTTATACATATCTTTTATAGTTTCTATATACGCTACCCTTACCCTTTTCTTTTTCAATACCCGCCAAATTATATCTCTATTTACTCTATCATATGTTTTTTCTAAATCTATAAATACCATATGTAAGTATTATTTTTTTCTCACTATATTGTTTACACAATCTTCTTATTAAATGTATAGCTTCCATCGATGATCTACCTGGCATAAAATGAAACTGATTATCTTCAATATTAGTCTCATTTCTCAATCTTGTTTCTATGACTCTTTCCCATAATTTCATAGTATGACTCATTAGTTTAATACCTCTATAGTTTGAACAATTTTGTATATCCCTTTTATTCTTATACAATGGAATTAATACGCTTTTTCTGCATTCATTAGGCATCTTTTTAGTTTTCATAATTATCTTAAATAAGTTTGTAAGCCATGTAATACCAACTTTTCCAAGGCACTTTCATTCTTCAATTGGAATATCATCGGGGCCAACTTCTTACTATTTTTCATTTTTTTAGTGCCTTTTCTACTTCTAAGGGTTGAATTTTGTGATAATATGTAAAATTATTATTATTTTCTGAATGGGCCAACTCTCCTAATGTGATTTCATTATTATTAACTTCATTAAACAATTTATAAAAATAATTTTTTCAACGCTCTTTTATTACTTCATCCTCAACTAAAATTGTTTCATTTTCATCTTTTATACATTTAATTTGTGTCAAATCTCTTGTTTTATTTTCCCTCATTTTAGCTATCTTATAAATATCTTTTTCACCCTCTTTAGTGTCATTTTTTTATAGAATTCTTCAAAAGCTTTTGTTTTTGCTTCATTTATTACTTTTTTCACATCTTTCTTAGCATTTTTATATTTTTCAATATTTTCATCATTTCTACAAGTATATAGCATTTTGTAGCTTGCTCTTTTTACTTTTTACTTTTTCTTGAATATCTTTATTCCACCACCACGACTCCTTATTCCATTTAGTACCTTTCGACTCTCCTAAGACGGTTTTAGCAATTCTTTTCATTTGTTTAGTTACATTTTCCCTTGTGCTTTCGGAGTCATTTTCTACTTTCCAATTACTATTTTCTAATATGGTTTTTACAAAAGTATCTTTTACGTCTTTATTTTTAAGAGTCCACCACTTAATCCTAGGTATGACGGGTGACTTATTCCTCTTTCGTTTGCTATTAAGTTTTATATCAAAAACTAGTAGCTTATGTTGTGTTGCGAGACTTTCTCCTGGTATTATTATACAATTTTTACACAATTTCCTTTCACTTTTTCTAGTTAGAAAATAATCAATTTGTGTTTTATTAGAATCACTTTTAAATGTAATTAAGTGTTCTTCTCTCTTTCTAAACAAAGTATTACCTATAACTAAATCATATGCTAATGCAAAATCTAAAATAGTTTTTCCCTCATTGTTTCGTAACCCAAAACCATTCTCCCCATGAACCCTATCATAGTCTTCGTTACCCTTCCCTACATGCCCATTTAAATCCCCTCCTATGATAACTTTTTCATTATGTGGAATTGTTTGAAGTAAAGTTTCTAAATCTTCCCAAAATTTAAGTTCAGTTGATTTATCTAGTCCTATTTGTGGTGCATATACGCTAAATATGTTTATAGGTTCGTTTCCTATAATAACTTTTATAGCTATGATTCTATCCCCTTTCCTAACTACTCCCACTACTTGTTCTACCAACAACGAATCTACAATGATACCCACTCCATTCATATTTTTATCTTTACCCATATGCCAAAGTTTATATCATGTGATATCTAAAACTTTAGCTTTTTCCCCTGCCCATTTAGTTTCTTGAAGACACATAATATTTATGCGTCTCCTCCTCATGGTTTCTATTAATTCTATCGTTTTACCTGTTAAAGTTTTAATATTCCAACTACCAATTCTATGAGTTTGTCTTTTTATAATTTCCCTTATTTTCCCTCCCAATTATATGTGTGAACTCTTACTCATTTTTCACTACACCCAAGGCCACATGGAGGTGCAACAATCCTTGCTGGTACGCCACAATCGGACTTTGAGACGTGCTCCATAAAGCGGGGAGTCTCCTAGCATTTACAATTTCTTATATGATCTATATTATGAGGTTTGACAAATGGATTTTACGCTGACTGTCAACCTAACACAACCCTCTTCCTTTACCCTGACTTGGGACAAGCTATTTAAAAGCAAACGAATTACCCCTAAACAGGCAAAGTATCCATCCCAAGTAAAATTTCAAGGTTGTTGAAGAATATTTATTTTTGCCCATCCCTTCCCTTTAGAAGAATCAAATTTGACAAATGTATAATTTTTTTATTGATGTCAAGATACAACATATAAAATAACTAATTTGATACTATTTGTTAATTGTAAACCATACATAATTATATCATAAGAGTATGAAGAGTAAAACTTTTGAAAGTGAACTGTTCTATTAGAGAAAAAAAAATTATAAAAGTGAACTATTCTAATGAAAGAGATAAAGTATTAACTTAATTAAGTCCTTTTGAACCATAATTATTGTTCAGTTGAAGCATAATAAAGGATCAATTATTATTGAGCCAGAACACTAGAAACCCAGTATGCAAAACTGAGAGAAAAGACAAATATGTGAGCCAACAGCACCATATCAAAGGTGATAAAGAGTAAAAAATATATTTAAAAAAAAAAAAAAGGTGATAAAAATTAAACGGTTCTTTTAGATAGGCTTCAAAACTGTCTACAACAGGAAAAAGCAGCAATATGCTAGACTTTAAGTATACCGTAGATAAGGCAAATTAGTCTTCGGTGAAAGATGACACCTATTCCAACAGATGTATGGTCAGTACGATAAGGTTGCAACTTCATACACCGAAAAAATCCAGTTTCAGATACACACACAGTCAAACACTGTCCAGTCCTTAGATCAATCCCATCATCAATAGAGCGAAAACAATGATCAGTTCCGCAAGCAAAATCTTCCTCAATCACGTCACGCCAACAGCAAACCAGCTGCAGAACAATGTAAATGAAAAGTCTATATAAATGTAAACCATGGGGAGCAAATAATTAACCAGTACTATGTATTACTATTCTTATTTTGCTCCTTCGCATTCAACTTCCATACTCAAAACACTAAACATAATAATAGTAGTAAACAAATCCCCCAAAAAAGGAAAACAAAAAAGTGCACTTAACAGCAAGCAAAACCAGTATCAGTCAGCCACATCTACACATTTTAGCAGAAGGTAGACATTTAAAGGAGCACCAAGAACCTCATGGAACATACTAGATCACCTGTAACCATTTCCCTATCACTATTGTGTGCCACTATCAAAACGGCATCACTTTGGCATGAAACAACGTCGTACAAATGATCTCAAGTGCTTGTGGAGAGGAAATAAACCACTATATCAATATCGACTATTAAGCTGCAACAGGAAGTACCGAGATTACAGAATATGGACATGTCAATAAAATTTTTAGCCACTGTTTTAGAAAAGAATATGAAATGACATTGACATGTAAATGATCATGATCCTGATTGGAATCAACTGTCAGACATGGATCTTAAGTATATGGAGTTGGATCTGAAAAGGATTATGCTAATACTTCTTCTTCTGTCCTAGAGAAAAAGTCTCATTTTCAAAATAAACAACTTTTTATGGGCTTTAAAATACACCACCTAAAAATACATA
Source organism: Leptodermis oblonga (assembly GCA_016801395.1). Lineage (NCBI taxonomy): Eukaryota > Viridiplantae > Streptophyta > Magnoliopsida > Gentianales > Rubiaceae > Leptodermis > Leptodermis oblonga. The sequence continues at coordinate 26,710,119 of CM028751.1, forward strand.
TTTTCTTGCTACATAAATTAATTGTAGACCACACATACTCATATTAGTATAAAGCGCAAAAGTATATAATAAGGACTCCACCAAACAAAAATAAATAAATTAAAAGCAGGACTCTACCATTGAGATGCAAGCAGTACAAGGAAAGACACTGCATTTACTATTGATTAATAATCTTTCAGATACTAACCCATTCTATGATAAGAGTTATACAGCTTTGTTACAAGATATTTGCATGCAACCATGCCTATAAATACAAGCCTTCAACGGATAAATCAAGTACACAATTCTCTAGCAGTCCAGGCCCTAGACTAACTCGAGTGTCAAGAGTGTTTCCAAGAATGTCCCCACTAAGCAGGTTTATTCTGTCACTGGAGGCTAGTGTACAGAAACTTTAGACAGTATATGAATGACCCACACACAATCGAGTTTTAAGTAGGCTTATATATCTCAAGGCTTACATCATGACCATACTCTCTATCTCAAGATTCCATGCAGGATCATATTGCAAAATGGCAAAAATCATATTAAAAGGAAGTTTAGTGCCGAAAACTACCATTCCTTCTATCTACTACATAAGTTCAACAAGGATAATGAGATATACAAATCAACCCTCTAATCCCCTTTCGCAATGCCATGACATATTTGGGGAATAATTGAGCTTGGACAAACAACTTTACATAGGAAAAAAAAAGAAATACAAGGAACTGAAAGGAAACAATGATTGGTGGGTGGTAGAACAAAAGGATATTAGTATTCACCTATTTTATCAGCAAAATGACATCCTTTGGAACAGAAACTCAGGCATTTTTCTTGCTCAAATAAAAGCAAATTTCTTTGGAAAGACAGGGGCTCTAATTTTGAGATAAATAAAGATTCCAGTAGTAGAATATCCCCTTCAATTTTGAATTTGGTGTTTGTGTTTAAGTGCCATTGTACTACAGTACCTGCAGTACAAAAAAGCTACCAAAGCCACCTTCTTGTCATTATTATCTCTCAGGAAATTTCTTAGATTTCTACTCTTCCACTTAATTGCTATGATAATGCTAGACTACAAACTTGAAGCCTCTATCACAATTTGGCTCTTGGTAGTGCTTCAAACTAAATTTGATTTTCATGAATAAGTCACCTTTGAAGTCACTATAACTTCTTGATTTACCTCATCTATTACTATCAGTTGATCTGCCATTACCATGCCCACCTCATCTGCTTGCTTGACCTGTTAGCTGTTACTACTGCTTTACAACCTAATTTGCTACAACTATAACCAGATCTTCTACTGCTAAATTTCAGACTACTACATCCCTCATCTGGTTCTACTACTGCCAGGTCTATTACTGGCATACTTGTGCTACTGCTCACACTAAGATCTGTTAATCTATTACTGTTGTCACAAGATCTGCCATATTGGGTACCAACACGATTAAATATGCCAACCATTGGTGGCTTTTATTTCTATCCTCTGCAAGTTTACACTTGTGTCCTAACTCAGGCTAATGATTTCTGCAACACATCCCCACCTTGACAGCAGAAGCGTAAAATTTCTATTGTACTACAATAATTGTAGTACTTACCATGTTCTATCAGTGTACCATCATAATATATTACTTATCTTATTTGTGATTACCTTCATGGTGGTCTATTTGGACAGCATTGAAACTGAAAAATTTCATGCGCTAACTAAAGAAAAGGAAATCGAATGTCTATTTGAATCAGCCGATCCCTCCTCTCATATTATCACCCTTAACTAGGGTTGTAACACGAATTGAGCCGAATTTAAGGCATTCTCGTGTTGCTCGTCAATGAGCTTGACACAACTGGAATTTGACCGAGTTCGAATTGAGTGCGAGTAGTTTAACAAGTCGAGTTTGAATAAGGTGAAAATGAACTCGAAAACGGCTCTATATATTTTATAATACGGAGTATATTTTATGTAATACATATTATTTTCATGTTTTGGATTCAGACAATAATCAGGATGAGAAAGTTGGAATCTATTGAACACTAGCAGAAAGCACGCAAGACCATAGCAGCTAGTACACAGCCCGTTTGACTTTATTTGCAAGGTTTTAATTGAACTCTGAACTTGACGAGTTTCAATATATGAACTTATTAATAATAAGTTCATATATTGAAACTCGTCAAGTTCGAGTACATTTATTAGAGTTCAATTAAAACCTTGCAGATAAAATCAAACGGGCTGTGTACTAGCTGCTATGGTCTTGAGTGCTTTTTGCTAGTGTTCAATAGATTCCAACTTTCTCGTCCTGATTATTGTCTGAATCCAAAACCCTGTTGATAAAATCAAAAGGACTATGTAATAGCTGCTATGGTCTTGAGTGTTTTCTGTTAGTGTTCAACAGATGCAACATTTACGTGCTTTATGAAGATAAACTCTCAGCATGCCTACATTATATTTTCTTTAAGAAATTAAATAGAAAATACATTTGATTCAAGGCTTCCATTCACCATTTAGTTTACCATTTCTTCTAGTTATTTTTTTCATTTCTTCTAGTTATTTTTTTCATTTCTTTTCCTTTCCCTTTACCTACAGAATCTGTTGTTGCTATAGTTTCCCATGCCAAGAAGCTGGGTTATGGCTGAGTGATCAGTGTATTACTCCAGCTGATTCACCAGAAATACATAACAATTAACTCTATCACAAAATGAACTGTAATATCTAACAATGATTCAACTAAAAACAAAAACCACCCAAACCACAGCTCATCCACCAAAATGCTCTTAATTAAATGCATCAAATTGTTGATCCTCCAATCTACAAAATTCATTTTATGTAACAATCTGAAACAACAGGGTTTAACCGGAGCAACAATTTTCTGGAAAAAGCACTAAAATGATGGCAGGGCATGGTAGATGAGGCAGCATGAAGGATGGGAGGATCGCAAGGATGTAGATTTGGTTCAGGGGTACTAAGGTGGGGGAAGTGTTTGATTTGAATGTAGATAAGACATTCCAGTCACAGCCAAGATCATGCATTTGGACAATCCATGTTCCATTTCAGCTCTCAAATGAGCTATGAGTATTTCACTTTAGTAGGTGGTTTGGTTTGTAAATTTTTGGATCTCTCTTGAGATGTTCTAGTTGACAGGAGTTAGTATAGTTGGGCAAAAGATAAAGAGAAGAATAGGAAACCGAAAGAAAGAGACGTACATATAGGACCCCAAAAAATTTCATCGTCAGCAAGCCCTAAACATCAATAATCAGTTTGTTATATAATGTTTAGGGAAAATCACAAAGAAAAAAAACCTGAGGTTTCATCAAAGTACAAAATAAACACTGAGGTTTCAAGTACAAAACAAACCCTGAGGTTTCATTTAGTACAAAACAAACCCTGAGGTTTCAAACAAAGTACTAAACGAACCCTCAAGTTTCATAAATAACAAAGAAATGAACAAAATAAGCCCTGTAGTTTTATGAACTCGGGTTCATTTTGTACTTTGCCAAACCCTAGGGTTTATTTCATACATTTATTAAACCTCGGGGTTTATTTTGAACATCCTCTTCTATCAAAGAAAAAGGCACTTGTTTCTATCTTTTTTACAACAAATACAACAAAGTACAGAATTCCAGGTATAAAATAAACTAAACTCTACTTCAATGTTATCACCTAACCAACACATATTCTTGACGACTAATCTAAATAACAATGGATTTGCCCATATTCTTCCTTTAGAATGGAAAATGATGCAACAGAAACCATGGCACTTCTACAGGTTTGTAGCAACTGTAACACAGAGAACAGCAATGTAATTGCATCAAACTCATAAGGCAACAGATTGCGAAAAAGTTGCACAAACGGAGAAGAAACGAGAATGAGAGACAACAGTTAATGAACCACTCTTAGCAACCCATAGACAAGGCAACTATTGGCATCACACCAAGTCTGATCAGTATTACAACCAACAATAACACTATAAAAGTCTACTGCAAGTTTATTTAGCTCAAAATTCTCTGCTATCAATCTTTGGAAAATACATTATTATGGACTTTTACTACTTTCCCTACTCACAAAAGGATTCACTCTTCACCTTCATTGAGGTAAGGTTTCCTTTACTACTTCAAATATAAAAGGAATTTTCAATTTGACTCTGAACATAAATCTGAATTTACAGATTTCAAAATGAGAAATAGTACTTGAATACTCTTGAATTCAAAAAAAGGCAGAAAATCTTATAAAGCACTTCAATTCCTAGCTATTTTAATTGCACTAAAGACTCTAAGTAGACTTCTTTTTAGCTCCCAAACTCACTGAGTGCCTTTTCACAGATGCACCAATGAAGCTTAGCATCAATATGAAAATTCCGAAATTCATATTTCCCAGATCACTTTGTTGACTGAATCAGTAAAACATCACTCTCTATGTAAGGTAACAGATTTAGGGCAGAACTCAGCCAAATGGTAAAGCTTCTGACAATAGTTAACAACTAAAATCGATAAAGAATTCATAGAATAATGCCTATCCTTCAAAAAAAGAAATTCATTCAGCAGCAGTTAATACTAATTAATCACAAGGAATTAAAAGTTACTTTGCATGGCAGATAAATCATCCAATACAGATGAGATGTAGAGAAACGGACAAAAGTATTTGTGAATCTCAAATCCTAGTGCGATAAAAACAGATAAATCATCATAACTCGATATACACAGTAAATTTCAAACATATTATGTCAATAAGTAACTTCTCAAAACCAAAGAGGCACAAGAGCATCAGGGTGGCAGATGAAAGCTAAAAAGACTTTGTAATGAATTTAACCATGTGGAACAACAAATATTGGGACATGTGAAAAAGGGTGCTGATGAAGAAAAGTTGTTGACAGACTAATCTAAGAAAATGATGGTTCAGACTAAAAAGAAATGACAAAACGTAATTGCAATGCTTACCTCAAGTTCTAATTTTGACCTTAATCTTTTTTCCCGTTGCCAACAGCATCAGTCACCAAAGTTATTGGTCTCTGATCTATAACTTCATCAATTATTCCAAACTCCTTCGCCTCTTCAGCTGTCATAAAATGATCCCGATCCATAAATTTTTGAATAGTTTCTACAGGTTGCCCAGTATGCTTTGCATATAAAGCATTCAGGGAATCCCACACCCGAACAATCTGCTTCGTGTGAATGGTCATATCTTTAGCTTGCCCACTATAACCACCAGATGGCTGATGAATCATAATGGTAGCATTAGGAAGAGATTTCCTTTCACCTTTTGCACCAGAAGCCAGAAGAAGAGAGCCCATTGAAGCAGCTTGACCCATACATATTGTGTTAATTGGAGATCGAATGTACTGCATCGTGTCATAGATTGCAAGACCTACACTTTGGTAATAACTAGCATTAGGGACATCAGGCAAAAAGTTCAGTTGGCTAACTTCAGCCATAGCTGTCCTATCTTATTCTGACAATTGAAATATGTCAAGCTTTTCCAACTGATTAATTTTCAAAAACATAATTTAAGACAAATTAAATAGCTGACTCGAATATATATGGTTACTCATCTAGGTGAAGATTAAAGCTCACCTATGAACACCAGAAAAGGACTTATATTGGAGATTTGGGGCGGTAAACTGTAGGAGAGGAAAGAAATAGAAAGAGTAGAGTAAAAGGAAAACTGAGGAATAGAAATCTCGATCAATTCACTTTAAGAATAAGAAACTACATCCATATATGTAACAGCATGAATCTCCCTAAACTGTATCAGAGGTCATGCATGGCCAACAAAAATACAGGATCACATACACCAAAGCTTCCACTATTCCAAGAAGTTTAACAACGATTTCTGCAAGTACTGAGAGAGCATGCATTATCTTACTCCCAAAACCATACCTTAACTATCATACTACCTTCATTTACCTAGCATTGTCGAATATTAGACTTTAAACTTGAACATACAACTACTCACAACATCTATGAATTACCAACATGCTTTAAACACCCATCCACAAATCCATTGCCCAACTCTACATCTAAGTCAACATCTTGTCATCACACTAAAACTCTTTTGGTCAATCATCATAGATCAGATAGACCAGAAAGACATTATCCCGGACCTACACCGAGGTATTGACGGTGATTTTAAAATCTCGCAGAATGTGATACGATGAGATAAAATGCAAAGACAGGGAACGGGTTACCTACTCTTAACGGTCAAAGCGAGCCCCTTTCTTTGATTCTGAATTAAAGTTAAAGAATTCAGAATCATGTTAAAGAGCGCAGCACAAAGTTGAGGGGAGAAGGTAGGTCAGATAAAAGGAGACAATCTTCCCACTTGCTCCCAAAATAGAACACAACAGTAAAATTCAAGAGAACAGTCACTTTACAGAAACAATAGGAGGGAAAATTACATGAAGATAATGTAAACTGCAATTATAACCATTTCCAAGGCCGCCATATTTTGTGCTGAAATGATGTTTAGACAAAGAATTTTTTATATTGTGATAAGTCCACTTTTAGTTGCTCAACGAATTTTCTGAAATCAGAACCACAGAAAGTGCAAATGACAGTGTTCCTAACTTTGTCCTCATATCAGATGGGAATGTTTTATTTTGAAACACCTCTGTTACTTTCAGCCACTATTCATCTCCAGATCTCATAATTTAATCCCCGCATCCCCTTTCTAAAATCACCAGTTCAATGAAGACCTCATTAGACACAATAAGCCAGTTACTACTACTATCAACACTAACTAATAACCAGAGCTATATGCCAAAGACTTAAACCAAAATAAAACGAAAAATTAAACAGAAATATTTTACAAATGACCTAAAGCCACACCCCCACAACAATGTAAACCTTATTGTAACATTACGAGAATAACTCCCAGCATACCATTTCGTGATTAATTAAATAATTTTTTCATCAAATTATTGCTCACCTCACTTGATTTTTAAGCTAAAAAATTGTTAACCCGAGGAAATTTCCCTTCTTCTCAATCAAACAAAGGTCCACTAAGGATCACAAACTTGGTAAACTCGCAAGAAAAAGAATTTGACAGATACAATATACTATAATCGAATTTAACTTTCCATAAATACATTAAAATACATAGAGAACGTTAAACGAGCGACCATGCCATCAACATCCAACAATGACCAACCAAAACACACATCGGAATAAAAAATAATAGCCAAAATTGAACAGAAAATATCAAGTATAATGAATTGGAAGCTAAAAAAAAGCTACCGACCGGCAGTGACTGCGCCACCAGGAGAATTGAGGTACATGTTAATGGGTTTAGAAGGGTTTTCGGATTCAAGGAAGAGAAGCTGAGCCACCACCACATGGGCGGTGTCATCTGAGATGGGACCATTTATGCAAACGATTCGTTCTTTCAGTAGGCGCGAGAAGATATCGTAAGCTCTTTCCCCTCTGGAGGAGTGCTCTATCACCATTGGAATCAAACTATAACGCCGACTTTGAGTCACGGCGGAAGGATGCCGAATGGTAGTGAGTTGGGAGGCGAAATTGCAAAGTTTGGTGCGAGAAATGAAGCTCCTCATGGCCGGACGTTAGTGGTGGCGTTCTCTGTGTTGGTTCGTATGCTTCTTTTTGCACTGATTTAGGGAACGGAGGGCACAGTGCTAAAAGCTTGTCATGATATTGGGCATTTATGTGCGTGCAGTGTATGGGTAGCTATAAATTTTGCATCTTTGGTCCCAATTATGAATTTCTACTTTGAAAAACATTTTTTCTTTTTAAAAATAAAATAAAATTTTCATTAATGGGTTAGGAATCATCCAACGGCGATTTACAATAGAAAATAAAGAAAAATTCAATTACAAAAACTTTGATCTGATTTTTATCAGATCTGAACTACCACGTCAATGTATCTGATCCACTAAACTCTACATCTATAACTAATATAGATCTAAACATAGCAGAAATACAAAATTGAACAAATCGCATGTCGACAGTTACGGATCTGCCACTAATTACTAATGAAAGCTTCTTCAAGATTGAATCTTCTACCAAATCTTCATACACCATGGCTATGAATATAATCATAACCAATGATTCATACTTCATAGCCATAATGAATAGAATCACCATAGCCAGGAAGAAAATCAATATAGCCATAGAGAAAATCTCCACAACCAAAAATGAAAACACCATAAACATTGAGAAAAACACAATACACAACGATAAATTGAAAGAAAACTCCCAATCAGGAGAAAATTAACTAACAGATAACAAGAAACAAGAGGAAAACTGCTTCCCTCATCCTCCCTCGGGAAGGATGAGGGAAGAAGATGGTGAATTTTAGGCTTTTGAGAGAAGGGAGGGGGAGAGGGGCAGCTAGGCGATCCACTTTGAAAAATATTTTTGTTTCAATAGAAAATATATTAGGTGTGATCCACAATTAGCTCATACTTAATAAGTAAGGATATAAATGAAATAAATGACATCAAATTAGCTATTTTATGTGTTGTACATTGATATTTATAATAAGTTGTACATTGACATTTATAATAAGTTGTACATTGATCAAAGTGTACAATTCTAATGGAACAGGGGAGTACGAAATTGTATTTCCGTCCTGCCCAGCTGTCCAATGTGTTTTTTTTTTTTTTTTTCATGAGTTTAACCTCAAAAGTAGTGTCTATCAGCCCATTACGTATAGATTTTAGCTGCTCATGTTGTCTACTTCTAAAAGAAAATTAATGTCGGTAGTAAAAAAATAAAAAAATAAAATAAAAGATTGTCAATTTTAAGGGTTAAAAACTTAAAAGTGTAGAATTCGTGTACTGCCTATGATATATAACACGTATTGCTTAGTCTTTAATATATGAAGTTTACCTCCTGATGTATGTCTTGTTTCCTCACCACAAAATATATTTCTATATCACTTGTAGTAAGAAAAACAAATGTATCGGTTTTTAAGGGTTGAAGTATTGTATATCGCTATAGCCTCTAATGTATTGCATATTACATATAGCCTCTTATGTGTCGAATTTACTACTGGTGTATCACTTGTTTCTAAATAAATAAATAAATAATTGCATGTAGTAGGGAAAAAAAAGTATCAATTTTAAGGGTTGATATATGGCACTTATTTCTTGAGAAGAGACGGGAAACATGCTCATGCCTTTTAAAAAAAGAGTGAACAACCTTTAATATACATTACTTTTCAATTGTATCCGCTTTTGTACATTTATTTATTTATTTATTTTAGCCATGAATGTACTTACAAATTTTAACGGGCTGGGAAGGTACTTTCTCTATTAACCTCGTTAGAATTGGTGGAAAGGCCTTCATGTGCCTCTCACGTGTATTTTTTTCGGGGGCATTTTTGTCCGTTCACTTTTCTTTTCTTTTCTTTTTTTTCCTTTTTTTTTAATTTGGCTTCTTCTTCTCCCTTCTTGCTGCTCTTGCTGTTGCCGAACCAATTCACAAAGCTCTTCGCAAATCTCAATCAACATTTGAGAAATTAATGATTCAATCTGGATTGGGCTTATGCTTCAAAAAAATTTTGAGCTTTGACAACCTTTTCTTTATTCTTGCAGATTTCCGCCCAGCACCGCCGCCGTCCATTGCTGCCTTTTATTTCTCCTTGCAGGTTTCCGTTTGGCAAAGCAGAAACGATAACCCAGTTCGCGACTCCAAATCCGCTTAATCATAGATCTAAAACCATCGCAACCAGGCTGTTCGCGCCACTGACTGCCGTTCATCTTCTCCGGGGAGTCAAGATACGACCCCGCAAAACCAGTCGCGACCGCCGCTTCTCTTCCCTCTTCTTCTTTTTTCTTGTTTTGCTTTTATTTCCCTTCTTGCTTCGCGACCCTCTTCTTTTCCAGTCGCTACCACCGCTTCTCTCCCTCTTCTTCTTTTTTCTTGTTTTGTTTTTATTTCCCCTCTTGCTTCACGAACCTCTTCTGTTCCAGTCTCCTCTATTTCCACTCTCCGCTGCCCATAGGTATATGATTTTGAATCTTGATTTTTTTAAAATATTGTTGGAAGATGGAATTTTGGACAAAATAGTTGGGATTTGTTTGCAGGAACGTATTGTTGGACAAAATAGTTGTGATTTTGCTGGGTAGTGATTTTGATTTTAGAGGAAAAATTGGACTAGTGGGTTGTTTAAGACCCAAAACCGATACGCAAGAAGAATTACATATATGTTTGAGTAAAATATTGTCTACCGATCCAATATTAAAGAGGAAGAATTGCAGTGGATTGTTTGGGCGAGGAAGGGAGGGGCGAAGGGAGGAGGAGGAGGAACTTAATAAAGATGATGAAAAGTAAACATGGAAGAAGGAAAAGAAAAACGGGGAAAGAAGAGGAACCGCGAACGGACAAAAATGCCCCTGAAAAAATGCATGTGAGAGGCACCTGATGGCCTTTCCGTCAATTCTAACGGAGGTTAACGGAGAAAGTACCTTCGCGGCCCATTAAAATTAGTTTAGGTACATGCGTAGGTAAAAAAAAAAAAAAAAAAAAAAGTGAAGTTACAAAAGCGAAGACAATTGAAAAGTAAAGGTATATTAAAGGTAGTTCACTAAAAAAAAAAAAATAGAGTGAACTGTATAAAACATTATGTAACTATGGATTTTTGCAAAAAATGACACTTTCTTTTGAAATGCTTTTTTTTATATCACACAACTATCATTTTTGCTCGAAAAATACCACTCCGTCAATCTTGTCCGTTAACTCTGTAACGGGTGTAAATTCTTAGGGGTAAAATCGTCAATTTTGTTTTCTTTATATTATCTTTCCATTATTAACTTTTTGCGGCAACTTTTGAGTGAATTGCTCAAGCTAGCACGAACCTTTGCCTGAGTGCGATAAATACCACAAACATTTTGAAATAGCATTTTTTACCACAAACCTTTTGAAAACGTGACAAAATTAACATTCCATCTAAGTGCTCCGTTAGATGCTTAACGGAAGTTTATTTTTTAGGGTAAAATTGTCCAAATTCCTTTTCCTTTGTCTTATCCTTCCATTACTTTACTATTTTTACAAAACAAACCCTAAATATTTCATATGTTTTACATATTTACCACAATCTTTCATTATTTTCACATATTTGTCCAATCTAATAAATTTATTTATATTTTAATTATTATTACTTTCCTTATTTTTAACTTTCATAATTATCATCTTTATCACTTTTTAAAAATTATTATTACTAAATCTTTTAATACAATATTCTTTCCATGATTAATTATCATCTTTATCATTTTTGAGTGTGTCACTAAAAGTAATTATTGTATTATCTTACTAACTGTCGCTAAGAAATCAAAAGGAAATCCACCGCCTCTTTATCTTCTTCCGTAGATTTCCTTGATTTCTTCATCTTCGTCAATTTTTTTTTTCCTTTTAACCATTTTCATTTATTTTAATACATTTTTTTTTTGAATGAATAGTTGACATCCATGTCCATCCCATAATGAGTCTTAACTCCAGATTTCTGATCAGCACTCACCTCCCGCCGCCCCTAAAATTTTGCAGATCCACTGCCGTTGCTGCTGCACATCCGCAGTAAGGAAGCTCGCCACTTTAATTTTTTTGGGTCTGTTTCGGCTGCCTACACTTTTTTTTTTTTTTTTTCTAGTTTTAGCCAGAACATTGTTTCCGGCGAGTAAAAAATAGAGATCCACTTTTATACAAAAACTCAGCATTTAAACAAAGACACATATTTTCCAATTGGTTTTCCCTGCAAACGAAAATCCATCAACATTGAAGTCCACTTGAAAAAATCATTAACCCAGTAAATTTGAGGCACATTGCAATGAGTTTAGTTGATTGAAATGATTTTTTTGATGCATCGGACCATTTAAGAGTTTTTTGGAGCTATAAATTAGGCTCAAATTGGATTGAATTGAGTTGAAGTTTATCACGGGGTGGATTTTCTTGTTTTTAGAGTACTACTATAGATTTATAACAGATGAGAGATTGGGTTTTGATAGCTAGGGTGCTTCCCATTGAAGCTTGGTTAATTAAGTATTTCGTTGAATTGTTTTGTTAAGGCGGAATGCAATTTTAAAGAGTTGGGTGCGAATCAGTCGTGGTTGACACTGTCGTCGTCAGCCAGTGGTTCACCACTATGGTTGGGAAAGCTATGCCGACTCGACTTAGTAAGGCATACTAAGCCAACTCACTGTCTTTCTCCTTTACCAATACTCAGATGTAGTTCACAACAAAAGAAAAGAAAATCCCTCAATCCATTCAAAAAGAAAAAGAAAAATAGAGACGAGAGAAAATAAAATCAAAATCGAAAAACAAAAGGAGAAGAATAAGAGGCAGCTGCGGAGAAGCGGGCTGCTCGTTTGGGCCAACTATTGTAGAAAATGACAAGAGAGAGACGCCGGTTGAAGTCTCAGTAACGGAGAGGAAGTGGGTGAGAAGCGGAAGAATGAATTGGGGGTTTGGGGAAGAGGAAAAGGGACTCATAAAGGAGAGATGAATGCAATTGAAGAAATGATGCAGAAGAAGGGGACAGAAAGGAGGAGGAGGAGAGAGATAGGGATTAATGATTTTAGGAAACTAGGGGAAAGATCATTAATTATTTTGAACTAAAATACCCTTCAAAATATTCACCCTTTTCAAAAAAAGAAAAATATTTATATTTTACTAATATATCATAATATTCATAAAAATTATTGTTTTAGTAATATGATTATAAAGTAAATTTTATTTTTGAACGAAAATATAAAAAATTGAACGATTGGGGGTTCATTTGGTAATAAAAGTAAAATAAGGAAAATATAAGATAAAGGAACAGGAAAATAGACAATTTTGCCATCAAAAAGTTGTTTCCGTTTGTGGGTTAATGGAGCTACTTGACGGAATGGTAAGTTTTGTTACGTATTCGAAAGGTTTGTGGTAAAAAAAAGCTATTTCAAAATGTTTGTAGTATTTATCGCACTTAAGCAAAGGTTCGTACTAGTTTAAGCAATTCACTCAATTTATAATAACACAACAGTTTGGAGGCACTTTTGCAATTTTAAAAATTCAAAAACCTAAACCCGCTTCTGTTCATCTTCTCCAAAAAACAAAAAAAAAAAAAAAAGAAATTTTCTTTCTCTTCTCTCTTCTCCGGCGCTTTCCCATGATCTGAATGATTGTCAAAGAATCACTTTTTATGAAGGCATTGGGCTTAATACTAAAGAATTCGACATGCATGTCATCATAGAGGTGAGAATTTGCAAGCAATTTCATTCTCATTACACCATTTATCATTCATACTGAGACATTTTTTCCTTCTTCAGCAGACAAACTGCACAACAACTAGAATTTTCCCTGCTGTTCTAGATGTTGAGAACCCTGAATTCAAGAGGAGGTTGGACAGGATGGAAGAAATTAACCAACAAATAATGGCAGTTGGGGAGAGCCAAGAAACCGGTGCAAAAGGGCTGGAGGTTTCCCGCCGCTGCAGTTTCTCCTCGCCGGCGGACTTCTTGGCCGCCATTGCTATCTTCCGCTGCTATTTCAACTCCGACATTATCACCGCTGCAATTTGGGTTAACGAAGACCAGATCCGACGGTTCTTCCAATCCAGATCAGTCGCTGCAATTTTTTAGATCTCCGGTCGTTGCTGCCATTCTTGGATCTCCGGTCGCGTCTGCAACTCTCGTCGACATTCGTCCTCTCAAAAGGCCGAACTGTTCTGGTGGCGGGAAGAAGAGAAAGAAATTTTTTTTTCTGTTTTGTCTTTTGGAGAAGATGAACAGTAGCGGGTTTAGGTTTTTGAATTTTTAAAATTGCAAAAGTGCCCCAGTATTGTTGTGTTTTATAAATTTGCCCCAAAAAGTTAATAATGGAAAGATAATATAAAGAAAATAAAATTGATGATTTTACCCCTAAGAATTTCCATCCGTTAGAGAGTTAACGGACAAGATTGACGAAGTGGTATTTTTCGAGCAAAAATGATAGTTGCGTGATATAAAAAAAAATTTCAAAATAAAGTATTATTTTTTGTAAAAATTCATAGTTACGTAATGTTTTATGCAGTTCACTCAAAAAAATATCACATATTTCAATATATATATATATATCACTTGTAGTAAAAGAAAAATGTGTATTAATTTTGATGACTAAAATATCTTCAGATGCGTTTTACATAATACTCCCTTTAAAAATAAACTCAAATTTCAAAAATTATAGTATTTATTTGTACTTTGTTCAAAATCTTGATCTAAACAGCAAAAAATATTATTTTGTACTTTCACAAAATCTCAATGATTTACCGCACGGAGAAGGATGAAGAAGCCCTTTTTGAGGTGGTCTAGAGTTTGAGTTGGAGTATGGTAGAGTTATCGCTTGTCATAACAAAAGATAGTAAATTACTATCGACCTGCAAAACAGCTATAAGTAGCACAGTAAAAGGCAGGGTCGAATCCACCAGATAACGGAGTGATTATAATTCTATTAACCTACTGATTTTAAGCACTTTTGGTTAGCAATAACCTTTTTACACCTTAATGACTTGTATGTTCACTTTTGAATATTTTACTCACACTTACTAGGAAGATGGTCTTATCATCTTATGTAAATATGCAATAATCCTATGCATGCCAATCACGAACTCAATAATATGTTAATTCACATGTCATCAAGCAGTTATAAATTACCGTGAATAAGCATAGACATAACTTAATTTCCCATTATATTATTGATAACCACCGTGAATAAGCATAGACATAATTGTTACTATAGTTAATGCAGAACAGGCCGGAATAAGCCGCTACGTCAAGTGCGGTTGGTTCCACAACAAACGTAGCAAAGTCGTACTATCAAGCCATTCAAGTGAAAGAAAGGACTGAACTGAGGTTCCGGCTCCGAGTGGCTGACTCCTATCAAATCTATAAAGAAGAGCGAACTTCGACCTTTCCTATTGTTGGAGAATAAGTCTACTAGTCCCCGATTCCATGTGAATGTATATATATATGAACCTATTCTCTCTCTTGATTCTTCTTGAATTGTCCTATTAAATGTATCAGCAACATTAATAATTAGGAAAACCTGCTTTTAGCTCTTCCTACCTGAATAAACGATCTAGCAATTACTAACCTACATTACCTGACGGTAACTTCACCACTAATTACTTTGTCCATTAAATAACCTACGTAGTAGTGAGACAAATTAATTGGTTCTACCATATCTACACAAGTTGTACAAGCTCATATAAATTCAAGCAGTAATAGTTATACCCAGAGTGAAAGTGAACACCTGCAAATTATTAAGAACAATCTGGTGTCATGACATACATAGATTAATTGTTATTTACAATATGTTGGATTTAAAGATTTAGCTACTTATAATTAAACTAACTACACAATAATAATTCATGAAAGACATAGCAAATAATCCAAAAACAATTAAAAGGAAAAGAAGAATACTAGTTTAAGATCCGCTAGGAATTCCACAAGAAAAGTTGGCGACTGGGCAAACAGAACCTCCGCCGGAAAGTCTAACACACACCTATACTCCCAGAAACTACTAACGCTTGCTGCCTCTTCTAAAACTGAAGTGAGAAATAAAGAGAAAAATATTAGGGTGAAATGCACCAAATACCACTTAATTATCGGCTTTTGCAAAAAACACCACGTTCCTTTAAAAACTGCAATTACAAGCACTTTACTTTCAAAATGTGCGAAAACTACCACTCTGTTAGTCAATTCTATTAAGTGGCTAACAGTAAAAAAAGACAGGGGAAAAATCGTCATTTC
Organism: Leptodermis oblonga; assembly: GCA_016801395.1. Taxonomy (NCBI): domain Eukaryota; kingdom Viridiplantae; phylum Streptophyta; class Magnoliopsida; order Gentianales; family Rubiaceae; genus Leptodermis; species Leptodermis oblonga. Next base: position 26,725,802 of record CM028751.1, read on the forward strand.
ACACGTTGCGGCACTGTTTATCGTCTTTCCCCAAAAAATTTGGCACTGTTTACGCCAATTTTTTTTTTTACTATTCCCACTTCTTCTTCTTCTTCTGATGAAGACCCAATTAAATCGGGTCTTCGCGACCAAGGTTCTTTGCTTATCTCACTGAAAGAATGCAGCGGCAACAGTGAAGGAAGGCCACTCCAGTGTACGGCTCGTTCAAGCAGCGATAGTAGCACCCTACATCGACAGACATGATTGGCTAACCAAAATTGTAGATCTGAAATTGCGACAGGAAAATTTGAGATTGCAGCAAAAGAGATGGTGTAGCACCGAAGATTGATGAGAGCAAAGTGGAAGAAAGAAAAACCAGCGGTTGCTGTGGAGTTTGGCTGTGACAGCGAGAGAGACCGGCAGTAGTGCAGATCAAAAATTTGTGACCGACGCGACCAGACTGATGTTAGAATGCGAGCGGTAGCGCCGATCGGAGCAATAATGGCGGTGGCTGTTTTTTTGTGTTCTAAGTTTTATTGTGATTTTTTTTTTCCTTTTTAAAGATAATCCTTATCTTCAGTTTTGGGCAAGAGGAGCTCCGGTTCTCTGTGGGCGAGGGGACAAGAGGACGGAGAAATGGAAAATTTTCAAAGAGTCGTACGGGAACTGTAGGCGGAAGAAAGAGAATAAAATTGAACGAATCATAGACAAGGTTGAGGTTCCCAGATCCACCCCTTGCCCTTTTCCTTTCAAACTCGTATAGTCGTATGATTTCCTACTAGTCTTCACTGCAATAAAATATGGAAAATTGTGTACTGCAATAAAATATGGAAAATTGTTTTCCTTTTCTTTCTATGTTCTTGAGGCAGAGGGTCAATGATGCTGATGCATATAACTTCTATAGCGCTCGGTGCTTGTTCTGTACTAGTTTCTCTTATGTGCTTTGCAGCTTATGTGCTTTGCAGTAAGAAGAAGAAGAAGAAGAAGAAGAAGAAGAAGAAGACCTGATTTACAAGGGTCTTCATTTTGGCCCAATTTGGGTCTTCATCGGAAGAAGAAGAAGTGGGAATTGTAAAAAAAAATTGGCGATGAACAGTGGCAGAAAATTTTCGAGGAAGACGATGAACAGTGCCGCAACGTGTAAAATGACGATTTTGCTCCTATCTTTTTTTGACTGTTAGCCTCTTAATGGAATTGACTAATAGAGTGGTAGTTTTCGCACATTTTGAAAGTAAAGTGCTTGTAATTGCTGTTTTCAAAGGAAAGTGGTGTTTTTTGCAAAAGTCGATAGTTAAGTGGTATTTGGTGCATTTAATCCAAAATATTATGATCGAAGATGATTAATCCTACGTCAATTCTGTCCATATATATTGTGCAGAATTGGTTTAACAAAAGGAAACTAAATATTCCTCTACTCAAAGTAGGAAACATAATTCAACTAGAAAATAATTTCTAAGGCAGCAGAATCAAAAGAGCATTATGTATCATGGTAGGAATAATATTCCTACAATTGCCACAATTTGGCATGAATAAGGAAACACAGATCCACTCAACTTCTTGTTGCTTGTAACATAAGTAATCTCAGAATTGGCAAGTGAATTAATTCCTTTGGGCCCTCTCTTCATAATTTGGTGAACCCTTGTCCAATATGGGCCAATTCGTGTGGCTTACAGAATAAGTTATTCAGCATGATAGATATGTATATTGGAGGGTCCGGAGTACTATTCCCTCAGCTTCTTTCACTCATCAAATTGCCCGTTTAGGCAACCAGAGCTTCCTTTCTGCCCAATTTTGCTTCATTTGGTCCTTTCATAACCTAGCACCTAAAACCTGCAATAATCACCACAAATAGCTGAACATACCCATGAGATTTGACAAGTTAAACCCCATAAATAAACAACATAAAGACACAGATCAAATATCCGCATACTTGAATAATGCTTGTCCTTAAAAGTGAAATGAATAATTAAAACAAGTCTTTAATTTTGTTCTTTATCCCCTATGACTCAATTGACACGAAAACACACAAAGAAAAGAACTAAAGCAAAGAGAAGCATAGAAAAGAAAAGTAAAGACACAACTAACAAAAGACTAATACTCTCAAATGACTCAACACAAAAATTAGACTCAAAACCAACACTTTTTCGGCCCAGAACAGAAACTTATCTTACTTGCATCACAAGAATTAAAACGAATTAAGTTATATGCAAGCTACTCAATCAATCAACAACCATAACTTAATTCGTTTTAATTCTTGTGATGCAAGTAAGATAAGTTTCTACTCAATCAATCAACAACCATAACTTGTCAAAATAAACAATGTTTAACCAAATACTTCCTTGCAAACACTCTACAGGGAGTAATGCACACAATCGTTTCACACTAAAAAATCAAGGACATGTACTCTCCTAGTCTATATTGAGTATCCCAACCTTGACACTTGACTTATCGCCATAGTTTAAGCTGAAAGGCTACACTATTGTCAAGAAACAACATTTTAAAATTATTTGGTGTAATGGGGCCAAAGGGTGAATATGCAGTTCGTTCAGTTCCTATTGGGTTCTAAACTCATATTCCGATCAAAACAATCTAGTGTGCATGCCAGAGTACACAGCTCAATAAATGCAGCACCATTGACATCCGGCTGGGTAAACACAACCTCTGTATTTTCTTTCAAGTTAGGGCATGAAATTGCCCTCATTCTTTACAATACCAAAATAGTGTCATATATGCAAACACAGAGCTTTAAAGTTTCGCAATTATTCAGCTCTTTGAAGGCACCCACATAATGATATCTATTTATCTAACAAAACATACATGCCATGTCACATTGTAACATTCATAATATAAATAGTCTCTTTATCAGTCAATTTTATACTCAAAATATATGGTCTTCCTTTACTTAATCACTATATAGCCTCCGTTTGGGTAGACAAAACATGCATACAGTAATTTCACAGTTGCAAAATGTTGACACCTTATTCAAAAACATGCAAAAAGCAACACCAATAACTTATCACAATCATTATGCACACTAGGGGTAGAAGAGAGCTCTAAAACATAGGCCTTGGCTATATATACAGTGACTATTTTTTGAAATGATCAAGGCTTTAATTGGCTAACTAGGGTCAACATTCTTTGGTAAGTATAGAAATTTAGGCCAAAATGTTTATTCTAGTAAACGTCCCCAGTCGTCCAGTTATGTACAATTCAAAAACCATTTTTACAGTCGAAAAGTCATACAAAGAAGACTCCACACTCAGCACCATATCCAATGCAGGCTCAGAAAATTTTGTAAGAATGCCGATGAACACTAATCATTTAACTAAATCATGCTTAATCAACAAGTTCAAACTGATTTTACAACCATTTAGCATGCATATATCTTTATTTATTTTGCCTCTGTGTTGTTTTTTTCATACCAAATTTAGTACTGAGCATGGCAAACAACTTGACTTAAATAGGGAACATAACTAAACAGTACATGGCTCACAACATACATAAGAAAACACAACAGATTAGAAAGAAAAAGAACAAGAAATATATCCCAAGTAATCACAACACCCTCACACTTAAACTCATGCTTGCCATCAAACATGCAACAAGATTAAAGTAAGAGCAAGAACATAACTATACAAACTCACAGAGACAAAACCAAAAATTGCAACATACAAGACTCTACAAGAAACACATATATACAAGACATACTATAGTAGGGGTTACCAGGACTGGGAAGATACCCTAGGGCAGGCAGGCCACATGCATCTTGTGTTTTCCTTTCTCACATTCTTACCTGTGCGTAGAAAGCTGAAACATCTGTCCAAAATTATGGACTACTATGCTACATCACCTATATATATGTGTATATATGTATAAAATAAAAACAGAAAGCAATAAAAATTGGGTTGCCTCCCATTAAGCGCCTTTCTTTATAGTCTATGTCTAGACACAGTGAATTTTTTTTAAAATGATTTGGACAATTCCATAATGGAATTTCTTCCACTATTTTGACGTAAGCTGGATCATTAAAATACTTTAGATGCCGCCCATTTACTATAAATGCCTTTTCAGTTTTGGGTTGAAAACCTCCACATCTCCTTTTAGGCAGACAGATACTGCGTCCAGTGGTTCATACCACTTTGTCTTGTTCATCTCACTAGGTAAATCCTTTATCTTAGAATTTGCCAACACCCCACATTTGTCTTGATAGAGCTGTTGACCAGTTTCAAATCATGTGGGTGTTTCAAGCCATGTTTGTTTATTATCTCCCTTTCACACATTGACTTTGATAAACATTTTTTACAGATCACTGGTCATTCTTGTTGTTATAACCTGGAAATTCAAGCTTTGAAGCCTGAACTAAAGATGGGCTCATTTTTTCTGCGAGGTTCCGTCTAGGCAGACTGACTTTCAGCTCTGTACTGGCGTCTGCCTTGCTAAATATAAAGACAGGCTGCTCTGTTTTATTTCTTCGTCTAGCCTATATTCTGAGTGTCAATATCCGTTAGATTCTAGGTAAGGACCACCTCTAGCTTATCCTGCAAAAAAAATTTCTCAAGAGATTCTTGGAGGAAAGGGTTAGTCATATCAATACTATAAACCTTCTCAACAACATTAGACTTTTCATGGTAGCATTCATACTAAATAGAACTTTTTCACCATCATAGTCCAAACAAATTGTCCCATTATACACATCAATAAGAGATCTAGTAATCTTTAAGAAATGACTACCTAACAAAACTCCAGTTGATTATTGGGAGGAGTTACTACTCATTTTCACAGCATAAAAATCAATGGGAAAAACAAATAAGTACGCTCTAACCAATACATTTTTTAATAGACTTTCAGGATACATAAAAGATCTATTAGCCAATTGTATAACCACTTTAGTATCTACCAATTCAACACCCTTTAAAATTTTAAATACAGAAATAGGCATAACATTAATTGAAACGTCTAAATCACACACAACATGCTCAATATTTGTATCGCCAATTGCACAAGGTAAAAAAAACATACCCCAATCCTTGTACTTTGGCAACAACTTCTTCTAAATGACGCCAGACATATTCTCGCCCATGATGACCTTTCATGCTCCTCTTGGTTTCCCAGTCATAAACTCCTTTAAAAATTTCCTAATGGGTGGAATCTTGATGGCTTTTAGGAAAGGTATGTTGATCTCCATCTTTTCAAACACAGCCAAATACTCATGTGGATCCTCATTTGCTTTCTAGTTCTTACTGATCGAGCTATTTAGGAAATCAGGTGGAATGTAAGGATTACCTCTCCCTTCAGACTCAACCTGGGCATAGGCTTTTCTTCAATCTCAGGTTTTGCCAATATTGGGTTCCTCTGTTTCTTGTTTAGAATCGGTGGTCTTCTTGGGCCGATCTACCATAGTAGTTGGAGATTTCTTTACTGATGGTTCCAATAATTTCTCACTTCTTAGGGTTATCTCAGTTACAGTTCTCCTAGAGTTTCCTTCGTCTTGCTCAGATTTCACCTCCACTTTCTTTTTGCTAATTAGGCTATTTGGGAAAAAAAAATGGACTATACGGATTACCCCCTTTAAGACTCAAACTGGGGACAGGGTTATCTATAATCTCAGATTCTTCAAGCACTGACTCAAAGGTCTGCTTGGGCAGTTTGACCATTGTCGCTAGTGATTTCTTTGCCACATATTCCAACATTTTTCAACTTGGAAAAGTTATCGCACTTACATTCTCTCTGGGTGTATATGTACCTGTGATGACAGTTTGCCTTTATTATCCCTCAACTCCTGAATGGAAGCTAATAGCTAGGACATTATATGGACTAACCCATAAATACTGGTCTTCTATGCCTCCAAAAAAGCATGTTGCCCTTTTTGCTGGTCTAGAATATTGCTGACACATCCCCTAATTCCTTACCACTTTTTTGTTACTGATATGAGTTTTGGCCTTGTTGAAACTCTCTTTGTTGAGGTGGTCTATAATGCTGGCTTAGCTGAGCCTGCTGATTCTACTGATAGCCCTGGTGAGCTTGATACTGGATCATCTGACTCTGGTCTTGGTTACCTTGCTCAGTCAACCTGAAATTTGGGTGATCCTTTCATCCTTAATTGTAGGTGTTGGAGTATGGATCCTTATCTGATGTTGACCATTCCAGTTCCCATACAGCATTTGCTTAGGGCAATGGGTTTGTTGGTGCAAGGTTGCACTTATAGGTAAGATGTCCTCATATTATCACAAATACCACAAACTTCTTTTGTCTAAACCTTGTTTGTTCCAGCAACCATCTATCCTATCATCCCAGCCATATTGGCTACAATAGCCGTCAGTTTGTCGATCTTGTCATTCTTGTCATAAATGATACTGACTTCTGCAGTCCGTTTGGCCAAGCGACTTAGGGTTCAACGAACTCATTACAAGCTTTGAGTGTTTCCTTTATTATTTTTCTAGCAAATGTGACAGTATTATTCAAAAAGTCCTCACCATTGGAGGAATCCATGTGTTTCCTCACACTTATTGTTATTATGTAGTAAAAGAATTACATTAACTCCCTATCAGAATATCTGTGGTTCAGGCAACTGTCACATAATTGCATAAACCTGAACCAATAAGTGCTGAGAAACTCATCATAGTCCTACCTGATGTCACTGGTCTCTTTCTTCACTCAATTTGTCTTGGTGGTTGAGAAGTAAATTTTCAGGAAAGCCTTATTCATTCCCCCCTCCCCCCGACGGTCAGTGATAGTTTTTAGGGAGAAAAACATTTGTTAGCTTGGCCTGTCAGGATAAATGAGAAAGCTCCAAGCCTGAGTTGTTCGCACAGTGGCTTCTATCGGTATTTTACCGGCCTTGCATCCCTTTATGTACTCATCCAGAAAGTTGTGGAGATCCTTTCTTGGCTTACCATGGTACTTAGGTAGCATACTCAACCAATTTGAGTTGAGTTGAAATCCCACAATAACATTAGGCGTCACGATAGTTAAAGGCTTATCTTCAATGTTGTGGCTGCTCAATTCCTTCAAAGTAGGTTCCTTCTCAAGAGGGGAAGATTCCCAGCAGCCCTTTCTTATTCTCTGTCTGCGATCTCAGAATATGTGGTGAACGTAGCCTCCAATTTAGATTAAGATACTATTTTAGAATCACCATCTGTTTATGCAGGCAGAGCACTGTTGGAACTAGAAATAGTATCCTGGTGTCGTTTCTGAGCTTCTTTCTTTAACCTTTTCACAAGTTTCTCAATTTCAGGATGAAATTGCAATACTGATTTCGACAACCTGCTCATACAATACAAAAAAACACCAAACATATCAATAGGAAAAATAAAAATAAATCTATACACCATTCCCTCACAATGGTGCCATTTTAATAGAGCTATCGCTTGCCCTAACAAAAGTTAGTAAATTAGCACCGACTTGCAAATCAGTTATAAGTAACACAGTAAAATTATGGTCGAATCCATAGGGAATAGAGTGATTATAATTCTATTAACCTACTGATTTTAAGCACTTTTGGTTGGCAACCACCTTTTTACACCTTAGTATCTTGTATGGTAACTTTTGAATATTTTACTAACACACTAACTAGGAAGATGATTTTATCAAATTAATAAAGCAATCCACCAATATGTAAATATAAAATAATCTCATGCATACCAATTATGAACTCAATAATATGTTAATTCGCATGTCATTAAACAGTTATAGATTACCATGAATAAGCACAAACATAATTTAATTTTCCCTTACATTATCGACAACTACATTGAATAAGCACAGAAATAATTATTACTTTAATTAATACAAAACATGATAGAATAAGCCACCACCCATTAAATGCATCAACATCATTAATAATTAGGAAAACTTGATTTTAGTTCTTCCTACCCGAATAAGTGATCTATGAATTACAAACCCTTTACCCTGTATTACCTAATGATAACTTCACCACTATTTACTCTGTCCACTAAATGACTTATGAAGTAGTGAAACAAATTCATTGGTTCTATTGAATATGCAAAAGTTTTCTACCAGAATTAGGTGCTCTAAAATCCTATAAATAGAGAGCTGGTAAGAGGTAGTAAATCATCCAATACACTTCAAAACATATTGTAGAATATAGTCTTTATGACACATTATAGGCGGCTTGCCCGCGCAATTCTCCTGGGATGGATCTTTTATGCAGTAGTTTCCTTTCTTCTATGTCATGTTCTTCAGTTGAAGCTTTACAAATTATGTTATTAGTTTATTCCAAAGTGAATTAACTAGGTATTAAATCACAACTGTGAGATCAAAATGTTCTTCACATCTTTATTCTTGTAAGCATTTATTTTACCTTTATTTTACATGATTAATTTTCAGTCAACGGATTTAATCAACATCTATCGGGTTAGCTTGGGCAAGCTGATTGGTGGCAGACAATCTTATTGCTTGACCATGTTAATAAGCGGCAAGCTAAACTTTGATTTAGTAGAGGAAAAGTAATCTCTGTGAAACTCCCTTGCCAATTTCGTGGCTCATGAGCACATTGATTTAGGTTTTTCACTTCTTAGTGCTGCTAAAACATTACTGTTTGCTTATTACGGAAGAACTCAAGTAAGGATGGTATTTTTAGCTAGGCAAAAATAGTAGTATTACTCTAGCCGCTCCAAAAGACACATTAGAACCCAGCTATTTCAATAATCGGGAAAATTGGCACTAGGATAGATACCATAGACACATTTTTTTTTTCCCGACAATAGATAGATAATCTATTAATGGTGGATGAATAATTAGATTATTCGATCTTAAAATGGGTTTGGGCTATGGAGACTTTTCAGTTAGCTATAATTAATGTGCTTCATGATTAAGATATTATTGAATATGTGATCATTGTGTATTTACGTGTCTATGTCAATTAACTTTGTTTTATGGAGGAAGAAATATGACACCAAAGTCTGTGAATTCGACTTTACTTATTGCTATTCTATCCATTAGAAAAGTAACTTGATCTAGGTTTCTTTTGGTGCGCCTTGCGACGGGTGTGTCAATGCTATTCCTAGAACCGACCCATTTTCCTTTGAGAAATTGTTATCAGGAAAGGGAGGTGGGGGTGGGGCGTCTGATCCAGCAAACTAAGAGCTTGCCTTGGGAAGGGTAAAGTACCATAAACAAGCCAAAAAATATATAGTTATTGCACTAACAAGCATTGCTTGTGTAATTCAAGAAATCCCAGAGTGCAAGATGAAAGTAGCAGAACAAGTGCTATAACGAGAGCAAAATGCCCAAGTTCGAGCCTCACCGATCATGTTAGAGAAGAATCGTTGGAACACTCAAGCAAACAAGTTTACTTGCTTCAACGCAGCTATAGCTTGCCCTTGACACGGAAGTAGCGCGTAAAGGAAAAAAGAAACCCTCCATCGGATCCACTTCCTCTATTCTTTTGGCGCAAGTAACTTTATTAAGGCAACAAGGATTCCACTTTCGTATCCATGAAGATTGCAGATTCCACTTTCATATTTGCTGAGATCATAGATTCCCCTTCCTAAATTGTGAAGATTGCCAATTCCTCTTTTGAAGGCACAAAATTCTCTTATTTCTCATACTTCTTTTATTCCTTAATTATGATGTTTACCATGTAAGACCCTAGATATCTTTCTATAAATCTAAGGGCTTAGCATCGATTTAGAAAATCACCAATTCATTACGTTTTAGCGGAGAAACAAATTCTAGTTAAAGTAGCAGCAAAATTCCTTCCAAGAAATTCTTAGTAGTTTTGTGAAGTTGTTCGCACCGACTTGCCCAAGCAGCGGTTTATCATAGTGTTCATTATTTCTTACTTCTTTTCATAATATAATGATGTTTTTCATATATATGAATCATAGCTAAACTCTATAAATTCTGGTGCATGATCTAATATGTATGTATATTCAATATGTGAGATCAAAAAATGTCCTTAGCAATCTGTTTGCCTGTAGTTTTTTTGTTTATCTCTTTTTCAACAGTTCATATTTTTAAATGTTTAGGTATAATTCAGTGCACGAGAGTAATCTATGTAACTAATCTATGGCCGATTAGGCTAGTAGCTGACTTGGTAGCAGCACATTGCTCGGTTAAACTGGGGTCATATTACCTGTCATTGGCAGACTAATTCCTTTGCCTTATATTCTTCTAATTCTTTATACTGCTGAATATTCAAACTTTGCTCGTTTGAGGAAGAACTCGAGATGAAGGGGTAATATTTGGTTAGGGATAGTCGCTATAACCAAGATTACGACTAATTAAGGAAGAACTAGGGATCGGTAGAAGTCCATGAACTATAACTAAGGGGATAACATGTAACAAAAGAAACTATCCTTGAATCTATGTTCTATTAAACACACATACATACTTAGGGATAACATTGCCGGAATTGCTTTAAACCTAAAGGAATCAACATTCACTCGTTATTTATCACCATTCATTATTCACTTGCCTAATTTATTATTCATCACAATCACTTCCCTTTCTTTGTCATTAGATGAAAATATTGATCACAATGTTTCCCAAAGATTCAATACTCACTTACCACTATTCTATCCAAAAGAATAGTTTGAGAGAGGTTCTTTTGGCATGCCTCGCGATAGGCGTGTCAGCGTCACACTATTCTTATTTACATATCATATATTGCTCTAAGTTAATGTTTTGGTGGTAAGGACCCCTTTTGTTGCTAAAAAAAGGGGTAGAAATGGCGGCAAGAACTTGAGGGGGAGTTGTTAAAATGCTAGATTTTCATTACCTTCTTCTTTTTGTTTTTTGATTTATCGTCAAACATTTCATATTTGTTTTGTTATCACCAAAAATGGAGATTGTTAACCTTGAGTTAGCGATCATAAGTTTTTGTAGATGAAATAGCAAATATGTGAATAAGATTTATTGTTTGTCTAAGAAAAAGTGTAGGAACTAGCTCATCACGGCATGGATCCATGTTGAGCTGGCAAGACTGACATGGATCTGTCGCAGGCACAATGTTGTCGCTTATGAAATAGCTCAGCATGGCAAAGCCAACGAGAATGGCTATGCCCAATGGAACCCTTGGTGGGCCCGAAGAATAATTAACCCACAAAAGAAACCAATCAAAAGAAATCCAAAGGTTAAAGTAGCAAATGCTAGTTGCGGCCAAAACCAATTAAACATCAAAGCTAATCACAGTTACAAAGTACTCACACAAAACAAGGAAATCTAAGACAATTCCTAAGACAAATTGACTTGGTGTTGTTGCTGGCCATCGAACAAACAATAAGCACAATGGCAACCAGTGGCGATACCATGACAAAATATTAGAAGGGATGGGTTTGGTGTAAAATTTTTTTTGTGTCTCTTAATCAAGTACATAATTACTAAAGTATCAAATTAGTAACTTTAATGACAAATATAAATATACAAAAACCAGTAAAAAAAAATTACTCCCTCCGTCTCACTCAAAGAGTTCACTTTCAAAAAATATTTTAATCTCATCAAAAGAGTGAGTAAATGTTTGGGCTAGGCCCAATAAGAGTAAAGGCCCAAAGAGGGTAAATTTGGAGGCTGAATAGGGTGGAAGTGTTGGGTTGGTATTACCGAGCTAAAGAAGTTAGGCCAGCCTAAAGGTAAACGGCTAGGCTATAGGGTAACAAATAAGGGGGCGAAGGTTTTGGCTATTAATATGGTAGGTACCTTACAAAGCATTTAAGATCAAAATAGCTGGATCCGGGCCATAAAGAGGGAGGCAGATAAGGGAGGCATTAAAGGATGGAGTTGTCATCAAGGGGGAGACAAATCAAGAGGACATTAAAGGCTATAGCTCGGAAAGGCGCAATGGGAAGAGCAGCAAGGTAAGGCTATATGTACTTGCATTTTAGACCAAAAGAGGTACGCAATTTCTCAAAACTTTAACACTTGGTTCATATTATTTTCTATCTTACTCTTTACTGACTTGGCCTTCGAAGTGGAACAGGGGGGATAGCCCTACTTTGTTCTTATTCCTACCCTTAGGTTGGCCTAGTGAGTATTCTTATTGGGCTAACGGAGTTGAAGTTTGGCCTATACAACTAAGGTACCATCTATCTTACCGGGCTATTTGTTTCTTGGGCATTTTGTGTCACATCACATACCCTTACTTATAATATGTGTGGTTCAAAATCAATATTTACTTATAAAGTAAGAATATAAGTGGAAAATACAGTATCAAATTACTTATTTAAGGTGTTGTACCTCACAACCCATAATAAATTGTACATTTTTCGAATGGACTCTTCGAATAGGACGGAGAAAGTATTTGTTTATGTTTGAACAACTAGTACCAGAAACTATTATACATACAGTAAATTGTACTTTCTTAGGGCAACATTGAAATTGATATATTTAATTTGAATAGTATGCAAATAAATACCTTGGTGTGATGGAGATGAAAATGATCAACTATGATTAGTTTCATTGAAAATCATATAGGTGTGATGGAGCTGAAAATGATTCAGTACATTTTGAATCAATCACGTGAAAAGAAATATTCAAAACTGAAATGACTATTTGTGTGTAAGGTTTGGGCCGAGTTGTACTGGCCAGGCATTTAGGCCATTGAAATTCAGGCCCAGACCAAGGGAAGGACCTAACGGACTAGGACCATGGGGCCCTTGGCACGATCCACGCAGTGACGGCGGAAGGGATGTCCGCCTAGAGCCATTCCATGATGTGACGGGAACTGCTCCAGGCGGCTTAGACCTGGGGGCAAAGAATAAAGCCCGGGTGTACTTACCCAGCGGAGAAGGAGAAGGACCGGATCCTATCAGCTCTATAAATAGTAGACTCTTCCTCACAAAAGAGGTGATAAGCAATAGTCTGTTCTTGCTTTGAAATAGTTAATTACTTTAATACTCAATTTATATGGTCTGACTTAAGCTTCGGAGTGCTAACGGAGATTTATCCCCTCCGAGCCCGTATTCTATCTCAGGTGTGTGAAGCAATCTCCCAGTCCGGCGAACAGAGCATCATCAACTGGCGCCATATATGGGGACTCAATCGTTGTGTTAAGAGTCATCTTGGACCAACCTTGGGTCTCCGAACTGATAAAAAAAGTGTTATGATGTTTACTCCCAGAGGAGGTCCGAGTAGAAGAAAGAGAGTTACAAGGAGTCTGTTCCAGGAAGGGGATCGAGTGTTGGAGTGATGCTGATTCTCTATTGAGAATTGCAGTGTGCGAAAATTAACCAAAAACTCCAATTAAAAGAATACAGTATAATCCATTGGAACCCCAACCACTACTTGTATTCTATAGAACAATCAAGTTGTTTTTAAACTATAAACCAAGCAACGAATTGAAGCGAAAAGCTAATTTAGTTAGGCGAGACTTTAAACCTAATTAACATACAATTCTAGAAACTATTAGGTCCAAATCATACAAGATTGACTACAGTTCAATGAGTAGAGTTTAAAAATAAAAAGATAGGTATTAACGTTACACCAAATTATATCATGTATGAATTCTCTGCTTTATTTGGTGCTGATGGAGCCATTTAAATAGGGGGTTGTGCGCCTTTTAGAAGTAGAAAAGGAATAGGAAATAAAAGTGGAAACCAATGAGAATTGGAAACCTTACAAAATCCAAAACCTAAAAGAACTAGATCAATGGGGAAGTAGAATTTCGGCTGCATTCCAAAAATGAGGTGGCCGAAATTCCCTTTGAAAAAAAAAGGAAATTACAAAAATAAGGTAATTCCTATTTCTTAAAAGAAAACATGCAAGGATTCTTTTCAAGAAACTATGAATTTGGTAATTACCTTAAAAGTAAGGAAGGGAAGTAAAACACACACACTTACACCTAAGGGTGCACCTAGTGTAGTAGGGGCAGCCGAACCCTTAGTGTGTAGGGTTTTCCTTGCGTGCTAATTTCCTCAGGGTTCAAGTGCCTTAATTAAATAAACACTTTTCAGAACTCTGCGGTTATCTGCCAGCTTCTTAGCATCTATGAATAGCTAGACTCTGCTTTGAGCATAAATGATTAGGCTTGTTAAAGCTTCTTGCATCTTCAGCTGTTGACTCCGAGTCATTGGTCCAATGATGTCTATTAGGGGATCCCTCTGGTATGGACTTGCATCCGGAAGAATTGTTGGCTTGGCAATGTCTTCTGCAGCTAGTGGTTGATTCGATGAAGGCGTGTGGTCTATTCCTTCATCACGGAGTTAGAAAAACTGGCGTTCGTAAGGAAGAATATGTCCAAATTCAGAGTTTTTATGGAAGAAAAAAGAAGCTTCGAGGGAGAAGAGGAGCGTAGATGAAAAGACAAGGGAAAGGAAAGGGAAGAGGAACGAGAAAGGCAAAAAGAGGAGTCCCAGGGGTCATACTCAAGCCCCAGGCGACGACAAATGTCTGTCTCGAAAATGCATCTTTCCAGTACGCCCAGCAGACAGGTGTCTCAGTCAAGAGAAGAGGAAGCTGATTCCCCTTCCTAGAAAAGTGGATCCACGACGCCGGGCAGAGGAAGTCAGAGGTGGGGTAAGGAGCATTCTCATGCGTCGAGGGATCCCTGGGAGGAAGCTCCTCAATCAAGGTTTAGAGAAGCAGAGAGAGGAACAGAGGGAATGCCGAGGCACCTTTTGGGGAACTGGTTGGAGGAAGTGGAAAGAATGATGGATAGGCGATTAGAGGGGGTCAAAACGATGGAAGATTCCGAGTATACCACACACCCGTTCACGATGGATATCCGGACGTCCCCGTTGCTATATCACTTTAAGGGCTTATACCGACTCCCTCAGTGTAATGGGACCACCGACCCAAAAGATCATTGGATGAAATGCATGGGGGCTATGGATATTAAGAGGCTAACGAAGGCAAACAAGTGCATGGTGATACATCAGACAATCACGGGAGGAGCTCTCAGCAGGTACACGCACCTGTCACGAAACTCGATCTCTTCCTTAGAGCAATTTAAGAGAAAATTCATGACTAGCTTCATGGGAAACCATTTCATAGCTAAGACAGTCTCTCATCTGATGACAATTGGCCAAGCGGAGGGGGAGCCGATTGAGGAATACATCAAAAGGTTTAACGTGCAAGGGGCAAAATGCCAGAAAAGACATAGTCGGATGTACTCTAGGCCTTCATTCATGGGATTAGACATGAGGAGCTCAGTATGGACCTGCATCTCTGACCTCCCAAAGATTTCTGCGAAGCTATCATCCGGGCCAATGCTTTCTCAATTGCCAAGGAGCAAGAGACATAGAAAAGAGCCCGACAGCCCCCGGATAAAGGTAGTAGGAGGGGGAAGGGTGATGTGAGTTATTCAAAGAAGAGCTCACAGATGCGAAAAGTTGCCTAGGAAAGTGGATCGTTGAAGGGCAGACCTGACTTACTTAAGTTTTGAAATTCATACAAGGCATATAGTGAGATAAACTACTTTAGCTATAACTTAGCAAGAATAAACAAATTGAAACCAGCAGAAATTAGGTGAAGCAAGAAACCTAATTACCTATAGTCTCGCTTGTGTTTTCTAAACATTAACATGCAAATTACACAAGTGCAAAATAAGAATTCTAGAGCTAAGGATTAACCTCACAAAATAAGCTGAATTCGAATAAATGCTGCATATTACTTTCAGCCATGCCTCTTTAAATAGAGGGTTGTGAGCCTTTACTTGAGTTACAGTAGGAAAAGAATTAAGAAACAAAAGAAATTGGAAACCAACTAGAGTTGGTATTCCTATAAGAAAACAAGTTGCCAAAAAGATCATGGCAACTTGGTTGGCAATTTTTGGCCACCCTAAAGAAAAGGGAAATCCGAAAATTCCTTCCAAAAAGAAAAGGAAAACCAATGCAAAAAGGGTTCAAGAAGTGAAACCTTTTTGGAAACAAAGAGATAAGGCAATCAGTTAGTTGTAACAAACTTGTAACAACTTTCTAACAAACCTTAACAAACTAGGAATAGAATTAGGAAACATGCACAAATCCTAATCCTTTCAAAATACCTAAACCTAATTCCAATAAAATTGTGGTTTAGGCCAGAGACTTGTAGCAAGTCGGCCGAATTGATGAAGCCTGGGTGCTGATGGATTCGGCCTGTTGAATGTAGCATTTTGGAAATGAAACGAGATGGAATAAAACTTCACCAACTAGTTCGGATGGTTCCGGACGCA
The DNA here is from genome assembly GCA_016801395.1 of Leptodermis oblonga. Classification (NCBI taxonomy): domain Eukaryota; kingdom Viridiplantae; phylum Streptophyta; class Magnoliopsida; order Gentianales; family Rubiaceae; genus Leptodermis; species Leptodermis oblonga. Next base: position 26,741,889 of record CM028751.1, read on the forward strand.
ATGAGAAGCTTTCTGAACCCGTCTGAAATGCCAAAAATCGAGAAAATCAAGATCCTTTGCAATTCTTCAAGATTCATCAATAGTAGTTCTCTTAATAAACCAAGAAGTTCAAGAACCTCAAGATTTATCAAGATCCATTTCAAGAAGTTCAAGAATCCTTCCAAGAATTCAAGAAATACGCCTATCTTCAAGTCGTGTGTTGGGGTAGCTCGGTTAATCTCATGGAGCTTTCTTTTGCACTTCCCAAACCAGGCACGGGGCGCCGTACTGAGGCAGGGATCGAATGGGCAGGTGGAATGAAGCCAATGATGACCTCATCAGAGGGGATGGGCACGGGGCAGACTGGGAAAAGGCCGGTCCAGGAGAGGCTCCACTTCAAGCCCCAGTCCCGCTTAACCTATCTACCCAAGGGAGCCCCGACCATGTATACCCCTTTAAGAGCATCAAGGGTTGAAGTCATGTACACGGCCCAAAGCCAGGGGCTTCTGATAGACCTGCCCTAATCGAAAGGTTCTTACCTAAAGAAGGACCATAAAAAGTACTGCAGCTGCCACCAGGTGTCCGAACACAGTACCAAAGAGTGTAGGGAATTGGCAGATGAAATAAAAAGGGCGGTCCAGGGTAGGGAGCTATGGGAATCTGTAGACCGGACGGAAGCGGGAAGCTCGAAGAAAAACAGTAAAGGAAATGCGGGTGGTGGCCAGGCGGGAAGTGGCCAGGCGACGGTGGCTGGTATCATAAATTCAATATCAGGAGGACCAACAGGAGGAGATTCGGGCAAACAGCGGAAGTTAAACTCACGCTTCTCGCCACAGTCGGGGGTAAAAAGAAAGGAAGGTGAAAGGGCCGAAACCCTTTGGTTCTCGGAGACAGACTTCCATGCAGGCTCCGGAGGAGATGACCCAATGGTGATAGAAGTTGTGATTGCAAGTTTCATAGTGAGACGCACTCTCCTAGACACGGGATGCTCTGTCAACATCCTCACAAAGGTAGTCTTTGAGGAGTGCCGCTTGACAAAAAAGATATCGATTTGGTGCGCACACCGTTGGTAGGATTTGGAAATTCAGAAGTAATCCCAATCAGGGATAACAGGACACCCGTGACAATCATATCTGGAAGTCGCAGAAGGATGGAGAATTTGGAGTTCGTCGTCATCGAGGCACACCCGGCCTATAATGTCTTCCTGAGAAGGCCTGGTTTAAATCAATTTTAGGCAGTCACATCCACAGTCCACATGATCGTGAAATTCCCGACACCAGATGAAGTGGCCTCAGTTCGCTGCTATGTGCGCACGGCTAAACAGTGCTATATGGCTGACCTAAAAAGGAAGGAAATTTCGACCATGATGATGATTGAGGACTTGCAGCCCCCGGGCTTTAAGAAGGAAAGAGTGATGACACCCGGTTCAGAGGTTAGGGAAGTGCAATTGGGAGTAAAGCCTTTGAAGATGATAAGGATAGGAGCGGGTCTGACCCCCGACTTGGAACAAAAGATGATTGGGTTACTGAGGGAATTTGAACAAGTGTTTGCATGGTAGACAGATGATATGCCCAGGATCCCAAGAAAGCTCGCTAAGCACTGTCTGTCTATAGATCCTGATAGAAGGCCTGTAAGGCAGAAGAAAATGAATTTTGGCACAGAACAGAGCCAAGTCATAGAAGCAGAGGTTGGGAAGTTACTGGAGGTGCGGATAATCAGAGAGGTTGCATATCCGCAGTGGTTGGCAAACCCGATTTTGGTCAAGATGTCAAACGAGACCTGGAGGATGTACGTGGACTTCATGGATTTAAACAAGGTCTACCTAAAAGACTTGTTTCCAGTGCCAAGGATAGACATATTAGTCAATTCCATCGTGGGATTTCATTTTTTATGCTTCCTTGATGCCTACATGGGATACCATCAGATTTTTCTCCACGAGAAAGACGAGGAAAAAAATCTATTTCATCACCAAAAAAGGCACGTATTGTTATATGACCATGCCCTTCGGCTTGAAGAACCCAGGAGCCACGTACCAGTGCTTGGTTAAAAAGATCTTTGAGCGTCAGCTAGGCAGGAACATGGAGGCATAAATCGACGACATGCTCGTGAAAAGCAAAAGTGAGAAACCTTGCTGAGCGACCTTCAGGAGGTTCTAGAGATTCTTGTGGCAACAAGGATGAGGTTGAATCTGGCCAAGTGTGTTTTTGGGGCATCCTTGGGAAAGTTTTTAGGCTACATGGTCTTAGAAGATGGAGTGTCTACTAACCGGAGAGGGTTCAAGCTGTGATGGAGATGAAACCGCCTAAAACGGCCAAGGAGGTGCAAAGGCTAACGGGGAGGTTAGTAGCATTAAATCGCTTTTTGGCAAGGTCGACAGAAAGAACATTGCCATTCTTTAAGGTGTTGAAAAAGGCTGATAAAATTTATTGGGGAGAAGACTACCAGAGGGCATTTGAGAAGTTAAAAGAATACTTAGCGAAACTCCTGCGGCTATGCATGCCACTTCCCGGGGAGGAACTGTGTGTGCACGTGGCTGCTACTAACTTGGCGGTAAGCGCAGTGTTGTTCAAGGAGGAAGGAAAATTGCACCGACCTATGTATTTCCTGAGCAAGGTCTTGCAACCGGGGGAAAGAAATTATGCGCCCATCGAGAGGCTGGCGTTGGCTTTGGTCCAAGCGGTCAGGAGGTTAAGACCTTATTTTGAGTCACACTCGGTCACCGTGTATATGGACACCACCCTTAGGCTTATCATGACTAAGCCAGGAAGCTCAAGCAGGCTCATCAAATGGGCAATTAAGCTGGGAGAGTTCGATATAAGCTTTAAGCCTAGAGCACTGGGCAAATGACAGGTTCTGGCAGGCTTTATTGCGGAAGGGGTAATGACGGAGGAAGCCCAGGAGGTGGCGCTGGCCGGTGAAGGTCAGGAAAAGATAGCCTCGAGGAAGATATCCCCAGAGGTGTGGACGTTGTTTGTAGATGGAGCATCGGGAAGAACAGGGAAGGGGGCCGGGTTGATCCTCACTCACCCTAGTAGGGAAAATTACACTATGCGATGTGCTTCGACTTCCTGGCAATGAATAACGAGGCAGAGTATGAAGTAATTGTAGCAGGTTTAGAGCTAGGCCGGCGAATGGGAGTCAAGGCCTTGAAGGTATGTTCAGACTCTCAGTTGGTGGTTAAACAAGTGCTCGGAGAATATGAAACAAAGGATCGGGAGATGAAGAGGTATGCTAAATTAGTGCAGCGTTTGATGGAGTCCTTCCTGGAATGGGAAATAGAGCGCGTACCAAGAAACAGAAACTCAAATGCCGATGCCTTGTCAAAGCTAGCGTCATCGGTGTTCTCCCACTTGAGCAAGTCGATTATGGTAGAAAGTTACGGAAATAGTGGCCGAAGAAGACTTGCGGACCCCAATCATGGTGTTCCTCTCAGAAGGAACACTCTCTGAGCCCCAGAGAGAGGCCCACTGCATGAGGATCAAAGCGCAACAGTACCAGATGCTAGGCGCAGATTTGTATCAACGGTCGTGGTCTGTCCCTCTGTTGCTTTGCATGGGGCCAGAAAAAGTGAAGGCTTTGTTAAAAGAGATCCATCAAGGTCTTTGTGGTGGTCACTTAGGCACTAGGAGCCTCGCACAAAAGGCTATGACCGCAAGATTTTACTGACCGACCATGTTCAATGACGCGAAGGTTTTGGTTAAGCACTGTCAACAATGCCAGATGTATGCCCCAATTGTCTACTCCCCGGCTACGGAGATGACGGGCATAATAGCCTCATGGCCTTTTGCAGAATGGGGCATTGACATCCTTGGGCCCCTCCCAAGGGCAAAGGGGGAGGGATCCAGTTCCTGGTGGTGGCCATTGACTACTTCTCGAAATGGATAGAGGTGGAGGCAATGGCAAGAATCCTGAGTTCTAAGGTGGCACGTTTTCTTATGACCAATATCGTGTGTCGTTTTGGTATCCCAAGAATGATGATCTTGGATAATGGTAGGTAATTCCTGGCTAAGTTCGTGAGCACATGCACCCGTCTGAGCATCCAGTAAAGGTTTACGTCGGTAGCCCACCCCCAGGTTAACTGGCAAGTGGAACTGATAAATAGGACTATTCTCCACGGGCTTAAGCGGAGATTAAAAGAAGCAGATGGAGCAGGGAGAGGAAGGTGGTTGGATGAGTTCCCGTCCGTGTTATGGGCATACGGAACAACCCCACGGACAGCGACAGGGGAAACTCCTTTCGGGTTAGTGTATGGAGCAGAGGCGGTAATTCCCCCGGAGATCACCTGGCTGTCTGCCCGAGTACTGCTATTCGACCAATAGGAGAATGAAGCTCGGCTAAGGTTAGATCAGGCTGAGGACAAGAGGGAGCAGTCTTACCCCAGGCAAGCTAAATACAAGCAAAGTGTCAAGAGGGACTATGACCAAAAGGTCTAGGCTCGGGCTTACCAAGTAGGAGACTTAGTGCTCCGAAAGAACACAATCAGTAAAGCCCAACCCGGGGGGAAACTCTCCCCAAATTGGGAAGGACCATGCCAGGTCATAGAAGCACGAGACATGGGGAGTTTCCGCTTGGCGACGATGGGCAGGGCAAAAGTGGCGGGCACTTGGAGTGTGGACAATATCAGAAAGTTCTATCCATAAGTCTGTCAAAGGGGGAGCGTAAAATAAGAGGAACGGCTCATGTGATTGGAGGCTTAAGTAGTTAAGTAGGATACCTAGGCTCGTTTTTTTTTTCGGTTGTAAGCATTCTCGGGAATGACAAAAGTAATTCCGAAAGAAGTGGTCAACCGAAGTTCGTCCTTTGTAAGCATTCCCAGGAACCAAGTTTGTCTTTTGGATGCACGTATATTTTGTTTGCAATTATGAACAGCGATTAATGTTGCGGAGAATGTGGTCTTGCCAAAATGATAATAGAAATCAATTTTAGCTAGTAATTTTATGAGGGATGTACCCTGGGAAGCCAAGTAAAGAAACAAGCATAATTGTGAATTAAGCGCGTATATAAAATGAAGCAAAACTTGCTTGACCAGAACAGAGGACAAGTGAGCAAGAATGCCAAGTACAAAAACTTTAAAAAATTTAAAAAAATTATAGAAAAAAAGAAGAAAGGTTTTCTAGTTAGCAGCGAGGGCATCGTTGTCTTCCTCGAAACATATTGATCCTCGTAGGATCCTTCCGAGTCAGTAAGACATACGGATGGCTTCGAAGTCGGGGCCGTATTGATAGCGAGAGGGTTGCTGGAAGAAGCTAGGGAGGGGAAAAGCATGCTCAAGCCAAAATCCCAAGCCATCTGGTGAACCTTGGAGACTGCTGGGGCCCAGTTCCCGTCTGGGAGCAAGTATCGATCACACTCGGGGTGGCGATCAGTGGCGGGAAGATTCATACCCCTCATCAATGAGTAAGCCCGGGTGAACCCCGCCATCTGCTCAAACCCAACAACGTCTGTAAAAAACTTCAGCATTTCAGGAGATCCCATGAAATCGGGGCGGTGGTCTGGTTTTTGCTTAAGGCAAGATCGCGCTCCCGGGTTACTTCTGCTAGGGTGATCTCGACCTCCACTAGGGCTTCTTCGGCTATAGCTTGGGCATCATCAACTTTAGCCCAAAGATCCTCAGTGGTGGCCTTCTCAGCTTTGGCAGCTTTTCGCCTAGTCTTCGAGGAGTCACGGGACTTGAGGACCTTCTTCAGTTCTTTCTTCAAAGACTTGAGTCTAGCTTTAGAGATCTGGAGGGCATCCTCGGTCTTTTTCTTCTCTGCTAAGGCCTCTTGCTCCTTTTCCAAGGCCTTCTTCTCCTGCTCCAAGTCTCTTTTCCTGTCCTCTAATGCGTGCTGCCTCCCCTCTACTTCGCTCAGTATACGCATTGTAGATGCCGCGGACAGTGCCTGGACGAGGCAATCACCCTATGTCCGGGCCTTTTTGCCAAGGGCTAGCTGTTCGGTGAGCACAGTGTTTTGGCTATTCAATGCCTCAACCTGAGCCTACAGACTTGTTTTGCTACTCTCCAGACTTTGAGTATAGGAGTCGAAAGCTAGCAACTGCCGAGAAACTCCCAAAGCATACTCGCAACCTAAAGGGACGAGTGGTGCGATGAAAATTGAAACATAGGAAATTGGAATCGAAACATAGGAAGTTGGTAAGTGCGGAAGAGGGAAGATGATGAGGACATCAAGGGCGAAAACAACACATTATGAGTCAGAATCCACGAAACAAAGGGGACGGGCAAAAAGAAGCTCACGCCTTGGAGCAAAATGGAGGAAATGTTCAAATTGCAACTCTTCTAACAATCTTTGAAGAAGAGTCGCAATTCAGCACTTCACATTGAAGAAGAAGGTTGTTTCTTGAAGTCTTGAAGATGCCGGAAGGTTCTTGGGCTTTAAAGAAACAATTCATGAAATTCCCTACACATTGGGCCGACCCAAACTCATGGAGTCCACTCCACAAATTCGGCCAGCCCAAGGAAGCCAAGGAAGCCCACACGGCCAAGTGAAGAAGCTAGGGTTACAAATTAAGTCCTTAGGGTTCTTTTAAGTAACTAGGGTTACAAGTTAAGGGTAGGGTTCCTTTAAGTCGCTAGGGTTAAAAGTTAAGTGTTAGGGTTCTTTTTACTCTTTTAGTTAGTTTCCAAAAAGGGTTCCTTATTCTTTTTGGAAGTAGGAATTTTATTCTTTTCCTTATTTTTCAGATTGTAAATTCGGCTACCCTAAGATAAAAGGAAAACTGAAATTGCCTTTTTCTTTTCTTACCAATCCTACTTCTTTCCGGGTTTGGTAAAGGAAATTAAACTCTTGGTTAATTTCCAATTCTAATTCTTTTCCTTGTTAATTTCTTTCACTTTTTCGGCTGCCTTAAGCCTATAAATAGGCAGCCACCCCTTCAATAATATTCAGCGTATTTCAGATCATAAACTTAGTGTTTGAAGTACCATCCTTTTATTGCTTTATGTATTTGCATGTCGTAGTTTACATAATTGCATGAAACTTAGCTAATTAGGTTCTTGCTCTGCCTAATTATTCGCATGTTTCACATCTCTTGCTTGCACTTGGTTCGAATTTATAAACAAGTTAGCTAGGTTAGCTTCCCTTTGTTTTCTCTTAAATCCGAACGTGAGTTAGGGGTTTTTATTAGAGCTTGTCACTTAATCACAAGGTCCTTGGCAACATTATCCGCATGTGTACAACCGTCCACATCAGAAGAAGAGTACTTACTATCTTTTGATGATCAGCTAGGTTGGTCTCCACGTCCTACAGCTGTTCGGACAAAGTGGTGGCAAAGTTTTGGATCGTCTGGAGGCTGGCCAGGACGTCACCAAGCTCAAGACGGCAGGCTCTAGGGGAATGGCCCGGGTACTCTTCTTTAGGGGGAGAGTGTCGAAAGCAAGTGGAAGATAGTGAGCCGCGGGGTGAAGATCGAGCAAGAGCCGGGCCCGTGGTGGAGGGCGATACTTCTTCAAATACAGAACCAAAAGAGGCTCCCCCGAGAAAGGGTCAACTTGGGCCAAATGGTGCTCTCTATCAAGAGCCGGGGGAGGCAAAGCTCTAAGGCCGACTTCGAGGTAGGCAGAAGAGGGAGAAAGATCAAAGGCCTCCACACTCAAGGTGTTACTCGAGGATATGGCACCATCAGGCTTGCCATAGATGGGATTCTAGACAAACGACACATCTTTCGCCGTCATGGCAAGTTCATAAAGCTCAGGGGTGGAGATAGGGGACCCCTAGGATTGTCTGCGGTAGTCCCCTCAAGACATTCGGACCTCTCGGGGGTTGTGGGCCTGGAGATGGACCGCCCTGTTGTGCACAACCTTCCGGCATTTCTCACTGCGAGTGATGATGTTAGGCGGACAAGGGCGGGGATGATCCCGGTACCAGCCTGATCTTAGGTGGGGATTATTTGGAGGGAACCACCCTCGGGAGAAACAAGTTCAAAAGAAGCAGTGACGTTAGTTGGGATTTCCCTGGGGCGATCTCCCGGGACAAGTTTTTGCTCGGCCCGCGGTTGGTAGCAAGGGGCGCAGAAACATGCGGACCTTGAGGCAGCACGTCCTTAGCCGGGCAGCCTTCTTTCAGGAGGGACGTGGGCCCGGAGGGCCCCCGGGGTTTTTCCTCTTTCCCCCGGAGTGAATGCAGAGGAGACCCGGGGAAAGTAAGGGGAGCTTCGAGCATGGAGAAGCAGCAAGGGAAATGTTGCTTATATCAATGCCTTGGACAAGGATAGCCAAGGCAGCATCGTTGGCAGTATCCCAGAATGTACTTGCAAAAAATAGCGAAGTATATTATCATAGAGTAAAATCTTAGAAAAATTTTTTTTGCTGGGGTTGAATGAGTAATGAGGGAGCAACACAGACATTTCTCGACTAGTTTAGCAGCCTTGCTCCACTCGACCCCATTTCAAGCACTCTTTCGGGGGGTAGTCATGAACATCCACGGGCCTCCCCACTATGAACAAAAAGCGGCACCATAGATCTGTCTCGGGATGGCAACCAGGCACGGGGAGCATAGCGGCGGACTCATTCCAAAAAATGGGTAACAGCGAGTCTTCCGAATAAACAAAGAAGAATTTCAGCTTCCAATCGTCAATCTTACCTGGCAAGCAGGACACAATCTGAATGCGCCCACCAGCCTGTCATCGACGAGCGATAGTATACCAACCGCAGGCTAGGGCGCTAAGGGAAAAATGCCTGAGAAAAAGGGTGATGGTCGGGAGCACAAACAGATCATGGCACATAGCGCAGAACCAGAGAATGTTGCGGATTGAATTGGGAGTGAGCTGAGCCACAACAACCAACCACTACTCCAAAAGCTCTACCAGGAAGATAGGGGCAGGGAACCTTAGCCCGCTGCTAAGTTGTTTGGTATAAACGGCGACTAGTCCATAGCCCTGGGTGCAAGCACGATCTTCACCATTAGGAACCACAAGCCGAATTTTGAAGGGGATGTGGAATTTTGCCCTAAGGCCTGGTAGATATGATTCTTTGAGGCGGGAAGGGATGTCGGCCGCGGTCTGGGAAGGGGCCGCCACCCTATTCTGGGGTTTTGGAGCACGGGGAGGGCATTTAGCCTTAGAGGGGCCATCCGGAACGACCTTCATCGGAGGAGAGCTTAGGTGGACGGGTAGCCGGCTCCGATCGAAGCTTTGTGCAGAAGAGGAAGAGTGGGTGGAGGGGGCGGAAATAGAAGAAGAAGCAAAAGCATCCGTAGACTTACTGGCGTCCATAACAAAGTAACGGGGACAGGAAGTGGTTGCGAGTAGGGGAAAGTCGATCAAAAAAACCTGTGCGCACGGTGAAGGATTTAGTAAAAGGGAATCCAACAGTTAAGGGAGCAAGGGGCAAAAATTACATGCTTTATATAAAAGAAAGAGGGGAGGGAGGATCTGAGTTAGACCCGACAGAAGGACAAGGGGCTAGAGACGGAGACGGCAGCCGCAGGAACGCAGTGGCGATAGCGTTGGAAGACAGGGAAAACAGGGAAGATGAAGTGACAATTGAAAAGATGGGGGAGGGTCTTTTAAACGGAAAAGAAGGAACACAAAAATGGGGGAAAGAATCGAGGAGTCGGCTAGGTGGGGTAGGCTCTTCAGCAAAACTAGGAAGTAGCAAGCCTGGCCTCGAAGCCACCGTCCATTGAGCCCAGGGCTTGGGGGGACTGGTTGGTGTGTAAGGTTTGGGCCTAGTTGCACTGGGCCAGGCATTCAGGCCATTGAAATTCAAGCCTAAACCAAGGGAATGACCCAACGGACTAGGACCATTTGGCGCTTGGCACGGTTCACGCAGTGACGGCTGAAGGGACCTCCACCTAGAGCCATTCCACGACGTGACGGGAACTGCTCGAGGCGGCTTAGACCCGGGGAGCAAAGAATAAAACCCAGGTGTACTTACCCAGTGGATAAGGAGAAGGACCGGATCCTCTCTGCTCTATAAATAGTAGACTCTTCCTCACAAAAGAGGGGATACGGAATAGTTTGTTCTTGCTTTGATATAGTTAAGTACTTTAATATACTCCATTTTCGTGGTTTGACTTGAGTTTCGGAGTGCTAATGGGGATTTACCCTTCCGAGCTCGTTTTCTGTCTCAGGCTTGTGAAGCAATCTCCCAGTGGCCCAGGTCCGGCGAACAGAGCATCATCTACTGTTCAAAATTTTTTGTTACAATTCAAGAATTCAACACCTGAACATTCGAATTCAATTATACAAGTAAGAGATGAAATTCACCTAGCTAAAGTTTCAAAGAAGAAAAAAAAAAAAAAAAAGGGACAAACAACAATAGATTATATTTTAATAAACTATCCTAGTTATATTTATAATATTTGAAGATTGTTAATTTATGATATTGACGGGACTATATATTTATATAGGAATCATTCTAAAAAATTATTATTTTATTAAAATTTTTCAAATTTTAAATTGGCACAATTGAGAACTGAAGATAAATTAACTTACAGAATTTAATAATTTATAGAGGTCTACTGGATATATATATATATATATATATATAACCCCTCATACTAATTTCTAAATCCTCAAATTTGAAATTCCAAAATAAATACAAAATATAATGTAGGGATGTCCAAATGAAATAAACCGAGTTGTATTTATTATTATTTTTTTTGAATTGCTAAGCCCGCCTGTATTACAATTTTCCCACCACGGGTGGGTTTCGAACCCGTGATATGCAGGAACCAGGCTACAGTACTAACCGTTAGAATGTGGCTTCAAGCCCACTAGGTTGTATTTTAAAGCCCATTACATTCTATATAAAGGAATTGTGAGAAGTGGTCACCGCGAGTGCAATGCAAACATTAAAGCGTAAGGATTAGCAGGAATTTGTGGTTTAAGTTTTGACTGAGTCAAAATTAACTCATTATTTTTTATTTTCTTCATTCCTTCCTTAAGTGAAACGGTGTCGCTCCACTTAAGGAAGGAGGAGAACAAACTAAAAGAATAGCAGCCGTGCTCATCGTCCTCCTCAAGACTTCAGTCTTCAGTTGCGGTGGCGACTGGGCTGGGCTCGGGCATAGTAATACTAATAGTGTTCGGTTCTGGCAGAAGGCGGGGCGGCTCGGGGATCCGGGGGAGGAAACTCCTTAGTTGAGGTTTAGAGAAATAGAAAGAAGACCAAAGGGAATGCCGATGAACCCACCAGGGAACTGGCTGGAGGAAGTGGAAAGGATGATGGACAGGCGGTTAGAGGGGGTCAGAACGGTGGAAGATTCCGAGGATACCACACACCCTTTCACAATGGATTTCTGGACATCCCCTCTGTCGTACCACTTCAAGGAACTGTATCGACTTCCTCAGTTTGATGGAACCACGGACCTAAAGGATCATTGGATGAAGTGCATGGGAGCAATGGATATAGAACGATTCACTGAGGCGAACAAGTGCATGGTGATACATCAAACCTTCATGGGATGAGCGCTTAGCTGGTACATGCACCTCGCGTAAAACTCGATTTCATCCCTGGAGCAATTTAAGAGGAAGTTCATCACCAATTTCATTGGGAACCATTTCATAGCAAAGCCCATCTCTTATCTGATGATGATTGGACAAGCAGAGGGAGAATCGATTGACAAGTATGTCAAAAGGTTTAACTTGCAATGGGCAAAATGCCCGGATAAGACAGAATCGGATGTGCTCCAGGCCTTCATCCATGGGATCAGACACTGGGAGCTCAGCATGGACCTGCAGCTCCGATCGCCTAAAGATTTTTGTGAAGATGTTGTCCGAGCCAATGCCTTCTCAATCACCAAAGAGCAGGAGACACAGAAGAGAGCCTAACAGTCTCCGGACAAGGATAGCAAGAAAGGAGAGGGAATTGACGTAGGCAAGCCGGGAAGAGGCCGGTCCAGGAAAGGCTCAATTTCTCGCCTCAGTCCAGCTTAATGTACCCTCCCAAGGGAGTTCCGACCGCGTACACCCCTTTGAAAGCATCCAGGGTGGAGGTCATGTATGCGGCTCAGAGTCAGGGGCTTTTGACAGAACCGCCTCAGTTGAAAGGTTCTTACCCTAAAAAGGACCATTCGAAGTACTGCGGCCACCCCCGGGTGTCAGGGCACAACACCGAAGAATGCCAGGAACTGGCAAATGAAATAAAAAGAGCAGTCCAGGGTACGGAATTGCAAGAATATGTTAATAGGACAGGAGCGGGCGGCCCAAAGAAATGTAATAAGGGAAAGACAGGAAGTAGCCAAGCGGCGGTGACGGGCATCATAAATACAATATCGGGGGGACCAACGGGTGGAGATTCTGGCAAATAGCGAAAGTTGAACTCACGCTTCTCGCCACAGTCAGGGGTCAGAAGAAAGAAAGGTGAGAGGGCCAAAACCCTTTGGTTTTCTGAGAAGGACTTCCATGAAGGCTCCGGAGAAGATGACCCGATGTTGACAGAAGTGGTGATTGCAAGTTTCATAGTAAGATATACCCTTCTAGACATGGGATGCTCGGTCAACATCCTTACCAAGGGAGTTTTTGAAGAATGCCATCTCAACAAAAAGGACATCGACCCAGTACGCACACCACTGATAGGCTTTGGAAATTCAGAAGTAATCCCAATTGGAAGATCAGGATACCAGTGACGATCATATTCGGGAACCACCAGAGGACGAAGAATCTGGAGTTCTTCATCATCGAGTCACACCTGGCCTATAATGTCTTCTTGGGGAGGCCAGGTTTGAATCAATTTCAAGCAGTGACCTCCACGGTCCACATGATCATAAAGTTCCCAATGCCAGACGGAGTAGCCTTGGTTCGTTACGATGTGCGCACGGCTAAGCAATGCTACATGGCGGATTTAAAAGGAAGGATATTTCAACCATGATGATGATTGAGGACTTGGAGCCCTCGAATTTCCAAGAAGAAAGAGTGATGGAGCCATGCTCAGAAGTAAGGGAAGTTCAATTGGGAACAAATCCTTCAAGGACAATAAGAATAGGAGCAGGGCTGACCCCTAATTTGGAACAAAGGATGATTAGGTTGCTGAGATAATTTGAGTAAGTATTCACATGGTCAGCGGATTACATGCCTGGGATCCCAAGGAAGCTTGCTGAGCACTGTTTGTCTATAGATCCCAACAGAAGGCCGGTGAGGAAGAACAGGAATTTTGGCACCGAACAGAGTCAAGTTGTGGAGGCAGAGGTCAGGAAACTACTGTAGGCAGGGATACTCAGAGAGGTTACGTATCCGCAGTGGTTGGCAAACCCGGTCTTGGTCAAAAAGTCGGCGGGACTTGGAGGATGTGCGTGGACTTCAAGGACTTAAACAAGGCTTGCTCGAAAGACTTGTTTCTGGTACCGAGGATAAACGTGTTGGTTGACTCTATCGCGGGTTTTAGTTTCCTATGCTTCCTTGATGCCTACAAGGGATACTGATGGGACGCAAAATGTCCAGATCTAGATGCTTCAGTGGCTGGGTGAAGATTTGAAAATATAGCTTGGATCTGTAAATTGGTAGCTCGAATGGGTGGAGTGGAGCTCGGATCTGAGCTTGGGAGCTCGGATAAGTGATGGCGGAGCTCGGATTAGGGAAGCGGGAGCTCGACTCGGCAGCCTTCTTAAGGAATCTGGCAACGGGGCCAAGAAACAAGAAACAAGCGGGGCTATCCCCCCTATTCCACTCCAACGCTCAAGTTAGTAGAGTATATGGGTAAACTGAAATGACCAAGAGCTTAAGTCCATAAAGAATGGCGTACCTAAAATGAGTCTGAATATTGAATATATATAGCCTCACCTTTGAAGTGTCTGTTGGTATCATGATGAGCCGGCGCATTGATGGCACACCTTAATCGCCTTCTCATTCATGGTGACTTGGATGCCTTCCTCATCCCTTGCTAATGTTTATGGCTCCTTGGCACTTATTGTTGTGAGTTACCCCTGCATGAATTCAACCCCGGATTCCCACCCCATAATAATGCCTAGCTATCATGCTAATGTTAACGTTATCCCGACCTAAGCTTCCCCGAGCTCGACTATCCTACTTGCTTACCGACCTAGGCTATTTCCTTAGCTCGGTTTACTTGCCGACCTAAGCCTGATTTTGAGTTTTTTATGTTTAAGTCTTCTTTTGTTTTTATTGAGCCAAGCTCAATGACTTTTAACTATTTTTATGCACACCAACAACCCCCCCAGTATTGTGTTTTACCTGACTCGAGCTAAAACATGATACTTAACCACCCTTGCCTCCGTTGAATATTACCGATAGGTATCTTAACATGTATCCGACCTTAAACAGTTCTTGTCCGACCTTGACCGTGATGAGGTACTAAAACCCATACTGTAATTATTGACCTAACATGAATTTTACCGACCTAGTGCTATCTAAAATGCTAAGCTAACATAGAGCACTACGCTATGCCAACCGGACTGAACTAACGAAGCTTGCCGCGATAACAGAAAGACTTGCTTAATTGGATACCGTCTCATCCTGACCTAAGAATCTTTATGTTTCTCCCTTTGAGCCATACGACTGAACTTGGTATCTGATTTGGCCATTCACTTGGTCCCTCTAGCCTTCCGTAAATCCCGACGTAAGGGTTTGGCCCAGTATCCTTTGAGACCCGGTTAACGACCTGTCCCGACCCACCTCTTGATCCAGTAATGTCTTATCCCGGTCAAGCTCTTGGCCTAGCCAATGTCATGTCTCTACCAACTGCTTGGCCCAGCTAATGTCTTGTCCCTGCCAACTGTTTGGCCCGCTAATGTTTGTCTCAACCAACTGCTTAACCTTGCCAATGTTTGTTATGGCCAACTGTTTAACCCTGCTATTGTCTGTCCTAGCCAACTGCTTGGCCCTGCCCCTGGTTTGTTCCGGCCAACATATTGGCCTTGCCCCTGGTTTGTCCCTGCCAACGTATTGGCCCTGCCCATGTCACATTGCTTTGCCTATTTAACATTACAACGAAGAGAAGCCACCCCATGCATGGTAGGAAATTATAAAAGCTAATGCTATGGCTTAAAAGCGATTTAAACCGGGCCTTCCAAGGTACACATGATAAGGTGATCACCTGGTCTTCGTAGGTGTTAGCTGGAGAAGTTAGCTGGCCAGCTATCAAGGAGACTGGTATGCTCAACTGTCCTGTGGGTATAACATGGTGGTTGCCAAATCTAAAGATGTTTACATTGGTAGCCCATGATTGTCACAAATTTGAAAGCGGTTCCTAAGTGTGTATTTCATAATGCATACTCAATAATGAAAATAGTAACTAAAGCATCTAAGATATTTTATTGTCCCATAGACCGTACCTGATGATCTCCGACCATCGATGGTTGATCCAGTTTCATGACTGTCGCGCACTTAGGACACTGTAGTCCAGGTCATCTACTGACGGGGTCAGCTTAACTTTAGCGGAGGATGGGGTCGGCCTTAGTTCACGTCGTCCACTGATGAGGTCAGCCCCTAGGTCGTCCCGTATGACCTCAGCCCTGCAAAGAGTTAACACCATTCCCGGGTCTTGTCCCAGCATTAGTAGTATCCACAAGATTTTGTCTCTTCCCCTCCCCTTGATGTGAGATGGGAGAAACAGCCTTTATTTTGCCATACCCATCTCTAATCTCAATTTCTCGCTTATTTTTTATGGCCTCGACCACCTCATTTACAGCAAAGTTGGTAGCAGTAACCATCATTTCAAAATAAGAGTGCGGGGGGTCTAATGGCTAATTCAGTAGCTAAAGGTCCTGACCATAGCCCATTGATAAATGATCCCATCGATAAATGATCCCATCATGGTCCTATCATCTTTTCATGGCATTGCTTAGATTTTACTTTAAAGCGATCTATATAAGCATGCAACCCTTCACCCACCCTTTGAGTTATGTTCATTATATGAGAAATAGGTTTAGATAAAATTTTGTTGCCCATGAAATTAGCTAAGAATAATCCCCTAACTAATCTAGTGAATGAATAGAATTACGGGGCAGAGTACAATACCAATTGATAGCCTGACCTTTGAGGGTGAGATGGAACGTCATGCAACAGTTAGCATCAGATAGGTTAGCAGCGTCCATGACACTCATGCACTGCATCCAGTGGGCTGTTAGGTCGGCGGTGCCATCATACTTATCAATCTTACTGAGTCATTTGTATCCCAGTGGAAACGAAGCTGCTTGGATCCCTCGGCTAAATGGATGAGAAACTCAAGAAGTGGGCCTGATCCGACCTTGATGAGCATACGCATATCCCGTTATAGCTGGGTGTCCGGGCTGAACATGCCCCATCTGACCTGGAAAAACTCCCACCATACTAGGATAGCTAAGCAGTGACCCCTCAGGTCTTGGGCCTTCATAACTAGCCTATGTATAATAGCTTGGATAGAACAAAGGTGGATAACCCACAGGTGGTTGTACATCTTGGCTGGTTCCCAAGCCATAATGTTGAAATAGATTTGCTGATGTAGCAAGGGAACCAGGATGACCTAACTGACAGCCCTCGAAACTGGGATAACTGAATTGACCCCTACCTCCCAACCCCCGAAAAAGGAAAAAGCTAGAAACAGGTGAAAGCCCCTAAGCAGAGTAGTGGGAACACCAAGAAAGCCTGGAAAACTAGCATGAACATTGGTATGTGCCAGGGTAGTGTAAACAGGAGGAGCAATAAAGAGGCCTGGAGGTCGAGAAGCATGAGAGGTGGTGGGAAAGCTTTGCGAGCCGGGTGGCTCAGAGTCGGGTGGCTCAGAATGAGAGCTGGGGAAAGGGTAAGCCCAACCGGGATAAGGGGGATAATGCGGGACGAAGCCAGGAGCACTGTATGGGGGAAATAAATGCGAGAAGAGGTCGGTTTGCCGGCCAGCGACAGGCTTGAAACAACAGCTCTGGGGTCGACCACGGAAGACATCGCAGGTAACAAAACCTCGAGAGAAACCTGCAAAACAGGAGTATCATAAAGAGTAATAAATTCAGGTACAGTGGTGGTGACAGTAGAAATGTTAAGCCCCAAACTAGAAATAGAATGAGCCTAAGGGCCATGATTAGCAAATTGAGATATATAGGGAAACAAGTGATAAAACTTCTCTCGCTCAACCTGTTCTTGCTGAGGTGTTAAAGACAGTGGTAGAAACCACTAAGGCAGAAGATGTAGCCGCGATCATGGTAACAGGCGGGGTAATGGTGGTGGGAGCCACAGTAGCGATGGTGGCAATTGTCGGAGTAGCGGTGGAAGTAATGACAACATCAGAAGAAGAAGCATCTGCCACCGAATGTTCTTGAGTTATGATTTCAACAAATTTCTTTGATTGTAAAGAATATTTGATGAAGAGATCGATCAAATCGTCCCCATAGACTGCGCCAATTGATGCGACACAAAAGGTTCAAATCTAGATGCTTCGGTTGGCTGGGTGAAGATTTGAAGATATAGCTTGGATCTGCAAATTTATAGCTCAGATGGGTGAGAGCGGAGGTCAGATGAGTGATGGCAGAGCTCGGATCTGGGAAGCGGGAGCTCGGCTCGGCAGCCTTCTTGAGGTATCTGGGCAAGAAACAAGAAACAAACGGGGCTATCCCCCCTGTTCCACTCCGACGCTCAAGTTAGTAGAGTATATGGGTAAACTGAAATGACCAAGAGCTTAAGTCCGTAAGGAATGGCGTACATGAAATGAGTCTGAATACTGAATATATATATAGTCTCACCTTTGAAGTGTCCGTTCGTATCATGATTAGCTGGCGCATTGATGACACACCTTAATCTCCTCCTCATTCATGGTGATTTGAATGCCTTCCTCATCCCTTGGTAATGTTTTTGGCTCCTTGGCACTCATTGCTGTGAGTAACCCCTGCATGAAATCAGCCCCGGATTTCCGCCCCATAATGACGCCTAGCTATCATGCTAATGTTACCGTTATCCTAACCTAAGCTTCCCCGAGCTCGGTTATCTTACTTGTTTACCGACCTAGGCTATTTCCTTAGCTCAGTTTACTTGCCGACCTAAGCCTGATTTTGAGGTTTTTATGTTTAAGTCTTCTTTTGTTTTTATTAGGCCAAGCCCAATGACTTTTAGCTATTTTTATGCACACCAGATACTATTAGATCTTTCTCCATGAGGAGAAAACCTCCTTCATCACAGAGAAATGCACGTATTGCTATACGACCAGGCCTTTTGGACTGAAGAACGCCGGAGCCACATACCAGCGCTTAGTCAACAAGATCTTTAAGTGCCAACTGGGTAGGATCATGGAGGCATATATCAATGATATGCTCATTAAAACTAAAAATGAGGAAGCCTTGTTGAGCGATCTCCAGGAGGTTTTAGAGATCCTTGTGGCCATAAGGATGAGGTTGAATCCGGCTAAATGTGTCTTTGGGGCATCCTTAGGAAAAATTTTAGGTTACATGGTCTCGGAAGATGGAGTGTTGGCTAACCCTGAAAAGGTTCATGCCGTGAAAGAGATGAAACCCCCTCAAACAGCTAAGGCTGACGAGGAGGTTAGTAGCTCTGAATTATTTTTTGGCAAGGTCAGCAGAGAGAGCATTACCATTTTTTAAAGTCTTGGAAAAGGCTGATAAGTTTTGTTGGGGTGAAGACTACCAAAGGGCATTTGAAGAGTTGAAAGAGTACCCTCTCTGAACTCCCTTGACTTTGCATGCCACTTACTGGGAAGGAGCTATGTCTTTACGTAGCCACAACAGAATTAGCTATAAGCGCGGTGCTATTCAAGGAGGAAGGAAAATTTCAAAAACCCGTGTATTTTATGAGCAAGGTGTTGCAACCGGCAGAAAGAAATTATGCACCAATTGAGAAGGTGGCATTGGCCTTGGTTCAGGCGGTCAGACGGTTAAGGCCTTACTTTGAGTCACACCCGGTCACCGTGTACACGGACACCTCCCTCAGGCTTATCATGACAAAACTGGGCAGTTCGGGTAAGCTCATCAAATGGGCAATTGAGTTAGGAGAGTTTGGATAAGCTTCAAGCCTAGGACGGAGGTCAAAGTACAAGTTTTGGCGGAATTCATTGTGGAAGGGGCAATGACTGATGAAGCCCAGGAAGAAATACCCCCGGGGAAGACCCCCCCCCCCCCCCCCAAAGTATAGACGTTGTTTGTAGATGGATCATCAGGCAAAACAGGGACGGGAGCCGGATTGATCCTCACTCACCCCAGTGGGGAAAACTACACATATGCGCTGCGTTTCAACTTCCCGGCAACAAACAATGAGGTGGAGTACGAGGCTATGGTAGCGGGCTTAGAGTTAGCCCGAAGAATGGAAGTCAAGGCCTTAAAAGTATGTTTAGATTCTCAGCTGGTAGTCAAACAAGTGCTTAGGGAGTACGAAGCAAAGGATCCAGAGATGAAGAAGTATGCGGAGGTAGTGCAGCGGTTGCTAGAGTCTTTCCCGGAATGGGAGATAGAGCGGTGCCAAGGAACAAAAAACGCCGATGCTTTGTCAAAATTAGAGTCGTCGGTGTTCTCCCACTTAACCAAGCCTGTCATGGTAGGAAGGCTGGGGCAAAGAAGCACTACCGGGCAAGAAGTTATGGAGATTGCGGCTAAAGAAGATTAGAGAACCCCGATCAAGGCATTCCTCCTGGATGGGACACTCCCGGAGTCCCTGAGAGAAGCCCAATGCTTGAGACTCAAAGCGCAATAGTATCATATGCTAGGAACGGATTTGTACCGGTGGTCGTTGTCGGGTCCCTCTGTTGCTATGCATGGGACCCAAAAAACCTGCGGCTTTGTTGAAAGATATTCACCAAGAACTTTGTGGTGGTCACATAGGTACCAGGAGCCTCGCCTAGAAGGCAATGATTGTATCATTTTATTGGCCCACCATGTTCAAGAATGCGGAAGCTCTAGTCCAACACTATCAACAGTGTCAAATGTATGTGCCAATCATACACTCCCCGATCACCGAAATAATGGGCATAATAGCTTCGTGGCCTTTTGCAGAGTGGGGCATTGACATCCTTGGGCCCCTTCCAAGGACAAGGGGGTCCAATTCCTGATAGTGGCAATTGACTATTTCTTGAAATGGGTAGAGGTGGAGGCTATGGCAAGAATCCCAAGTTCTAAGTTTGCACGTTTCCTCATGACCAATATCGTGTGTCATTTCAAAATTCCAAGGGCGGTGATCTCGAACAATGATAGGCAATTCCTGGCAGAATTCGCAAACACCTGTACTCGCCTTGGCATCCAGCAGAGGTTTACGTCCATAGCACACCCCCAGGCAAACCGGCAAGTAGAATTTGATGAATAGAACTATCCTCTACGGGCTATACAGAGGTTGGAATAGGTGAACGGAGCTGAATTAGGAAGGTGGCTAGATGAACTCCCAGCCATGCTATGGGCGTACAGGACAACCCCATGAACAGCAACGGGGGAAACTCCTTTTGGATTAGTATAAAGAGTAGAGGTGGTGATCCCTATGGAGATCACCGGACCATCAGGTCGGGTACTGCTATTCGACCCACAGGAGAACGAAGCCTGGCTGAGAATGGATTTGGATCAGGCCGAAGAAGAGAGAGAGGAGTCCTACCTCAGACAGGTGAAGTACAACCAAAATGTCAAGAAATACTATGATCAGAAGGTCAAGGCTCGGGCCTACCAAGTGGGTGACCTGGTGCTCGGAAAGAACGCCATAAGTAAGGCCCAACCCGAGGGAAAACTCTGCCCGAACTGGAAAGGGCCTTATCAGGTCGTAGAAGCACGGGACATGGGGAGTTTTTGCATGGCCACGATGGGCGGGGATGAAGTTGTGGGAACATAGAATGTGGACAATATCAGAAAATTTTATCCGTAAGAGCTGAAAAAACCAACAAATCTTTTGGTGCCCGAATAAGGGATGTAGTGTAAGGCAAGAATGGCTGGGGGTCTGGTAAATGGCTAGGGTATTAGTTTGTGGGGAAGCAACCCAAATGGGTAGAAAACTGATCGACCAAGCTTATGTGTTAGACATTCTCGGCGATAGGGGAAATGAAAAGGATGACCGCCTTTGCATTTTGGTTTATTAAAAGTATTAATAGCAATTAACTTCCTAAGAGATGTTTTCTTTTTAGCTTAATGTTTAACGACTTTCATCACTACGAAATAGGGGGACTATGAGGAAAGCAGAATAAATAGCAATATGCACATATAAAACCGTCTAAAAACATAAGGGCGGGATAAAAGTTCTTAGTCAAATAAAGGGCAGTAAGCCGATAAGCTGAAGTACGTAATACAAAAGAAAAATAGAATGAGAGAAGAAAAAACTAAACTAAGTCAACTTTGGGCAGGTGATCCGGGGGTAGCATTGTCCTCCCCCAAGGCGCATTTATCTTTGTAGGAATCTTCCGAATCCGATAGGCACAGGGACAGTTCTGCAACCGAGGCAGGGGGAGGAATTGGAGGATTGCTAGAGGAGGTCGGGGTCGCAGGAGGAATACTTAGCCCAAAATCGCGGGCCATCTGATGGACTTCTGCCATAGCTAATGACCAGTTCCCATCGGGAAGTACAAGGTGCTAACACTCGGGGTAACGCTCATGAGTGGGAAGGTTCATCCCACCAAGCAAAGCGTACCCGCGGGTGAAAGCGAACATTTGCCCATAACCGACTGTGTCGGTAAAAAACTTTAGCATTTCAGGGGATTTCCGAAAATTAGCAACGTCTTGGTCGTTGGCTTGGTCGCGATCTTTGATAGCCTCTGCAAGATCGGCTTCAGCTTAGCATGCGCTTGCTCAGCCAGGATGCGAGCATTCTCGGCCTTCTTCACGGCCTCTTCGGTCATGGCCTTATCAGCCTCAGCTTTCTTCCTCTTAGCCCGGGAAGACTTGCGCCCTTTGTTAGCCTTTTTCAATTTCTTGGTCAGAATCTTATGATTGGCGGGTTAAAGGCGGTTGTTACGGGCAGCGCCAGCTAACATGACAGCCGTAGTGGTAAAAGTCCGCACTGCCTATTCTCTTGCTGCTATAGCACTTTTTGTTTCCTCTTTCGCCCGGATGAGCTAGTCGGTAATTGCGGAGGATACCTCACTCAAACGGAGAGACTCTTTGTCCGAGCTTTTTTGGAGAAGACAAGCTGGTCACGCAACACCACTTTTTGATTGCATAGCTGTTAGAATCAGGCGCTCAAAGATTCGACGTTCTTCTCAAGCGAAGCTTCGCTGTTCTCCAGTCCCTATGAATATGAATCCAAGGCAAGCAGCCGTAGAGATACCCCGGTAGCATATTGACCAAGCTGAAAGACGAAATGAAGTATAAATGAAAAAGGACATGTATGTATACCCAAAAAAAAAAAATTTATAGATCTTTGTCCAACGGCGAAGTCCACCTCAATGTCTTCTAGTTGGCCGGAGATGATGGCGGCGAAATCTTGGAAAGCAGTAACATTGGCGCAAATTTCCCTTATTCATGACGATGGGTTGTCTATGCCTCTAGTTCAGTAGGAATGGCCTTAGTGAGGCAACGTAGGGGATAGGCGTCGCATGCTAGGAGGGGGTAGTTAGCGGCGGGACGCAAATCGAGCAGGGAACCCGACTTCGAGCAGGGGCGGTAACTCTTGGGGTACATAACCAATAAAGGCTCCCCAGTAGTAGGATTTTCCTAACCCCGGTAGTGTCTGCTAGTCAAAGGTGGAGTGGGCAAGGCCTTTAAACGATCGTTTAAGTCAGGCTCAACAACGAACCGGCGGTATGTGGCCGAATGGGACAAACTAAGAGCTTCCCCAACCAAGGAGCTATTGTGTGAATCAGCGTTCATGATAGCATTCCCCGCAGTTACTCCTTCTTCAGGGAGGGGGGGGGGACTATTGCCATTGTAAGTTCATAAAGTTCTGGGGTCATGATGGGCGAACTTGGAATGCTACTAGAAGTAACATTTTCGGGGAGGGGACTCCAGGGAATAGAACTTGAAAGAACTGGAGAGCGAGCCTCGACGCTAATGGGAGCGACAGGCGGGGGCTCAGGCTGTGAAGAAGCAGCTTCGACAGGTGTGGCACCCTTCCGAGATTGAAGGCGGGCGGAACCCCGAGTGGCCGAGGCACGGGGTGCTGCTGTAGGGAGCATACGCACTGGGGCAGAGATAGTCAGGATGGTCCCGGCTAGAAGAGTCATACCCTGAGCAGGGGATATTCGAGTAATCTCCTCTCGGGCTGAGAGTGCAGGAGCGGGAAGCTTGGAAGTTACACCTTCGGAGGATGTGGCTGAGGCTGCATGCTTCTCCTGGTGAGCTTGCTTTGGCCTAGGAGGATCACCTGTGGCTTTTCTTTTTCTGGCGTGATCGGGGGCCTCACATTTTGGAGACTCGGGGAAAATAGGGGAAGCCTCGAGCAAGGGTGGGTAGCCTAAGGACACCCTGGAAACGTCTATGCCTTGGGCGAGAATGGCTTGGGTAGCTTCATTCCCATCTACCCAGAAGGAACCTTTAAAAATAAAATAAAAAAGATATTAATAATAACAACAACAAAATAAAGATAAAAGGGGGAGGGAAGGGGGAGAGGGGGGAGAATAAAGCTGTTTAGAAAAACACATATCAAGGATATGAAAGAGAAAGAGAAAGCAAGATAAAACAAACATTTTCCCACAATGACGGGAGCATTACTCCACCCAACCCACTTCAGCTCCTACTCTGGGGGGTCGTCGAGACCATCATAGAACCTCCCAACCTTATTGAGGTAACAGCACCGGGAGGGACAGGGATGTGAGCAGGAGAGTCATTTCCTTCCCCGTCGTTCCACAAACAAGGAAGACCCGTAGAAGTACTCGAAATAAAGAAGAATTTCTTCTTCCAGTCATCGATCTTACCAGGAAGACTGGAAACCACTTGAAATCATCCCGCGGGATGGTGGCGACGGGCGACGGTGTACCAGCCTCCGCTCAAAGAAGTGAGGGAGAAGTGTTTGAGGAAAAGCGGGACCGTGGGCTTTATGAAAAGGTCCCGGCACACAACGCAGAACCCGAGTATGTTTCGAATTGAGTTTGGGGTGAGTTGGGCCACGTCTATAGACCAATACTGTAACAACTCCACGAGAAAGGAGGGAGCAGCAAACCTTAGCCCACTGTTGATCTTTTTGGTATAAATGGCCACCAGCCCTTTTCCCGGCGCGTGAGCCCGATCCTCATCCCTATGATTATTCGCAACTTGGGGGGAATGTGAAATTTCACCCTGAGATCTAACAATTCGGAGGGCTTCAAGTGGGTGGGGATTTCCTGAATAGTAACCGGAGTGTTTTCACCCTCAACCTTCGACCGCCCGAGGGATAGGGGGTGGGGAGGGGTGGCGTTTAGCCTTTGAAGTCTTGGCGGTTGTAGTACGACAGGGAGGCGGCTTCAGTGAAGGAAGGGGGGTTGGGCGGAGATGCAGAACGATGGGGAGAGTGTGAAGGTTTATATAACTTACCGGGATCCACGGTGGAAAAGGTATAAACGGAAGAAATGGAAGGAAGGGAGGAGAATCTATAAACCAGGCACCGTAGGATCAAGAGGCAGAAAATTTAAAAGAGGAATAGAGAATTGACTCGATGGAAATACCTTGTTTTATACTGGAAAAATGGTAAGAACTAAGATAGGCTCTCGAATGCGGTTTCCAAGATAGAGAAGACGACGGCAATGGACGACTAGCGATTATCGAAGTAATAAGGGGGGAGGGGGTTTGATGGGATGGCGAAAAGATGCGACTGCTACTTTTCTTTCGAATTCTAAAAACCGTGAAGAGAAAGAAATGGGTGGGGTGTTTTTCAAAATAAGAAAACGGACTTGGTGAATGAGCTTTCTGTTTATGGACCCCGTGGCCCAACAAGCTTCACAAACGGGTCACTAAGTTGTAAGCCCGACTTCGAAGTGGAGGCCTTTCGAAGCCAGGGCTTGGGGGGGACTGGTTGGTGTGGCCCAAACCTTAGTTGAAACGGCCCAGATAGCCAAAAGCTTAAGGACCCAAGAGATTAGACCTTTTTAATCCAGGCCCAGGTCAAGGGAACGACCCAATAGACTGTGGTCATTGGATCCCCGAGGCAGTTCCCACCGACGGTGGAGGGGACGTCTGCCTAAAGCCTCTTCCAGACGTGACAGGAAGGGCTCGGGTGGCTCGTACACGGGGGTAAGAGAAAACTCGGGCTTACGTATCTAGTGGTCAAGGACCACCGGTTCTGCGTGGCCCTATAAATAGTAGGTTGATCTCCACCAAAGAGGTAGGAAAAACAATCCAATCTTAAGCTCTTGCAGTTGAATATTGTCTACTCTGTTTGCTGTTCTCTAACTTGAGCTTTGGAGTGCTAACGGGGATTTAATCATTAAGTCTGCTGCGACACAAGGTGCAAATCACAACCCCATCGCAAGTCCACGGGTGGATTCAATATTAAAGAGTCTCACCAACCGCTAAAAGGGGATTATAGGCCCTGTTTGGTAAAAAGACTCAAACTTTGCATATTATATAATTATTCATCAATCCCAATAAGACTTTTTTACATTTCCAATAAACCTTTTTACATTTTCAACGCACTTTTTTACATTCCCAATGTAATTTAATATTTTAAAATCACAATCCAAACCAAGATTTGAATCCAGTCTTAATACCAAACGGGGCCAAGTGTCTCTATAAAAACCATGAATGAGAGGGCATTTACTCACCTCTCTTCATTTGAATTTTCTTATTATCAAGCAAGCAATCAAACACTTTATTTGTCAATTACTTAGTCATTAAACTAGAAAGAGTAGTGATCTAGTTTTAGAGCTATTTTATATAGCTTAACTTTCATCTCGTAAAATGGTGTAGTTGAGGAACAAAATCTTGAATCTATCTAAAAAGGTTTTATTAAGGTGAAATCTATCTAAAGGGTTGAAAAAAGGAGTAACATTTAGCTTGAGTAAACTATTAAGGTGAAATCTTGGGTAACCATTGTATTTGTTTGAATTCTACCTTTGAGGAATTCTTTGGGTTGTTAGGTAGAACTCCAAGTCGATCAATTGGGAGCGGAGTAGAGTTTCCTTGAGAAAGAAAATTTGAACTACTATAATTCTTGGTGTAATTTTTGCTTTCAAATTTACTTTTTACACTTAATCACACACTTGTTCACCAAACTATTTTCAAAGACTTTAAACAACCCAATTCAAACCCACCCCCTCTCCCCTCCCCTTCACCCTGCCCTTGTTTTTCAGGGGCAGATATTAGGAAGAAAAAAAATAAGAGTACGGGTAGTCTATATCAAAACTGAAAACAATTGTATGAAATATAACTACAAGTGTAAGAATGACATATCATGCAACTTTGCGAATAATAGAGGTTTACATCAATAATCAGCTTTTAACCTATAGATATTTGCTTTAGTAATTTATGAAATTACAAAACATTTGCCAAAAAATTATCCATCAATTTATGGTATTTGCAGACAATATACTTTTAATAAATGTGACAAGAAAGAGGCGCAAATGCCAAGTTAGAAGACTATAAATTTTCAGTGAAGCATTAGAATCTAAATATTTTACCTACAAGTAAAGGTAAAAGAATTTATGAAATGTCACTTTAATAATTACAAAGGTAACAATAGAATAAAAATCAAAAGTAGCAAATATTAATTAAATGAATATAAAAGTTTCACATAAAATTCAAGTAGAGTGGAACAAATAGAGAATTGCATTCTATACTTTGTGATTGATTGCATCCTATACTTTGTGATTGAAAAAGTGCTGAAAAAAAATTAAAATGAAGAATTTATAAAATAGTTATATTATAATTTTGGTAATGCTTTACCGTTTAGAGTATTGGGTAACTAACTATGAACATTAACAAAAAACAAAAACAAAAAATTAATGATAGTAAAAATGAGAATGTTTAGATAGATGTATGGACATTATATGTTAGAATAAGTAATGTAAATCTTAGGTTTCGTTTGATAAAACTTAAGTCTAAAGTCTAAAATCTGAATTCATTAGATTACTCTGTTTGATAAAATATGAAATTTAAGATCAAAAATTAGGACTAAAGTCTAAATCTGAAAACTAAAGTCTGAATCTTATTATTAAAAATAAAATATTTTATTTTATTTTTAACATTAAATTTACACATATTTTTAATAAAGTTATAATAATAGATGATAACTTTTTTTTTAGTTTTTTATAGTTATAAAATTAATTTATTTTGCTTGTTTTTTCGAATTGATAAAATTTAAAAAGTATTAAAAACATTAAAATAATAATAATAATGGTACAAAAAATGAGAAAATAGAATCAGAAAAAAAATATTTTTTCGATTCAGATTCAGTGATAAGTGGTTCACTCATCACTTATTTGTGAGGCCAGAATTATACTTATTTTTCAGACCCACTTAATTAATTAAGTTACTCGGGTTTTCGTTATCAAATGCACTTAATCGATTAAGCACTTAACTTTAGAATCACTTAATTCATTAAGATTTACTCATTCCGATCCAAAATAAATGTCATTTTAGAGGTTTTCTGACAAATTAAGAATCCATTAAAAATTTAATTAAATGACAAATAAACCCTTAGTTGTTGTAATATGATACTACAAAGAGTCTAGAAGTTGTAATCCAATTGTACTATATTTAGTATTTAAAATAATCACAAACTCTCGGAAGATAAGTTAAGACAAGGGAAAATTAGGAAATATTTTATGTTTTTTCTAAAACATCACTTATTTTGAAGATTTTTACTCCCTCTAAAATGACACTTATTTTGAATCGGAGTAAGTATGACTAACAGTTATCAAACACACTTAATGTAAATAAGCTCTTAATCATTCATTTTAAGTAATAAATCTTAGTTATCAAATGAAGCCTTAGAGAAATATGTATATATAAATATATATATATTTCTATATAATTTTTAAAAAGTTGTAGTGGCTCCAACATAATATAAAATGAGAAAATAACACTGTTAAAATAATTCAGACATGTATATAGGAGACTTTTAATTTATCAATATGACCGGTAGAAAATAGAAATATTAACTATATTAAAAGCAAAAGGTTAGTGTTATTGCCAAACCACTTTTTAGCATATAGAGCAAAAAATTTGCTTTGTTACCAAATTACCCTTATTAGATATATTTTTATTTTTATTTTTATTTTTTTTCTTTTCCTTCCCTGTTTCTTCTCAGTCCTCTCTAATGTGTATCACCGATTCTCTATTGCTGTCAACTCTCAAACATCCCACTCTATTCTCCTTTATTGTCAACTCTCAAACAAATGCTCATGTTTTATATCTTTATTGTGCGGTCTAAAGAAACAATTTCCTCCCTGCATTTTTCCTGCGACGTCGACTATTTTCGCCATTCCTTCTCCTCCTTCAATCAAAAGCGAAGAGTGCTAATCCCTTTTGGAACAGAAATTGGAGCAGCAGCACAAATGGTGCCCGCAAAAGCCAAAAGAGTGGAAGGTGAATCCTCCGCTTTGGCTACTGATTATTCAGGCTGAAGTGTAGTAATAACTAACTGCGGATCAAAATGGGTGAAAGGAAATGCCTGAATTCCAAAAAAAAAAAAAAAAAAAAAAACAGGCCAGTGGAGATAAAAGACGAATTTTTTCCATTAAAAATGTTTTTTTAATAATAAATTCCCAAAATAGGGATAATTTTCCTCCAATTCCCGAATTCGAGAAAGCGAAGTTCATAACTTCACTTTCTTTGGAAAGGCAGAAAGAGAAGTTCAGAACCTCGCTTTCTTGGGAAAGGCATATTTTGCCTGAAAGCGAAGTTCTTTGGAATGGGTTATTTTGCCTGAAAGCGAAGTTCAGAACTTCGCTTTATTTGGGAAAGGCATATTTTGCCTGAAAGGCGAAGTTCTAAACTTCACTTTCTTTGGAATGGGTTATTTTGCCTGAAAGCGAAGTTCAGAACTTCGCTTTCTTTGGAAAGCCGTATTTTGAGTGAAAGCGAAGTTTAGAACTTCGCTTTCGTTTGAAAGGCATTATTTTGCCTGAAAGCGAAGTTCAGAACTTCGGTTTCTTTGGAAAGACAATATTTTGCCTGAAAGCGAAGTTCTGAACTTCGGTTTCTTTAGAAAGGCAATATTTTGCCTGAAAGCGAAGTTCTGAACTTCGCTTTCTTTGGAAAGGTAATATTTTGCCTGAAAGCGAAGTTCCATGTTTTGACTGAAAGCGAAGTTCAGAACTTCGCTTTCAGGCAAAATATTGCCTTTCCAAAGAAACTGAATTTCTGAACTTCGCTTTCTTTGGAAAACCGTTGAATTAGATAGTTGCAAAGAAAGCGAAGTTCACAACTTCGCTTTCTTTGCAAAACGCGCGAGGCAGAAAATAATTTAGAAAGCGAGAAGTTCATGGGAAAAAAAATGCGGTGAAAAGTTTGTGAAGAAAGCGTAGGTGAGAACTTCGATTTCAGTACAGCAGATATCCAAGCTTAATAGACATAACCCCATCTTTTATCTTTTAGTTTCTTTCACTTTGCCCACATTTTACAGCAGCCATTACGGAGAAGCTAGCCAAAAACAGACACAGCGACACCATCTCTTGGCAGCGAGACCGCCGACCACCGAACTAGGCGACGTCAATTCCCGACCGCATACAAGGTCGCGCCAGGCTACGTAGAAAAACGCGTATTACCTCCAAGTATATATGTCGTGACAATGCGGCTGATTGACAAGAAGCGACCGTGATGCTGCCCTTGGATTGTTCAGCATAAAGAAGGTTATATTCTAATTATGTTGATTTAGGAGTTATAACGCACGGTTCTCCTGTGCTTCCTCTGAATGCTAAAAACCGCACGGTTGCTTTCATGATTTTGCAGATTATTGAGCCCTCAAAATAAGTTGCTTTCCACAAAATCAGAGGTTAGGGCTTCTTTATTTTTGTTGTAAGCTTACTGGTAATGCTGAATTTGAAACTGAGAATTGCAATGTTGCAATCTGTTAGCTAGAATGTAGGGTATAATGTTCGGTTTCTGTAGATGCAAAATGTGCCCAATTGAAATAGTAAGTTTTGCTTCACCAGCTGAATTCCATAGGCGTTTTCTGAATTTGCCAACTATTGATGGTTATTCTAGTTGGGGAAAATCCTGTATTACCTACTCAACTGTTCAACTTTAGTTTATGAGTTTTGTGATATTTCACTCTCTATTCTCCATAATCTTAAGCTTCATTGCATAATCGGATGATCCCATATTATGTGTGTTTTGAATATCCAAAATAACTAAAGCCCTGGAGAAGAAGGAAACGTTTTTGTGAGTGTCTAGTTTTAATTATGTATACTTCCTCTGGTTTTTTGCTTTGTGCTGGTTTTGGGATTTTTTTTTCTTCTTTTTTTCCTGTTTGGGTTCTTAGGATTGTGAACCATGACTAGTAAGGCTTAGATATTTCAAATATGTGTTTCTATGCTTGAGTAGTTTTTTGGTTTCACTAATCAGCTATCGGGGTGGTGTGAGGAAACATTATGACCTTTTTGTGAGGAAACAAAATCGATTATTCTGCTTTAATCACTCCTTGTACACGGGCACTTGCTCTCTGAAAAAAAAAGGACAAATCAACTTAATGTCATGCTTTGCACAGCTGTTCTGGGAGGTGATTTGAGATTAGAGTTTGATGGAGAGAATTTACTTGTCTGCGCTTCATAGAATCGTGACAAATCTAGCTTAGGAGTTATACATTTCTGTAAGTCATAGAAGCCAGATGTTGTGTGCTTGTAAATTGGTTGGATAGCTCCTACACTGTATGGATGGACACTACAGTATGCTTCATTTAAGAAGAATAATGCAAAAATTGCAAGCTGTCGATATGAATGTCAATGGTAACTCTGACACCCGAGGTGTATCCGTAGATACTTAAAAAAACTTCTAGAACAGAATGGATCAGGTAAAAGTTTATTTAACGACACCATTGGATTGGAACATTTAAATCCTTTGTTCCTAGGTAAGTGCTGCTTAGTACCATGATGATTAGCCTCTTCTCTGAGCTGTGCATCATGCGAACTTTGAGTTGAATGCAGTTATAGGTTTTCTTCCTTGAGGTTCATATAGGCAAACAAAGTTCCAAAAATTGAAACTTCTTGTAATCAACAATTTCTTACCTGTCTCTGTAATACTGTTATACTCTCATGCTGTCAGTATCTGTAAGGTCGTTCATTATCCTACTTTTGCATATGAATCCAAGTCCTCTTATTGGCCTTATATTATATAATGCCAAGAAGAGTTGGGTTGTTTGAATTCATACAATTTGAGATGAAGTGCCCTGGATAAGCACAAATGTTTGTTATGATTCACTTCCTCTCCAGATTCTCTCTCCCTTTTAGTACATATATGTGTATATGTATGTGTGTGTGTGTATATATATAATTTTTTATTTATTTGGGGGGAGGGGGTGTGTGTGGCCTGTGAGAAGAGTTGTTCATGAACAAGGTGTCTCGTGTTTAATTAGGTTGGTGACTTCACTAAGTTTTTGCTGGAGGTGGCTTTCTTCGTTGAATCAACCCTGAATAGAGAATTTATTTACAGCTAATTTAATGAGATCCACGATCATGTGCCTATAATCCATATCTCTATGTCTATGGCAAAATGTTCTTTGCATTTGGGTTCATTCGCTTTCAATATTTTTTCTCTTTATCTCAGCAGTTGTCAGTCTTGTTTGTTACTATATTTGCATCTCAAATTTTTTTTTTCTCTAGGCTGCAATTTCTTTGAGTATTTAGCCATCAACTTGCTCTATAATATCCACGATATGTCTCCAATAAACTTGAAATGTTATTGACAGGTTTATGCGTTGACGTCTTTCTTGTCACTTATTCTCCATTCTAAAGCTATCTATTTTGATTCCGTCAGAGAAATGTAAGTGCTTCCAAATTTTTTTTTATATGCTTTAAGATCATGTCAAGCTATTGGGTTGCTTGTATTTTTCTAATTATTTGGGGCCTGCTTGGTTTAGGGATTAGGGTTTGAATCTATGACTTTCTATAATATGCATGATTTATATCTATGGCCTTTCCTACAGTACCTTCTCCTCCTCTCCTCTATTTTTTCCCATCTACATCTTAGTCCCCTGTCATCACCCATCTAGTTACTCTTTTATAATTCTTCTCCCTCTGTTCTTTTTCTATTTGGCCGCCATTTCCTTTTCTTCCCCCTTCTCTCGCCACCTCCTCAACCTCTCCCCTTATTTTCTTTTGTTTTTTAAATTTAAAATTTGTCATCTGACCGGTGACTGCTCTTCCCACTCAAATCTGTTTTATAGTTTTTGTTTTGTTTAATTTATTTGCGTTAAATAATAAATGATAATTGGGTTTGAATTTAGAATAAGTCACGGTTGTACTTGCCTAATATTTTTTTTGGTAGATGATGGATTGAAACTATGTTTCTGCCCTGCACTAATGGTTTTGGCAAGGAAGTTTTGAGATTTTGTTTATGGACACAAACAATTTCACACTCCAAGAAGAAAGGGCTCGCGTTTTTTCATCCCCCTTGTTTATATGTACTCGAAGTTGACACTTTCCCGGGTGTTTTCTCATACTTTCGCTTCATTTTTTGTGGCAGAGCAGCCAGGTTTATGTTTTTTAAGGCGTTTGATGCTTGCCTCTTCTTACGCAGTACTATTCAAGGTGAACCATTTTCTTCTCTAAATTCACCGTTTACGTTATAATGTGCGCACGTGAATAATTTCTGTTTGTTTGTTTAATTGAAAATACTGGGCTACTTTAGTAATCGCTCTTCTTCGTTGTTGAAAATATGTGATTTTTTTGCAATCATTCGTCTTATTTTTACTTTTTTCAGTCCGTTGATGTGTTAAGCATTTGATGTCCTATCATAATGTTAATGGGTAGTTTGCCTTAATCCACAAAATTAGGTAGTATAAATCATTTCAAATGGTGAAGATAACATAGGGTTACATGATCGTACAGTTGTAGAGTAGCAATATGTCTGCGAGTTCTGTGAAGCTCGCCCTATATTGGGATGGATGCATAGAGGAGGGCCCAGCAGGTTCAAAATATAGCTGCCCAGCAAAACGATATATGTCTGTTGCTGAGAATAATAGCTTTCTTGAGTTACTTCAACTGTTCTACAAAATTACCCGAACAGTCCCTTCACAATATAAGTTACGGGTGTTTTGTAGATATCCTATGAGTAACTTCCAACAGGGGACAATTTGGGAACATCTCCTGGTAGATGATGATGAAACTTTGAAGGATATGCTCCTGATCCCGAAGCATTTCTCATTCGATGGGGCTGTACAACTCTTTCTAATTAAAGAGGAGGTTGCTAAACCAATCCAACCTTTAGCTGGTCCTCCCTTTAATGTACAAGCATCCTCGGGCTTATCGTTTATAGAACTACTTCATTGTGGATCTGGAACTCCAGATATCTATGGTACTTGGAGCCAGTATGGAGCCGTGTTGACAAATGAGTGTATTTGGCCAGAAAATAGAAGTGCGCAAGTAGGGCCTTCATCAAATCCTTCGGCTCACTTGGTAGAATGCATGCCATCAAGGATTTCACCATTTGGGAAGGATGTTAGCACTCCTACTTTGATATGTCCTAAGCCTGTACATGTTAGTATCGATCTAGTAGACACAAGTTTGGTGGATAACAATGTAACAAATGCGATGTACAAGGGTGGTGGAGCTATAGTGCACGATGGCCAAAATGCCCTCGAAGATGATAATGATAGTGCAGAAGAGTTTGATGGTGGACACGGCTCAGATAATATCTTCACAGAGAATAATGAGGGCGAAGATGATTATAATAGTGAAGAACAGTTTGAATCTAGCCATGACTCAGATGCTAGCCTCGGAGTTGAAACACATTCTTCGCCGGAAATTATGCCGCAGGAGGATGAAGGCACTAGCATTGCATTCTTTCATGACATAGGTGATGAAAAATATCATATGGCTGATATGTTCGAAGCTAGTGGGCGACCTGTTTGGGATAATGATCTTACGTCAGATCTTGCAAAGGGCATGGTATTTGCCAGTAAACAACAGTTACAGCATACAGTGAAAATGTGGTATGTTCGTGCACATAGGTACTTCAAAGTACATGAGTCCAATGCGTCAACTTGGTTTGTTCGTTGTATCTATTATAAGGACAACCATTGCAACTGGCGTCTGCGGGGGTCGCATATGAAAAATCATGGTTATTGGGAGATTACCACACAGTTAGTTGGCCACACATGTACCCCTGATAATTTAGGAGATAATCATCCTAATGTTGATTGCAATATGGTGGGTTGTTTGGTAAGGGACCATGTGCAGGCAAATGTCTCTTACAAGCCATGTGATGTGAGGACTGATGTGCACAGATTAGGTGTTGATATATCATATAAGAAATCATGGCTGGGTAAACAAAAGGCGATGAAGATGGTGTATGGAGATTGGGATGAATCGTACAAGGAACTTCCCAACTTTTTATTGGCTTTGCAACAAAGTATCCCAGGGACTGTTGTGGAGTGGAGACACGCCGAAGGTGGCAATGCAGGGTCCAAGATTTTCCACTCAGTATTCTGGGCTTTCAAATCTAGCATAGATGGTTTCGCCCACTGTTGCCTGGTGATCACTATTGATGGGACGCATATGCTTGGAAAATATAAAGAGAAACTTCTGATTGCTGTTGGAATTGATGCTGCAGAACATATATTCCCATTCGCATTCTCACTGACAGATGAGGAAAGTTTGGCAAATTGGTCATGATTTTTGGACAATTTGATCAGACACGTCATCGCTGGTCGACGAGGCATTAGTTTACTATCTGATCAACACAAGGGTATATTACATGCGGTGAATAACAATCCCCAGTTACAACCTCCTTTTGTTTATCATCGATTTTGTTCCCGCCACGTTGAGGCTAACTCCAGTAAGGAATTCAAGAATCCTGTTTTAAATGATCTTATGTACAAGGCTGCTCGATCGCATCAGGTTCGCAAATTTAATACAACTATGGATCAGACTCGACAGCTAAATGAGAGAGCATACACCTGGTTAGTTGGCATACCGATGCATAAGTGGACGCTTTGTTACGATGGTGGTCTTCGATATGGTATTATGACAACAAATCATAGTGAGTCATTAAACGGAGTACTGAAGGGAGCTAGAGAATTACCAGTTACAGCTTGTGTCCAATTCACTTTCTTCCGACTAGTTCATTATTTTGATAAATACCGTAAGGAGGCCAAAAAATATATGACGGAGAACGATCCTTGGCCTAGCAAAGTGGTGAACCGATTCCTACGGAATCAGTCCAAATCAAACTACCATAACGTAACTACTTTTCATGGGGATAATGGGTTGTACCAGGTAGTGACTGGGGTACATGGGAGCAAGGGTAACAATGTGCACACTGTTAATCTTCAAGAACAAACATGTACATGTGGGAAATATCAGATTTATAAAATTCCATGCTCACATGTAATAAAAGTGTGTGCAAAAATGGGACGCGATCCCATATCTTTGGTTGATGTAGTGTATGGATCTAAAACGATGGAGGCGACTTATGCATATCAGTTCACGCCTCTTATGCACAAAGATTATTGGCCATCCTCGCCGTTTGAGTTGTTTCCAAATGGGTTTCGTCGACGTATTCAGCGTGGGAGGCGTTGTTCGTTGAGAATTACAAATGAGATGGATGCTCCAAGGATGAGACAATGCAAGGCATGTGGCCGACATGGTCACAATAAAAAATCTTGTCCAAATATTGCACAACTACGCGATAGGGCTAAAGCGCACACTTGAGGATGTGCTGAAAATTTGTAGTTGTATCATTGCAATTGTTTCTTTTATATTTTCAATCTCTTCTGTATAAATTAACTGTGACTTCGTCTACTTTTGCTAATCCTTGACTTTATGTGGTTTAGCTTGTCTGTGAAAATCTTTTCTTCCATCACTTAAATTCAAATTGATTGCTCTGGCATGTTCTTTACATTTATAGCTTACCATGTAGATCTTCTTGTAGTTGTATTTCTTGTTCAATCACTTAAGTTGTAATAGTTGTTAACAACAGCATACTTACACATTTAGACTCTGATTTCAGATCTGAAGTTGTACGTGCTGTGACTCGCCCATCTAATACATTGAAGATCACATTCTTAGAGGTTGGTATTTTATGAAATGAATATAATATAGCAGCTTAGATCTTGGAAAAGTTATTATCTTGTCTCTAGAACATATATAAACAAAATGTCAGTAAATGCATTTAAGGATTAAAACATATATAAACAAACAGTCCACTTCCACCAAACAGTACTTTTTCGTCATGCTCAGCAAACCAGAATTCTCAAATTCAGATTTCAGAACCAGAGCAAAGCTAAAATCAAATTCAGATTTCTTCATTTAATAAACAATGAAACAAAAATACATGAAATAAGTGAAGAATTATGTTCTATTTGCAATGACTGCGGAGATATTTATAAGTACTTTTCGTGTTTTGTATGTTAATGTGCTTTAGCTTGTAACGTATCCAAACTTAATGTGCACTATGGGGGCTATATGTTTCAGAAGCAAACAGGTAAATATATGCATTTCTATAGCTAAGGGTGGAAGGTCTTTTGGAGGCATTCCTAGTGCTCTATATTTTTCTGAATAATAAGCAATTTATGAATATCCTGCTTTATAGAATGATCCCCTCCTATTTAATCCACATGACCTATTGCAGAATGGCTGAAACAATTACTCTGAAGTTTGGGGATCATTAGTAATAGTTTTCAGATTCTGTTTGGACTGGTACTGTTTTTCTCTTTGACGTCGGCCAGTACGGAAATGGAATCCTACAGCCAAATTCCCAGATTTTGTGTGTCATAAATTTTAGTAGATTGCTGGAATTGAATCTGTATGTGGTAGAAATTATTTGCTGAAGTCTACCCTTCACCTTCACTTGAAATTTACTGCTTGCTGGAATTTCTGGTAGAGTGTGTATTAATTGGGTCGGACTGTTTTGGCTATTTCTAAATGCTGTGACTGCTGGATTTTGGCTATGAGTGCTGGAATTTATTTTTGATGCAACACTTGGGAGTTTGTCATTTATTCTATTCCAGCAGCCATGACTGAATGTCCATATCAAAAAGTTGACATAGTTGTCATTTTTTTAATATATGATAATTCATATTATGTTAGTGGTATGCCTTAAAATTTTGTGAACAAATGCTATGGTGTTGCACACCCTTAACCATCTATCTTCTGTAAATTTGCCTAATGCTTGTTTAAAGGGATGATGCAAAGAGAGGTGATGACTTATAATTACTCTATTATGTTGGTTCTTAATTAACATCGTTTAGTTACAATTGTATTTTAAAATTTTCTCACGAGCCAAGTGACTCAAATTGAATTACCATATTACTTTGGCTAATTGGAAGAATGATCCTTCATTGTATCAAGGTTTGCGTCCAAGGCTACACATGCCTCCAAAAGACCTTCCACCCATATCTATAGAAATGCATATATTTACCTGTTTGCTTCTGAAACATATGGTCGATACAAGTTGCATTAGTAATGCA
This sequence comes from Leptodermis oblonga, assembly GCA_016801395.1. Taxonomy (NCBI): domain Eukaryota; kingdom Viridiplantae; phylum Streptophyta; class Magnoliopsida; order Gentianales; family Rubiaceae; genus Leptodermis; species Leptodermis oblonga. The sequence continues at coordinate 26,779,182 of CM028751.1, forward strand.
TACAAGGCCAAATTCAATAAATGAATGGTTCCTTAGCGAGATTGTAGTTTTTCCCCATTTTAATAATAAAAGAAAGTGAAAAAATTGAGTACTTCTTTTCCCCATTTTGGGGCTTCTTCAAATGTGCTAGTTGCAAGAGATTTTGCTTCTTCCACAATTGTTTCCCAGTTTCTTTCTTCTGTATTAGGAAATCTGCCTTGCAAACTTTTTAGGGAATCAATGAATGCTTTAGATGAACCAGTAATTTTGCTCAGAGTCAACAAGCATCCCATCTGCCAATTTATCCAGAAAGAAAGAAAAAACAGCAAGATAAGTATTAGCATAATTTCTTTGACCCCTGAAGTTTCGGCAAATTACATTTCAGTTCTTATAGCGCAACCGAAATATAACTTTCAAGTGAGTTAGAAAGACTAAAATGTAGTTTAAAGATGACATTATAATCCACCAACATGTATTTTACTGAAACGTTCAAAGGTTAACTTTTAATTTGGCATAAAATTATGAGTCGAGCTGTAGTTTTTCCTTAGTAAGTGTTATGTACATACCGTCTTGACATGGACGACCATATAAAGCCTTCTTATGCAGATAGTATCTGGTGCCGGCACACACAGTGCCCCTTTGCCCATCCATTCCTTGATATTTTGTCTATCCAATTGATCAAGCGTTAGCTCTCAACTCAACAACAATATATGAAATTTACACCTTTTTTTTTTAATACCAAAATAACATCATTTTAAGTGTCATAACCAGTAATATATAACACGAAACGTGTAATAAGAAGTAAAATTAACATACCGCGTAGGCTGATCTGGCTTGACCGTCATAAATATCATTTATATTTCATATCCAAACTTAATGTGCTTTAGCTTGTAACGTATCTAAATGATTTATTTTATGAATGTTGTGTTTCTTAATTGACAGGGTGTAATCATTGTGAACATGTGATCTATTTTATTAATCATGATTACTACATTTGTTGCTTTCTTGTTGATTTTTATTTCAGGGGTTCAAATGGAGGAAGGTCGGTTATGCCCTGGACCTCAGGATCCATCTGTGTTGAATCTCCAGCACAATCATCGATCTGAACTGGTTTGGCATGATGCGGATGTACCTGTTTTTAGACATAAAACGCTGTGATCATTATTTATGGGAGGGTTATCCATTTGATCCACGTGTTAAAGCATTGCTACGGGAAGTTGGCTTTTATGGTGTTTACGTTGCCAGTAAAATAAAACTTGATTGGCATTTGATAACTTCGCTTATAGAGCGGTGGAGATAAGAGACACATACTTTTCACCTTCCAGTTGGCGAGGAAACCGTGACTTTGCAAGATATTGCCGTTATTTGAGGATTGCCAATTCATGGGTTTCCAGTTATAGCTGATGAAGAGGTCCGATCAATTTTGGCATGGCAGAATATGGCAATTGAGTTGTTGGGGTATGCGCCTGACCCCGATGATTTTGATGGTGATCGTTTGGTACTGAAGAGCATAGCAAGACATTTAGAACTTCACCTACTGACACCAAATTCTACAGTTACTGAGGTGCATCAGCATACTAGATGCCGTTTAATGGAGTTTATCAGTTTCATTTGTCCTGACAAGTCTGGGACAAAGTGCAAATTAATGTACTTGTCACTGTTGGAAAATGTACAAGAGATAGCAAATTACAGTTAGGGCAGTGCGGTTCTTGCATCATTATATCGAGGAATGTGTAGAGCAGTGAAGAAGGGCACAGCCAGTGTTTGTGGGCCACTAGTACTGCTACAGATTTGGGCATGGGAAAGAATTCCAAAACTTCGACCAACAATTCTTAATGAATATATTGCTCAGAATGATCCAAATATGGCAGCTGGTCCACGGGGCTGCAAGTAAGCCATATTTTTTCATTTTGAATTTTTCAATTTAGTTTTGGAGATAGATGATGCAATTACGTTTTCCGATTGGAGAGATGATGCATTTTTTCTTTTTCATAGATGGATGATGCCTTTAAGTTTTCCAAATGTCAGCACACACGTGTTACGTATTTATCGGAGCCAATTAGACTATCTTTTGGAGGGAGATGTAAGTATTACTTTTAAATAATCATGATACATATGTGACATATGTTTTACTCAAAACACCTTGTTCGCAGTTCATTTGGCAACCTTATCGTGAAGATGAGTTGACTGAACTCCCAGCATACTGTTTGAGTGGACGGGAAATTTGGAATGCGCATGTTCCGTTGATCAACTTTGATATTATAGAGTTGCATGCTCCAGACCGAGTCATGCGGCAGTTTGGGTTGTATCAATCCGTGCCACAAGATATTGACACAGGTTCTACACTTCACCGTACTGACCGTAGAGGGCGGGCTGGAGAAAAATGGGCTCAAAAATATTACAATTTCATAGAGTGGTGGCAATCGGCAGAAGAGTGCATCTGTAAGGCTGTTACTGATAGTACACCAATACACTATCACTCTCCGTACATGCAATGGTATTTTAGAATAACTCGATTATTAATAGGCAATCCATCTCACTGTCTAAACCAAGGTATGCAACCGTTTGGAGCGCTTGTTGAATATTGGGTAAGTTCACTTGGCAACTTCTTTCGCATGTACAATTTTGTTTATTTTAATATTTTATATAATGTCTTCTTTTCCTCATATACATAGGGTCAATGTTTAACTCAACTTTATGGGTCATTGGATGAGGTTTTGGAAAATATCCACATGGATGACTACCCTATTGAATCCAAGCTCCTTAATGTGCTCAATATGTGTGGTCACGCACTCGATTTAGCTGGAGAGACTCGGCGGATACAAAATACTGATGGTCGAGTAACAACCTCACGACCTACACAAGGGGAAACATCCTCCTCGCGGTCTGAGCAGGGTCGAGCCTACACGTCCACACATGGCCATGGTGTGACATCCACATCAGCACACAATCAAGAAGGAGATCAATATATCTCGGACAATAATGATACGTATTTTTCCGGTTACACAGTCCAACAAGGTGGAGATCTTTCACATTGTCGAGCATCCACCACGCACTCAATGCATGCTGAGGGCTACACGCGTACCGAATCTGAGTTGTTGGGCCAGTCACTACTTCGTGGAGAACAAACCCCACAACAACATACCTTTCAGGCTTTTGACAGACACAACAGCTCAAATAGCACGTAGTTGACGCAAATTGTGTATAAGCGTCGTACGGCGGCCGCTTACAATGAGGATGACCCACGTCGGCTCTCTTTCCATGTTGAACCTAAACCAAATGCTCAAAAACCCAAGAGGAAACAACCGAGTAGGATGAGAAATCCTCCCCCTTGTGGTACAGGAGGTTGCCTTTGAAAGTATTATTGGGCTGATAAATGTTCCGTGTCAGTTTCTCAATGGATACTTCACTGTTTTTCCTTTGTGGGTTGAAGTTGAATATGTTTTTTAGATCCTTGTCAGTGATTTGGGATGGTTTAGTGTTGTACTGTTTTCCTGTGATTGTTTATGTTAATGGTTGTGGTTTGCTGTGAATTGTTAACAGGGAGTTTGGTCCAGTTACATGGGAAACTCTGTCCGTTTTTTCATTAAATTTGTACTATGTCAAACTTTAGTGCAACAATTACAAATCGTACTATACTCTGTCTCCATTATAAACCAAAATGAATTCGTGATAGATTGTTTTTTTTTTTAACTTGGAATAATTTCATCAAAATTATTAAGGAATACAAGGGAAAAAGAAATTTCCACGATTCAATTTCTACACTTCACCGAAGCCGCCGGGCCATTTTATACAAACTTGCCATACGGCAATTTTTTTTTAACCCCAAACAATTTGAAGTTCGCAACTTCTCATTCTTTGAAAATTTTATCTAAGTTGGACCCCTCGCTTTCTTTTGTTTATCAAAGAAATCGAAGTTCTCAAATTCGCTTTCGGGGTAATTTTCTGTTACAGAAGACAGCGAACTTCCTAACTTCGCTTTCTTTGGAATGTTCGGCTTCACAGATTTCCCAGATAAATCGAAGTATTTCAGTGAACTTTCAAAGAAATCGACGTTGACAACTTCGATTTCACCTTAAAAGAAAGTGAAGTTCCCACTTTCGATTTCTTTGGAATTTTTCGGCTTCATATTTTCCAAAGACATCGAAGTTCCTAACTTCGATTTCGGTTCCCCCTCCACATTCCAAAGAAAGCAAAGTCCCTGACTTCGCTTTCTTAGAATTTTTTCGCCTTCACATATTTCGCTTTCTTTGGAAATCCGTATTTTGAGTGAAATCGAAGTTCAGAACTTCGGTTTCTTTGAAAAGGCAATATTTTGCCTGAAACCAAAGTTCATAACTTCGGTTTCTTTGGAAAGGCAATATTTTGCCTGAAAGCAAAGTTCAGAACTTCGCTTTCTTTGGAAAAGCAAAATATTGCCTTTCCAAAGAAATCGAAGTTCCTAACTTCGATTTCAGTTCCTCCTCCACATTGCAAAGAAAGCGAAGTCCCTGACTTCCCTTTCTTTGGAATTTTTCGGCTTCACATGTTTCCCAAAGAAATCGAAGTTAGCAACTTCGATTTCAGTTGCCCGGTTTCCAGGGACTTCGCTTTCTTTGGAAATTTATGGTTCGGCCTTTTTCTACAGAAAGCGCAGTTCTGAACTTCGATTTCTGCCTTTCCACAGAAAGCGAAGTTCATAACTTCGCTTTCTCTAAATTGGGAAATTGCCGAAAATTATCCCTAGTTTGGGAATTTACAATTAAAAAAACATTTTTTATGGAAAAATTTCCGATAAAAGACTGGCTTGCAACTACATCGGCAAAGCCGTAAATGCTTCCCAACCAGACCGCTATTTCGAGTTTATCTATATAAATTTGTCTTTCCTTAACACATTTACCAACCAACCCACACAAAAACTTATTAAAAAATTTTAGTTTTTGCAATATTTTCCATGTTTCTTTAGCCACAGACAGAATCAACAATGGCGGACGAAATTCAGACCCAGCAAGAGAGTGTGGCAAAGGTTAATGGATCAGAAATATTAGGGGCCGCGGCGGTTGTCAAAAATGTGGGAAGAAAGTTGGAAGTCATCAGCACTTGTAATGTGAAGCCCAGAAAGGCAACCATAATCGGAAGACAAGAATGTCAGTTGGTCATGTTTGATCTTCGACCTGTTATTGGCCTTTTACTACAACCAGAAATTGCTGGTCTATAAAAATTGTGCTGGTGATGATGAATTTGAGGAATCGGTGGAAGAATTGAAAGAAAGCTTGAGCATTGAGTTGGAGGAGTTTTGCCAATTGGCAGGCAAGTTGGGGAAAGATGAAGAGGGAGTGTTCATAGTGGAGTCCAATGATTTCACCCAGTCCAATGATGAGATTGAGAAACCGGTGGCAAAAAATATGAGAGATGAAGTGAGATTGTCGGGAAGAAACGATAAGGATTAAAAAATAAACTGAAAAGAAAAAAAAAATCAGAGAAAGAGACTTATCACTATTAAGGGTAATTTGGTAACAAAGCAATTCTTTTGCTCTGTCTGCTCAAAAGTGCTCTGACAATAACAGTAGCCAAAGCAAAATGAGAAAAAGAAAAATTAATTGAAAACAAAAAATGAATGACTTGTCATATTTAATGGGTAAATTACCATGTGCTCAGAACCTGTTCTGGCCAATTTTTGGGGTTGAGACCCAAAATTTTCTCAAAATGTACTGAGATCCATGTTTCGCACAAGAAGACTCAAACCCGGGTTTCAGTTTTTAGGTTGAGACCAAAAAACTAAACTCGTTTCTTTCCCCTCTTCTTTCTTCTTCCTCCTTCGAGCCCGTCATCCTCTTCCTTCCCGGTTGTCATCTCCCCCGCGTCTGTCATCTTCTTCCTTCGCGAAGTCCTTCGACCTCCTCCCTTCGATTCGCGCCAAAGAGTTGCCAATTTTTTTCCCTTCGCAGCTTTTTTTTTTTTTTTTTTTTTTGGGTTCAGCAACAATTGCTGAACCAAGGTTCTGCAATTTGCAGATCCGCCGGAATCGGGGAAGAAGGGAGGAAGAAGAAAGAAAAGAGAAAAAAAGGGAAAGGAAAAAAAAAATGTTGGGGAAGAAGATGAACAGTGTCACCGACACTGTTCATTCCAGTTTTTACAGTGATGCCCCTGCTATTTTCTGTTTCTTACATGACAGCTCCAACTAATTTTTTTAAAAAAATTAAATAGGAAAAATTAAATATTAAATTATCTTAAACTAAAAATATTGTGTAAACTTAAATATATCATTAACATTAAGAACAATTACTATGGGCTGAAATATTATTATAATGTAAAAATTAGTTTTTGGTTGAATATGTAAAAAATGAAATATTAGAATTTTAACTGCTAATAAAAATAAAAATTTTGGAAAAAAGTATTGAAAAAAATATTGGGTTGAACCCCATGTTCTTTAGCTTGGGCTGAGAACTGGGTTACAACCCAATTCTCAGAACCTTGTTTCTTAAAAATGGGCTGAGACCCAGTTGGGCTGAGAACAGGTTTTGAGACCTGTTCTCAGAACTCCCTAAAGAACAGGCCCGTCACATTAACCTCCCCCTCCTCCTTTCTCAAAGTTTCATAAAACTATCGTTACATTGCTTTGAGAAACTACAATCCCCTCATTTCTCATTTGACTATGTATAAACATAATAATTGAATTTCTCTAGATTGATCAAATTACCATTACCCTATCAATTCAAAAAAATAATACAAACCTTAACAATCTTTTGGATACTTAGAAATTTTTTTGAATATTTCGAAGAGTAATAGTAATTTTTCAAAACCTTAGGGAGTAAATCTCAACGTTCACATGACGAGATATACAATAATTCCTATAGCCAACTCAAGTTGTGAATTAGAGGGCTAGTTGTTATAAATATCATTTCTGTATTCATCGATCATTGGGTCATTATAGTTTTCATCGTATACATAAAACAATTTTAACACTTCAACAACATGTTTGCTCACAACTTGAATTTACATATAGTCAAAGCTTTCATTTCATGACCTCGGCTGACCAATTACCTTCTTTCTTCGAGTACCTGTCCAAACGGCAGGAAGAACACAGACAAGATTTCTTAGTGTCAGCAGTACAGAGGAAGTACAAACTTGTAATTATAATGCAGCAGAGAGTGTGGCAAATTAACTTAAACGAGAGACATATTCCCAGGACTATCTACAGATTCTACACAACAAGGGTAGCCAAAGGTTTTTAGAAGCATGCAGTTTCATTTGCATCTCATGAAATTTTGTGAAAGCTACACATATTAACATAGTTCAAGTTCCATCTGCCAAAAGAAGAAACAAAGACACATTTGGCAGGCCTTCAAGTGTTGTTATCACTTAAATTACCGGGAGAGGGAAGGAAAAAAGAAGGGGAGAGAGGCAGGAACGGGAATGGAACTGGTGAATATCCAATCCTCATCACAGAACTATGAATAATGCCCTCAAAAGTATGGTCATTTAAATTTCCACGAGGGAAGCAAACAAGTAGAAGTGGCAAGGTTGAAATGGAATGATAATGGTGAAGATTAAGACTTTTAAAATATCTCCTTATTTCCACTTCACAATGAGTGACTACGGCATAAATTCTTCTCAAAGCACTTCTTTGTTCTATTGTTCTTCTCCTTCTTCATTTTTTTTTTTTTCTTCTTGTTTTCACGTAATTCTCCATTTGTTCGACAACTTCTAGATACAAATATTTCTCTTTTACATTCTAGTTACAAATATTGACAATAGTAACAATAATAGTAAGGTACATGCATTGTTAATAGAGATTTAAGTTATTTCGCACTGTAGAAACTTACTCATTTTGCTCCAAAGAACTTGAGCATCGATTGGTGTTAGGTGCTCATCATCAAGTCTCTTCCATGTTTTGATTGACTTCACATCTCCCCAGCCTCCCTTATCTGTTTTCTCCAGAGATGCCACCACCATCCTTGTTCTCCTTGACCATCCAGCCTTGCCATAAGCATGATATCCAAAGCCTCCAGCATAACAAAGATGTATACCCACAAGTTCTCCGCAGAAGTCATTGAGGTGATCGTGCCCAGTGAAAACAGCTTTGACATCCCCTGCTTCCACCATTGTTGCAAAAAACCCAGAGTTTACAGATGCAGAGCTGATGCCTTCCTGCCTCACGCCAGTGAAATTCGATGAGTCAAAGCTTGCATATTCAGGCAAGGGAATGTGGAAGTACACTAGCCCCGGAGCAGGAGATTTTTGTGCCTCTGGTTTGCTCATGTATGCTCTCTGCAAAGAAATCAGGTCCATTCCATAAGATCCAAATTTCCAGTCAGAAACTGAATTAATTATACTGCAAAACATGATGTTTAACATTCATATAGCTAAGTACCTGAAGCTTATTAGAAGTATGTTGAAACCAAAGCTGCTGAGAGGGTTTGATCCAGTCATAGCCAGGAATGGAGGGAACCTTTGAATAATCACCGCTGTCAAGGAAGTAGAGATTGAGAATTGACTTATTTGTGAGGGCAGAACCTTCAACCCCATGTACCTCTAGGTTGTAGTTCCCCCAACCATCAATATCATGAACTTCGGGAGGATTGAGCCGAGATAAAGTGTTTTTCATGCCAACGACATATTTCATGACACCTTCCCTCGATAATGAAGACTCCTGATCATGGTTTCCAAGCACCGCGGCCCATGGGATGTTTGACGCAATGGCAGGAGCAAAAGCAGCATTCATAGATTTCTCAGGATTGCTCGAATCAAATGCAAAAATATTGTCACCTAAGTCAAGCATATTCAAATTGAGATGTAATTTGTTAGATAGCTATACAACTAAAATGCTGGATTTGTAGAATTATGTATCTTGTTTTCGAAGGAAAATGAAACTAAATAAATGGACCACACTTGATTATAAATGAGCATCAGCAACAAATACTCAATCACATCAACATCCGGTACATTGGATATCCAAGCATTGATGTTGCATGTTCCCTCGGATAAGTATTACCCCAATATGCATTAATCTTCAGTTTTCTTATAACAGTAAAATAAAGGAGAAATCTCAACTGTTTCCTAGCAGAACAGAATCTCTCTCTCCTTCCCCCTACCCCTCCCCTCAAGCACATGAAAATACTCTATGTACTCTTAAAAATATATAAAACAGAACCATTTCACTCTTTTATAGTTTAATAAAATGTTGAGACTCTAGAACTGTCCACCAGTACTAATCATTTAGTCTCACTAAATACCACCAAGAGAGAGGAAAGAAGGGGAAAAATGAATAGAGTATCAACTGATTAGAAAATCCATTTCTGCAACCGTTAGATTCAGTCCTTGCCAAAATCAACTCCAGAATTTCATGCATTGCTACTTCTCTTTGCTAAATTCTAACAATAAACAATTCATTAAACTTATTCAGCTGGGATACTGCGCTATTCAGCTTCCCTTCTCAAGTACAAAATGGCAGTTTTACTTGCATCAACAAGTATCAAATTCATTTTAGTCCTTTTTTCCATCAATGTAAACCCTTTCAATTGTTGGTTTCTAGAAGAGCTGCAGATTCATACTCAATGCAGAATCTACTGCTCCATCTTCTAGAAATGGCTCCATAAGGTTCTGCCACCTGCTAAACCTTTTGTTCTTAGGGAATTGTTAGAGGGTTATTTTTTTGTTCTTTTTTTGTGTTGTGCCTTTCACTATGCATCATTAAATAGTAAACAAATTTGGTGTAATGTAGTTTCATAGACTGAAAAAAGGGAATTAGGGTCCTTCTGAGACTGACATGAGAACAAACTCTGTCATCACTGTTATGCTTCCCTTCTTGATTTATTACGGATAAATAATGCAGACTCCACTATAAATTGTTAGATCCTAACTGTATCTTTTACAAAGAAGTCTAAACTCATTGTATCTTTTGCAATAAAGGTGTTGACTAATTAATTCAAGTTCAAATAATTTTTCCATCCGTATCCCATACATCTAACTGTCTCTCAGCTTAAATGACATTGAAACTAACTGGCAATTTGTTACACAAGTCTCTTCCAACATTTTCTCAGCTTTTCCTTCCATGATGATCATTTTATCCATATCTATATTGTCATCCCTGTACCCATCACATATTTAGCATCTTAATTACTCTTGCTCAGTAGTACTTATGAACTTGGATTCAATTTTAGCCATGGAGAAGTAAGCTCAAAAACAGAAGCATTTGCCTCACGATGAAGGCTACATCAAATGAAGATGCAGACCTCAAGAATTTTCGGTTTTGATTTACTATGACAACTGTAAGTGAGTTTACTCACCAATATATACTTATCCACATTTCTTAATTAATGAGGAGGCGCTGCATTTTTCTCCTTTCTTTACATCAGCAGACTAGCAGAAAATTGTCATGCATTCTTTTTGTTTGCTGTTTATTCTTGGCTTTAGCTTATACTGAGCTGAAAAACAGTTCATGAGAAACAACTGTTTTAGGCAATGATAAAAAGCTTTTGGCTTTTCAAAAATTTGAAAGCAAAATTGTGCACAGTTATTTTGACAGCTCTTTGAAGTCGATTCATCTAGGTAAGTTTATAAACAAATAAGCAAATAATAAAGGTGTTGGATTTGAGAATATACGACTAATGTACTTGGAAGGTTCATTCTATTATATTGTTCTATTATCAATAAATGCTAAAGTTTGATATTAGCTTTCCTCTGCAGATACTTTAGACAGCTTGCTTAAGAGTAGATCTCATCCATAGTTGGATAGGCCAATTTGAAACTAATTACTGTCCACTTTTCCTCTTTCTCAATGGCTCTACAAACACCATAAGTGAGGTTTGGACCAAAGTGAACTGCTTCCATAACCTTATAGACATGTAAAACTCGTCATTTTCAAATCTGCTCTGCTTCCAAATGGCTTTTACCATCCTTATTCTTTCCCCAACACCATTGTTTCTTTTAACATCTGTCAGGTTCCAAAGGACATTTAATGCATTCAAGGAAAGGAATATGCACCAACACACTAGATTTGTTTCTATAGCTATACACATAAACCTACTCTTTCTTGTCTCTCTAAAGTAATTCAATACTTCCACCTGTAAGCTAAAAAGCTGGTTCTCTAGAATAAAATTGCTTCGCATGAATGGAAGATAAGAAAATGAAAAAAAAAAAATGACGGAGAATACCTGTGAAAACAATTAGGTGAGGTTTCTCAGCAAGAATAAGACGGCGAATGAAAGCAGTGGTATTCAGATCAGAGCATGAGGCAACCTGGTTAGGCAATACATCAAGGCAAGGAGTTGTTTTTCCGTTGGCAAAGTGCATATCAGCCACTTGCAGAATTCTAAACTCTCCATTTTTATCAAATTTTAGCTGCTTCTGTGCCAGGATGGGAAGAACGCAGATGATAGCAAGCAGTATGACCACTCCACGGTTTGCCATTTGTTGGCCAACAGCTAAAGAATGAATCTTTGACCACAAGTACCACAAGTACTTAAATTGCAAGCAATTACTGAGTGCACAATATAATTAGACACGTCCGTCTGCCAAAGTGCAAGGAATCCAATATAAATACTGAGTCTCTACAATGTGCAACTATGGAACCTTTCTCACTCAAATTCCAGAACTGATACGAAACCCAAATCAGAACAATAGAATCCAAATTCACACTCTACTTAGAAAATCATCAGTTTTCACCTAGCATTTAGTACTAGTCACATCAGAGATCTTGTAACTACATAAATGTTTACATGGAGAAAGAAAATCCAGAAAGTGAAACAAGACCATGGAGACATGAATTGTTAAGACTGTTAGTATCATAAAAGTCAAATAGACAAGAAATAAAGAAAACATGTAAAACTTAACACAAAGCATAACATTATCCACAATGTTTTACTAATGCACAAAAATGAAAAAGTTCACCAGGAACATGAGCAATCCAGACCCCAATAGGGAGAGGATCAGAAAAGAAACTACACTGACAGCATGCTAAAAAACTAACAGTATGTTCTTACCATTAGCACTACAATAGCAACGCAAAAGTTACTTGAACTTTCATGTTCCAAAACTAAGATATAGCAAACTAAAAATCCAAACTTTTAATAAAGTTTCAGCTGAATGAAAATCAAGACCTCCTTATGCAATCAAAACACAATCACCAAACATAGGTGATAATTGGGTTTTCAACATTCATCTGCATCAGGGAAAGTACACTAAAAGATTGAAAATTTATTTTTTGAAAAAAAGAACTTCCCAAATATAGTAAAAGGGCTATCTTGGCTGAGATGGGCTAACCTGGTTCCGTGGCTTCTCTCCCCAGTTGGAGAATTATGACTTGGAATATAGCTAGGCTTTCCAAGCTTCTTCAATGGTGGGAGAAACTCTGTGGATCAGTTTTATGGAGTGAAGAGTGTGAACTGAGACGTGAAATGCAGAAGAAAAAACAAGCACCATAGGACTAGACAAACTACAAGTCTACAAATACAAGGATTAAGTAGACTCAAGTAGACTCTAAGTCATTATTTATTTTAATTTTATAATATTAAAATTATATTAAAAATATAAAATAGTATATTAAAAATATAAAAATATTTGTTAAAAATATTAAAAAATTTACTAAAAATATAAAAAATACTTATTAAGAATGATAAAAAATTATTATAAAATTAAAATATAAAAACTTGAGTCCACCTACCAAACAGGCTAAAAATCACGGGCTGATGGAAGATTTGGAACAAAAAGTAAACAGTTGAGCATTAAGTGCTCTGGTTTGTTGTAGTTGGAGTGATACTAATTATTCGCATCTTTGACATTACTAGGGGTTGTGGGCCGATGGGGGCTCCATTATCACATTTTTAAAGACCTCTTCAAAAGAGAAAACATTGTTAGAGAAATTGATAATAGGAAGATAATAGACAAAATAGAAGAGAGAATCAGATGAGTATTGAGTTAGAAGAGTGGTTTTTACAACACAAAATCAGATACGCTTGAGGTTCCCGCTAACCTCTCTTTATACATTCGTTAACCGTCTAACTAACTTCTAACTAGGAGTGGGTATAGTTTGGTCTAATTCAAAAATCGAACTAAATTCGAATTTACCAAATTCAAATAACCGAATTCGAATTAGGTTTAGTTTGAAACCGAATTCGAATTATGAATTCGGTTTTAGAATCGATTTTCGAATTTGGTATCCAACACGAAAACCCGATTTCTATACTTCTCATTTTTTAAATTCATCTGCCCCACTACATCTCTTCCCCCCCCCCCCCCCCCCCTTCTTCCCCCTCCTTCTTTTTCTTTCTTTTCTTTCTCCCTACGAACCTCTTCTCTTCATCTATTTTCTTTCTTCTCTTCAGTATCTTTCTTTCTTTACTCTTCCTATTTCCTTCTCCCATCTCCCTTTCATTTTCTTCTCTTAGCCATCAAGTTTTTGGGAGAAGGTGGTATTGATTGTTGTTGTTGGATGGTGGAGATTGTGGATCTGGGAAGGGGCGGCGATAGTGGATCTGGAACTGGACGGTGCTTCTTCTCTTCATCTATTTTCTTTCTTCTCTTCATTATCTTTCTTTCTTTACTCATCTTATTTCCTTCTCCCATCTTTCTTTCATTTTCTTCAAAGTCTTACTGTGTTAAACAATTAATTCTGAAAAAAAATTTGTGAATTCGGTTTCCATGGTCCAAACCGAATTCGAATTACGAATTCGATTTGGTTTCTTCGGTTTTAAAACGAATTAGGTTCGATTTTCAAATTGGCCAAAAAAATTTAAAATTCGAAGAAACCGATTCGTGCCCACCCCTACTTCTAACCCTTCAGTTAACAGTTATTAACTCCTTAACCATATGTTACAATTACTAATTTTCCCTGCAATCCATGACATACATTCGATATAATTTAGGAGTCTGTCTCTATGGGGAGCAAATCCTTTGTCGGAGGATACATGTACCCAAGACGTTCTGGATTAAGCTCTCTCTCTCTCTAAAATTTTTCTCCTCCTTCTCTCTACACCAAGCCCAACTTACCTAAAGAAAATTTGTTCTTTCTTCCCCATTCTTCCGGCCGGAAGAATGGGGGAGTCAATTTCTTTTCCTTTCTGTTTCTTTTTGTTTTTTTATTCCCCTGTGTGGGATTTATTGTCTCCTCCGTGTGAGAGTTTGGATCCCTCTTTATGAGGGTTTGTAGTCTCTCTGTGTGAGAGTTTTTTTTTTTTTCCTTGTTAATGTATAGATCTATGGTCTTTTGTGTGGTTTTAGTGCAGATCTGCCCTTTTCTTCTCCAGATCTAGAAGATATATATATTCATCTAGTTATGGTTACAAAGAGGAGAGGGGCAAGAACTATTTTGGTGTTTGGCTCATCATAAGAAGGGTGCTCAAGTGTGGCTACAGAAGAAAATCGGTCATGGAGTTGGATCTGATGCTCAAAGCATAGACATGGAATTGTTGCTGCAGATGTGAAATTGGTAGCCATATTGATGGAGTTTTAGTTTCATCTCATTGTAGTAGTACTTCATGTATTTATCCTTCAACTCCTGTATATTTTCTTCTAATTCTTATCTCTGAGATTAGCAATGGGGATTATAAACCAACATGGTGAAACTTCCATTAATCCAAATAGCTTCAGTAGCTAGGGATAGTTCACACCAGATAGTCAGTGTGTGAATTGTGTCTTTCTTCGTATTGTGTTTTTTTTAATTTATAAAATTTTTATCGTTTGAAAAAAAAAAAAAAAAAGGAGGATACACCCTCTCACATGCAAGGTAAAAATGTAATTTCCCTATGCATGTGAGAGGGTACATGCCCCTCCTGACACGGAGGATACATGTACCCTCTCTCATGCAAGGTAAAAATGTAATTTCCCTCTGCATGTGAGAGGGTACATGCCCCCTCCTGACACAGGATTCCATCTGGTCTCGGTGCTGGTGGTCTGATAAGGCTCTGTTTTCTTTTATTTTTTCTGAAAATATTTTTTAAATTAAAAAAATTGAATTTTACTAAATTTTCACTCATATAAATTCTAAATTATATATATATATATATAAATATATATAATCATTACACATTTTTATCTCTCTCTTACACAAATTTCTAAAAAAGAATTTATAATATAATGTCATTATCATCCGTCCATCCCTCTAAAGTTTAAACTTCATTTGTGGAAATGAATTCAAAATTTAGGGGCATATTATTTGCAGGAACAAATTTACTATTTATAGAAATATTTTACTGTGAATAGTCTATTTTGCCCTTTAAATAAAAATAAAAAAAATTAACTGTTTTTCACTATAAAGCATTCATTCTTAGTGCAATCTTCTTCCACCCATCTTTACATTTAGCATTCATTCTCAGTTTTTTCATTACACTCTACCTATTTACACTCATTCAATTTTCACTCACACGTGTATCTAAATATGGCCGATAGGCACGAGGGCGATCCATATTACATTGTAAGTAAACAATCTATACATTTTTTTACGTAAAGTTTGTTTGTTAACAAAAAAAAAACCTTGTCTGCCTCGAGATTTTGTCAAAAAAAACCCCAAAATGGGCGAGATTTTGATAGAAATCTCGGGATTGCCATAAAAAATCTTCCAAAATCCTGCTCCCAGTGGGCAATGGTGATTTTGGAAGATTTTTTATGGCAATTGCGAGATTTCTGTCAAAATCTTGCCCATTTTGGGGTTTTTTTGGCAAAATCTCGGGCCAAACAGGGTTTTTTTTTTGTTAACAAACAAACTTTACGTAAAAAAATTATTAGATTGTTTACTTACCGTGTAATATAGATCGTCCTCGTGACTATCGGCCATATTTAGATACACGTGTGAGTGAAAATTTAATGAGTGTAAATAGGTAGAGTGTAAATAGAAAAACTGAGAATGAATGCTAAATGTAAAGGTGGGTGGAAGAAGATTGCATTGAGTTTTATAAGAGTTTTTAGGATTTTTTTTTTTATAACTAAGGGGCATTATAAACTTTTCACAGGAAAATGTTCCTGTGAATAGTAATTCAGTTCCTGCAAATAACAATTTCGAAAATTTAAGGTGGACACCATTTTGATTGAGAGTTATACAGAGCACAAGTAATATTATACCTCATTCCAGTTCTCAACGTCTAAGCTTGTTCTACACTACAACAAATTAAATAAAAATTCAAATAAAAAAATTTAATTTAAGAAAAATGAACAAAAGGAAAAAGAAAAAAAAAGAAGAAAAAAAAAAGAGAAAGAAAGAAAATAGGAAAGGACAATTCAGGGCGCGCTTTCCCTAGTTTAACTGATTAAACACATTCTCTTATAAAATTTATAAAGAACTATATGACCCTCATAATTGCTGACATATATATGATTTTTTATATTTCTATTAAATTTTAATTAAATTTTTTGTATTTAATAAATTATTATTAGTTACTTATTATCATTTATGATTTTTAAGACTCAAATTAAGCTTGATTAGTGAAAAAAGTATGGAACTAAACATATTCCTTTATATTTTTTCTCTTATTAAATTTGTATTATTTTATTTCAAGCTTAAATCTATTATAAAATATGATCTTTTTAGTCATACAATATATTATGGCTACAAGTCTAGTTTCGTTACCGTCGACAGTTCTAGAACCGTGACCATAACCATGAGTTATGTAACATAATTTCCTTACTATTTGTATCATGTCTCACATACGAACGGTGACGAACAAAGTCAAATGATCAAATTGAGACAAGTGGATGACTTATTTCACATAATTTTATACAACTTTTTTGGCATTTTGTCTTACACGGACAAGGGGCAAATCCTTCTCGAGTCCATCTCAATCCTCCCAAAATTCTATAATAATAGTATGTTAAAAATCATGAAATCTGGTGGACCAAATTTCGCCCAAATCTCTTATACCTTCTTATTGTTCTGTTTAAAAATTTATATATATATATATATATATATATATATATCCTCTTATTTTATTTTGACGGAATATATTCCCTCTTACTTAATAAGCATTGACTGCTCTTGAACAGTTAAATTATGTAAAAAGAATAAATTGAAAGTGGATATATTAAATAAATAAACAATGTCATTTTTTTTTCATTTTTTTTTTCTCTCTCTCTTACTTATCTTAGTTTTTACCAGACTTGAATATTGTATTATCTTGCTCTATTTGTTGTTTATTTTTATTTGAGATAAGTTTATTATGTTAAAATTTTATTGTGTGGAATTTGTTGATATTAAGTTTAAAGTTATAACTTAATAAATTAATTTGAGTGTATGACTTAAACTAAAATTTGCATTTTGTTGATTTTGGTTAATAATTTGAATTGAAGTCATGAATTTTATTTCGGGATTTAGTCTGAAATTTTAAAAAATTTATGAATTGGTTTTAATTTTATATTAATTGTGAAGTTTGATTGAATTACATAATTTACATGAATTTATTTTGAATTATTTATTTATAGTAAACATACTATTTTAGCTCCCTCATAAGAAAAAAAATTGTGGATGTGTCACTGATAGAAACTGGGAATTTTTTCCATAAAAAATGTCAAAATAGGCCGAAATTACAGAAATAGGGAAATTTTTCGGGAAATTCCGGATTTCATGAAACTTCGCTTTTAGTGGAAGTAAGATTTCCCCCTCAAAGTCCAAAGAAAACGAATTTCCAAAACGCGTTTTCCGTAGAAATCGGGGTAAGTCAGTGAATTACAAAGAAAGCGAGGTTAGAAACCTCGCTTTCTTTGGAAATACCATCTTCTCTGCAGTTGTTGAGAAAACGAATATCCGAAACTCGCTTTCTTCGCAAATCGGGTGCCGCGAGTAAATTCCACAGAAAGCGAAGTTTCCGTGGAAAAATAATTTTTTCTCATTTACTGAAGAAAACGAATTTGCGAAATTCACTTTCTTCACAAAATCGGTACCCGGAGTAAATTCCAAAGAAAAATTCGCTTTCTTCACAAAATCGGTACCCGGAGTAAATTCCAAAGAAAGCGAAGTTTCCAACTTCGCTTTCTGTGGGAAACTAATTTTTTTCTCATTTACTGAAGAAAACGAATTTGTGAAATTCGCTTTCTTCACAAAATCGGTACCCGGAGTAAATTCCAAAGAAAGCGAAGTTTCCAACTTCGCTTTCTGTGGAAAAATATTTTTTTTCTCACGTTGTGAGGAAAGCGAATTACGCAAATTCGTTTTCTTTGCAAAATGGTACCCGAAGTAAATTCCAAAGAAAGCGAAGTTGGGAACACGAAGAAAACGAATTTCGTAAATTTGTTTTCTTCACATATCGGGTACGACCGAAATTAGAAACTGCACGTTTTTAATCCAAAGAAAGCGCATTTAGGAACTTCGCTTTCAGTGGAACGCGACTCTTTACCTTATAACAGCAGTAAACCAGCCCTTTTACTTTGAGTTGGCACAAATTTACCAACGAAAAGCTGTGAAAAAAAAAATCCACCACCACTCCGGCGCAACTCTTCGTCCTCGACAGCAGTGAGACCGCCGGCCGCTCTCTTCCTCTGCGGCGCGGAGACCGGCGGCACCGAGGCATCACGGAGTGCGACGCAATTCCAGCAGCATTGGGCTGGCGGAGAAGGCTATAAACTGCAAGGTACTCTTACCACTGCAAACCGAAAATAATAATGCTTAGGGCTTTCTATGTTTTGTTGAAATCTTCATGTTAATTGTGAAATTGCTATTGAACGTTGCACTACTGGCCTCTGTTATGCAGTATGGTAGGTAGAATTTACATGTTTTGTCTTCAAAAAAAAATTGTCCCATTTTCATGGTTGAATTTGTATATTCATAAAAATGGCGGTTTGGTTTGTTTTAATGATGAAATTTGCAGGTTGTTTTGTTCTATTTAGTCATGTTTGGCATTTAATTCCTCATTTCACTATAAGATTGCATTTTAGGGTTGTTTGGTTTTTTTTTTGCCAAACTTCAACCATAACATAACTAGTTTAGTGACTGCCCTAACTCTCAATCAATAGTGTAGTGAAAATTGAAATGGTGTATTCCAAATTGCAGAATGACACAAAGCTGAATGAGCTAAGTTTTATGTTTTGCCCTAGTTGTGTTGCTGCCAAAGTCCACTGAAAAACGAAGAGTAAAGATGTTGAATTTTTTGCGTGACATGGTTGGATGTAATCTGGAAAGCATTCCCAGTTAGCTATGTAATACTTGATTGTGTGCTGTCAGGATTGAACGCTACTTGTCCATGATAGTCTGCAACAGGTGCTGAATGTTTAAAGTTGTGTATTTATATGTTTGTTATAGGGTCTTGATGACTTAAAAGAGGAAAAAGCGTTGGCATGACTGGTAGTTTGTTCCATGTGATTTTGTGTTACTAAATAGCACTTCTTGTGTATTTATCATAAATATTTCTTTAAGGGTGGTTATAGAGAGAGCGAAATTGTACTGTGAATGATGTGGCATGTATAAATTGACAAATTTACTATTCAATCTTATTGTTTTTGTGTCACTATTATTGGTTAGTTTTGTCTTTTAACATATGACACACCATTCGCTTTCTCATTTCACTCTCCCTATCATTTTTCTGTATATAATCTTAGCTGGTGGTTTAGAAGGGTTCTACGTGGTATGACATTTTCCATTTAAGTTGCTCAAATTGTCTCTTCATGGGATGGTTATATGATCTTCTGGAGAGGTAGATTTTTATATCCACTTCAGCATTACACCTGCAGCTCATCTTGAATATGCTAACCCTTAGTCCTTTCAAAATGAGATAGTGTCCTTAGATGCTTGGTTTGCATGTGGTTTTAATTTCACTAATTCTGAGTGAATAGTTGTGGAAGTGGTGATGAAGTTAATACTCTAGATAAGTCTTTGAGGTGGATGGGTAAATTACATCAAATCAATTAGTGCTTTCCTATTCTTGTTGCAAATCATACCACCTTAACTGGCTTCAGTTAGAGTTCAAGGAAGTATATGTATGGGGTTGAACCCCTTTGACCACATTCCATGGCCCGAGGGAAGTGAATGACTTTGTTTGTGCCTTTTGCTTTGGATATCAATGGCCCTTATATTGTGTGTTTCGCTTTTTTGGCAAACGTTGCGATTCCTTATATTCTGTGTTTCATTTTTATGGCAAAGTTGCGGTTTGTTTTGTTTTGTTTAGTCATGTTTATAATTGTATTTCTCATATGGATAGGTTAATTGCCGTTGCAAGTCTCTTAGTTGGTCTGAAAATCGATTGGACAGCTATGAAACTTTAGCTTCAGGTGGGAGAATACTGGAATGCAGGTACATTGATGAGAAAAGGTCGTTCTGATGTTTGCATATGTAGTGACAGAAAGTTGTAATTGTGAATTGTGCTAAATGTTACTACATGTATCGAAATTGAGGTGTAGTAACTGACAACTAACAGTTAACATTTCTTTTCTATATTTGGATAGGCGATTTCTGTTGCACATTCTACGCCTCTATATCATAGAAGCAAATAATACAGTAAAAGGCCAAAGCTGAATTTGGAAGAAGAACTGAGCGGAGGTATGCCGGATTTACATAACTAGTTTATGTTAACTCACATTATACTTTTTACCCCTTTGCGTAGTTTGACTTGAACCATGAATTATAGAGTAAAAATAGTTTGATACGTCAATGTTAACATAGGGTTACATGACTATAAACTTGTAGAGTAGCAATATGTCTACGTGTTCTGTGAAGCTCGCGCTATATTGGGATAGATGTATAGAGGAAGGACCTGCTGGTTCTAAATATAGCTGCCCTGCAAAACGATTTACATCTGTTGATGAGACTATGCGCTTTGATGAGTTAATGCAAAAGTTATACAAAATTACCCAAACAGTTCCTTCACAACACAAGTTACGTGTGTTTTGCCTGTATCCTATGAGTAATTTCCAACATGGGACTATATGGGAACATCTCCCTGTAGATGATGATGAAACTTTGAAGGATATGCTCCTCATCCCTAAACATTTTGCATTCGCCGGGGCTGTGCAACTCTTGCTAATGAAAGAGGTGGTTGAGGAACCAATCCAACCTATAGTTGGTGCGTCCTTAGGCGTAGGCGTCTCACCGGAGTTGTCATTTACAGAACTACTTAACGGTGGATCTGGACATGCAACTCTCGATGGTTCTTGGAGCCAGTATGGGGCCGTTTTGAGAAATGATTTTATTTGGCCAGAAACTAGTAATGGGCAACAAGGGCCTTCAGCAAATCAGTCCGCTCCCTTGGAAGAAGGTGTGCCATCGAGGCTTTCGTCATTTGGGGAGTATGTTAGCACTCCCCGTTTGATATGTCCTCTCCCTGTACATGGCAGTATCACGCAGCCAGACACTAGTGTGGTGGGTAACAATGTAACTCATTCGGTGTACCAGGGTGGTGGATCTGTATTGCATGATGCTCATAACGAAGGTGGAGAAGAATATGATACTGACGAAGAGCTTGATGGGGGACACGGCTCAGATGCTAGCCTCGAGGATCCTAACGAAGACGGAGATGATTATGATAGTGCAGCAGCGTTGGATGGTGGACACGACTTAGATGAAAGCCTCGATTGTCATAACGAATGCGGAGATGATTATGATAGAGAAAGAGAGTTTGCTGATTAATACGATGCTACCCTCGCGTCACCAACACCTTCTTCACCGGAAATTAGTCCAATGGAGGATGAAGGCACTGCCATTGCTTTCTTTCATGACATAGGTGATGAGAAATATCACATGGCTGATATGTTTGAGGATGGTGGACGGCCTGCGTGGGAAGATGATTTTAAGTCGAAGCTTGAGAAGGGCATGGTATTTGAAAGTAAACAAAAGTTACAACATGCAGTGAAAATGTGGTCTGCTCGGGTGCATAGGTACTTCAAAGTACACGAGTCCAATTCGTCAACGTGGTTTGTTCGGTGTATCTATTATAACGACAAAGCTTGCAATTGGCCCGTGCGGGGGTCTCTAAAGAAAAATCATGGTTACTGGGAAATTACCACGAAGATATCCAACCACACATGTACCCTTGATAATATTGGCTATAATGTGGAGGCAAATGTCTTGTACAAACCATGTGATGTGAGGACTGACGTGAAAAGGTTAGGTATTGATATATCATATAAGAAATCATGGCTTCGTAAACAAAAGGCGATGAAGATGGTGTATGGAGATTGGGATGAATCGTATCAGGAACTTCCCCAATTTTTAGTAGCTTTGCAACAAAGCAATCCAGGGACTGTTGTGGAGTGGAGACATGTAGATGGTGGAAATGCTGGGAACAAGATTTTTCAATCTGTGTTTTGGGTGTTCAAAGTTAGCAGAGATAGTTTCAAGCACTGCCACCTGGTTATCACTATTGTGGGACTCATTTGCGGGGAAAATATAAAGAGAAACTACTGATAGCTGTTGGAATTGATGCTGCAGGTCATATCTTGCCATTGGCCTTCACACTGACGGATGAGGAAAATTTGGCAAATTGGTCATGATTTTTGGACAATTTGAACACACATATCATTGTTGGGCGACGTGGCATTTGTATAATATCCGATCGTCATTTGGGTATACTTCATGCAGTTGCGAACAATCCCCATTTGCAACCCCCTTTTGTGTATCATCGCTTTTGCTCCCGCCACGTTAAGGCCAATTTCAGTAAAACATTCAAGAATCCTGTTTTAACTGATCTGATGGCCAAGGCCGCGCTCGCATTAGGTTCGCAAATTTAATGCAACTATGACTCAGATTCGACAGTTAAGTGATAGCGCATATAACTGGTTAGTTGCCTTACCATTGCATAAGTGGACACTTTGTTATGATGATGGTTTTCGATATGGTATTAAGACAACAAATCATAGTGAGTCACTGAACGGTGTACTGAAGGGGGCAAGAGCATTACCAGTTACGGCTTGTGTCCGATTCACTTTCTTCCGCCTAGTTCATTATTTTGACAAATATAGTAAGGAGGCAAAGAAATATGTGACAGAGAACGATCTTTGGCCTCGCAAAGCGGTGAAAAGGTTCTTACGGAATTAGTATAGATCAAACTACCACAATGTAACTGCGTTTGATGGTGATAGTGGTTTGTTCCAAGTAGTGACTGGGGTACATGGTACGAAGAGTAACAATGTGCACACTGTTAATCTTCATGCACAAACATGTACATGTGAAAAATATCAAATTTATAAAATTCCATGTTCACATGTAATTAAAGTGTGTGCAAAGATGGGTCGCGAGGCCATAGATTTGGTTGATGGATTCTGTACATCGCAAGTGATGCAGGCGACGTACTCATATCATTTCTCTCTACTTATGCACAAAGAATATTGGCCAGCCTCACCGTTTAAGTTGTTTGCAAATGTGGCTCGACGGAATACTCAGCGTGGGAGGAGTTGTTCATTGAGAATTACAAATGAGATGGATGCTCCAAGGATGAGACAATGCAAGGCATGTGGCCGACATGGCCACAATCAAAAATCTTGTCCAAATATCGCACAACTTCATGATAGGGCCAAAGCGCACCCTTGAAGCTCTACTAGAAATTTGATGTCTTCGCTTTCCTATTTTTCTTTATGTTTTCCATGTGTAATGTATTAGTTAACTTTGGCTTCATCTGTAGTAAATCCTGTTGGAATTTATGTGTTTTATACATTCTAACTTATTTCAATTATGAGTTTATGGACTTCTAGCATACGCAATCAATGCTGATGGTATTTGTAAATCTTAATTAATAGTTTTACTCATTTTATATTTGTTGCCTATTTAATTAATCATCATTGCCAAATTTATTTTGTTTTGGTGATTTTCAGATTTTCTAGCGAAATGGAGGATAGACAGTTATACCCTGGACCTCAAGATCCATCTGTGTTGACTCTGCAGCATAATCATCGGTCTGAACTAGTGTGGCATGATGTAGATGTACCTGTTTTACACATAAGACAATGTGATCATTATTTGTGGGATGGTTATCCAATTGATCAACGTGTTGAAGCATTGATGCGTGAAGTTGGCTTTCACGGTGTTTATGTTGCAAGTAAAATAAAACTTGATTAGCATTTGATAACTTCTCTTATAGAGCAGTGGCGGCAAGAGACCCATACTTTTCACCTTCCAGTTGGCGAGGCTACCATTATTTGGGGATTGCCTATTCATGGATTTTCAGTTATAGCCGATGAAGAGGCCCGATCTATTATGGAAGGGCAAGATATGTCAATGGAGTTGTTGGGTTATTCGCCAGACCCCGATGATTTTGATGGTGACCGCCTAGCATTGAAGAGTATAGCAGGACATTTAAAACTTCACCCACTGACACCAAATTCTACAGTTCATGAGGTGGAGCAACATTCTAGATGTCGTTTGATGCAGTTTATCAGTTTTATTTGTTCGGACAAGTCCGGAACGAAGTGCAAATTAATGTACTTGCTACTTTTTAAAAATTTACAAGAGGTGCCAAATTACAGCTGGGGCAGTGCCGTTCTTGCATCCCTGTATCGAGGAATGTGTAGGGCAGTTACGAAGGGCACATCCAGTGTATGTGGACCAGTGGTACTGCTACAGATGTGGGCATGGGAAAGAATTCCAAAATTGAGACCAACAATTCTAAATGAATATCACTACAAGAAAAGTGACCTATTGCGACATAGAAAATGTGTCGCTAAAAGTCTATTTAGTGTCGCGAATACTAATTTACGATACATTATGCGTCTCTTGTTATTGAGTCGCAAAAGGTGGTGTAGGAAATTTGTGGCGCTTTTTTTTCACTTGTGCCGCAAATGTATCGCACTTTTTGTATCACTAAATTAATTGTCGCTTAAAAGTCACGATACATTGTGCGTCAATTGTCCTAGTGACGCACACTAATTTACGACCTTTATTTGGGTCATTAAAATGAGTGTCGCAAGATTATTTGCGACAAATGTGGCGTCACATTTAAAACGCCAAAGGGTATTCGCGACATGCAAATTGTGTCGCTAAAAGTCAATTTTGTGTAGCAAATACTAATTCGCTACACATTATGCGTCTCTAGTTATTGAGTCGCAAAATGTGGTGTAGCAAATCTGTAGCATTTTTTTCACTTGTGCTGCAAATGTATGGCACTTTTGCATCACTAAATTAATTGTCGGTTAAAATTTGCGACACATTATGATTCATTTGTGTTAGTGACGCACCCTAATTTACGACACTATTTGTGTCATTAAAATGACTGTTGCAAGATTATTTGCTACAAATGTGGCGTCACATTTGAAACGTCAAAGGGTATTTGCGACATGTAATTTGTGTTGCATACACAAATTAGAGACACAATTTTGCAACAAACTTAATCGTGTCATAGCCTTTTTCTGGCATTTTTTTTCACTAGTTGTGCCACAAAAGATATGACATTTTTGCATCACTTAATTACTATCGCATAAATCTTGCGACCCATTACGTGTCATTAGTTGCACTGACGCGTTATTAATATTAATTTGTGTCATTACGGTTAATGTCACATTTATTTGCTACACGTGCCATCATTATTTGAAATGTCATATTGTTATTTTGTGACATAATATCTTATTTGTAAAATTTACGTCACATAATAATTGACAACACAATTTACATCATTAATTTTTTCTGTTGCATAAACTTTGTCAACACAAAAGCATTAATAGAGTAAATAATTCACTATTTGTATTTATAAGATAACTAGAATATTATTCAAAATATAAAATTAGATAGCTGCTAAATGTCAAAGTGGGAATATTATAATTTAAATTCATCACTCAAAATATATAAATAAAAATTACAAATGTCTAAATTTATCTTCCAAGGGTAGAATGCAAATTCCATAAGTCAAATTATCACATTTTGAAGAAGATTATTTTGCCTTCCTCTTGCTCCTCCTAGGACTTTTTCCTTGTTCCTAACAATTTTAACAAAAATAAATTATATTTAACAAATATAGTTGAGAAATTAATAGAAAAGTATAATTGCTTATATTACCTTTGATGAAGTACCATTTGAATGGATGTTTGTGTTGTTCGTATCTGTGTTATCTATTTCTTTTCTCATGTACGACAATTGATAACAAAAAAGAATATTAATGCACTAAAATAAAACATAAAAGGAAATAAATGAAAATTTGATTATTTACCTCAAGAGTTTCATTAGAGTTCTCTAAATTCATAAATCCTTGCAATGATGACCCATTATTTGAAGCCTGTACGCGTTTAGAATTTGAAGACCCCGGTACCTTGTAGATTATAATTTAATAATATGAGTATATATATATATATGTGTGTGTGTGTGTGTAATTAATGAACAAAGTGTTGACTTACATGTGTAGTTTGATCCTCAAATGGGAGAAATCGAGCCTGGACCATCTCCATTTTTGAACACATGTCATCTTTGAATTTTGATAATTGTTCTTCAAAACCCTTCTGAATACTTGCCACTTGGTCATTAGCTTTGTCTTTCACAGCTTGATCGAATTCTTCTCGGGATATGAAAATCAATTTCTTACTCTTTGAAACAAGACCACTACTGCGCAAACATCCCGGTGCGTCTTTTCCAATAACTTCTTCATAAATCTCATCATTAGCTTGAATATCATCGCGCAAACCTTCTGGCAACTTTTGCATCTTCTCCTTTAAAATAGCCTAATTACAAAACATAAAATGAAGAAAAACTTAGTTGAAAAAGTGAAAACACTACTCCAATTTAGTATTTCAATAGTAGGTAGTTATTATTAATTGTAAGAGTACTTAGGGGGTGCTTGGTTGGGGGTTTTGGGAGAGGGGAATGGCAATGGAAATGAAATGGGGTGTTTGGTTTTGGGGTTTCATTCC
Source organism: Leptodermis oblonga (assembly GCA_016801395.1). Lineage (NCBI taxonomy): Eukaryota > Viridiplantae > Streptophyta > Magnoliopsida > Gentianales > Rubiaceae > Leptodermis > Leptodermis oblonga. Next base: position 26,805,879 of record CM028751.1, read on the forward strand.
CCGGACCCCACCCCCATATCCCACTTTTCTTCCATCATCCATTCCCCTCCATTTTGGGGGGAATGGGAATCATTCCCCAATGAAATCATTTTTTGTGTGTATTTTTTATTTTTTAAAAATTTTAAGTGCTAAAATTCATCATTATAATATATTTTAACACAAATAGTTTATAATATATCAAAATTTAAATGTAAAAAAAATTAAAATAAATTTTAATCCTAAAAGTTTATTTGTGAACCAAACACCATCTATGGTAATGATAGTCATTCCCTATCACAAACCAAACAACACCAATGCTATCATTCCCTCTACTATCATTCCCCACTATTATCATTCCCATTCCCCTCTACGAACCAAACGGCCCCTTACTATTTTTTCTGAAGTAAACTTATCAAGTGGTTTTCCACTCTTCCCCACTCTTGTAGCGATAAACAAATTTGGCTTGGATGGTTCTTGACCATATTGCTATCGGTACTTCAAACAGAGGAACAGAGAAACAAGTTATAACAACATAATACAACACATTTGAATTAAACAACAATTTGTGGAAAGTATTATATATATATATACCTCATGTTTAGCACTGTTCGTATCCTTTCTTCCCAGTCTAGACGGCAATTTGACATTCTTTCGACTAGTTTTGTTGTTCTTACTAACTTTCTGTAATTCAACAAAATGCCAAAAGTTACATTTTTAAAGAGCGTGTAATATATACATATATACACACACACACACACACATAATGTTAAACTTGTTTACTAACCTTTGCTTTCTCAGTGCTCCAATAGTTCACCAGCACAGGCCATTGATCAGTTTCCACCCTTAGTGGACATTTGGATAGTATGTAAGTTTGGTTATGCCTATGTGGGGTATAATGTTTTTCTTTCAATCTACTTTTCCAATCCTTCCAAAGTTTCCCAAGTCTTTGGAGGCATCTTTTTTTGTAATAGTAATTTTGTTTATACAGACTGCAAAATCAGTAAGTAACCTGTTCTTCAACTATGCTAGAAACTGTAAGCTTTATTTTACATATCAAAACTTTTTTCATCATCATGCTTAACAAGAAAAATAACCACAATTCTCAACCTATTTTCTTTATGGAAGTTCTTAAAAGATAAGCAATTTAGATAAACTATGGCTATATTGAAAATCAAAATTTCAACGTTCAGGACATCTTAGCTTCAGCAGTACTAAAGTATTTTATACTCAATGAACCAAGCATTTTGAGCATAAACTTCAAAAAGTATACCAACACTACAAGAAAAGTATAAAACAAATACCCTAATAGAACTCTTTTAAAGCATTTGAGTTAAAAATTCTGTTAACCAAGAGCTAACAGACATTTGAAATCATTCGTTTAAGTATTGGACTAAATTCAGCAAATGATTGTGACTAGAGGACCTTTTCTTTGATATGTTTGGATTGATGTTATCGTTTGTAGACCTATTGGCAGTTACTATCTACTAGGACTGTAAATTCCACTTCAAATGCTACCAGCTATTCAAATTGCAGGAAACACAAGCAGAATATATATCAGCATTATTAAAGTCTTTTACTTTGTTAGTGTTTGAATAGTTAGAGCTGGGGAATTCAGTCCTTGAATATGCCATAGACTTAAGTCCTACAGCTGAGTGATTCTTGTGTAATGGACTAATATCCAATTCAACTAAAAAACTGTTCACTTCCTTCTACAACTATTCTCAATAAGTCAGTGAATTATTACCACAGTGCAAGTATGCTTATCAGCATTTGTACAGAATTCAAAAACCAAAGCATATAATAGTATACGGAATCAGTATAGCCTCTTGAAACCCATTAAATCCCCTTTCCCTAGTTACCAATCTAAGAACATTAAAAGTTTTCACAAAAAGTATAGTCTCCAGCACTCTAAAACACACCAAATTAACTGCCAAAAATTTGGTTGATCCAATTAAAATAAAACTACACATTAAGCTAGTTCATGTCAAGATAGGTTCTAGCACAACTAAGATTAGGGTAGAGAATGACCTGCAAACCATTATGATGGCAGACCACCAACCTCGGGATGGGGAACCATTGGCAAATGTTTGTTAGACATATTCCTGAGGAGCATTGAAGCATTTGTGTAGATAGTTATAGAATAAGGGAGAAAAACAATCAAAATAATAATATAGTTCTTGTAGGTATACAGTAATATAAAATTGGCCCTCTATCTTAGATCACATAGTTTTGATTCCATCATCTCAATGAAAGGAGGGACAGAGAGTTGCCAAGTTATCATAGTAATATAGTGACGATTCTTTAAATTCTCATCTTGTTTAGAGACAACGGATATGACAGTCATGGATTAAGCTCAAGACAATAGAAAATCTCAATGGCCATTCTGCTTCTAGAAAACACTAGATATCAATATGTGCTAAATAAAAATATACAAATTAAGATACTAAGAAGGAACACGAGGGAGAGGAAAATTGGTGAGCACTCACCGAGTCACCACATGTTCTAGTTGATTATGATATTCCCTATAGAACAATTGTCATCCCTTACAAAATAAGAACATTGACAACTGAAAAATGCAATAGGACGTAAGAACCCAAAGGATAAGACCTAATCCAGATTTATAAAAATCAAATGAGCCATGAAATTTCACAACCTTAATGAATCCAAGAGACAGATAAAACAATATCTTACTAGTTAAGTGGGAGTAGTGCTTTAATTGGCCACCAAATTGGTTAAAATTAGGGCATAATTGATATGGAATCAACCTGTAATTGCCGCAATCGCTTCAGCCATATTGGCATCCATAGTATGCGCGATTTTTGGGGCTAAAGCCAGCCACCCTTTTACCTTCACTAGAACAAAAAGTAGCCGGAAGTTTGTGCTAAATATGCAATATTAATTAAAGAACAAAAGTTAGAAAACATTGCCAGGGGCTTCGTTGATGAGATGACGTTGAATTTGGGGATAACTGAAAATCTTCAATCATCCTTTTTGCGAGAAATACATTGAAAGTGGATACTGTTGTTGGCAGGCCAGCTTTTCCCCACGGCGTACCAAATCTTGTTCACAAGAACGGCTACAGCCTCGGCTGCACCCTGGTGTCACTCCTCAATTTGTTTGTGCAAGAAATTCAAACCTTGATGTATCAATTTGTGCGGTAAATTGGATGGTTTCTCTGAATTCTCAAATAGACATGGGAGAAATTGGGGGTGGTGTCAAGGGTTTATTAATATTTGAAGCTCCACTGCTTTTTATAAAAATTCTCCCACAATTTTTTAGTGTTGGAAGGGTTTTGTTGTGTTATACACGACGAATAAAACGATAATGTTTCAAAGTAATTGCATTTGGCTACTTTGGCGGTTTCTTTTTATTTTAAATTTCACTCAAATTTTGGCAAAACCTCATTTCCCTCCCTTTTTTATTTATTTATTTATTTTTGACGGAAGTTCCCTACCTTTTTTTTAACTTTACTTATATCTTAGTTTTTTAAAATTTTTTTAACTACTTATATCTTAGATTTTAATTTTTAGTAATTATGTTACGATACTCTAAAATTTGTATTTTTCTATATAGGTTTCTTAAGTAGATTGATCATTGACTTCTTTATCATCTTAGTAAGACACTTCGGTGTTTATAATTTTGTTTCAGAATGTGTTTATTTTTCATTTTTTTTTTCAATTTTTTCAGAATATTTTAAACAAAGCCATATTTATAGTTTAAATAGTGAATTCACAATTGATATACCGTATTTAAAAATTTAGTTATAATTTGAGTAATGATACACATCTGAACTAATATTCACAACTTTTTCATAACAAATAAGGTGTCATGCATTCACTTGCTACACTTTTATAAAATAAATATTAATACTACATTATTAACCAATGAATGCATAACACCTCACTTGCTATGATAAAAGTTGTAAAAATTAGTTGATATATGTATCATTACTCTTAACGTTTTAGAAAAATATATTCAAAAAACTTACAATAATAATAAAAGTAATTAATACATCACATACTTTAAAATTTTGTCCATAAGATTTTCAGGAACTGCAAATGGTGCCCTTGTATTTATCACAAAATTGAAACTATACATAAATTTTCTACTAGATTTATGGTCAATTTTCTATTAAATTTTCTTGTATTTAGGTTTTGAGATATTTATGTTAACCATTTTCTTTATCTATATATTTATAAATAAAAAATTAAAAAAATTTCTAATACCTTCCCTAACTTAATAGAACTTAAATTTTTTTAAAGCATTTTCTTGTTGATATAGAACATGTTTCTCCTCTTATGTAAACTTTAAATTTCAATTATTGCACCCCCCCCCCCCCCCCCCCCCCCCCAATCCAGTGCCCCCAATTGGTGAATTGTCGAGAGACTCACTTCACATTGTGTGAGCCATGTTATCCTGGTTGGCTAGTACCTGTCCTTTCAAAAAAAATCTTAATTATTGAAAACTTACATATTAATATCTAGGAATATAATAATTTTATCTCACAATACCATTTTATTTAATAGTAATGATACATTCAGTGAAAATTCAAAGTTAAATAGTAGAGTGGTTAATGTGGCAAAAATGTATTGGATATCTGAAATTAAAAATATCAAACATAATTATCAGGTGATGCCACATCATTCACTCTATAAAAAGTTACAATTATACATTTGAGAATTAAATTTCTTTAAGAGTTTATTTGATAACGTATGACTTGTACTTTCGAATGTAAACGTTTTTTTTTTTTTTGGTTTGGGTAACAGCCGATTAAGTGGATAGGGGGCTTGGGGACCCTTTATTAAACTGTAAAAAAAAGGAGAAAAGCCAAAAGCCTGAATGTAAGAGTTTTAATTTTATAATTAAACTTAAATGTTTTAAATGAATAGTTTATTTTAAAAAGTTACATATACTTAAATGTAAAAATGATACAATTGAGAGTTACACTTATACCTTTTGAAATTAAGAGTTTATTATAAAAACTAACACTTGTATTTCGAACGTAAAAGCGATACGTTTGACAATTAAAATTATACTATTGATTTTAATAGTATATTAAAAAAAGTAACACTTTTATTTTAAATGTAAAAGCGATACTTTGAGAATTAAATCATACTATTGAAATAAAAAGTTAACTGTAAAAAAGTAACACTTGTATGTCGATCATAAAAGTGATATTTTTGAAAATTAAACATTTACGTTTGAATTGAATAGTTTAATTTTGAATGTAACATTTAATTATTTTAAAAATAAAAGTATAGTTTTTTAAAATCAAACTTATATGGTTGAAATGAACAAATTACTATAAAAATAACAATTTAAATTTTAAACATAAAATATTATAGTAACTTTGAAATAAATATTTCTTTTTGAAACTTTTTTTTAAACGTGAAATAAATATTTATGTCACAAAGCAAAAATAAATAATTCAGATTGCACTTAAGATACCATATATATATACACACTACGTGTACAACGCTAGCCAAATAATATACCAACAAACATTTGTAACATAAACGCAAGTCAATCAATATAAATATATATATATATATATATATGTATATTTAAGTCAAGAGTAGTATAACTTAACTATATTTATAAAAAGAAAACTAATAAAATTATCTTAAGAAAAATAATTATAGATTTTTTTAAAAATAATTATAGATTTACAAATTACTATAAAAATAACAATTTAAATTTTAAACATAAAATATTATAGTAACTTTGAAATAAATATTTCTTTTTGAAACTTTTTTTTAAACGTGAAATAAATATTTATGTCACAAAGCAAAAATAAATAATTCAGATTGCACTTAAGATACCATATATATATACACACTACGTGTACAACGCTAGCCAAATAATATACCAACAAACATTTGTAACATAAACGCAAGTCAATCAATATAAATATATATATATATATATGTATATTTAAGTCAAGAGTAGTATAACTTAACTATATTTATAAAAGGAAAACTAATAAAATTATCTTAAGAAAAATAATTATAGATTTATTATGTACAGTCACAATTTAAAAATACACAACTTAATGAAAATAAAGATATTCCACAAAATTAAAAAATTAGAAATCAATGATTAATGAATAGATAAATTTTAATTTATAGATAATATTCTGCAAAATCACAGTTTAAAAATAAAAAAATAATGATATTTCACCAAATAAAAGAATTAGAAAAAAGAACATAATGAATAGAAGAAAATATAAGTTGAATTTCAATAATTATTTTCTAAATTAAAGGGGGAATGTGAAAATTTTGAAGGTGAGAGAAAGAGAGGCGCAAACGAAATAAATCGTGTTCGACGCCATTTTGAATTTGAATTTGAATTTTGGAGTATTGTAGAACTAGAAGGCTTTTAACACTTTAAATTATCTTCTATCCCGTACGTCCTTGCTTCCAAAGTTCAAACAGAATGACTATCTGAGGTGAAACCTTCTTCTCTACAAATAACTCCACCTTATTTTCCTTACGTACTGAACGACTCTGTTAACGGAGGTGAAAACTTTCTCTATTACTATTATTATTATTTAGTTTTGTAGACTTTGTTCGGATTTTTTAGTGTTTGTGATAAGCGTTCTCTATGGTTTTTGGTGATTTATAACCTGAGTTGCGATTCTTCCCAGCAACACGATTGTTGTCTTAAGATTTGCAAGCCCTAAGTTGTTTCATTTGTTGATATTTCAATTGCTCCAGTTGGGTGTTTGTTATCACTGTGTATGTGATTTAAAATTGACATTGAAGTGATGTTGTTTTGAGGTTTTCCTTTAAAAGGAAATTTTGGTGATAGAAACGGTTATAAATTATACATTGAGTGGCATTGGATATCATCTATTTGATAAAATGCTCAATAGAAAATACAGGAAACTATAGCATCTATGTAGTTGTTCTATAAGGATTTTTTAGGAAACAAAATAACTTCACAAACTCATAATGGTATGTTCCAGATTTGTCGTTATAGTTCAAATTTTGTAAACTGTATATATTCAAGTTCTATCATGTGCGCAGACCTCTTTCATTTTTTAAATATTTTTTATTTTAAAAAATGTGCATGTTGTATTCCTTACACGTTATATATGCATGCCTTTTTTTAATTAGTATAGATACAACATTTTGTAGGATACTTTTCAAGCATTTACATAGAATTGTAGGTAAAACTACTTGTAACTTGAGACTAAGGGTGGTATGGAGATGATGGCTTAGATTTTCTTGTCATAAGGGATGGCCTCACTTTCAAAATTTGATCCTCATCAACGCCCATTTTTTAGAAGTAAATCCAGCTCCATAAAAGCTCTTTATTGCATCTTTCATATATTGATTCCTTTCTCTTACAGTATGTTCTTTCGAATTTGTTGGGGGATAAGTTGCTATAAGATATCTTCTTCTTTTGAGCACAGCTGCAAGTTGGACCAGTTCTTGCTGAAATACGGTTAACTTGGCATGTTCTTTTGCCTCTCCCTGTCAAATCTTTACTGGAGTTGGAAGTATCTCTAGACAATCAGTTCTGGGCACTCTATGAGTTTGGAGAATAGATTCAAAGAATCCAGTACACTCATCTCTCTTGGTTAGAAAGAGTGTTAACAGGTTGAATATCTTTAAGTTTTAATGGATATGATGAGTGCACATATTCTGAAGTTGAAATGGTGATTCCTTAGGTCCAGGAACAACAGTGCCTTTATCATTCCAGGGAGATATCAGTGTGTGTTGAGGTGATGCGTCTAATTTTCTTTTGGTTTTCTTAGACTGGTTATATTATAATTATTACAGGGCATATAAATTTAGTGCAAGTAGACAGAGCACCTACAATGTGATTGTAATAAGGGGAGTTACTGTATATTGCAAATGTTTGTAGGTTAATGACTAAATATTGTTACATTTGTTGAGATGCTCCAGTTCTGAATTTAGAGGCTTCTTTTCAGGAAAAAGAATATGTGGTATGTAACGCCCCAGGCATGCAGGCTGACCCAATAACTTTTGGGCTTTCGTCCTCGCTAACCCAAAAGGCTTAAGCCAAGTTATTAGTAGCCCACAAGCCTTAGGCTTTTATACAGGTCACCCACTCTTTAATTTTTGGATGTGGGATAGAGGATGTTACAGTCCACCCCCTTCAGGCCCTTGCGTCCTCGCAAGGTCCAGTACAGTAGTTGGCCCAGTCTCCCCTGGAACAGGACTCTAGAGGTGGCTCACGTGTCTAGCACGGTGGCTCTTGCACGTAGCACTTAGCTCCCGGACCAGGGCTGCTCTGATACCATTTGTAACGCCCCAGGCATGCAGGCTGACCCAATAACTTTTGGGTTTTCGTCCTCGCTAACCCAAAAGGCTTAAGCCAAGTTATTAGTAGCCCACAAGCCTTAGGCTTTTATACAGGTCACCCACTATTTAATTTTTGGATGTGGGATAGAGGATGTTACATGGTAGAACTTTCTTGCTTCCATAGAGCTCCTACATGGAAACTTGCACATAACTAGAATATTTGTATAAATTTCTGGTCTTTAAACTCACATTAATGCTTGCCACTCCTCATTTATTGATTTTATTTTGGTTTGCTTCTTAAAAATACCAAATGCCCAAAGAAACTGGAGATTCCTCTGTTCTTTTGAAACTTCATATTGCTATCAAGGATGTCTTAAAGATTTAACTTGCATTATTAAGACATGCATGCTTTAAGTGATAAGCTGTTATTTACCTTCTAATGGATCTTTTCTCCCTTTAGGGTATGACTTTGACTTATGCTTTCAATGTTTCTTGGAGATAATATTCACGATTTTGGGGAACTGCTACAGCCAATCCAATTGTGAGTACATGTGATTATATTATTTTGCTCTTCTCTTCTCATAATCATTTGATTTATAATTATCAAGATGGTGTTAGTGACTTTACTTTGTTACGAAGTGATAAAAGCCAGGATTTGCTTATGGAATTGGTTTCTTTGTGTCAAATGGCTTATTAATAGTGTCATCTCTTTCCCACTTTGTTTCTTTAACTTTGGACAAAATTGTAAATTGATGTCAGATATTTTTTTTAATAGACATACAAATTTACAAGGTGGAAAGTTAAGAAAATTATTTGGAGGCAAGTGAATGGGAAAAAGCATTCATGAACATAACTTTATTCCCAGTAACATGCCACTTAATGACAGAGAAAACCCAAACAAGATATTTTAGCTGAATAAACATAGTTGTGACTCAAGAAAGGCTAAAAATGCAGTCATATATAGTGTTAAATACCAAACAAAGAGATGCCTTTGAGAGTAAGCTGAAGCCATTTATAGCAACCAAATCAAGTCTTTCTTTGTTGATGCCCTGGTTGAATAGACAAAATGTTTCTCTTCAAAGTTTTGCTAGGCTGATGTTAGATCCAAAGGAAACTATGGTTTTGCAGCTTTCATAATAGTTTGCATAGAAGTCTTTCAACCATGGACTATCCAAGTATAGAGCATTTCTACCTTAAAGATTTCTCAACTTAACATTCAACAAATGCATTATCCATCTCTATTGAATTTAGATGAGGGACTGCAATAAATAATAATACCCCCGTTCAATTAGAAGAGTTACATTTCTAATACTAAAAACAGTAAGAGTCCTATTTCAATTATGAAAATAGTATTAGAAATAGGACTCTTCTGATAGAAGCGAGGGAATAATACTTAATAATGACACAAGTAGATCCTTTTGAAACTTATAATTCAATTTATTGGTGCAACTATTAATAAAAGTGAAGTAGCCCAAAGCCAATTCCTTGATTCACTAATTGTTTTGATTGTCTTTAACTCCAAAATATAACTATTATATAATTTTCTTTTCTCTTCTCTTCAAGGTGTTTATCTTTAGTATCATCTTCGAAAGAGAATAATAGCATCTTCAATAAATTCCTTGACACTGGCATAAACTTTCTGAAAAAGTGATATTCTTTTTGCATGGGAAAGTGTGGCATAATGCCTAACATATGAGAAGCGATTGAAGATCCACCTTGTGTCTGTAACATATTATTTTAATGTTCTGTAACAATTTCCATAAAATTTGTTCAATGAAACAATATGATTTCTGTATAGAAATGAAAAAAATGCCTCCACATATGGAGCAAGATGAGGAAACAATTTTTGAACTCTGAAGTATTGAGAACTGGCTTTTGTCCCCTTTCGTTTGCCATGTTCTTGTGTATCATTTGATTTGAACTTGTTAATGTGGAGGGAAGAATATATGACATAGTCCCATTTAACGATTTACCTGCATCAGAAGAGGTTAATAGAAGAGGGTTCTTTTGTTCTATTAGTTCAATCATATTGCATGATTCATTTTCTTTGATTATTGTGAAATAACTCTGCTCTGATTTTTTTTCTCACTCCACCCTGATGAGGATATATATTCATATGAAAGACGACATGTTCGTTACTATATTATTTCCTTGTTCACAGCTTGAATTGTTCTTGAAAGTTAATTACTTCAGCTTTCCTGTGCCAGGTGGAGTACGTATTTCAGATGAAGCTGTTGATGAGAATTTGATGGAGTTCTTCTGATGTTCCATTGGAGGAGAAAGAACTATCACACAGAGATGTTAGGCGTGTTTCCAGTTGCATCTATGATGCTTGAAGTCATTTAATACTATTACATAAAGCATAATGCTTAGTTGATGGATTTAAACCAATTTGATTAGCTTAAAACTTGCAATAGTATAGATAAATACTGGTTGACAATTTAGATTTACTATATGATGAAACACTTGTTTTTTTTTTTTTTTTCAAAATCTTTGTCTTCATTTTCATTCTAGATTTATTCCACAAAGAAAGTCAATTATTATCAAACAAGATTATTTCGATAGCAAGAATCAAAATTAGGAAAGAAACCAAAAGTCTCAGGAAACCAAATATTTCTATTTACATAAAAGTTGAAAAATTATCTCTATTGAAATAGTAGTAGTAAGGCGATTAGTCTAAATATGTTGTTTCTGGCCTTCTTCAATCTTCACTTTCATCTTGTATTGTAGTGTGGCAGGTGCATAATCTAGCTGTGTTTCTCCTTGTGAATTCTTGAAATACAGATTTGCTCCATGCTTCATCAAGGTAAAAGCTATTTCTGTTTTATTGAAAACTGCAGCCAGATGTAACAAGGAAAGTCCTTGCTTGTCACAAAAATTAGCATCCACACTCTGAGTTTAGAAGCTTCTTTACAGCAGTGGAGTCACCATTTTTTATTGCTTCTCTTAAACCCTGACCACTGGCTTCATAATTCACTTCCACACTCTCATTAGTAGCTTGACAAGAATTGAACACTGTGCCAGGCTTGCTGTGTGATGTTGAGCCTCTACGTGTAGTCGTTTCTGCTTTTTTTGGTCTTGGATTAGAGTGAACCACGACAGTGGCAGGAAATTTTGCCACTAATGAGTCAACAGTATCCTTTGGTGTAGCTGGCGCTTGACAAATACATAAAGGCATTCCACACCTACATTCCGGAATAACTTGTTGGGCAGAGGCAATACAGGTTCTTCAGTATTATTATTTGTATCTGAATTGATATCTAGTTATGAAGTTGAATCTGTTACAACGTTGGTCCTATTTGAAACAGCATGCATCATCTTTGCTCAATCTAGCAGAATCATTAAAGCAATCTACACAAACTTTGACAGGTGAATAAAGACCAATTTAGGTAATGCCAATTGACTTGATGAGTGTTCAGCACATAACGTTCGATCACAGCATCTGCAGTGATGCCATCGGCGGAATGTGGTGAAGCTGCAGTGGCAAACGTCACACCACGCTGCTTCTTGAAATGGTGGTGGTTCCATCTCCGGCGTCGTTTCAGTGATCCCCAATGTGATTCTCTATGGCGGTGGGTGGGGGGGAATCTCCACACGCCGACCTGAAAGCAGAAAAAGCAATAATCCATGAAAAGCCGCTTATGTGATGAAACACTTTTTCCTCTATTATTCTCATTCTTTCTTAATTTGACTTCTTCAATTGATTTTTTCATGTTTCTAAGTATTTTCATCGTGTGCATAAATCTTTGAATTCAGGCACTTACATTTTCCTTTGAGGAAGAGATGTTGGGTCACTGTAGCAGAACTGATTTGTTTTTACTGCTATGGTTTATAATTCATATGCAGAGATTGGAAAAGCTTTATTAGATGAACTACTGATTACAAATTTACAAAGTCATTTAATGTTTGAACAGATTTTCTATTTCTAGCACCGTACTGCTTCCGTTTCTTCTTGACCCTTCTCAGCTGTATTTTTTTGTATGCTTAGTTGTATGTTCTACCCATGTACAAGGTTTCATTTAACGAAAAAAAAAAAGAAGGAAAAATGCAAATACTCTACTAAACTGTATATTGTTCTATTAACTTAAAAACTAATGATGCTTCTCTCTTTGGATTCTTGCATTCTATATGCTATCTTTTTCCTTTTTTTGCTTTATGTTTCTCTCCTTGTACTCATAGGTCAATATACGCTACTATCCATTTTAATTTTCTTTTTATTAAGCATTGGCAGATGAAGCATTTATCCTTCTCTTGAAGCTTTGGAAGCTAAAGTTGCAAGGTTTCAAGTACACATTCTGGAGAGGCACTAGCTGTGGTGACACTTGATTGGTGATGTCATATTTTTTTAGTTCTTGTCATTTGAAGGATTATCCATGTTCAACCACTGAAGTGTGTTGTTAGGTGCGGTCCCATTTAGGTCTGATGTCTGTCGCTAGAAAATCTTGGTTTTGGAGCACTTGTCACACTTTATGATCCATATCAAATATTAGTTCCACCATCTTTATATGAGGTATATTGTATTTGGACTTCTTGCATGGTTACTGCATCTTGTCATTCATTACGCAAATTGATTTTTCCTGCAAAAAATAGTCATTTGCTTAAAGCTGACCCTTTTTCTTATTTTGATGGCCTTATTCTGTATGGATTAGTTATGTATGAATTTCTGATATGTTCCATTAGTAATTTTGGATTCACTGGAATTCTACTTGTATAGTCCACTAGAATCCATCAGAATTATCAGGGAGAGCAAATTTATGTCTTGACCTGGTTGAGTGAGATGATCTTATTCACCTGATTTAAAGCAAGTATGTTAATTGAAACTGAGTGGCTTTGGATTGATAATAAAACTCTGTAATTGGTTAGATCCAAGTCTCTGTTATCAAAGCTAAATGTTAGTTTAGTGGAGAACAAAGATTCTTTAGGGAAATTGAAGACTTCCAATTCAAGATCAATACCATCATCCCCCACAAGTTGTTATTCATAGCCGACTTCATTTGAGAAGTTTCCAACGGCCTTAGGTAGTAGGCAAAAGTAAAGGGATTGGACAGGTTAGACAAGGCTACTGGTATACTTGGGTTGGGTGAAAAGCAAGCTCTGTTCACAGGGTTAGTCCTATCACAAAAAAGGCTCCAGTAGGGAGTTTGAATAGAAATATTGTCCAAGGGATTGAGGTGGGCCCAAAGGCATTGAGAAAGAGTTGGGAGGGAAATATGGATGTGAGGGGCAGGGAAAGTCCTAGAATGAAAGTCATCAATAATGATTTGAAGCCAGAAGCTCGAAGTACTTCAATAAGTCTCCTTTTTTTACAGCCTATTTTTCATCTCTCATTCTTCAATGGAAACCAATTTAGAAAAGAGTTTTTCAAACTTATAGGAGGAGATCGATAAAACTGTATTTAGATTGGTAAAAGCATTTTTTTATGTGAAGCATTTTTTACATGCCTGTTGTTTGGGGTTATTAGATGCAAATGCAAGTAACTCCATGCTTTTTGTTCCATGTTATATAGAGTTGCTTAGACCTGTCTGTCTAAAAGCTTAGCTGGTCTTAATTCTGAAAAGAGTGATGGTTTTGGGTGTTTAGTTTTGTTTATGGGCACATATTCTTTTGTTGTGTTGGAGTGTTAGTCGCATTGATGTGTTCTTGTTTTGTGAATAAAGAGAAATATGCAATTGCCAAAAATCTTGCAGGTTCCAAGAAAATCAACAAGTGAACTTCTACTATCTAAAGAAGGGCAGAAAGTAGTGTCTGCAAAATCATCAAAACCTGAAAATAGTAGTGTCTCATCTGCAAAGAAAGTTACTGTATATGGGAATCTTGTTGATATTGCCAAGTCAACTAAGTAGAAGAGCTCTGTTGGAAAGAAATCTGCTGATAATGCGGGTCTTGGACTAGATGGACACTTGGTCAAGGTTTCTTTAAGTAACTGAAGATTTACAGATGCCAGTGTTTCACGGACTTCACCACCACCATCAATCTCAAAACTTGGGAAGGTATGATATTTGAACATCCACCACACTTCATATGATTTCCCTGCTCATTGATTGGATCCTTAAAGCCTTCCTTCAGCAAATTGTTTTAATCTGAAAGTTGTACAATGTGAAATTTGTACCTTCTTGTTGTAGTGATAATCTAGTAGATATCAAATTAATCATGTTCCTAGATCCAAATTTGAGCTGGGGACTTGAGGATCTTCAGTTCTCTGCTCTTCATTTGAGCTATCCTGCACCTGTCCCAGTGTGCCCTTCTTATTTTACTCAATAATGGGGTTGTATATATCAATAAAAGAAGGGAATTCTAGAATTTTATTTTGGTACTTAAATTGCTTGATTGGATCTTAAAGAAAAGTACTTTGGGACTTTCAGTGTGATTAGTTATATAGATCGTAATCGATGAGATGGGATTTTATTGCTCAAATAATAAACATGTAACAAGTTATAAACATATCTCCTTGTCAATGGGAATATCAAATTTCATTTAACTTTGTTCAGTAGCTACTTAGGTGGTGATTTAGATTTGCTGTTTGTGTCCTTAGACATGCTGTGGTCATGGAATGAAAATTTGCTTTGTAAGCTTCGCCTTAGATTTTCTATAAGTTATTTTGGTTTCTGGTTATACATTTTTTCTAAACTGACAATATAGGACTGAACTTTTTCTCTGTCCGTAGGCAAACTTGTAGTTGAGTTTTGCCACTGATTTGTGTTCCTTTGTCTGGGACTCACATGTCACGTTGCATGGAGCTTCCATTTGTTATTTCTCTGAGATCCATAGACTGGAAACTTTGCTAGGCACTGCCCAGGAACTGTATGTTGAAACTAAATTTGTTGTTTGTGTTTAACAGGAAGTCTTGAAGCACAGAGTCATTGCACAGGCAGCTGCAATTGAGGCCGTGCAAGAGGCTTCAGCTGCTGAAAGCTTACTTCAATGCATAAGGTACTTCTAGCTTTTAAGGTGCTGATAGGAATAGATCTTTTATTCCCTGTTCTTTTCTAGTCCATAATTCATCTAGAATTACTTTGCAGATTTGTTTTGTAACTACTTATTAAGACTTTTTAAGTTCCTGCAGCTAAGGAAGTGTTTCATTTAGCTGGTTGTTTGCAATTTTTTTGACTTCGTATCTGTGCTAATTAATTTTTGCTCTCGTAGTCATTGCTTAAATAACTTTTGCTCTATTGATAAATTTATACTGGACACTAGATTTACACAGAATAGCAATGCAAATTTCACTTTTCCGTTATTAAAAACAAGTGAACAATATGTTTGTGCAGAAATTGTAGGGATCTTGATTATCATCAACTTTCGCATGATTCTTGATATTTAGATGGCTTGCTAACCTTTTACATATATTAATCATGTAGCACAAGCACATGATCTAACCAAATAGATGTTAGAAACTCTTTAAAGGGCATGAAAAATACAGACAACTATAGTTTTAAGAATAAGAAAACTGAAAGCCATGATAAAAGTGTATGAAGACTGAAAATTTATGTAAGATTGACTCCTGGAACCCTTAGTCTCTAATTCTCAAAGCTAATTTCTTGGTGAAGAAAATATTGTAAAATTGGTTCTCTTTGCTTTGCATTTGACTTTGCTGCAGAAGTCTGATTTAGCATTTTGAGAGGGTATCATGATGTAGAGACAATTGGTTTTGAACATAACGTTATCCCCTTTCTACTTTCTACTTTGGACTTCTGAATTTTGACTTAAAATTTAGTTTAGGCATTGCATTTATTTGTTTTCTGATCATTTGAACTAATCTAATGGCTAAATCTGATACATATTTGATCTTGGCTACAAAGGTTACTTGAGGATTGCCCAAAATTTTCTTGTGTTTTAGCAAGTTTTAATCTTTTCTGTCACAAATATGATATGATGTTGAAAACAAAATAATAACAATGTCCATCCTTTTTCAATTTGATTTCCTTTCGCAGATCCTTCAAGATTTAGGCTTACTCATGCAACTTCTTTTGTAAGAGCACACACAAGTTTCTGGACCAGGATACCCACCTTCTTTTATATTGTCAATCAACATTTCTCCTTACCAGGAATCTAATTGATAAACTAGAAAGTACTTGTTCATAGTAAATGTTTGCTCTCAGGGTTGCTTTTTCAAACAGTTTTTTCGGTTGGTTAATAAATCTGACTACTTGACGCTGCGCAATGGATTTTTTAGTGTAAGTACTTGTGGATGTCACTACCTCTCTTCTCTTGTCCACACTTAATCTACAATTTGTATTATCTCAATTTCTGGGTTCATTTAGCTCCTGGAAGTAAATTTAACTTTCAAACGTATATCAAAAGGTCATTGGAGGATGACTTCAAGACTACTGTTAGAGTGAGGTACCAATTTCTATTCATTAACTGCTTTGGATGATAAAATAATTGCTGATTATTTGATTCAAAATGTTGGCAGTCCAGTGTTGTGGGGATCTTTTGTGGTTTACCTGCTCATAAATGTTAGTGGTACATATCATTTTGGTGAAACCACACCAGTGTTTCCCAAGCATCTACTTTTTTTCCTTGAGATAATTTGAAGTTGTTTCTAATTCATCTCAGGGTGGAGAGCATTGTTTTGGGCTTCCTTAGTTCCTGTAATTGTAAGTGCAGTGTCCATTTAGATGGCATGTGCATTCTTTCCTACCTCTAATTCACCTCATGGTAATGTTAACTCAGATCATCTTAGCCATTGGAACAAAGCTTCAAGCTATTTTGACAAGGATGGCTCTTGAAATCACAGAGAGACATGCAGTTGTTCAGGGCATTCCACGACAAATACTTCTGGTTCGGGCGCCCTCAATTAGACTAGGCACATAAAGAATCCTGCACATAGGCAAAAGCTTTTGCCTGTGAAAATGGGCGTCCTCAATTAGACCAGGAAATCCTGCAAGAGTTAACTAATCAGAGCCACTTTTTTACTATTAATTAATACAATTCTAACTCCTACATTTCTTACTAGAATAATCTTTCGATTTGCTTGTCATTTGTGCAAACTGCACCTGGGGCGCTTGAATAATTGTGGCCGTGTGCTTGAGATTTCTACGAATCAGGACTACTATTATATATCTATTAAATTGGTGTCCTATTATATATATATATATATATATATACTTTCTTTTTCTAATTAATTAATTTGATGTGTTGCTCATTTACATTCACCATATCAATTCACTGATCATGTGAATGTATTATAATGGAAAGGCGACAGTGCCACTGAATCCTCCTTGTAATTATTAATGAAGGGGTGTGGGTGTGGGTGTGGGTAGTGACGATGGTTGTGGATTGTGCATCTATCAATTGTATACTATCTCGTCATTACCTTTGGTGTATAAATTGTTCATGCATATCAATATGTTCTCAATGATGAAAATTGTAAATTGATTATATTTGAATGTTCCGTGACTATATTGAAATTGCGAAAATTGGAAAAATTATTTTCTTATGGTGTCATATAATTTATCAATAACTTTTGGTACTTTCTTAAGGATTTAACATTTTAGCAAACTTGTGTGTGCTAATATTCTGTTGAAGAATTGAAATAATGGGCCTGGAGGTTGCATAATTCAAGTTGGAACGTATTTTTGGGGAAGCAGGTGAAAGCAATCAACAGACATTTCTCATGGATGGCACAAGGCACAATGAACTGTTTACAGTGATGCATTATTTTGATTTTGATCCAGAAGTGAAACAAAGGTAACCATCACTTGTTGTATGGATGCAAAAAAAAATGAAAACCTTAAAATTGCAACACACTTGTAGTGTGAAACAATTTTGTGTCACAATTATCTTTTTTTGGCTAATTTATGGCACTTATGATATTGTAGTATATCTTTTGCCGCAAATTAAAGTCATTAATTTAGCATGACGCAAATTATGCCGCTGATTTGTGACATGCATACAATATGATGCAATTATGCAGCACAATTATAATTGTGTCATTTAATTTCGACATTTTATTGAAGTGTCGTTTAACATTGTCGCAATTTAAAGACAAAAAAATTAAGTGTTGCATCTATGTCACAAACTTGTGACACAATAATTAATTGACGCAATTATGTCGCAAACATACGTCACAAATACATAAGTATAGTATATTCATGACACTTAACGTAATGTCGCATGTAAAAATGTCGCAAAAGGTCACTTTTCTTGTAGTGTATATTGCTAACAATGATCTCAATATCTCAGTTGGTCCACGTGGATGCAGGTAAGTCAGCTAATATATTTCGCCTTTTTATATGTTGCGTTCTACTTACGTTTTCCGGATGGATAGCTGATATTTTTTTACTTTTTGTAGATGGATGTTTCCGTTAAGTTTTCCAAATGTCAGTACACACGTTTTACGGATTTATCAGAGCCAGTTAGACTATCTTTTGGAGGGTGATGTAAATATTGTTTTTATATATTCACCATTCATATATGACATATTGTCCACTCAAATAATACTTTGTTCGCAGTTTATTTGGCAACCTTATTGTGAATCGGAGTTGCATGAACTCCCTTCCTACTGTTTGAGTGGACGCGAAATATGGAATGCACATGTGCCGTTGATCAATTTTGATGTCGTATAGTTGCATGCTCCAGACAGGGTCATGCATCAATTTGGGTTGTACCAATCTGTGCCCCAAGATATTGACACAAATTCTAAGCTTCACTGTACAGACCGTAGAGGTCGTTCTGGGGAAAAATGGGCCACAAAACATTCCACTTTCATAGAGTGGTGGATGGATGCAGAAGAGTGCATTTGTAAGGCTTTTACTGATAATAACCTACTCCCCTATCATTCTCCTTACATGCAATGGTATTTCAGAATCACTCGAATATTAGTGGGCAATCCATCGCATCGTCTAGACCAAGGGATGCAACCGTTTGGAGCGCTTGTTGAATATTGGGTAAGTTCCCTTCGCAACTTCATTAACATACGCATATTCATTTTCATAGTTCTTATAATTTCCTTTTTTTTCCATATATATATTGATGAGGCCATCCCCAACCCATCGACAAGTCCAAGTAGAGAGGATCTGCAAGTTGAGGCAAAGGACTCGAGAAAGGAAGCCGAGCCTGTTCGTGTGCTACATCGAGGCCCAGCTATGCTCCAGGACCCGAGCCCGTACCAGAGAGATCCATTGGTAGATATCGTTGGGCCAATGACACGCAGAAGGACAAGGAAACTCAAGGCCGACCTTGAGAACCTAGTCCAAGAGTGTTCTCGGCAATCCCATATGGCATCCGAAGCACAAACCCCTGAAGATAAAGCCCAGAAGAGTCAGAAGGGTAAAATGGTCATTTTACTCACCATTTCCGAAAAGGGGTCTGAATTGAAGAATCATGAAGAAATGAAGAGTTTGTAAAATTTGAGTTTCAGAAATGATTCCGGAAGCTTCCAGAAGCTTCCTACACTTTTCACAGACACGCCATTGAGTTTTGGGCCGAATCCCCTTGCAACCCACCTTCATAAATTCGGCCAGCCCAGACAAAGAGAAGGAGAGGAAAATCCAAAATCGGGAACCCCAATCCGAAATTGTGAAGGGTTTTAATTAAGGAGTTAGTTTGAGTTCACAACTTAAGTTAATTCTAGTAGTAGTTTTCAATGAGAGTTCCTTCTTAAACTCTTGTTGTATTTTAATTTTACTTCTTATTTTTAAGATAATTTTCGGCTGAAATTATCCAATAATTCACCCGAATTATTATCTCTTAACAAACCTAGTTCCTTTAGGTTTGTTTCTTTTCAAGAGATCAATCTCTCGATTGATTTCTACTGCTTAGTTTTGATTCATTTCTACTTGTTATTTAGTATAGAATTTCGGCTAGATTCACCCTTGTGAAATCCGAATCACTATCATCAACTAAACCTAGTTCTTTTAGGTTTCAGTTTGTAAGGAATCAATCTCTTGATTGAGTTCCAATTTTAATTGCTTTCTACTACTTTGTACTGAAGAATTCGGCTGCCTATAACTATAAATAGGGGTCCTCTCCTTCACTTTTCAACACACAATTTTGATTCAAGTAATAAAATAGTATAGTTTTATACTTTTTGAATCATTATCTTATTTTGAGCTTTCGTAGTTTGCATGCTTTGTGAATTACTATAGGTTTAGAAACTATAGCTTTTTAGGTAATTGCTCTGCCTAGAATGCATGTTTTTGTTTCGACTCTTTTGTTCTTAAACTTGGTTTGATCTGCGTGTTTAAAATTAGCTTAGCTTAATTTTAGTAGACTGCCGAATCCGAGGTAGGGATTCTAGAGGTTAAGAGCTGCGTCCCGCAATTTCCAGACTTTCCTTGGCAAGTATTCCGCATCGTGAACTCCGGTCCACATCAATTGGTATCAGAACCAAGGCTGGTTGCGTGACAATAGGCGGCTGAAGTAACTCGGCCAAATCATCAGGTGTTTTCTAATCCTTATTAGTCTTGATTTATTCTCAAAATTCTCAGAATTAGAACGCTTCTTCTTAAGCAAAATTTTTTCCAATTTTTTTTAAGAAAACTATATTTCGTTACTGCCCTATTGATGTGAGCCCCTGATCCAATTGATGTGGAACGGGGTACTCGATGCGGAATACTTGCCAAGGAAAGTCTGGAAATTGCGAGACGCAGCTCTTAACCTCTAGAATCCCTACCTCGGATTCAGCAGTCTACTAAAATTAACAAAAACTAATTTTAAACACGCAAATCGAACCAAGATCAAGAATATAAAGAGTCGAAACAAAGCATGCAATTAGGCAGAGCAATTACCTAATAGCCTATAGTTTCTAAACTTATGGTAATTCACACAACATGCAAATTACGAAAGCTCAATAAAGGAGAGTGATTTAAGAGTATAAACTAATACTTTCTTTAACTTAAATCAACTATCGAATAATGAAGACAAGACTCCTATTTATAGATTATAGGAGCTGTCGTTTACAAGCTAAAATACAGAATCAATGCAAATTACTATCCTATTGGGAAAGCAAAATGATGAATAACTAACTACCCTAATCTAAATAGACTTCTAATTCAATTAACCAATTCCAAAATAACAAGGAAAATGAAGTCTGATTTCACACGTAACCGTGCCCATGCAATTTGATGAAGATCAACTTGGATATGTAGTACTTCTCGGCTATGCATGCGTGTAGATTGGATCTCCATTATAATTTGATCAACTCATTCCATTGCATGCATTGACTAGTCAATTTTTGGGCTAATTAAATTAAATGGGCTGGATCAAACTAATCTTCATTGACCCCCTTAATTTTGCACATTCCAAAACATGTGATATAAAGAGTTGACTCTGGATTTTCGCATCACCTATTGTTTTAAACATACAACCGAAATTTTCTTTTTTGGGAAAGAAAAGGAAACAAGGCTAACTTGCGATTTAATTTGTCACTCGCTTTGTTTATGCACTTTTGCGAATTCTCTGTACTACTTCTTACCCCTTCTAAAATCCGTGGTTAGCAAAAAAAAAAAAAAAAATCACTTTTTTTTTTCGGGGTAGCCAAACTTTTAGAATTTCGCATTTCTACAGGGGGTTACTATTTTCGCAACTTTGGGGTAAATTTTTCTAGAAGCTCTTAATTAGTGGGAATTGGTTTCTTGATTACCTATTGGGTAGGTGATCACATCTAGGGTAGTAATATTCCTGATTCGTTCAAATCTGCTCATTATTTCTTGCTTCTTTCACTTGAATTGCCCTGTTTTCTCCTTAAACTGAATACTTTTCGTGCTACCTTATACGCCTACTCTGCACTATAACTTGAATTTTGTCATCGTGCGCATTACGTTAATTTCTTGAACTTTGAGGGCTTCACCCCGAAAGTTCCTTTGTGTGCACATCTTATTCGAGTTATACCATAAAAATTTCTTTTTCAAAAGTTTTTCAAACCAAATAGAACCAAGTTCTGTTTTTGAAATTTTCTTTGCTACATTCCTATATAGGTTCGTGCTTGTGTGATTTACTTGTTGCTTATTACCTTTGCTCAATATCTGAGAACTTTGACTTGTATATAGGATTGAGGTAAAAGGCTGAGTGATACAGTATACAAGGGCCGCCAACCCTACGAGTGAATACACTGGTTTGTGTGTAGCTTGTTAGGAGGGCACTACTTGGGGGACAACGGAGTAAGGTTACTCTACTCATTTTTCCTTGTTCTTACCAGGAAATTTTTTTTTTTTGGGTTACTTATAATGTCAGGAGGTAGTTCTGGACCTGTCGGAAATGAGCAACTTCTGGTTACAATTGAGAATATATCGGCGCAATTCACAGACCTCAGTGGCGAGGTCGCAGATATTAAGGCTGCCCAAGATGCTAGGCGCGAAGCAGAGGGGAAGGAACACATCCCTCACCTCAACGCCGGCGCCAACGACAAGCCTTACGATGGTCTAAGTCAGTTAAAGACAACGATGCCATCCTTTGCAGGCAGTACCAATCCTGAAGAATACTTAGACTAGGAGATTAAGATGGAGAGAATTTTTGAGCTCCACTCGATTCCCGAGCACAAAAAGGCTCCACTTGCGGTGGTCAATTTCACTGAATATGCCCTTGTTTGGTGGAATTAAGAGTTGGACCAAAGGCGCAACGCTCGGCCTATGAGAGCTCGAGCTCCACCTCTAACATGGTTTGATCTGACTACAGCAATGCGTAAGACTTTCGTTCTTGCGTATTATTTTAGAGAGTTGTATAAGAAATTACATACACTTGTACAAGGCTCTTTGACTGTAGATGAATATTAGAAGAAGTTAGAGATGGCCAAGATCAGGGCCAATGTCTACGAGGACGACGCCGCCAGTATGGCTCACTTTCTTACCAGCCTTAACAGAGGGATAGCGTTAGCAGTGGAATTGCAGAATGCCACCAGCCTAATAGACATGCTGCACAAAGCTAGGGTAATGGAGGAGTACATGAAAACTGTCCAACCGGTTAGGACGCCATCCAGCGCCCCAGCCACCTAGAGGAAGAATCCGGTGTACTCTCCACCCGCCAAGAAGCCTTTCAACTCTGAACGCAAAGCTATCCAGGCTACACCATCCACCTCATCTTTATCTTCATCTGCATCTAAAACGCCGTTCACTCCCAGAAAGCCAATCCACGAGATCACTTGTCACAGGTGTTCCGGGCGTGGACATATGATGCGCGATTGCCCTAACATCAGAAAAGTTCTACTTGGGCATGATGGCGACTACATATATGAGGAGGATGAAGAAGAACCTGTTAATCCCTTCGAGGATTTAAGCAGGACATTCACCAACCTGACAGTGACACTCACCTTTCCATAGTTGCCCACTCTTTGACTACATCCGTCGTCCAGGACTGGAGTTAACGAACCACCATATTCCATTCTCGTGCTAAGGTAAATGGTAGAGTTGTTGTTCTGATAGTTGATGGGGGAAGCTGCACGAATGTCGCCAGTGCATACATGGTTGAAAAGCTGAATCTCCCGACCGTCAACCATCTGCATCCTTACCGGCTCCAATGGCTCGACAACTCAGAAGGGTACCGAGTCAACAAGCAGGTTAGAGTGCCATATGCTATTGGGAAGTTTGAAGGGGAAGTTATTTTTGATGTGCTCCCTATAGAGGCATGCCACATTCTCTTGGGTCGCCCATGGCTCTTCGATATGAAGGCGACACATGACGCAGTTGCCAACACATACTCGGTCTGCCAACGGGGCAAGATCCATACATTTCTACCACTGCCACCCCAAGATGTTCGTGCTGAGTCTCTTAGGATGAAGGATAAGCTTGCTAAATGGGAAGCTGAGAAGAAACAAGAAAAGGGGAAGGGGAAACAGATTGTAAAGGGTAGTAACGCGAACTCAGATAAGCCTTCAAAAGAAGATAGTAAAAGTAGCTTATTTGCTACACTTGGGGAAGTCGAGCAGGTTTTAGAGTCTAAGGGTTTAATACTTGTACTTGTTGCTAAAAATGATTCTACTAACCTTGCCGACGTTCCTAGGGCTCTCCTTATGGAAGTCGAGTTTTTATTGCAGGAATATGATGATGTTTTTCCAGAGGAGCTACCGGCAGGAGTGCCCCCTCTTCGTGGAATCAAGCATTAGAAAGACTTCGTACCTGGCTCGTCGATCCCAAATCGTCTAGCTTACAAAGCAAATCCAGAGGAAACAAAGGAATTGGCCCGTCAAGTGGAGAAGTTACTCGCCAACGGCCAGGTAAAGGAATCTTTAAGTCCTTGCGCTGTACCTGTTATACTTGTTCCTAAGAAAGATGGTACATAGAGAATGTGTATGGACTGTAGAGCTGTTAATAAAATCACCATTAAGTATAGGCATCCTATTCCTAGGCTTGATGACATGCTAGAAGATCTATATGGCTCAACTGTTTATACTAAAATTGATTTAACACAAGGCTATCATCAAATTAGAATGAAGGAAGGTGATGAATGGAAAACTACTTCTAAATTTGGTTTATATGAGTGGTTGGTTATGCCCTTCGGCCTTACAAATGCACCTAGTACTTTCATGCGATTAATGAATCATGTGTTTAGAAAGTTTATAGGAAAGTTTGTTGTGGTCTATTTTGATGATATATTGATATATAGTAGGGACATGAAGTCACACATAGAGCATATGAGATTGGTATTAATTGAGTTACGTGATAATAAATTATATGCCAATGTGAAAAAGTGTACATTCTGTGTGGAGGAAGTTGTCTTCCTTGGTTTTGTTGTCTCGAAGGATGGTGTGAAAGTTGACGACGCCAAGGTTCAGGCTATTCGTGAATGGCCTACACCAACATCAGCCTCTCAGGTGAGATCTTTCCATGGTCTTGCTAGTTTTTATCGGAGGTTTGTGAAGGACTTTTCTACCAAGGCTGCACTCCTGAATGAGTTGTGCAAGAAGCACGTATCGTTCTTGTGGGGTCAAGCTCAAGAAAATGCCTTTACTGTTTTAAAGCATGATTTCACTCATGCTCCTGTTTTAGCATTGCCAAATTTTGATCGAGTTTTTGAACTTATGTGTGATGCTTCAGGTATAGGTATAGGCGCTGTGCTGATGCAAGAAGGGAAGCCTATCACCTACTTCAGTGAGAAGTTGAAGGGAGCTGCCTTGAATTACCCGACTTACGACAAGGAGCTCTATGCAGTGGTTCGTGCTTTAGAGACTTGGGAGCATTACTTGATGGCCAAGGAATTCATTGTGCACTCAGACCACGAGTCCCTTAAACATCTGAAGGGACAGGGTAAGTTGAACGGACGTCACGCTAAGTGGGTATCTTTCATTGAAGCTTTTCCTTATATCATTAAGTATAAAAAGGGAAAGGAGAATATGGTAGCTGACGCTTTGTCTCGGAGGTATGAAGCCCTTACTTTACTTGATATGGTAGCTGACGCTTTGTCTCGGAGGTATGAAACCCTTACTTTACTTGATCATTCATCATTCGGGTTTACATATCTTAAGGAATTATATGCTTCTGATTTAGATTTTTCCAAAATGTATGAAGCATGTGCATCTGGTGCATTTCATAAATTCTTTAGGCAAGATGACTTTTTGTTTAAAGAAAATAAGTTATGCATACCACGTAGTTCAACTAGGGAGCTACTGGTGCGTGAAGCGCACAGTGGGGGGCTAATGGGTCATTTTGGTGTCCATAAAACACTTGATATGCTTAAAGAACACTTCTATTGGCCTAAAATGCGTAAAGATGTAGAGTCTATTTGCTCACGCTGCATTGAATGTCTAAAAGCAAAGTCTACGTCTAAGCCCCATGGTCTTTACACACCATTACTTGTACCTTCTGTTCCTTGGACTGATATCTCTATGGATTTTATTTTAGGGTTGCCGAGGACGCAAAGAGGTAATGACTTTCTCTTCATTGTCGTGGACAGATTTTCTAAGATGTCTCATTTTATCCCATGCAGGAAATCTGATGATGCAAAGATGTTGCAGACTTATTCTTCAAGGAGATAGTTCGGCTACACGGCATTCCGCGCACCATCGTGTCTGATAGAGACGTGAAGTTTTTGAGTTACTTTTGGAAGACATTGTGGTCTCGGTTAGGAACTAAGTTGCTGTTCTTGACCACCAGTCATCCACAAACGGATGGTCAGACTGAGGTGACCAACCGCACAGTAGGAAATCTACTGAGGGCACTAATTAACAAGAACTTGAAGAGTTGGGAACAAGTTTTGCCAATTGCAGAGTTTGCTTACAATCACTCTAAGCATTCCTCAATAGGGTTTTCGCCCTTCGAAGTCGCCTACGGCTTCAACCCGCTGACAGTGATGGATTTACTGCCACTGTCCCTGAAGGATCAGACAAGTCTTGATGGAGCACAGAAAACCGAAGCTGTTAAATGGTTGCATGAGAAGGTTCGTCAGAATATAGAGAAGACGAACGCACGTAACGCCAAGGCTGCAAATCAAAGGCGTACGGCATTGAGCTTTGAACCTGGTGATTGGGTTTGGATTCACATGAGAAAGGAGAGATTTCCAGCTGCCTGGAGGACTAAGTTACATCCCCAAGGAGATGGGCCCTTTCAAGTTATTGCTAAGATGGGGGATAACGCTTACAAGCTTAACTTACCAGGTGAGTATAGTGTTAGTACATCTTTTAATGTTGCTGACTTGTCTCCGTTTAATTTTGACCAGGATCTTGATTCGAGGTCGAATCCTTTCCAACCGGGAGGGAATGATGAGGCCATCCCCAACCCATCGACAAGTCCAAGTAGAGAGGATCTGCAAGTTGAGGCAAAGGACTCGAGAAAGGAAGCCGAGCCTGTTCGTGTGCTACATCGAGGCCCAGCTATGCTCCAGGACCCGAGCTCGTACCAGAGAGATCCATTGGTAGATATCGTTGGGCCAATGACACGCAGAAGGACAAGGAAACTCAAGGACGACCTTGAGAACCTAGTCCAAGAGTGTTCTCGGCAATCCCATATGGCATCCGAAGCACAAACCCCTGAAGATAAAGCCCAGAAGAGTCAGAAGGGTAAAATGGTCATTTTACTCACCATTTCCGAAAAGGGGTCTGAATTGAAGAATCATGAAGAAATGAAGAGTTTGTAAAATTTGAGTTTCAGAAATGATTCAGGAAGCTTCCAGAAGCTTCCTACACTTTTCACAGACACGCCATTGAGTTTTGGGCCGAATCCCCTTGCAACCCACCTTCATAAATTCGGCCAGCCCAGACAAAGAGAAGGAGAGGAAAATCCGAAATCGGGAACCCCAATTGAGAACCCCAATCCGAAATTGTGAAGGGTTTTAATTAAGGAGTTAGTTTGAGTTCACAACTTAAGTTAATTCTAGTAGTAGTTTTCAATGAGAGTTCCTTCTTAAACTCTTGTTGTATTTTAATTTTACTTCTTATTTTTAAGATAATTTTCGGCTGAAATTATCCAATAATTCACCCGAATTATTATCTCTTAACAAACCTAGTTCCTTTAGGTTTGTTTCTTTTCAAGAGATCAATCTCTCGATTGATTTCTATTGCTTAGTTTTGATTCATTTCTACTTGTTATTTAGTATAGAATTTCGGCTAGATTCACCCTTGTGAAATCCGAATCACTATCATCAACTAAACCTAGTTCTTTTAGGTTTCAGTTTGTAAGGAATCAATCTCTTGATTGAGTTCCAATTTTAATTGCTTTCTACTACTTTGTACTGAAGAATTCGGCTGCCTATAACTATAAATAGGGGTCCTCTCCTTCACTTTTCAACACACAATTTTGATTCAAGTAATAGAATAGTATAGTTTTATACTTTTTGAATCATTCTCTTATTTTGAGCTTCCGTAGTTTGCATGCTTTGTGAATTACTATAGGTTTAGAAACTATAACTTTTTAGGTAATTGCTCTGCCTATAATGCATATTTTTGTTTCGACTCTTTTGTTCTTAAACTTGGTTCGATCTGCGTGTTGAAAATTATCTTAGCTTAAATTTAGTAGACTGCCGAATCTGAGGTAGGGATTCTAGAGGTTAAGAGCTGCGTCCCGCAATTTCCAGACTTTCCTTAGCAAGTATTCCGCATCGTGAACTCCGGTCCACATCATATATAGAGTCAGTGTTTCACTCAACTGTACGGTTCATTGGATTAAGTTATAGCAAATCTTCACATAAATGAGTATCCTATTGAATCCAAGCTTCTTACTGTAAGCGATATGTGTGCTCGCGTCCTCGATGTTGCTGGAGAGACTCGTCGGATACAAACTACTGCTAATCGAGCAACCACTTCTCGACATACAGAAGGGCAAACTTCCTTCTCACGGTCTGCGCAAGGTGGAGCATCCATGTCCACCCACGACCATGGTGCAACATCTACATCAGCACACCATCAAGAAGGTGATGATTATGACTCACAGCACCATGATAGTTATTTTGCCGGTTACACGGTACAGCAAGGTGGAGAGCTCTCTCAGTTTCAAGCATCGAGCACACACCCAGGGCATAATGAGGGATACACGCGTACCGATGCTAATTTGTTAGGTGGCCAGTTACATCATCATGGAGAACAAACCCCTCGAGAACATACCTTCCAAGCTTTTGGCAGACACAGTATTTCACACAGCATACCTTCTCTTCCAAAAGTGTATGGGCGGCGTAATAAGACCGCTAGCAATGTGGATCGTTGACACATCGATTGATCAAGAACCCATGAGGAAACAACCGCGTAGGCCGACCAATCGGCCCCGATGTGGGACGGGAAGGTGCCTTTGAACATATTATTTGAATGTTGACTGTTTATTTTCAATAGTTAACGGATGGTGTAATGTTATTCCTTCTGTGGATTGAGGTTGAATATGTTTGTACTGTTGTTGTATGGTTACTTTTTAAATAGGTTAATTGACTTGTATGTCGTGATATGAATGATGTGATTTGCTGTTGGAATTGTTAACAGGGAGTTTGATCCAGTTACAGAGGAAACTCTGTTGGATTTTTTATTAAAATTTTACTATGTCAAAACTTTATTGTCTACAAATATCTTTTCCAAATATGTAAAAAGTATATAACGTCTCCACTGTTATGCGAAACCGACCTATTTTATACGAAAGCGAAGGTTGGAAGTGCGGTTTATTCTCAAATTTTTGCATCACCAAAATTTTAAAGCTATGGAAGTTGCCACCATAGCTTTCAATAACAATTTTATCTTCACCCCATATCCAAACCAACCGAAGTGGAAAACCTTCGAGTTCTCCGAAAATGGCCGACGCTTTATCCGAAAAGTGCCCACTGGCCCAAAGTACATGTTGTTCTATGACTTTGGTTTCTTTAAAAAATTTTACCTCCGCCACACTTTTAAATCAATCTATGTTATCAATTTGGCGATCAATAAAAATTTTCTGTTTGCCAAATTTATAAAAAAAACTGAAGTTCAAACCAACGCTTTTTTTGAAAACTGACTAAGGGGTTGAAGGCGAGTGTTTTTCTAAGAAAGTGAGGCTCCTAAACTTCATTTCCAAATTTTTGCATCCCCCAATTCCTTATTAAAGCGAAGTTGTTAACTTCACTATCTTTTAATAAATTATGCTTTCATTTTTTCCCAAGCAACCAATGTACAAATTATTTCCAAAGAAAGCGACATTGGAAACTTCGCTTTCTTTGGAAACATGATTTTTTTCTCACTTTCTGAAGAAATCTAATTTCGGAAATTCGATTTCTGAAACAAATTGAGGAAAAAATAATGGTTCCAAAGAAAGTGAAGTTTCCAACTTCGCTTTCTTTGGAATGTACTCCGGGTGCCCATTTTGTTAAGAAAGCGAATTCCACAAATTCGTTTTCTTCAGTAATTCCAGTTCTGAAACAAATTGACGAAAAAATAATGTTTCCAAAGAAGCTTTCTTTAGAATGTACTCCAGGTGACGATTTTGTGAAGAAAGCGAATTTGGAAACTTCGCTTTCTGTGGAAACATTATTTTTTACTAAATTTGTTTCAGAAATCGAATTAATGAAGAAGAGAAAAAAAATAATTTTCCAAAGAAAGCGAAGTTTCCAACTTCTCTTTCTTTGGAATTTACTCCAGGTACCGATTTTGTGAAGAAAGCGAATTTCGCAAATTCGTTTTCTTCAGTAAATGAGAAAAAAATTATTTTTCCACAGAAAGCAAAGTTGGAAACTTCGCTTTCTTTGGAATTTACTCCGGGTACCGATTTTGTGAAGAAAGTGAATTTCGCAAATTCATTTTCTTCAGTAAATGAGAAAAAATTATTTTTCCACTAAAAGCGAAACTTCGCTATCTGTGGAATTTACTCGCGGCACCCGATTTGCGAAGAAAGCGAGTTTCGGATATTCGTTTTCTCAGCAACTGCAGAAAAGATGGTATTTCCAAAGAAAGCGAGGTTTCTAACCTTGCTTTCTTTGTAATTCACTGACTTACCCCGATTTCTACAGAAAACCCGTTTTGGAAATTCGTTTTCTTCGGACTTTGAGGAGGAAATCTTACTTCCACTGAAAGCAAAGTTTCCAACTTCGCTTTCATGAAATCCGAAATTTCCCGAAAAATTTCCCTATTTCTGGAATTTTGTCCTATTTTTACATGTTTTATGGAAAAAATTCTAGAGACTGGGGTGCCGAAATAACATGATCAAATAAAACAAATTGACAGATTCAAAAAATAAATAAAACAAGTTGATGAGATACCGAGGGATTTTTTTCCCCAATATTCATATTGGGACCAAAGATTACCAAAATACACAAGTTTTTTTTTTCATTCCCAGTCTGTAGAAAACGAAGTTGCCAGATTCATTTTTTTTCCCCAAAAAACGAATCTGGTAACTTCGTTTTCTTAAAAAAATTTGAAAAAAAATTGAATTTTTGGAGAAAACGAATTTGGGGGATTCGTTTTGGGAAAAAAAAAAAAAGAAGAAGTAGAAACAAATTCGTGGAATTCATTTTTAAGAGAAATGAATTCTTGGATTTTTTTTTTTAATTTTTTTACGAATTTTGAAAAACGAATTTTTCCGCAAAGGCCTGGTCTGCAGCACAGTTAATCTCTTCAAGCTCATGCAACAGCTTTTAGCTCTTTCAGAGTACATATATTCATATTAGTTTCAGTTGGCTTTATTTTTTTGTTGAATGAGATGCTTAATTAGGATAGAGTTTTTTGTTCATTGAGCAGGTTCCAAGAAGGTGTTAAATTGATGAATTAATCCATCTTTTCGGTTACTTTGAATGTCTCATCTCATCTCTGCAAGTTTTGATATGCTTTCTCTCTGCTCTATCTGACTCTGACTGATAGACTCCTAACTCCTATCTTCAATGGTTAAGGTTTCTATATGTAAGATGCTTTTAGTTGTGAAGTTCTGAAGTATTCTAATTTGGCTACATCACATATTTTTGCATATTTATAGAGCTTGTTTCCTCTTCTTCTCTTGTATGATGGCAGTCTTTTAGCCTGTTTTTTCCTCCATAAAAGTTTTCTGTGCAGAATTGTGCATTTAGGTTGCCCTCATGATTTCTAAGAAGGGGACAATGATTCTAAGGGAAGTAGACGAAGGATTTTTTTCCTTTTTTTTAAAAAGGATTTCAGTACTTAAATGTGGTGGGAAAAGAAAGAGTAGTAGTTAATGAAATGTGTTGGGAAAGGAATTCACACTGAATTTGTTTTTTACATTAGTTTACATAGAATTACTTAATTAATTTTATTTTAAAAAATATAAATTTTTTTTTTGGTAGATATGAATTCTGGCAGGAGAAAACGATTTCACTTAAATTCTTTAAAATAAAATTAATTTTCTGTAAGAAAACGAATTTATAGAATTTTGTTTTCGAAAAAAATTCTACTTGAAAACGAATTCAAAGATTCGGTACTGTAAATTTTTTTTTTTTTTTGTTGAAGAAAACGAAGTTGAAAACGAATCTCCCAACTTCGTTTTCTATAGTTTGGGCACTTCAATTTTTTTGGGTATTTATATGGGGCAAAAATGAATATTTGGGGAAATAAATCAGATACCGAGCCTGTTCGTTTTCCTTGCTTTCGTTTGTGTTTTGTTATTTTTACAATAAATTTAATGTATTATAATTAGTTCTCATCATTTCTAAACAACTTTTTACTATTAAACTATATATTTTTATATTTTCAATATACTTTCTATATTAAAATACTAATTTTCAAAAATGTTAAAACTATATTTTAACGGAATTGTTATTTGCAGTAACATTTTTCTGTAAAATGTCTAAAATGCCCCTTAGGTTTTTTAAAAAAAATAAAAGAAATCGTTTTCACTCTAATTATGGCCGATAATCACGAGGACAATCCATATTACACGGTAAGTAAACAATCTATACATTATTCATGTTCTTTTCTTCTCTTCTCAAATTCTAACATTTCTAACGTGGTATCAAAGGCAACTTAATCCAATTACAGCTTTCGCAGATCCAACTCTGCGGTGAAATTTTTTTTAGAAGATCTGGAGATGGAATTTTTTTAGAAGAAAATACCGCCCAAAGTGGGCGGTATTCTCTTCAAAAATACCGCCCAAAGTGGGCGGTATTTTCGAAGGGCGGGGTGGTATTTTGACCTATTTTGCATTAAAATACTGCCCAGGCGGTATTTTGGGTCAAAATACCGCCCGGGCGGTATTTTGTCAACAATGTTACTGCAAATAAGGGGTGGGATTCTGGAAAAATCTCATTTATTTTGTGGTTTTTTGGGCAAAATTTCGGGCCAGACAGGTTTTTTTATTTTATTTTTAACAAACAAACTTTATGTAAAAAAATGTATACATACACGTGTGAGTGAAAAACGAATGAGTGTAAATAGGTAGAGTGTAAATGGGTTTTTTTATTTTAGTTAAAGGGCAAAATAGACTATTCACAAGAAAATGTTACTGCAAATAGTAATTTGGTTACTGCAAATAGTATACCCCTATTTTAAAACGTAAACATGTTTTAAAACACAGTAACAATCAACCCAATCATGCATTTAAGGCGTGCCTAGATAACTATCTCGCCTAATCAATTGATTAGCCTATTTATTACAAGTATTTTTTTTTTTTGAAAATTAAAAATTTTATTAATGGTGTTGGAAATTTTACAATAGATAGAAGACAATGAATCAGTCAATATAACTTATTACAATATATTTGATATGATAGTTAGCATATCTAAATCCAAAAAGTGTATCTAATCTACTAAAGTGCAAATCTATACCTAGTATAGATATAAACATAGTATAATTATATCGTTGAACAAATCTCGTACCAATAGTCACAAATCTACCACTAATTGCTGATGAAAGTTTCGAGACTGCATCTTTAATTGATTTTTCATACACCATGGCCATGAATGGAATCACCATAGCCAAGGAGAAAATCACCATAGATGGAGAGCGAAACACCATACATGGAGAGAGAAACTCCAGAAACGGAGAGAAAAACAACATAAACATGGACAAAATTAAAATTAAAGAAAACTAAATAAAAGATAACAAGAATAAAAGTAGAACTACTTTCCTCATCCTTCGATGATCAGAGAATGAGGGAAGAAGATGATGAAATTTAGGGTTTGGAGAGAGATGAAGGAGAGAGGAGGCGAGCAGACAAAAAAAAAATGTATATATAAATATATATATATATTTATTACGAGTATTAGATTTTGATTGACACAAATTTCTTCAATTTCTTCCATTATATTGTATATCTATACCCTTTTTTTTTTGGTTAAACGGTTGCGGTAAACCAGGGTACTAAACCCATTTCATTCATCAAGTCAAAAAAGTACAAAATGTTCTGCCACTAGTGTAGGGGAACTCATGTGCGTCTAAAAACACCAACCCCCGCATATATTGAGGGAGAGTGGCATGGAAATAAAAATTCGTGGTCCTCGAGGCACTTGCCTGAGTGGCTAAGAAATCGGCTACAGCATTCCCTTCCCGGCAAAGGTGCCATAAGGTGTTGTAAGATAGGCTGAGAGCAGCGACCTCCTTCAGGATGCGCCACACTGGCCAAGGACCAACGTTCTTTGCGACGGATTGGACGAGAATCTAAGAATCGGACTCAACCTCCAACTGATTGCACCCTAATTGTTTACTGACGGAGAGGCTGTATAGCAAAGCTTACGCCTCATCATTTAATGTATTATAATTATTTCTCATCATTTCTAAATAACTTTTTACTATTAAACTATATATTTTTATATTTTCAATATACTTTCTATATTAAAATACTAATTTTCAAAAATGTTAAAACTATATTTTAACGGAATTGTTATTTGCAGTAACCAATTTACTATTTGCAGTAACATTTTTCTGTAAAATGTCTAAAATGCCCCTTAGGTTTTTAAAAAAAAATAAAAGAAATCGTCTTCACTCTAATTATGCCCGATAATCACGAGGACAATCCATATTACACGGTAAGTAAACAATCTATACATTATTCATGTTCTTTTCTTCTCTTCTCAAATTCTAACATTTCTAACGTGGTATCAAAGGCAACTTAATCCAATTACAGCTTTCGCGGATCCAACTCTGCGGTGAAATTTTTTTTAGAAGATCTGGAGATGGAATTTTTTTAGAAGAAAATACTGCCCAAAGTGGGCGGTATTTTCGAAGGGCGGGGCGGTATTTTGACCTATTTTGCATTAAAATACTGCCCGGGCGGTATTTTGTCAACAATGTTACTGCAAATAGGGGGTGGGATTCTGGAAATTTCTTATTTATTTTGTGGTTTTTTGGGCAAAATTTCGGGTCAGACAGGTTTTTTTATTTTATTTTTAACAAACAAACTTTATGTAAAAAAATGTATGCATACACGTGTGAGTGAAAAACGAATGAGTGTAAATAGGTAGAGTGTAAATGGGTTTTTTTTTTTTAGCTAAAGGGCAAAATAGACTATTCACAAGAAAATGTTACTGCAAATAGTGTGTCCCTATTTTAAAACGTAAACATGTTTTAAAACACAGTAACAATCAATCCAATCATGCATTTAAGGCGTGCCTAGATAACTATATCGCCTAATCAATTGATTAGTCTATTTATTACAAGTATTTTTTTTTTGAAAATTAAAAATTTTATTAATGGTGTTGAAATTTTACAACAGATAGAAGATAATGAAGCAGTTAATATAACTTATTTCAATATATTTGATATGATAGTTAGCATATCTGAATCCAAAAAGTGTATCTAATCTACTAAAGTGCAAATCTATACCTAGTATAGATATAAACATAGTATAATTATATCGTTGAACAAATCTCGTACCAATAGTCACAGATCTGCCACTAATTGCTGATGAAAGTTTCGAGACTGCATCTTTAACTGATTTTTCATACACTATGGCCATGAATGGAATCACCATAGCCAAGGAGAAAATCACCCTAGATGGAAAGCGAAACACCATACATGGAGAGAGAAACTCCAGAAACGGAGAGAAAAACAACATAAACATGGACAAAATTAAAATTAAAGAAAACTAAATAAAAGATAACAAGAATAAAAGTAGAACTACTTTCCTCATCCTTCGATGATAAGAGAATGAGGGAAGAAGATGAAATTTAGGGTTTGGAGAGAGATGAAGGAGAGAGGAGGCGGGCAGACAAAAAAAAAAGTATATAAATATATATATATTTATATATATATTATATATATTACGAGTATTAGATTTTGATTGACACAAATTTCTTCATTTCTTCCATTATATTGTATAACAATACCCTTTTTTTTTTGGTTAAACGATTGCGGTAAGCCAGGGTACTAAACCCATTTCATTCATCAAGTCAAAAAAGTACAAAATGTTCTGCCCCTAGTGTAGGGGAACTCATGTGCGTCTAAAAACACCAACCCCCGCATATATTGAGGGAGAGTGGCATGGACATAAAAATTTGTGGTCCTCGAGGCACTTGCCTGAGTGGCTAAGAAATCTGCTACAGCATTCCCTTCCCGGTAAAGGTGCCATAAGGTGTTGTAAGATAGGCTGAGAGCAGCGACCTCCTTCAGGATGCGCCACACTGGCCAAGGACCAACGTTCTTTGCGACGGATTGGACGAGAATCTAAGAATCGGACTCAACCTCTAACTGATTGCACCCTAATTGTTTGCTGACAGAGAGGCTGTATAGCAAAGCTTATGCCTCAGCTTGGAAGCTAGTGCATGTCCCCAAGAAGATGTTGGCTGCGAAAATGACTTCTCCCGTGGGGATTCGTAAAACAGCCCCTGCCCCTGAGGGACCTGGGTTCCCTCTCGAGGAACCATCGACGTTAAGCATGAGCTTCCCCACGGGGAGAAGGCGCCAGTGGATCACCTTCTATGTTCTAGTCCTCCTCGGAGCCCAACTGACCAGTACCAAGCCCAGCAGGAAAGGAGCCGAGGGGGCGTACTTGGTAGGCCGTATAGTAGTGACATCTCAGATCAGCTTGAGGGTAGCGTTCATTGTGACCTACCACGGCTGAAATGACCCTTCTTGAGTCGCAACGCAGTAGGATTTCCAAACATGCCAGCAAATTACCACCGGGAGGATAACCGTGAGCGGGAGAGGGATGGCCAGTAGTTGAGAGTCCTCTCGGCTCCAGAACAGATCGAGGAGTTCCTCCAACCCTGTCGCTGATGGAGGCGTGATCTGGGCAAGTTCCAAAGAGATGGTCGATGGTGCACTCGCTCGGGCAGAATGGGAATTTAAAGGCCATGCTGATGCCCATCCGCCGCAAGACACAATCCAAAGGAATTAGGTGATTCAGCAGCCTCCACATAAACAGTGATTGCTTTAAAGGGACCAATTTGTTCCATATGGCGGGCGCTGTGTCGTACCTGTACACCTCTGTCTCTGACCAAACGGTAGGCTGATTTTATTGAAAACATTCCATTTGGCTCTGGTTTCCAAATGAGGTGATCGCTAGAATCCAAAAATTGTAGGGGATAGTTCTGCAGGTGATGGAGTACGTCTGGTGTGAACAGGCCAGCCTAGGGGTCCAAAAGCATTCCCCGATTCACTAAAAATTCCCGGATGGTGAGGGTAGGGTTCTCAATCTGATCCTGGTCTACCAAAGCCGCCAAAAAACCAATGTCAACCCAATTTGAATACCAAAATTGGCTTCCGCCTGAACCCATGTGACCTTGGTGTTGGTTGACATGATATCTTGTATCGTCTCTAGGCGATCCCAGAACCTTGAGCTGTGGCAAAACAGCGGTAGTGCCCACGTGTTTTGAACCCAGAGCGAGTTTGAGGTGTTCATTTTCCACCATAGTTTTCCAGAGAAATCCTTGATCATTCCCTCCATGTTATGTATTCCCAATCCATTTTCCTCCCTGGGGAGAGTTAACGAGGACCAACGTCGCCACACCCTTTTTGGTTTCCCTTCCTTTGAACCCCAAAAAAATGAGAAGAAAATCTTTTCCATCCTTTCCACCACACCCTTCCGGATATGTCCTGAGGCAAAATAGTGCAGCGGCATAGTGGCAAGAACAGGCTAAATTAGGAGTAAGCGACCACCCTGGGACAAAAAACGCCCTTGCCACCCTGCCAATTTACCGTGTATTTTATCCAGTAGTGGCTGATACATGCGGGCTACACTCCTCCCCTGGTAGATTGGGCAGCCAAGGTAAGTGAAAGGGAAAGTTCTCGACCTAATGCCCGTAAGTCGGCGAAGAAGAGGCTCTCTGTCCCTATACTTGTACGAGACATAGCTTGTTCATACACTCACAGGAATTCCATAAAACCTGTGGTTGTTTGCCAATCCGCATTCAGGAAAACTAGTAAATCATATGCGAAGCTCAGGTGTGTAATCACCGGGGTACCCCTTGAGGAGGGGCATATGGTTTTAGGTAACCCGAGGTGTGCAATGCCTTGAGCCCACGCGTGAACGCTTCCCCTACTAGGATGAACAAAAAAGGGACAAGGGATCCCCTTGCTTAATACCTCTGGAAGAAATCCTGAGGTTGGATATTTATCAAAACCGAAAACCATGCGTCCCTCAAATTTCCCATAATGAGCCTGACTAATAAATATGGGAAACCAAACTTTAGGAGCAGCCTTTCCAAGAAAACCCAGGAGACCCTGTCGAAGGCCTTGATCATATCCAGCTTATACACAATGTTTCCCCCTCTGCATTTACGACCAAAAGAGTTGACCAATTCTTGATCCAACACAACATTATCCGCAATCTCTCTCCTCAGCAAGAAGGCTAACTGTTATGGTGATATGAGCGTGGGTAGTATCGGCTTCAATTTCGCACAGAGGACCTTGGTAAAGATTTTGTTGATGAAATTGCAGAGGCTAATCAGACGGTAGTCCGCAAAGGTCACAGGGGACTGCTTCTTGGGCAAGAGGGTGATCAACGTACTGGCTATCGCCCATGGAATGGGGACCCCAGATAAGAATTCCGTGACCGCTTTCCCACGCAAACCTGTAGAAAGCTTCGGGGAACACATCGCTTTCGGGGGCGCTGTTCGCATCCAGTTTGATAAACAACAGCTCAAATCAATCAAGAGGGGAGGGGTGAATTGGATTGGACCTTTTAAAAAAAATTTCTTTACAAGGATAAAATAGTTTTAAGACTTAAATAAGAAAGGAAATTTGTTTGAAACTTTAAGCAAGAACAAGAAAAGAACTCAGATTTTAATGTAGTTCAACTTATCTTCCTCAAGATAAGCCTACACCCACCTTCCAAAACAACTCGTTTGGTTTCCATTAAAACTCTAGATTCTTAAAGGTGAATCTAAAACCTTTACAAATAAAATCCTAAGGAATCACACTTTAGCTTCATCAAACTACAAGTGATTCCTTAAGACCTAAACACTTGCTTGACTCTTTTCAATTTCTCTGAAAAGATTAAGACTTGACCAGTTTTACAAAATAAGAAGATAGCTAACTATTACAATAAAAGATGACTTGAAAGATTAGTTCACTTTTGCTTTTGACAATCAGAAAGTTGAGATGTAAAGAGGTGGTTTGAAAGTTTTCCAAAGCTTGTATTTATAGTTGGGAGTAGTTTTTGGATTTGCTCTATTTTTCCCGTTGAGAAATGAGACAAATCAGTCGCTGTCTCTGTTTAAACTTTTCTGGTTCGAGCCTTGGTTCAACGTCGAGACTCGACTTCGAAGCCTTTACAAATTTCAAATTCTTGGCTTCAACGGCTACTAGAGTTGTCGTGGCTTGTAATTAATTTGTTTTTGCGCTTCCCTTATTTCCACTTGGTTCAACGTCAAGGGCCTGTCGATCTCGAGCTCGACACTTTGTATTTTTCCAACCTGAGAGCTTGACTATTGTCGACTGCCTGTCGATCTTGTCAAGGTCGACACTTTCTGGGCAAGCTTCAATGTCGAGGGCCTGTCGTCTACTGGTGTTGACACTTTAATTATTTTATGTAATTTCTGACCCGAGAGCTCAAAGGGTGTCGAGTGCCTGCCGTGATTCCGACTTTGATGTAGGCTCGATGTCGAGACCCTGTTGATGCTAGGTTTCGACAATTTATGGGTTTTGTCTTTGATGTAGAACGCCTGTCGATACTTGAACTCGAAGCTTTTCTGGGTTGATCTTCGAACTCGAGAGCCCGTCGAGAGTCGGCTTCGAACCTGTTGAAACCTGCACTTTCAACTCAAGCAAACTTGTTAAATACCTTTCTCATATTTGTTTGATCATCATTCAAAACCTTAGGATTGAAACCATAGGTTTAACACAGTTCCCACACTAACTCTTTGAGCGATTCCATGGAGATAGGGGCCAATAAATGGTCATGGTCTGATACCAAAATTGGAATGTGAGAGAGCAAACTATCCATAGCCCCCTGTTCTGGCGGCTCTTCCCGGAACAGCTCCTTGAAGAAACTCTCTGCCTCCTTTCCAATGGTATCTTACCCCGTGACTATGGCACCAATGTCCTTGTTCACTGAGAAAATACCCGATCTACTCTTGCGGACTTGCAGCGATGTATGGAAATATCTTGTGTTCTGCTCCCCCTCCTTTAACCATATTATATTTGATTTCTGCCTCCAATAGGTTTCTTCTTCTAAAAGGCTCTGGGCAAGCAAGGCATCTCCTTTTTTAGAGCGATTAGATCATCCTCTGTTCCTCCTGCATCTAGGACCCCTTGCAGTCGTGTGACCTCTTGCTCTGCCTTTGCTACATTTGTGAAAACATTCCCAAAGGAGTGAGCATTCCAATGGCAAAGATCAGCCTTCAATCGCCTGAGTTTCTTGGAAAAACAGATCATTTTGTACCCCTCCGTTTCCTTCTCCCAACTAGCCCATATAACTTCCAGGAAATCCAGCCTCCTTTCCCACATGCGCTGGTATCGGAAGGACGGCTTGACCTGTGGTTTCGACGTTGGCGCTCGGAGCAACAAAGGTGCATGGTCGGAGGTTGCCCGACTGAGACTATCACTGTGCATCCGCTGAAAGCATGCAGCCAATCTGAGTTCACCAAGGCCCTATCTAATCTTTTCAAAACTAATTCATTCTGACCACTGACTCTGCGTACACCCAACAAAGTGAAAGCCGACCCCTGTGTTTGGACATCCACTAAACCTGCTCCTGTAATGAAATTGGCAAAATCTTGCATAGAGCCCAGCTCAGGAGTAGAGGAGCTTTTATATTCATCCGTTTGGGCTATAACATTAAAATCACCAATTGCCAAAAAAGGTCTTCCTTGCGTAAAGGGTTGTAGCTCCCCCCATAGTTCATTCCGCTACTGCCTTGTGAGGAGACCATATACAAAAGCTGCACTACAAGGAATGGCCAAATGTGGGTGTCGAAGCTCAAATACTAGGTCTGCTCAGAATTCCAATGTACCTGCATATCATAGTCTATTTTCCAGAAAACCCAGATCTTGCCTGAAACTGAAGAAGAGGCTCTATGGTATCCTAAACCCACCCGATACTCTTCAATGTTTTCAAGCC
Organism: Leptodermis oblonga; assembly: GCA_016801395.1. Lineage (NCBI taxonomy): Eukaryota > Viridiplantae > Streptophyta > Magnoliopsida > Gentianales > Rubiaceae > Leptodermis > Leptodermis oblonga. Next base: position 26,846,883 of record CM028751.1, read on the forward strand.
CAATTATAGGTTCTAAAATCATAAGCAAAGAAATGGAATACTGACGAATTAAATGCTTCAAACGACAATAAGAGGCATGTGATCTTATACCTCGTACATTCCATATAAGCCACGCCATATGGAAAATAATTGGAGGTGGTGGTTTTTGCGAACTGCCTCATGGTGATCGTGCAAGGCTGTCCAAAGTAATTCCGCCTTGGCTTTTTCTTCTTTTTCGAGTCGCGGTTGTCTAAATGGTCCAGTAATGCTTGGTCCTCCTCTGGTTCCAGGCTTACGACCCGAAAAGAGTTGCTGAAACTGTGGAGTTCAGCCACTGTTTTCGATCCTGCCCCTTGCTCTCCTCGTGTGAGGGAGAGGCTCCCACCGGTGCTGCGACGGTGCCTGTGCCTCGGGGTGGTGACAGGCACAAAGACTGCTTCATGTTCCTGTTGGTCCGTTGCTGAGAGGTGAAGATTTTCCCAGCATTGAGCCATGACTGCTCATACCTCTGTTTCATCGGGAACCTGAGAGGTTTCTACCGTGTGGGGCGTTTCTGTCCAGGGAACCAGTGCCCCCTCTTTGCTATATTCCTCCAGGGTCAGATCCTTAATCAACACTGTTTCAACCCACTTTGTAGCTTGATGTGGGTGGCTTATAGCCTGTTCGAGTTCTGGGGTTTGGGTTGCATCTGTCACTAGGATTGGAGTTGCATGTGTCACCGGGGCCATGGTTGCATGGGATTCTGGGGGTACCATTGGTTGTTTCGGTGTTAGTGTCGGGATCAGAGGGGGTTCTGGGGGATTGGGGGCTGCAGGGGGGTAATTTTTGGCCCAGGCATTTCATCAGACACCTTGGTGACCACAATTCCACTAGTAAGAATACGTAACGGATTATCCTGTACTGGGACTTTTATCTTACCCTTTTCCTGTGCTGACTTGGGACATGATTGGGCTTTCTGTTGTGATCTAGCTTTGGTTGACCATTCCGGCAAGACACCTCTGCATGGCCGACTTTCATGCAGTTCGTGTAGAAGCACGGGAGGCGTTCATATTCCAGTGCTTGTATGAAACCATGTCCCGGGATTCCAAATAAACTGATTGAGGCAAGGGGCCAAGCAAGTCAATTTTTGTGCAGACTCTGGCTTCTTTAGGGCGAGATAGGGTGGCGGAGGCTACATCTGCCTTCAAGGATGAGCCGATCATGTTGCCGATGGACATTAGGGACCATTCGTTGAACATCTGGAAGGGGAGGAGGGTTAGTCGCACCCAGACCGGGACAATTGAGGATTCAGCTCTCGGGTTGAATTGCGGAGTCCACTTGATGATTCGGAGTGCGTAGGTGCCGAAGTTCCAAACACCATGCATGAAGCATCTTTGGTAATCGGCTTCATCTTCAAAGCGGATTAAAACCTGGTGGCTGTCGATCAGGCCAATGTGGTAGCCTCCCTTGAATCCCATGGTCAAGAAATCAGTTATGAGGTTATGAAGGGTTGTCCGACCCTTTGAGAATTTTCCAACCAACGCTTGCCGGAGTGGGGCTTCCAGTTCGTCGCTTTCCTTGTCGGTGAAAAACAGGGCAGGTCAGCCTTTGTGTTCTGAAACTTGCTTAAAAGGCCGGTTGATCGGCGGCGGCGGTGGGGGTCAGCGATGATTATAGGCCACGGCCGCGGCAAAATTAAGATGGGCTGGCCCAGGCCGGCTGCCCTCCATGGTCGCCAGTGGAGGAAGTTGCTCTAGGGTGAAATTCGCTCTCGATATTTTTTGACAAATTCCATCAAATGTCGTATATCTACACCCTCTATTTTATTCCTCAATTTTATGTTTCACGAAAATTCACAATTTTTGAAATTTTTTCCTAAATTTTCTTTCTTTTCTTTATTGTTTAATAAAAACCACCCTTGCAAAAAATACTACTCCCTCTGTCTACTCAAAAAGTCCACCTTTTTTTCAAAAAAAAAGATTGTCACATTAAAAAAATTTAATTTGAATTTGTTTACATTATATACCCTTACTAATATAAAAATATATGGTGTTAAATTACTTATTTTAAATATTTTACCTCATAACCTATAATAAGTTGTACATAAAGTGAACTCTTTGAATGAGATGGGAAAAATACATCTATTAAGTTAATTAGTGAAAATGCGTATTTATCTGTTAACAATAAATTTACACACTTGAACAAGTTATGACACGATGAGGCATGAGCCAATGCCCTCCACAACCTACGGCCATCTCTAGCAATTTTTAACTATTCCAGTCACCTTCACCTCTAAATTCCAGTTTCTACAGTAAATTTATCCCAGTAGAAAACTCTACCTTTTAGTTTTTCAAGAATATTCTAGTTTGATTCCTCCATACACATAATTTTAAATTCAATTTAATTACTTTTGTACTATTCAAGTTATTTATACAAAAACCCTAACTAATTGTTTTATTTTGCAGTTTCATCTATATGATAAATTCATTTAGTTAATAATTAAACGATAATTATATTAGTATACAATGAAGATTGATAAAATGCAAACTAAATTAAAAGTAGTCCTGACACACAAAATTTAAAAATACTAAAAAAACTTATATAATTATTTAGAAAATAAAATGTAAACTACTAAACTATTATTACTAATCCGAGTCGTCCACAGCATTCGAATGACGCTCCCATAAGTACTCTATAAGTGTGTCGCGAAGCTCAAAGTGAGTATTTCTATCTTGAATTTGTCTATATTGAGTAAGATAACTTTGAAATCGGGTATTTTCATCTTGGCCAATTTCAGTTTCATTTGGGAGATGATCTGTGCTTATCAATTGGACAATTGCTGCAGAAAGATTACGTTCATCCTCAATTATCATATTGTGCATGATAATGCATGCAGTCATTATATCATGCATCACCTTTTTTTTCCCAAAATTGAGACGGCTCTCTAATACTGTGCCATTGTGACTGTAGCACTCCAAACGTACGCTCAACATCTTTTCTGCAAGCCTCCTATTTTTTAGCAAAATACTTCAATTTTAGAGTTTGTGAATCATGAATTGTTTGCACAATCGTACTCCATTTAGGGTATCTACAATCAGCTAAATAATAACCCATAGTAAATTCTTTCCCGTTAACAACATAATGAGCCGGAGGTGCAATACATTGAGTAAGATTGGAAAACAAATGAGATGACTCCAACACATTGATGTCATTATTTGTGCCCGCCATACCAAAAAATGCATGCCATATCCACATATCATAATCGGCAACTGCTTCAAGGATTACGGTTGGTGCTCCGCAACAACCAACATACTGTCCGGACCAAGCTGTCGAACAATTTTTCCACTTCCAATGCATGCAATTTAGACTGCCCAACACTCCAGGAAAACCACATTGATGACCAACATAGAGTAGCCTTGCAATGTCATTGGCATTTAGTGCCCGTAGATAGGGGTGATAACAAGCCGAACCGAGCCCGAACACACCTGTGTTCGAGCTCGGCTCGGCTCCTTTTTCTTGGGCTCGAGCTCGAGTCGAGCTTCAAAAATGGAGCTCGAGCTCAAGCTCATTTTGCATAGCAGCCGAGCTCGGCTCCGCTGAAGCTCATTTTGCTAAGGAGCCGAGCTCAAAATGGAATAGCTCTTGCTGCCAAGTTTCTCATCAATTTATAAGGGAGGTTTCTTCCCAAATTTCCTCCCATTTTCGATGTGGGATTGGGGGAGATTCAGAAAATAAAAACAAATTTAGCCTTAGGAAGGATTCGAACCCTTGTGCTTGCGTTTCTCCTTCACTTGCTTTATCACCAGACCAAATTTATTTTTATGTAAGTATATACGAATCATAGGTTATATATATTTTTTCTTTTAAAAAATTGTTCCATTTATCGAACTGTTCACGAACATAATCGAGCTTTCAACCCCCTGTTCATTTGTTGTTCGTTTATTAATCGAGCCTAAATTATTCGTGTTTGTTTATTAATAAATAAACGATCTCGAACCGAGCTTTTAAAGAGTCGATCCCGAGCTTGTTCATGAACGTTCGTGTTCGTTCTCAGCCCTACCCGTAGATATTTTTCTAAAACTATTTTTATAATAGAATGACAAAATCTTTTCATGCATTCAAGTGAGGTTGACTCACCAAGTTTAAGATATTCATCAAGAAAATCTGCTGATTTGTCGTACGCCAACAATCGAATTGCTACTGTCATCTTCTGTAAAGTTGTTAATCCAACTGTACCCGCTGCATTCATTTGTTGTTGGAAATAATTATCATGATTTTTAACCGCTTCAACGATGAGTAGGAATAAATCACGGGATATGCGAAATCTTTGGCGAAATGTGTCTCCATTGTAGCATGGATCCTCAGCAAAATAATCATTATACAATCTTTCCGCCGCTGAATAACGACCGCGATAGATCGTGATACGACCCGGAATCGAGCCACGTCTCCCTTCACATCTTTGTTGATGGAGGCAATTTTGCACAATGATTTCATTGTTCTGCAACATTTGATATAAAATCGCGTCATCTTCATCAGACTCACTAGATGTGAACATAGCATTATATTCTTCTGAAAATGGATATGAGTTTGAAATTGGCACATCAGATGACGATGCTCCAAAGTTGGAATTCATTTTATGAAGTATCGAAATAGGTAAAGTAAAAATACCAACAATTTTTACAAAATGGAAAGAAGGGAAATGACGGAATGCCTATTGTGCAAATGCAATGTGTTATTTATAAATAGTATACATATGACTAGCTATAACAATAATGTCATATGGTCAATAGTCATGTGGAAATAATTTCTGCAAGAGTAGTCATAAAAGTATGACTACTTTTGCATGCGAAAATTAAACTACTCAATGATGAAAAATTGACAACTCATGCATATGTAGAAAATTTACACAAGACTAGCGATAGAAATAAATATTAATCTTGCATGTGGAGACAATTTCTAGAAGAGTAGTCATAAAAATGTTACTACTCTTTGCATGCAAAGATTAGACTACTCAATGATGAAAAATTGACCACTCATGCATGTGTAGACAAATTACACATGACTAGTGATAGAAAAAAATACTAGTCTTACATGTGGAGACAATGGCTACAAGAGTAGTAATAAAAGTATGACTAATCTTTGCATGCAAAGATTAGACTACTCAATGACGAAAATTAACCACTCATGCATGTGTAGACAAATTACACAAGACTAGTGATAAAAAAAAAAATACTAGTTTTGCATGTGGAGACAATGACTATAAGAGTAGTCATAAAAATATGACTACTTTTTGCATGCAAAGATTAGACTACTCAATGACGAAAAATTGACCACTCATGCATGTGTACACAAATTACACATGACTAGTGATAGAAAAAAATACTAGTCTTGCATGTGGAGACAATGGCTACAAGAGTAGTCATAAAAGTATGACTAATCTTTGCATGCAAAGATTAGACTACTCAATGACGAAAAATTGATCATTCATGCATGTGTAGACAAAGTACACAAGACTAGTGGTAGAAAAAAAATACCAGTCTTGCATGTGGAGAGAATAGCTACAAGAGTAGTCATAAAAATATGACTACTCTTTGCATGCAAAGATTAGATTACTCAATGACGAAAAATTGACCACTCATGCATGTGTACACAAATTACACAAGACTAGTGATGAACTCTCATCTATAAAAGTCAAGATTGAATGAATGGAAGACAAGCAATTCTACATTTTACTTTCAAACACTAAACTTCCTTTGAGAAAAAATGTCTAGTCCATTATATAGTCAAGAAGAAAATGTGATATTGTGCAAAGCATACATGAAAATATCACAAGATCCCTATCATACAACGAAACAAACCAAATGGGAATTTTTGGATTCGTGTGGTAGCAAAATACAACAGCCATCTTGTGGATGATATGGAAGCTTGTACTGATAGATCGGCCCAATCTCACATGGGGAAGATTTCTACTGCTGTTCGAAAATTGAAAACTTGTCTCCGTAATGTGGAAAATATGAATCCTAGTGGTGCTTCTGATGAAGATATTGTGAGTACATTGTATATTATTTTATTTTTTTGGAAATCTTTATGTTCGAGTAATTCGTACATACTGATATTTAACATTTTTTGCAGATGAAAAAAGCAAAGATTTTACTGAAACAAGACAAATTGTACCGATCTGGTTTCAAATTTAACCACATGTGGGATGTTTTGAAAGATTTCGAGAAATTTCAAAATGATTTCGAGGGTACATCAAGGAAATCTCGTATGAATCAAATGAATGATATATCGTCAGACATCGATTATCCCACTCCCGAGTCTCCATTGTCAACAACTACTGGTTTGGATTCTTTTTCCATAAATTTAGGTGATAGTTTCGAAAGTTCAGCGTCTAAACGTCCAATGGGGGATAAAAAAGCAAAGGAAAAGATACGAACTGGTGGCCAATCTTCATCTATCCGTGATGAAGTCAAGGAGGCAAATCAACCTCTTATTGAGCTGAGAGCATCTCCAACCCTCCCTCTATTTTGATAGGCACTATTTCACTATTTTAGTGTAGCTACAGTAATTTCACTCCAATCCCCCCTCTATTTTCACACTAAAAAAGAATATCCCGTTTAGATTCCTTTTCATCTTTTATTTTATATTTATTTTTATTACTTGTATACTATTACATTTTATTACAAAACAAACCCTGAGTTTCTTTAATGTTACGTAGTAATCCAATACAATAACACAATAATTAATTGATTTCACGAAAAATATAATTAACACACTTTTATTTAATAATAACGGAACAAACAAAGAAATAAAACTTAAATTAGACAACTACTAATACAATTTTAAAAATATTAAAATAACCAATACATGCAAAGTAAACAATGATACATATGGAATAATAATACCATACTAAAAACAATTAACCAAACTAATCAATTGTCCGCATTAGAATAATGCTCCCACAGATGTTCTATAAGATCGTCACGGAGCGCAAAGTGCGCAACTCTATCTCTGATTTCCCTATGCAAATAAAGAAATCTTTGGAACTGAGTATCATCATCCCCGGTCATTTCTACTGTATGAGGAGGTAATTTCATCTCCTAGAATGGTCCGTTAAGATCAAGCTCATCCTCAACTATCATATTGTGCATTATGATGCATGAAGTCATTATATCATGCTACACATTTTTAGCCCAAAATCGGCTTGGTCCTGCCAAAATTTCAAAGCATGATTGTAGAACTCCAAATGCACGCTCAACATCTTTTCTACAAGACTCCTGTCTTGCAGCAAAATGTTTTAGCTTCGGCGTATGGGCTCATGGATAGTTTGCACAATAGTTGCCCATTTTGGATATATACTATCTGCTAAATAATAACCCATATTGTATTGTTTTCCCTGAATAACATAGTTAGCGGGAGGAGCAATTCCTTGAGCAAGATTGGAAAATAAGTGTGACGACTCCAACACGTTGATGTCGTTATTCGTCCCCGGCATACCAAAATATGCATGCCAGATCCAAAGATCATAATCAGCCACAACTTCAAGAATAATTGTTGGCTTACCACTCCGACCTGCATATTGTCTGGCCCAGGCTGTCGGACATTTATTCCACTTCCAATGCATACAATCTAGACTGCCTAACATTCCGGGAAAATCGCGTTGCTGACCAATATGGAGTAGCCGAGCAATATCGTTAGCATTCGGTTCTCGTAGATATATTTCTACAAAGATTTCCACAACTGCCCTACAAAACCTCTTCAAACTTTCAATTGCAGTTGACTCAGCAAGTTTAAGATACTCATCGAGACCATCTCCTGGCAAGCGGTATGCCAACATTCGAAATGCTGCTGTTATCTTCTGCAAGGTTGATAATCCAGCTCTACCCACAACGTCAATTTGTTGTTCAAAATAGTTATCATGATTTTTGACCGCATCGACGATACATAGGAATAAACTACGAGACATGCGAAATCGTCGGCGGAAAAAATGTTCACCGTAGCATGGAGTATCTGAAAAATAATCAAGAAATAAATTTTCAGCCGCACCTTCCCGATCCCGATGTACCACGAGGTGACCCGGAATTGAACCACCGTGTCTACATCTATTCATTTGTGGAGCGATGTGTTGCTAGAATGCCATTTCGTGGGTGTGCAACACCCCTTGTATAATGGCATCCTCCTCTTCAAGTTCATTGAGAATGTTTAGGTCTTCCAACTTGTGAAAATAAGAACTCAATGCGAAAAATTGCCAAGGAAAATCTGATTGCAAGACACAGCTCTTAAAACTCAAGAATCCTTACCCTTGGATTCGGCAGACTACTAATTTAACAAGTTAAATTAAACACGCATTCAAACCAAGTGATGAATCTAGAGGCGAAACAAAGCATGCAATTAGATAGAGCAATTATCTAATTAGCCTATAGTTCCTGTACTTTAGCAATTAACAAGCATGCAAATTACTTAAGCCAAAATAAAGAAGAGTGAATAATAAAGTATAAACTTTCATTCAATTAATCACTGACTAATAATGAAGTGCAGCACTCCTCTTTATAGATATAGGGAGCATGAAATTTACAAGGAAAAATAAGGAAAGAAAACACAAAATTGGAACTTAAGCAAGAGATTAAGTAACTCACAAAAATCAGCAAGAAAAAAGAACTTACTTGCTGAAAAAGTAAAAGAAAAGAAACGGAAATTTTGGCTCCTTTCTTATGGACGAAATTCCCAAGTAAAAGAAAGGGAAAATTCAGCTTTTACCTTAAAAGAAAAGGTAAAACCGAAAAGTAAAGGATAGAAAAAAAAGAGAATTAGGTAACATGCACAAAACCTTAATTTCTCTTAAACCTTTGAACTTAAGTAAAACCCTAGCTTGTTTTCACATGTGGGCTTCCTTGTGAAGTGTTGGGCTTGGCCGAATTGTAGATAGAGTGCACTTAATGGATTCGGCTCAATTGATGTAGCATGATGATGTAGATGTGGGAAGCTTCTGGAATCTTTTGGAAGTTTCGGGAATCATTTCAGAAGCTCAAAAAATATTTCACTTCTAAAATTCTTTAAACTTTATGAAATCTCTATTTCTTCACTGGAAAGACTTGTAGTTACCATTTCTACCACTTTCTTAGCTCGTAAATACCATTTCCACCATTTTCACAACTTGGAAATACCATTTCTACCATTTTCTTAGCTGGAAGGATTAGTATTCACCATTTTCACTTTGATGGAGAGTAGGGTAATTCTTGTAAGCTTCATTTCCTTCTCATTAAGTTCATTGGAGCTTTCCTTTGTCTTCGTGGATTCTGACTCACAACTTGTGTTGTTTTAGCCTTAGATTTCCTCATCAATAAATGTCTTCATTAGTTTTGCTATATATAGAAAAATTGTTGATAAGACGATAAGGTTGAGATGGTGTAGATATCTATATCAACAGATGAGAAGGGGTGTGAAATTCATTGAACGGTTCGTATGCGGATTGCAATCTTGATATGTTCGGATAATGGTCAAATACATCCGACGGTTGAGATTTAGATAAAATTCACTCAACGGTTGGATTGAAGACGAAATCCCACAAACAATTGAGATGATTCTAAAAACCATCCAACGGTCAATGTAATGATAACGTTAAAAATAAGGTAGAGATAAGATTATATAATATTGTGTTTTTAAAAAAATATACGAAATTTTAATATTTATGTCATGTTTTTTAAGTATTTTCATAATATTTTCTAAAACTTTAATTATATACTTTAATTAATATATTTGAATTTTATTTCATATAAATTGATTGTAAAAATAAAATCATAGCAATTAGAATAAATAAATGAAATAGAAATAATAAATGGTAAAATAACAAACAGTAAAACACAAACTAAAAACAAAAAACAAGGATTAATGTGCAAATAAAAAAACTATTAAAAAATTAAAAAAAAAAAAAAGGAGGAAGCACATCGCAGGGCTACAGTGACCCACTTGCATAGCGGGTCTCTGTAGCCCCGCTATGGAAAAATGCCACAATGGCGTGTGGGTGCTCTCCACTGTGGGTTGGAGAGCACCCACACGTCATTGTGGCGTTTTCCACTACTTGGAGTCTCCAACTGATGGCGGCAAAGAAAGCAAAGAAGGCAGAGCAACGTCAAATTTATTTGGATTTGAAAAAACAAACACGGGAGGATGCAATAATGGCAATAAATTTGAAAAATATTACCGACCCCAATTATTATGCATATGTTCAGTTTCAACAGACACAAATTATGGTAAGAATATCATAGCAAAATTTTACACCACATCCACATTCCGAAAATGAAGATTTTGCGGGTACTTTCGGCAATTTAGGTGGATCCAGGAGCGATATACCAGATTATTGACTATGTTAAGAATTATTGCAAGTTATTGTTGTGTGTCTGTGTGTTTTTTTAATTAGTATTCTAATCTTCTTTACTTTTATGTAATTTCTTTTTATTTTATATTTTATGCAATGTATTTTCATATTATGTACTTTTTAATATTAAGTAATTTTATAAATATGAATGTTTGAATTACTATATTTTTAATTTTGAAACTTTGAAAGGTCGTTTTTCATAATTATATAATGTAAAATTTTAAAATTCTATTTATAATTAAGTAGAGTTAACTATAATTATTTGTATTTTAATCACATATGAAATAACAATTAATAAATTAAACTCTTAAATTTATAATAATAACAAAGTTTGTTTTTTAATTAATCAATTCAAATAATAGATAAAAACAAATTTAGGAATTAAAGTGTAAATAAGTAAAATAATAAGAAAGTTATTAAAAAAAAAGGAGGAGAGTTCTGAACAGTGTACCTCAAGGAGTCGAGGTCCACTGTTCACGCCCCTCCACAAAACGCAGACCAGCACACCTCCACTTTTCCAACGTTCCAGCAACGGAGAAAATCCGCTGCTGGAGATATTCTAACTATCTGCAGGCTCCCCTAGCATTTTCTTGCTGTCATTCCCGCTTAACTTTCTTATTTAGAAAGGGAGTGGCCACATAACTATAGACTAAACAGATATCACATCAACTGAAGTTGCCATTTTCACCGGTTTTGGGCTTGTTCTTTATGTTGTTTTGAAACGAAGACATGTTTTTAAAAAATAATTTTATAATGTAAAATGTGTATTGAAAATGAAAAAGGATATGACTGAATAGTAAAAATTATATTAAAAATGATGAAAAATACGTTTATGTTGAAACTAAAAACAAAACAAAAACACAAATACATAAAGAACATGATTAATTTTCTGAACCACGAGTGACTATCCATTTGAGGCTAGTTGCACAATAAATATTACTCTTTTCGTTCTATTCAAAAAGGCCTATTTTTAATAAAAATACTCATTTATATCCAAACGTTTTTCCTGTTGAAAAATAAAATGACAAAAAATCAACCAAAAGCCTCCATGTTCCAATAGTGCCATCTTAAATTTTGTCCTCAAGTGCTAGTTTTGTTCACACTCCAGTCATGAAGGCATGGACGACACAAAAAGAATCTTAACAAATCTTGTTTCTCAAACCTCCGGTCATTACTGTTCACCTATAGACCTATTCAATGGTTTCAGCAGCGGCCCCACACCCCATTTGCTCCATGGAAAAACGATCAAACTACGATGACCGGTTAACCAAGCTAGCTAATGAACGAAAGCATCAATAACACCGTATGGTTCTCCGTAAGCCAGAAGTGGAGAATATCCTATTGCGCCGGCGGCGCCAGCTGCTTCAACTTTGCTTGTAATACAATGCCAACATCATCCGCTATACTTTTCTTCTTCGTGGCAACCTGTAGGTAGTATATGTATCAGCAATGGACATAAACAAAATACATGCCTGGAATGGAAATATCAATTCAGAAAAGTTTTTCAACATTGATTGCAAATCTCCATTTACTATTTTGTTATCTACTTTTAGACTTAGACTCTCAATAGTAGGTGAATTACGTACAAAGGATTTTCATTCATTCCTTCCTCATGAGTTGAGATATAACCCACAGATCCCGTGTTCATCACAAAAGTCACTGTTGACTGGCACTAAGTTTTGCAATGGCTACTTTGCATGAAACATGAGAAATTAGGAATAAAGAATATATCAACACAATCATTAAGGTTACTACAGATGAAATCTCCCAGGATTACCATAAAGGTAGTCAATGATTACTATAAGATAAAAATGAACGCTTCAAACCAACCTTCACCTTTCACAACCATTCTCATTCTCATTCTCATCCTCCAAAATCCCTTATCAAGCACAAGCCTTGATGTGGTGATAAAGGTAACTAGACCTGAACCCAAGGGTCTCTAGGAGTGATTCCTATCTTTTTCCTAAACATGTTCCTTTTCTTCAATTTCTGTAATGCTATTCCACTAGTAGTCTGTTGATTCGCTCCTATTTTTATTTCAACCCTTGAGAAACACAATACTGAGATCTATTGGCATTAGCACCAAGCTTGTGATACTTCAACGTCAGTATCAAAGACAATCCTGATGAATACTGATCACAAAGGAATTCAACATCCCTGAATATTAATATTCAATATCTGAGCAGAAAATTTTAGCATAAATTATATCTACCACCCATGTAGTTTGAGTTTATTATCCATCGATCCAAATAGTTTGGTATAATTACAGTCTCCCCCTTTGACCATTCAACCGTTACCCCTTCCTAATGTACATGCCACAAATTACATTTATCCACTAAGGTTTGGCTTGATTACGAAAGGACCCCGCTAGTTTGGTTTCTAATTTCTTTCACTGCTTTCAATAATTTTTTCTTCAATAATTTTTTCTTAAAAGGGAGGAAAAAGGTACTTTCAACACCACTATTTTCAAACGGGAAATGATTGAGAGTGGAAGTGTAGAGTGAAAAAATTGAGTGATTGATGTAGCCTCATATGATTAGTCACTTGACAGTTACAATTTTAAGTATCTAGTAGTATACTTCTATGTGGTTCAGAGTGAATTTTCATTATGTGTACCATCACTCATTTTCAGTCACATTTTCTTCTTTTATTAAAAAATTAACTATCATCAATTACTCTTTTTTTTTTTCTAACAATTTTAATATGTTCTCACTATATATCACGATATCATTCAACAGTTTTATGTACAATGAAAACATGAATGCTATTTCCACCAATCATCTCCAAAAGTAAATGAATTATCGCATCAACTCATTCTTAATTTCATCACCCATTATTAACTACCAAAACTTTTGACATTCAAAATAGTCCAAATAATCATCAAATATTAATTTGAAAAGTTGTATTCAAGCAATACATTTATATAAACACATTAATACCAAATTATTATTCATTTCAATTAACGGGATGCAATTACAGATGCTATAATATCAAAGTGCAAACATTGTTTGTTGATTGAATTGTAGGGCCTGTTCTTTAGCATGTTTTCAAAAACATGTTTTTGTAATTTTGAATATTAAACTAATTCTAATCATTCCCAATATACTTTTTTACCTTTCAATTACACATTTGTATATTTCTAATACACTTTTCACATTTAAAAATCATTTCCAAAACCAAGTTTTGAAACATGTTTTCAATACCCACCAAAAGAAACCGGCCCAATCTCAATAATTTCAAAACTTCCGAAAATTATCATATTTCACTTCTCTTGATACTAAAAACGTTTGACTGTTGGGTAATTATTGTTTAATTAACAAGAAATTGCGAATTAGTGTTTAATTTAATTAAAAAAATTGAAAGTGATAGGTTTAATAATATCGAGTGGGTCATTTGGTAAATAACATAAACCTTGGGGGAGGTAATTGTGATAAGAAGTGTTTAAGGGTATTGTAGGACCTAAGAATTTAAACTTTGGTCAAAATTAGTTGAATAACGATAGGGGGCTAAATTGTTAAAAGTTTGCAATCCACAGCAATTGTTAACAACAAAACAAAACTTTAGGGGAGGTAAAAGTAATTTACCCAGTTTATGAGAGAGAAAAAAATGTAGAATAATGACGCCTTCTTACCATTAAGATTAAGAAAAGCTATCAGACAAGTTCTGCAGTCTCAAACAAGCAGATATCTCCCCATAAAACTAGGTGCTGAAGTTTGTTGAACCACTCTTTCAATCCAAATCGTTCAAGGCCTCTTCATACAATTGGTCAATTGTATGCCAGTTTAAATGTTAAGCATGAATTGCAACCAGAGAAGTATGGTGACAATGAGGAGAAACCTTGTATTTTTGGCACTCAAAGAAATTGATGCATCAATTTTCTTTCATTTGAAATTTGCTTTGTCAAACAAAGATACTTGACTCATTGTTCTTCTCTTGAGCCAACAAAAGCACAACGAGTTTGTTTTGTCAAACAAATATGCAAGGATTCATGGTTCTTCTCTTGCAATTCAAAGCCAAAGTATGACATGAAAAATCTCACTTGCATCGACAGATGATGTGGCAAACTTAAGGAATTTCAGCTGCGAGTAACGGAAAAGGGATTTTAACATTGAAAAAGAATGAAAATGCAAGGATGCAAATAAATTATTTGCTACCATATCATCATTTTAATCAAATCCAACACAATCAATACAAATCAAGGGAAGGCCAAGAATAATTTTGTAACTGGAATGGAGAGAAATCAACAGGTTTCAAATTATTAAGAACAGGCTAGCAAAACACAAAGACAGACAGTTACTTCCAGGATATGAACCAATAACAAGGCCATTCAGTTAACAGTCATCAGAAGGGGTTCGGAACACATACCTCAAGCAGCTGATCATAATTGGACTTTAGCAAGCTAATTTTGCGCTCACAATAATCTTTTCCTTCCACCATTGTTTTCTATGTCATAGAAGTAACTAAATTAGGAACTATAGAGAAGAAATAACTAAAGTAGGACTAGAACTGTCAGTGAAAACAAAAATGTAGATAATAATATAAAAATATTTATGAAATGACAATTGATAAAAAATTTTATCACAATGGATTCATTGTTTGAATTGTAATCTAGTTGCTACAACAGCATTTATTAAAACTATTTGTGAGAAACATTTTCCAAAATAACTTCACATAAAAGGTAATGATAATTAAAACATGGACTCAATGTAAATTCACTAGCCTGCTGCTTCTCACATAAGCCTTAGGAATACTTCAGAATCTTATTGTTGATTAACAATTAATTCAACAGAAATTTACTTACTCTTATTGTTGATTAACAATTAATTCAACAGAAATTTACTTACTTTGGTTGTACTTAGATGTGTTAAACAAAGGAAGTTTTTCGCCTTTTTCTTAAAGTTTACCTCCTGCAGTCCTATTGAAATGACAAAAAAGATGAGTCTCTTTCTTTCTCCATAGCCTTTTCTCTACCTTGCTTGACGGGTAGGACTGCAGACAGGGAAGTTAATGCGAAATTCTTAAAACTCAGCAAATAGGATCACTACTATTCAGTCGGGTATTTCAGATTAAAATCTAGATACTTGTGGGGTTGTAAGATTTCTGAAGAGTGGAAAAGATTGGTCTATGCTGTTTCAGCTGATCTTTTAGGCTGTAAGCAAATAATTCTCAAAGAAAAGTAGAGAATCACATTGTCTTTCATGGCACATAGCAGTTCATAAACAAAGTAAACCTCATTTATAATGAATAGAGACGGAAGACAGGAGGAAACCTACTACTACTGACTACTGTTCCCACCTTATTCAGAGGAGAAATGCATATAAGATTTTCAAATAAGTGCTTAACTATGTAACTGATTGACTGCACAAACCTGCTAGAACCTTAAAAATAGGATGTCTAATATAGACTTTTCATATTTTCTAACTGCAGAAGGCTATAGTTGGTATATTCATTTTTCCTCTATTGCATACAAATAGGCAAGCACATCAGTAAGCACTAGCCACAATATTCTACATTAAATTCAGTGGACGAAGTAAAATGTTGGTTGTCAATTAAATCTCTGCAAAATATACAACTGAACAGGCATATTCTTTTGTTCACTATTCATGAACACACAGACACTCCATATCTTCATGAAGACATATCAATTGATTGGAACTCTACCCTTTACACAAAACCTATGAGCTATATACACCATGCAGCTGAGAACCAAAGTTAGTAATCTCACCTAACCTGTTACAGAAACACGGATAAAAACTTTAACAATAAATATTTTCTATTTGACTATTTAAATTCAAAAACTACTAAGATGCTAAGTTTTTTCTGTGACTACAAAAACTAAATTTGTAGTCAAACTCTGTAGTTTTAGTAGTCCTGAATGTACATTCATGACTTCTAAAACTACAGAGTTTGACTACTACAACAACTAAGCCTTTGTCCCACTACAATTAGCAATTCTTTGAGTAACACACCTTGCTCATGTGCACAGAAGTGAAAGTCCGACAAAAGAAAATATTAAATCCACACATTTAGAGGGAAAACGGGCACATACACAGAAACTTTCAGCAATGGAAAGCTCAGAGAAAAAAACCTCCTAAAGAACAAGAAAACTAATCCTCAAATACCTTCACCATAAGCTACAGTTTCTGCTCTCCTATAAAATTCTCATTGGTTCCTTTTCTTTCTATTCTATCACTACGACCACAAAAAGAATGACGTTGATTGATTAATATCAAAACTCTCAACTCAAGTGACTCAAAGCACAGCTATCACACTCATCTATCAATGAAAAATAGCAGTTTGAGTCCCAGAGTTTAAAGTGTTAACAATTTTCATGTCCAAAGCTATGAAACTTTCACTCTACATTACTCGGACTCAGGTACAAGGGTCGGGTGGGGTGTGGATCTAAGTATCCGGCTCATCAAAGTCATTAAATTGATATACGGGGATCTCAAGAAAGTGTTGGATCTGGTTATGGGGATTTGGCTTGTAAATAATATCTGCAAATGTACTATGAATTGATATAGAAGAAATTTACAGGAATTCAGTTAAAAATATTTTGAGATGAATGTATGAGGACTAAAGAATAAGACGATTTATGATGTATAGAAAATACAAAAATTAAAGGAAAGGAAAACAAACACTATATTTTATGAAAATTTGCAGTTTAGGCCCCTAAATTCTGTGAATGTCGAATCTTACTAATGGTCGAATGTGTTGAATATTAGTAACCATTGAAAATGCTAAATTTACCAAATATTACAGACAAACTATCAACCCTCAAACTTTAGATACTAAAGTTACGACTATCTCTTTGATTACTAATAAACCTGAAAAAAATCTGTTGAGATATGTGAGCAGAAAAATACCTATAAGAAATTTCACTTATCATGAAGCCCAAGATGAGAAAAAGAGGGATAAAATTCTCACACATCCAAATAACAATGTGAATAAATTTTGCAGCTTTTGATGAAGAATACACTAGGCTCATGTGTTAAAAAGATTACCATAAATCAACTGAATGCATCAAATCATACTATGATCCAATTTTGCAAATTTAGATGAGGAATACATTAGGCTCATAAGCTTAAATCAACTCAATGTATCCATGCTTAGAACGTTTCACAATCATTCTGCACAAACACTAATTACAGATTTTTGAAGTTCATTTAACAACTCTTTCATTCAGGTCAAGTAATTATATTGGTGAGATCAAGGATGCAACCAGGTCAAACCAACTTTTCCACTGTCACCCCTGAAAAACCTCAAACCCATATACATGAAATGGTAAAATATTCCAGAAGCTATACCCAGAATTGGTTCGCCTAAGAATGGACAGATTGGGGCAATAATGAGAATTGACTGGCTGTAAATGGTCGAAGCTCCATTCCATTCAAAGTCCTCCAACAACTAAAGCAACGGGTAAGGGAGAAGCATTTGCTATGGTTACTTATTAAGGTTACCTATGTATAAACAACAAAAATTAAGGCCATGTATGGTAAACCATGTTTTATCTTAAAAAATATGTTTCCAATACGCCCACTTACATTTCCAATGCACCTTTTTCACATTTTCAATACACAACAATCTAAAAACGTAGTCATCACTAGAAGGGAAATACAGTACAGTAAGATGAAACGAAACAAATCCCCTGTGCATCCCAATAACTTCAAACAAAAGATAAACAGGAGCTGTTACTATACCCGCTCGTGTGCGCAAAGAGTCCCCTTCTTTTGTTAAATTGAACTCGATATGATAAAGTCATTTCTCTTTTTATTTATTTATTTTTTTAAAATAAGGAGTTGCATCGCAGGCTAAGCTAGCTTAATGGTTCCTTTAATCTACTCATCATCAATGTGGAAACATACTAGTATGTCTCGGATCTAACATATACTTTGAATAATGGTCAATCAAATCAAAATCAAACACAAACTACGCATACATGCTACAACACCTCAAATTGAATTACTTAAAACAAAATGCTCCATAAACAAAAAGTTATGCAAGAAAAGTTAACCAACCTCAATGAAATATCCAGTGCCCACATCAACTAACACCTTATCAGCATCATCTAGAGTGCCAGGCACATAAAGCGACGCCGTTAATGGCACCAACATTTTCTTTCCTATAAATTAAAATCCACAACCATCCAAACCATTAATCTAAGTAAAACAAAAGAAAATTAGGGGGAAAAAGCACCTACACCCAAAAGCATTTTCACATATATATCCGCGGTGTTAGCTATAAACCTAGATTAGTTAATCGGTACAAAAGTTACACAAATTTCACTGTAAATATTAAGTAAAATGGAGTGTGTGTCTAAATATAATTAATTAAATTTAAAAAATAAAAAATAAAAACACTAAGGTGACCTTGGGGGCGGAGGGAGAGATCGTTGAGAGCATTAGAAGCGTTGTCAAGGCGAGCAGTGGCACTTCGGATATTGTTAAGGCTATCTTGGAGAAGATTTACTTCCATATCAGTTTGCTCTTTTACTGCTTTCAGTTGCTCTACGCTTAGCTTCTCCAGCTCGACCGCCACCGGTGCGCCGGCGGTGCCTCCGACTCCAAGTGCCTTCGAAGACGCCATTGTCTTTTCTTTTCTTTTATTTTTTGGTAAGTCTATTTTTATTACGGAGTTTTGATTAAGGCAGCGGGTTTTTGATATTATTTCTTGAGCAAACCACCATTTTAGTCCCTCATAAAATGGGTCAATGCTCTTTTTTATCCTTCACATTTTAAATAGTGAAAAAAATTCTTCACATTTTGTTAATTTACCTTTTTTGTTCCTCACTAATTTTCTATCCATTTTTTCATCAAAAAGATCACATGCCACTCATATATTAAATATTTGAATGGTAAAATTGCAATAAAATAATAAAAAGTGACATTAACTATTAAGTAATTTATTTTTTTTTCAACTATGATTGTACTTTTCATAATTATATTAAACATAATTATATTATTAAAAATATGAAAATTATTAATATAAATTTATAAATTTTTATTGGGACAAACAAATTGGAAATCATAATTTTTAACAAAAAATATATGTTTATGACAATGCAGTATACACTTCCTATTAATTACTAATGTTAACATCTATAAAATAAATATATATATATATATATATATGCATGATGAGCACTATACTCATGATAATTGTTTGTTCTTTTTTTTTAAATAAAAGAGAGAGGGAAATAGATTCATGCATTAATAGTATTTTTTTAATAAATATTTTTATGTACATCAATTTAAAGAAAGAGAAAACAATGGAGAAATTACTCACATTAATTGAACGTACATATGTTATTAATTTGAATCATGAAACATGTGGTAAATTATACTGTAAATTTATATACTGATTATAAAAAGATATAAACATTTTAAGTTATAATTATTTTTTATAAAAATATTTTAAAATAAAAATAAAATATGCTAACAAAAATAATACTCCCTCCGTCTCACTCAAAGAGTCCACTTTGAAATTTGTACAACTTATTATGGGTTGTGAAGTACAACACTTAAATTAAGTAATTTACCACTATATTTTCCATTTATATCCTTACTTTAGAAGTAAGGGTTAATTGTGAACCACACATTGTTATATTACTAAGGGTATGTAATGTAAATAAATTCAAAGTTGACTCTTTAAATGAGACAAAAAAATTTTTGAAAGTAGACTCTTTGAGTGAGACAGATGGAGTATAATTTAAATTTTTGCAGGATGGTAATTCATATCTTTGGTTATTTTTTTAATTGCTTTTAATAAAAGATTAATGTTTTTAAAATTTGTCTTGTCCCAACAAAAAAAATCATATATTTATTTTGATATTTTCATGTTTTTAATAATATAATTATAAAAATTTTATCATATTTGGGAAAAATAATGATAAATTAATACCAATTTTTAATACAAATTTTTATTACTTTATTTTTATTTTACTATTTAAATTAAATATGTGGATGACATGTGACTTTATGGATGGAAAATTAGATGGAAAGTTATTGAGTGACTAAAAATGTACACTAACAAAATATGAAGGATTTTTTCTTCCCATTTGAAATATGAAGGACAAAAAAGAGCATTGATCCATTTGTCGGGAACCAAAATGGTGGTTTGCTCTTAATTCTTCAAACAATTGCAATTTTAATCCATCGTGTTTGGCGCCATAATATTATAATCCTTTTTTCTTTCAATATTTGCAATTCTCCTCTGGATGTTTGCAAATGTTTACACTTTTTGGTCATTTTCCAGCCTACAAGGGTTCAGGCTATGTTCTTATCTTTTCCCTTCCAGAAAAATCGTCACTTTTTCCTCCAAAAATTTTACATAAAAAAAAATCATTTCTTTACTAAATTCAAATTTTAAATTTTAAAATTTCATCTAAATCTTCACTCGAATAAATTCAAAATATAACAAAATCATTATACTTTTTTTTCTCTTCCTACACAAATTTCCAAAAAAAATATTCATTCTCTAAACCAAACATTTTTCAAATGAGTCCCTAAAAAAACAAAGCCTCAGCCGGTATTTTCAAAAAAAAAAATGTTTTGGCTCTAATACAAACATGAAAAGTCCTAATCAATTAATTGCAGGTAGAGTCTCTTACGAAACGTGTTTATGTATATGACCAACACCCGCACGTGTTTTTCTTTATTCTATTTTACTTTTTGATTTTTTTAGAAGTGTTACTTTATATATTAAGGGTGTGTTTGATAAACTAACTTAATGCTTAAAATTATTTAATTAAGAGATAATAACTTTTACTGTGTTTATAATAGAAATTCGAAACTCTTAATCGTTTAATCACTGCTTATTTCCTTTACAAAAATTTAAGCAGAAAAAGTCAGTTTATTGCTTATCTCTTAATGCTCCACGTAATCATTCTTTAGATAATTCATATTTGATTTCTGAAACTATCCCTTTTATTTTATTCAAATTGATTTAACTATAATTTTTTTTCTCTTCATAGCATACCACGTATTTTAAACTTTTCCATTATAATATTGTCAAATAAAATTTATATTATTTATTAGGGTGAAATGAACCAAATACCACTTAACTATCCACTTTTGCAAAAAACACCACTTTCCTTTAAAAACTGCAACAACAAGCATTTTACTTTCAAAACGTGCGTCCAGTACCACTCTGTTAGTCAATTCCGTTAAATGACTAACAGTCAAAAAAAGACAGGGGCAAAATCGTCATTTCACACATTGCGGCACTGTTCATCGTCTTCCCAAAAATTTTCCGGCACTGTTCACCGGAATTTACTGTTCATCGGCATTTTTATTTTTTTTCCTTCTTCTTCTTCTTCCGATTATAATTCCTGCTTAGGCATCAAACAGCCGCTGTAGACTGTGATGGCTCTTTTTCCATCTTTTGTAGTAATATTGACAACACTTCCCTCCAATGCTTGCACGGAAAGGTTTCGGTTTCAAAAGTCGGCTGTCAGCTGAAGCTTGGGCTATGTTATTGTATAAGGTGCAGTTTTTGCATTATGTTGTCCTTTATTTAAGTAAAGAAATGGAGGTGCTGTGGAGCAAGAGGCCTCCAATGTCATTACTCCCTGATATTATATATCATTGATGTAGGAAACTTATTTTGTAGATGAGATGGAAAAAGAGCCATCACAATCTACAGCGTCAATATTATGCCTAAGCAGGAATTATAATCGGAAGAAGAAGAAGAAAAAAAAAAAATTTTTAAATGCCGATGAACAGTGCCGAAAATTTTAGGAAAGACGATGAACAGTGCCGCAACGTGTGAAATGACGATTTTGCCCCTGTCTTTTTTTGACTGTTAGTCACTTCACGGAATTGACTAACAGAGTGGTACTGGGCGCACGTTTTGAAGTAAAGTGCTTGTAGTTGCAGTTTTTAAAGGAAAGTGGTTTTTTTTGCAAAAGTCGATAGTTAAGTGGTATTTGGTGCATTTCACTCTATTTATTATTATTATATTTTGGTATTAAAAATTAATTTAATAAATTTTATTTACATGTTTTTATATTATTTACATGTTTTTATAAATCTCATTTATATGATATGTTTTATATTACTTATATAATTTTATTATAAATATATATGAATTTTATTGTAAAATTTAAATTTCTTTTAGAGTACAATAATGGATTCATTTTTCATTTTTAGGGGTTTTAATAAATTGTAATATATATATTTTATATTTTAATTATTCAATTTAATGTGTTTTATCTTATTTTGGTTTTCTTATGTTTTTCATTAATTATAAAATTCTATATTTCACATATATAAATATATATAAAAATTCAACATAAGGATAAAATGGTATTTTTCAAGATTTCAGCATTAAAATAAGAATATTTATCAAATAAGATCGAGTGATTAAGTATTATGATTCAGGGGTTCAGAAAATATATTTCAGCACTAAGATGTTAAGTGCTTAATCAATTCAGTATTAAGTATTCAGATATAAGCATTAATTTTTATCAAACGGACCCAAGTTTTCATTTTACAAGTATTACTTTTTGGTTCAAAAGTAAGACTCTAAATCTTTACAAGTATCATAAGTATTACTTTGTTTAATAAGTTTTCATTTTACAGACATCACTCTATAGTTCAAAAGTAACACTATCGAATTTGCCAAGTATCACAAATGTTACTTTGCGTGATAAGTCTTCATTTTAGAGGTATCACTTTTTAGTTCAAAAGTAACACCCTCAAATTTGACAAATATCACAGTTGTTGATTACTTTGTATAATAAAGTGTTCATTTTCATGTATCAAATTTTGGTTCAAAAGTAATGTTTTCAAACTTGACAAATATCAAAATTGTAAGTTTGTATAATAGGAAAATTGACACTTTTGGTCCCTTATGTTCGATCGTGTGACAGTTTTGGTCCCTTATGTTTTGTGTGTGACAGTTTTAGTTTCTAATGTTTGTACAGTTAAACCTCGATAAATGAATGTTCGATAAAGTAATAACCTCATTTATTTATATAATAAATTCTTATAGCCTCGACTTGGGCTAATTGAATAAAGTAATAATCTCGCTAAATGCATTAAGTAATAAAAATATTTAAATCCTCAAGGGCCGAATGAAAATATAAATTAATAATGATTGAATTCCATACAATATATATATATATATATATAATATAGTTTAATATTTATCAGGTTCATCCTGAAATAAGACTTATCAGGCATCCAATGACATTTCGCCACGTAAGATATACGAGATTAATATTTATTAAGTCTTCCCTTAATTAAGGAGCATGATTAACTTCATACTTCTCCTATTTATTAAGTATTCCCTTAATTAAGGAGCATGTAGATTTTTGCATTGATATTCATTTTTGATAAATTAAATTTTATGACTAAGGGTTCACTTATTTGTGTGTAGGGTATAGTTATTTTAATTTTTTAAAATAAATATTTTTTCACTGATATTCAATTTAAAAATAAATAAATTTTGTGATTAATGGTTCACTTATTTGTATATAGGATATAGTTGTTTTTAAATTTTTTTGATAATGCTTTTTTCATTTATATTCATTTTTAACAAATTAAATATTATGACGAAGGGTTCACTTATTTGTGTGTAGGGTATAGTTATTTTAATTTTTTGATATAATTTTTTGATAAGCTATATAAGGACTCATCAGACATCCACACACAGGTTGCCACCTAATCTTTTTTAAATTGGCATATGTTAACTATATGGTATAATTATCTTATGAAAATTAAATTCTACATTTACTAACGTAAATATAATTATATGGGATATTCTTTAATCTTGTATTTTATTATAATTTTATTTTTTAATAAAACAATTATCTAGAAAAATTAAAATAACTATACCCTACACATAAATAAGTGAATTCTTAATCATAAGATTTAATTTGTTAAAAATTAATATCACTGGAAAAAAAAATTTATCTAAAAAATGTAAAATAACTATACTCTATATACAAATAAGTGAACCATTAGTTATAGGGATGAGGCCTGGGGCTTTCCCTTTCACTTACCTGGGGTGTCCGGTTTTCAAAGGGAGATGTGTTAAGAGTTTGTTTCAACCGATTATTGACAAACAAAAGTTGGCAGGATGGCAGAAGCGGTTCCTTTCGCAGGGGGGTCGCCTGATGCTTATCAAACATGTTCTTTCTGCAATACCGATACACTATTGGGCGGCGTTGTCCCCGCCTAAGGGTGTTATAGTGGAGATTGAATTGATCTTTGCAAAATTCTTCTGGGGGGAAAATGAAGGGATTTCCAACTGACATTGGAGGACCTGGTGGTAGATCGCAGCACCTTTTGAGGAAAATGGTTTGGGAATCAGGAGAGTGTCGTCTATGCTGCAAGCATTCTCATGTAAGTTGTGGTGGAAATTGCATAATTTAGAAGTGCTCTAGGTAAGATTTATGCATGGACAGACCCCCTCGATGCGCACATCTAGGGTTTAGACCCGAATGAAGGAAGTCGGACACCTTATGGCAGATAATACTGGCATAAGTATAGGGGATGGTAGATCACTATTCTGGTACACTAATTGGTCGGGTGAGGAGGTTTTAGCAGACTTGGTGGAAGATTCAGACATTGAGGAAACCCTGCTCACCCTGCTGTGCTGCTTCTGCTTACGGAAAAATGAGTTGATGCCTCGGATGGAATTGATCTTTTCAGTTGAAGTATTACACATTATTAAAGAGTTCCGATTCAACTTCCTAGCAACACCGGATCGATAGGTGTGGAAACCAGACGCCAGGGGGGTCTTCTTGGTCAAGTCCACGTATGACTTAGTTCGGCTATGAGGACACAGAGGTTTTTCAACTGCCTTATGGAGGCCGCTTCTGGTTAAAATGTCTGTTTTTATGTGGCAGTTAAGAAATCTCATTCTCCCAATGGATGATGAATTGCATCGAATTGGGTTTTCTCCTGTCTCTAAATGTCCATTCTGTCACAGACATTGTTTCGGTAATTGTGTGTTGGGAGTTATGGGCATCATACTACAGGAAAGTGTTCGGAGGTGAGCAATAATCGTTAGATCAGGTGCAATAAAGGGCTCAAAAACTCATGTGGGAGTTGTTTCCGGTTCACCCTCCCCAATGTAGTTCAGGTGCACAATTCTTGATTGGGTCAGTTCTGCCCCGCTGGGCATATCGAAAAAAGAAGGTGGCGAAGGTAGTAGCATGGGAAGGGCCAAAACGTAGTCAGTACAAGTTGAATGTGGGCGGATCTTCCCTAGGGAATCTAGGGCTTGCGGGAGCGGGAGTAGTTCTTTGAATTATAACTAGGGAGGTCGTTTTCGCGGCTAGTGTATTCCTGGGTCACGTGACGGCTTTCCAGGCTGAGGCGTTAGCCTTATTATATGGTATCATGACTTGCCAACAGCTCGGCATTTCGTCGGTGGCAATAGAAACAGACTCACAAGTATTGAAACATGCGATTAAATCAGGAAAAGGGCCCTAGAACTCAGCGGCTACCTTATTCAAGATTGGGGAACTCATTGGAAATTGCTCTTTGTGGCACATCTACAGGAAGGGGAATGCAGTAGCAGATGCATTGGCCAATAACAGAAGGACTACAGGATCGACATCCTCTTACCTGATGGAAACTCTTCCCCGGCAGGTGAAATGGTTGGTGCTTCTAGATGCTAGGAGTTTTCCTTACATTAGAGTATAGATACATCATTGAAACAGAGTTTGGTTGCATGCCCCCTTTGTCTGTAACGTTTATTCTTTTCGAATTAATGGAATAAGCTACAGCTGCTTTACACAGAAAAAAAAAAAAAAAAAAGTGAACCCTTAGTCACAAGATTTATTTTGTTACAAATGAATATTAATGAAAAAATTTTATGTCAAA
The DNA here is from genome assembly GCA_016801395.1 of Leptodermis oblonga. Taxonomy (NCBI): domain Eukaryota; kingdom Viridiplantae; phylum Streptophyta; class Magnoliopsida; order Gentianales; family Rubiaceae; genus Leptodermis; species Leptodermis oblonga. The sequence goes on from CM028751.1 coordinate 26,873,052, forward strand.
AAAAAGTAAAATAACTATACCCTACACACAAATAAATGAACCATTAGTTATAAGTTTTAATTTGTTAAAAATGAATATCAATGAAAAAAATTTTATTTCAAAATTTTAAAATAACTGTACCCTATATACAAATAAGTGAACCTTTAGTCTCAAGATTTATTTTGTCCAAAATGAATATTAATGGTAAAAATTATTAAATTATCCCAAATGATTATTTTATATTGGTACAAGATCTAGGTAAATCTATAACTAAATATTCTGTGATAATTTCAATAATTCTGGTATATGTAAAAAGTAATTTCACATGATAAGTATAAATAATTAGAATATATCAATTCAGAAAAAAAAAATTAGGTGGCAGCTTATGATTGGATGTCTAATGAATCCTGATATAGTTTATATCAAAATCATCTTGACAAATATTAAACTCATATGCATATATAGAGAGAGAGAGAGAGATGGAGAGAGAAAAAACCCCTTCAATCAACAAACAATACCCTACAATAAGTAATCTCTTCTGAAAAAATACATCTGTGTACTGGAAATATATCTTTTACCTATTATAGTTAAAGACTAAACCTTTTCATTTTCAATGTACAGTACATGAACTTAGCTTCCATTAAGTTTCACCAAACAAATTGAATTTCTCTAAATTCAAGTAATATTTGAATGGGTGAAATGCACCAAATATCACTTAACTATCAAGTTTTGCAAAAAATACCACTTTCCTTTAAAAACTCCAAATACAAGCACTTTACTTTCAAAATGTGCACCCAGTACCATTTTTGCCCTAACGGCCGTTAACTCGATGACGGGACGAAAAACGCAGGGGCAAAACCATCTTTTCAATAAATTACCGTGTAAAACGCCCAAATTCACCAAAATCTATTTTTTTAACCATCTTCTTCCCACCAAAGTTTGAAGGCATTCTTCAACCTCAACCCCCGACAATTCGACTTCCAGTCTTCACCTTCGATTAGGGTGACTGATTGGGAAACATCGGCTGCAATCCAATTGGGAATTAGGGAAATCAAAGAAAATGGGGAAACGGGACACCCGTAATCAGGGCAAGCGGAAAGCACCTCCTCCTGTTGAGAAAGTAGAGAAAGGAAAAAGGCGAAAGGCCGAGCAAATGGAAGCGTCGTCAAAGGCCACAGAAAAAATGAAGGAGCACAAGAAAAACTATGGTGGATAGAGAGTGAATCAGAAGATGATATCGCCTGGATAATTGAAAGCGATTATGAAGAACCACCATCTCGCTTACTGAGTCATTCAAATAGGGAAAAACGCCATTGGAGTGGGGTTTCAAAATGGATTATTCGACCTGCCGGCAGTCCATTCGAATTCAAAGATGAATACAGTCAGTAAACTTAGAGTTATGGAGAAATAAGTTGGAATTTCTCTGTTTGAGCGTATTCATGAAATTGACTATGTATTTATTGCTTTGTAATGCTTGATCTCTTGTTTTATGTTCAGAAAAATTGTCCCCGTGTTCTATGTGATTCCTCATTTCTGCTGTTTGTTTGTGGTTTTGGTTTGATTGACATAATTGTTGTTTGTACCACAACAAATTCTTGTGCACTTTAGATTCAGTTGGTGGCACTGCGATTTTACTTTTGTTTTTGTTGTGAATAGCTTGTTTTTGAGTTATAATTGCGTTGATTTAGAGTTGCTTATTAAGTGTTTGTTCTCTGTCATAACTGTGTTTTTATATATAATTATGATAAGCGGTGCATGGATTACTTTCCTATTCATGGTTTATGATTGCAGGGGAGGGTTTACTTTCCCATTCATGTATTACTTTTCTTTCCTTTTTGCAATGAGTGAATTGCTTAAACTAGCACGAACCTTTGCCTGAGTGCGATTTTAACTACAAACCTTTTGAAATACCTTTTTCTACCACAAACCTTTCGAAAACGTGACACTATGTAGCATTATGTCCAAGGGCTCCATTAAACCCCTAACGGCGATTTTTTGGAGAGGGCAAAAATGTCCATCGGACGATGAACAGTGTTAGACATTGTTCATCAAAATTGTAAATTGGCCCCAACTTTTTAGTTTTCTTAAATTATGGTCATAACTTATTTTTTTTAAAAAAAGAAAAATATTTATATTTTACTAATATATAATAATATTCAGAAAAATTAATGTTTTAGTAATATGATTATAAAGTAAATTTTATTTTTGGATGAAAATGTAAAAAATTAAAAGATTGGGGGTTCGTTTGATAATAAAAGTAAAATACTGGAAATATAAGACAAAGGAACATGAAAATGGACAATTTTTCCCTCAAAAAGTCTTTTCCGTTTGTGGGTTAACGGAGCCCTTGGACGGAATGCTACGTAGTGTCACGTTTTCGAAAGGTTTGTGGTAGAAAAAGCTATTTCAAAAGGTTCGTGGTAAAAATCACAGTCAGGCAAAGGTTCGTGCTAGTTTAAGCAATTCACTCATTTGCAATTTTCCCCTTTTCACTGCACTAATAAACCGGGTACCTAATATCACTCTTTAATTAAATATATATATATATATATGTAGTAGTCATTTTGTTTCTTTCATAATATACTCTAAAGAGCAGAATCCTTTTTTGTTTAGCTTTTGTTTATGTTGTTGTCGATGAATTGCATAGTCGAAAACTAGAATAATCAAGTTTATTTCTTATTTGCTTCTCTAATGCAAAAAGTCAATAGTTTGCACTGGCATCCATGGTTGCTAACGTGCTCCAATGTTTGGTGAGTCTTTCTTTATCCTCGCAAGTTGGTAATATTTTAATTGTTAGGAAAGAAGGCAGAACTCACCAAAAGTCTCATTTGCCAGCAATAGCTAGCAACTTGTTGATCTTCTTCTTAATTTTCAGTTTGCCATTTGGTTTTCTTTTGAATCCTTTGCCATTCAGATTCATCGATCTCGATCTGTTTACTATTTTTCCCCAATAAAATTTATTCATTTTTTTTAATGCAAAAAGGACTAATTTAGAGTTGAACCTCACACCTAGTTTCACTAAGGAAAAAATGATCTCATTTTGAATCATAATTTTACCCATTACTTTTTCAATCTTTTGTTCAAATTGTTGAGAATTATGGCAAGCTGTAGACTTTTTGAATGTGCAATTTGTTGATACATCATGAAAGTTTCTATGTGTTTGTGTAGATAAAGATGATTATTTATTCGCAGTCTGCCTTCATCATGGTGGAAAGTTGATTCAAGGGGTGGAACCAGAATACGTGGGGAGGGGGGGGGGGGGGGGGGGGGGGGGGGGGGAGGGGAGCATACCTTTTTCTGACAAGTGTCATTACTTGAGATTCGATATGGATGATCTGAACGCAATGTTTCTAGCCCTTGGATACCCAAAATCTGAGTGTTGTATGTTTTGGTACAACGCATTGAGCACTGGTTTGAAGGAGTTGCAGACGTATATGCATGTGGAAAGTTGATTCAAGGGGTGGAACCAGAATACGGGGGGGGGGGGGGGGGGGGAAGCTTACCTTTTTCTGACAAGTGTCATTACTTGAGATTCGATATGGATGATCTGAGCGCAATGTTGCTAGCCCTTGGATACCCAAAATCTGAGTGTTGTAAGTTTTGGTACAACGCATTGAGCACTGGTTTGAAGGAGTTACAGACGTATATGCATGTGGTAGAGTTTATGGTGGACACTGATAAAACACGGTTCATGAATGTTTACTGTCATCATGGGGGAGTAGGCAAGAAATTAAAGGGCTGATGAAACAAGCAAGAGCAAAAGAGTGGGAGCTGATTGTGAGAAAGAAGTTGAAGAGCAATGTGGTGATAGAAGAACTGGATGAGGAGATTGATTTGAAGTCGACACAGCTTAATTTCAGAATTAAAAGTAAGATTGAGCAGCTGCAAGGACAGCAACTGTTGGCACTGCTTTGGTATCCAGTAAAGGGTGAAGGTGAGTGTTCTAAAGAGGTTGATAAGAATGGAAATTTTGAAAGAAAAGCTGAGACAATTCATGAGGCCAAGTACGAAGGTGCTGATCATTACGATGAATTAGAGCTTTTTTCACTGAGTCAGCTTGCTGATAGTACAAAGGACGTGGGTAAAAAATTAGGTTGGCAGAGTCTATTGGAAGTAATTGAAACCAAAGAAGGAGATAGGCAGGAGGGGGTCACTCAAGCAGAGAATGAATTGAATGATGTAGGTCAGATTTAAGCAGTGGTCGTTTAACCACTGCTTATTTCCTTTACAAAAATTTAAGTAGAAAAAGTCAGCTTATTGCTTATCTCTTAATGCTCCACGTAATAATTCTTTAGATAATTCATATTTGATTTCTGAAACTATCTTTTTATTTTATTCAAATTGATTTAACTATAATTATTAGTTTTTTTTCTCTTCATTAGCATACCATGCATTTTAAACTTTTCCATTATAATATTGTCAAATAAAATTTATATTATTTATTATTATTATATTTTGGTATTAAAAATTTATTTAATAAATTTCGTTTACATGTTTTTATAAATCTCATTTATATTATATGTTTTATATTACTTGTATAATTTTATTATAAATATATATATGAATTTTATTGTAAAATTTAAATTTCTTTTATACTACAATAATGGATTCATTTCATTTTTAGGGGTTTTAATAAATTGTAATATATAATTTATATTTTAATTATTCAATTTAATGTGTTTTATCTTATTTTGTTTTTTTATGTTTTTCATTAATTATAATTGATGTTTAATTATAAAATTCTATATTTCACATATATAAATATATATAAAAATTCAACATAAGGGTAAAATGGTATTTTTCAAGATTTCAGCATTAAGATAAGAATATTTATCAAATAAGATCGAGTGATTAAGTATTATGATTCAGGGGTTCAGAAAATATATTTCAGCATTAAGATGTTAAGTGCTTAATCAATTCAGTAGTAAGTATTCAGATATAAGCATTAATTTTTATCAAACGGACCCAAGTTTTCATTTTACTAGTATTACTTTTCGGTTCAAAAGTAACACTCTAAAACTTTACAAGTATCATAAGTATTACTTTGTTTAATAAGTTTTCATTTTACAGACATCACTCTATAGTTCAAAAGTAACACTATCGAATTTGCCAAGTATCACAAATGTTACTTTGCGTGATAAGTCTTCATTTTAGAGGTATCACTTTTCAGTTCAAAAGTAACACTCTCAAATTTGACAAATATCACAATTGTTGATTACTTTGTATAATAAAGTGTTCATTTTCATGTATCAAATTTTGGTTCAAAAGTAATGTTCTCAAACTTGACAAATATCAAAATTGTAAGTTTGTATAATAGGAAAATTGACACTTTTGGTCCCTTATGTTCGATCGTGTGGCAGTTTTGGTCCCTTATTATTTGTATGTGACAGTTTTAGTTTCTAATGTTTGTACAGTTAAACCTCGATAAATGAATGTTCGATAAAGTAATAACCTCAATTATTTATATAATAAATTCTTATAGCCTCGACTTGGGCTAATTGATTAAAGTAATAATCTCGCTAAATGCATTAAGCAATAAAATATTTAAATCCTCAAGGTCACAATGAAAATATGAATTAATAATGATTGAATTCCATACAATATATATATATATATATATACACACACATAGAGAGAGAGTGTGTGTTTAATATTTGTTAAGATCATCCTGATATAAGTTATATCATGACTCATCAGACATTCAATCACAGGCTGTTACCAAATTTTTTTTCTAAACTGATATATTCTAATTATTTTATGAGAGTAATATTTTTCAGGATGATCCTGATATAAGCTATATAAGGACTCATCAGACATCCACACACAGGCTGCCACCTAATCTTTTTTAAATAGGCATATTTTAACTATATGGTATACTTATCTGATGGAAATTAAATTCTATATTTACTAACGTAAATATAATTATGTGGGATATTCTTTAATCTTGTATTTTATTATAATGTTATTTTTTAATAAAAAAATTATCTAGAAAAATTAAAATAACTATACCCTACACACAAATAAGTGAATTCTTAATTATAAGATTTAATTTGTTAAAAATTAATATCAATGAAAAAAAAATTTTATCATAAAAATGTAAAATAACTATACTCTATATACAAATAAGTAAACCATTAGTCATAGGGATGAGGCATGGGGCTTTCCCTTTCACTTACCTGGGGTGTCCGATTTTCAAAGGGAGATGTGTCAGGAGTTTGTGATGTGAACCCCTGATCCCCAAGCCATGGAAACCAAGAACTCGATGTGGAAAGTGCCAAAGAAAGTCTGAATGCAAGACGCAACTCTTAACTTCTAGAATTCTTACCCTTGGATTCGGCAGACTACTAACTTACAATGTAAATTAAACACGCAATTCGAACAAAGTGGAGAAAAATAGAATCAAAACAAAGCTTAGCAATAGACAGAGCAATTATCTATTAGCCTATAGTTTCTGTAGCTTTTAGCAATTAACAAACATGCAAATTACATAAGCCCAAAATAAAGTGAGTGATTAAAGAAGTATAAAACTATAACTTAAATCATTTAATCAACTCACTAAAAAGTGAATTCGGTCAGCCCTATAAATTGGGGAGGGATGGCCGAATTTTAGTCCTAAAGAAACAAGGAAAAGAAGTGAAATTGGAAACCAATCAAGAGATTGGTTTCTTACAAGAATCAACTCCTAAAAGAACTAGGATTGATTAAAAGGGAAATTTCGGCTGCAAGGTTAATGTGCTGGCCGAAAATACAAGTAAGAAAAAGGAAATAAAGAAGTAGAAACAAATCACAAAAAGGTTTCAAGAAGGTAAACCTTTTTGGTAACTACTATCCTAGTAAGCCTAGTTGTAACAAACTTGTAACAACCTAACAAACTATTAACAAACTTTGGGTAGAATTAGGTAACATGCACAAAACATAATCCTTCCCCTACCTAAGCTTCCAAGTGGCGTGTGGGCTGCTCCTTGTGGGGTAGGCGGGCCGAAATTGTGAGATGGACTTCAAGGTGGGTTTCGGCCCATTTGAGGTGGCGCATGGTGGTGATGATGTAGGGAGGTTCTGGAATCTCCCGGAGTTATTTTGGAAAGTCAAAAATCAAGAATTTCAAGATTCTTCAAGATTTTCAAGATTATTCAAGATTCAATAAACCGCAAAATTCAAGGGTTTCAAGAAAATCAAGAACTTCAAGAAATGTCCCTTCCTTCAGCTGGATTGGTTAGTAGGCGCCATTTCCTCTGTGATGGATACTAAAGTGACGCTTTTAACCTTCCTTGCATTCAATTCAAGGGCGTTGGTGTCCGTAACGAGTTGTGCTTCTGTAGCACTCCTTTGAACAAGGTTTTCAAGATCTGATCTGAGCTTCCTTGTCCTTCTTCAGGTCATAGGCCCAACTATGTCAACGAACGGACCTCTCTGATATAGGCTTAGGTCCTGAAGCATTGGCGGGCCTCTATGGATCACATGAACCTCTGCTGCATTTTCCGACCCTTCATTACTTGAACTTGGATCCTCTGCATACTAACTTGGCGTAGGGCTAGAGATGCCCTCATCATTCCCTCCCGGTTGGAAAGGATTCAACCTCGAATCAAGATCCTGGTCAAAATTAAACGGAGACAAGTCAACAACATTAAAAGATGCACTAACGCTATACTCACCTGGTAGATCCAGTTTGTAGGTGTTATCCCCCATCTTTGCTATAACTTGAAAAGGCCCATCACCTCATGGGTGGAGTTTGGTCCGCCGGGCTACTGGAAACCTTTCCTTTCTCATGTGAACCCAAACCCAGTCGCCTAGTTCAAAGTTCACAGCCTTGCGACTTCGATTTGCATCTGAAGCATACTTGGCCTTTTTCTTCTCAAGGTTTTCTCAATCCTTCTGATGAAGTTTTCTGACGGTGTCTGCTTTCTTTTCGCCATCTAGACTTGTTTGTTCCTTCAGGGGCAGGGGCAGTAAATCCATGACCCTCAACGGATTGAAGCCGTAGGCAGCTTCAAAGGGCAAAAATCCAGTTGATGAATGCTTGGAGCGATTGTAGGCAAACTCTGCAATCAGCAAGACCTGTTCCCAACCTGCAAGATTACTTTTAATCAGTGCTCTTAACAAATTCCTTATTGTTCGGTTGGTCACTTTTGTTTGACCATCCATTTGTGGATGACTAGTAGTAGAAAATAGCAATTTAGTTCCTAGTTTATACCACAAAGTTTTCCAAAAAAAACTCAAAATTTTAACATCCCTATCCGAGACGATTGTGCGTGGTATTCCATATAGCCAAACCACTTCATTGAAGAAGAGTTCTGATACGTGTCTGGCATCATCTGATTTCCTGCAAGGAATAAAGTGAGCCATTTTAGAAAATCTGTCCACCATAACAAAGATTGAGTCATTACCTAGTTGTGTCCTCGGCAACCCTAGAATAAAGTCCATAGAGATGTCAGTCCAAGGAACAGTTGGAATAGGCAAAGGTGTATAAAGACCATCAGGTTTGGAAGTAGACTTTGCTTTTAAATAGTTAATGCAACGTGAGCAAATAGTTTCTACATCCTTTCGCATTTTAGGCCAATAAAAGTGTTCCTTTAACATGTCAAGTGTTTTAGTTAAACCAAAATGACCCATTAGCCCCCTATTATGTGCTTCACGCACCAGCAGTTCCCTATATAAACTACGTGGGATGCATAACTTATTGTTCTTATATAAAAAACCATTCTGCTTAAAGAACTTCTGAAATGCACCATTTTCGCATGCTTCATATAAAGTAGAAAAATTAGGATCAGAAGCATACAATTCCTTTAGATATGAAAACCCTACAGATGCATGATCAAGAATAGCAAGAGATTCATACCTGTGTGATAGAGCATCAGCTACCATATTATCTTTTCCCTTTTTATACTTAATAATATAAGGAAAAGTTTCAATAAAAGCAACCCATTTAGAATGACGCCTGTTTAACTTACCCTGTCCCTTAATGTGTTTAAGGGACTCGTGGAATGAATGGACAACAAACTCCTTGGCCATCAGGTAGTGCTGCCAAGTTTCCAATGCCCTTACCACGGCATAGAGCTCCTTATCATAGGTAGGATAATTTAAGGCAGCTCCCTTTAGTTTCTCACTGAAGTAGGCTATAGGTTTTCCTTCCTGCATTAAAATAGCACATATACCAATCCCTGAAGCATCACACATTAGTTCAAAAACTCTATGAAAATCAAGTAATGCTAAAATAGGAGCATGAGTGCGATCATGCTTAAGAACAGTGAAGGCATTTTCCTGTGCCTGACCCCACAAAAATGGAACATTCTTCTTACACAATTCATTGAGGGGCGCGGCTTTGGTTGAGAAATCCTTCACGAACCTCCGGTAAAAACTAGCTAAACCATGGAACGATCTTACCTGCGAGGCCAAGGTGGGAGTAGGCCATTCTCGAATGGCTTTCACCTTTGTGTCATCAACCTTGACACCATCCTTCAAAACAACAAACCCAAGAAAGACAACTTCCTCCACACATAATGTACACTTTTTAACATTGGCATATAATTTATTATCACGTAACTCAATTAATACCAACTTAATGTGCTCTATGTGTTCAGGCATGTTTCTACTATATATCAGAATATCATCAAAGTAAACCACAAAAAATTTCCATATAAACTTCCTAAGCACATAATTCATTAATCGCATGAAAGTAGTAGGTGCATTTGTGAGACCGAAGGGCATAACTAACCACTCATACAAACCAAATTTAGTTTTAAAAGCAGTTTTCCATTCATCGCCTTCTTTCATTCTTATCTGATGATAGCATTGTGTTAGATCTATTTTAGTGTAAACATTAGAGGCATATAAATCTTCTAACATGTCATCAAGCCTAGGGATAGGATGCCTATACTTAATGGTTATTTTGTTAACAGCTCTGCAATCCATACACATTCTCCAAGTACCATCTTTCTTTAGAACAAGAATAACAGGTACTGTACAAGGGCTTAAAGATTCCCTTAGCTAACCATTACCTAAAAGTTTTTCAAACTGACGTTGCAGCTCCTTTGTTTCCTCAGGGTTGCTTTGTACACCGGTCTATTTGGAATGGGTGAGCTAGGCACGAAGTCAATCTGATGCTTAATTCCATAAAGAGGGGGCACTTCGGCCAGCATCTTCATATTCCTACAAAAGAAACTTGACTTCCATAGGGAGATCCCTAGGAACGTCGTCAAGGTTAGTGGAATCGTCTTTAGCAATTAAAACAAGAATACAACCATTTCCCCTTAACACTTGTTCGACTTCCCCCACTGTGACAAAAAGGCCACAACTAGAATCTTCTTCTGAAGGCTTATCAGAGTTCGCCTACTACTACCCTTTACAATTTGTTTACCCTTTCCCTTGTCTTGTCGCTTTTCAACTGTCCACGCGGTGATCTTGTCCTTCATCCTGACAGATTCAGCATGAACTTCCGATGGTGAGAGAGGTAAAAAGGTATGGATCTTGCCCCTTGGTAAATTGAGTAGGTATTAGCAACCCCGTCATGTGTAGCCTTCATGTCAAAGAGCCATGGTCATCTGAGCAGAATTTGACACGCCTCCATAGGGAGCACATCACAAGTAACTTGTCCCTCGAACTTACAGATAGTGAAAGTAACTCGCACTTGCTTTGTGACTCTGGAGCCTCTCTGAGCTGTCAAGCCATTGCAGCCAGTACGGATGTGGATGGTTAACTGTTGGGAGCTTGAGCTTTTCAACCATGTACTCAGTAGCGATATTGGTGCATCTCCCGCCGTCAACTATCAGAACGCATACACCTCCATTGACTTTGGTCCTGGTGTGGAAGATGTTGGTCCGTTGAGAAGCATCCTGGGTAACAGCTGTAGTCAAAGATCGGGACACAATGGCCATCTGACTATAGTCCTCCGGTTGATGAACGTCCTCCTCTGTATCGGACTTGCTGTTGTCAGCCAAATCTGGGATGCGATTGGCTTCTTCATCATCTTTTTCTTCTAAGATGTACTCACCATCCTGCCCTAATAGTACCTTTCTAATGTTAGGACAGTCCCGCATCTAGTGCCCGCTGCCAGAACACTTATGGCAAGTGATCTGCAAGATGCTCTGCTTCGGTGTGAAAGGTAATTTAGCTGCTAAAGAAGAAGAGGTGGTTGGGGCAGACTGAATAGCTTTACGTTCAGAGTTGAACGGTTTCCTGGGTGGTGTTGGCGTGTAGACTGGATTCTTTCTCCAAGTAGTAAGGGCACTGGCAGGCGTCCTAACTGGTGGAACAGTCTTCAGGTATTCTTCCATCACTCTGGCTTTATGGAGCATATCCGTCAAACTAGTAGCATTCTGTAGTTCCACAGCTAAAACTATCCCTCTATTAAGCCCACTAAGAAAACGTGCCATGCTGGCAGCATCGTCTTCTATTACATTGGCCTTAATATTAGCCATCTCTAATTTCTTAAAATAAGCATCGACAGTTAAAGATCGCTGTACAAGAGTGTGTAACTTCCTATACAATTCTCTAAAATAATACGCAAGTACAAAAGTTTTGCGCATCGCTGTCATCAAATCAAACCATGAAATAGGTGGCGCACGTGCACTCATAGGCCTGGTGTTGCGCCTCTGGTCCAACTCCTGATTCTACCAAACGAGTGCATATTCGGTGAAATTGATCACCGCGAGTTGAGCCTTCTTGTTTTTGGGAACCGAGTGAAGCCTAAAGATCTGCTCCATCTTGATCTCCCAGTCTAAATATTCTTCGGGTCTGTACCTCCTCTGAAAGAAGGCACATATGTCTTCAATTGACTTAGAACTTCAAAGGGCTTTGTATCATTACCAGCTCGTGAGGTGTGGACGTCTTCCTCCTCCTCGAACCGGCCCTGGTGGGCGGCCCTCATCTCATTGACCTCGGCCTTGAGGTCTGCGAATTGATTGGTCAAATTCGCAATGGCAGCAATAAGTTGCGCATACGTAACTAGGGGCGCTTCTCCTCCTGACATACCTAGTAACCAAGAAAGATTCCTGCTAAGAACAAGTAAAAGTGAGTAGAGTAACCTTACTCCCTTGTCCCCCTAGTATGACCCCTCTAACAACTACACACAACCTTGTGTATCGCTCTTAGGGATGGCAACCCTTATGTTCTGTATCACTCAGCCTTTAACCTCAGTCCTGTATACTCAATTAAGGTCACAAAATCCTGGGCAAAGGTAACAATCAAACAGTCAATCACACAAAGAACGAAACTGTATAGGAAAGTGGCAAAAATCTTTCGAAAAAAAGAACTTGGTTCGATTTTCAGCTTTAAAAACACATTTTTGAAAAAGAAATTTTGATAATATAGCTCAAATAAGAAGCACACCGACAAGGAACTTCCGAGGAGAAGCCCTCAAAGTTCAGAGATAATGACAGTGTACGAAGACAAAATTCAAACTATAATTCAGAGTAATCGTTCAGGTAGCACGAAAAGATAGCAAGCTTAATAAGCAGGGCAATTCAATTGACGAAGCAAGAATAATCAGCAGGTTTGAAACAATTCAGGAAAGACCTATCTAATCCAAGAAGTGATCACCCTACCCAGCGGGTAATCAAGAAACCAATTCCAACTAATTATCCAAGTTTTCAAAAAAAAATTTTAACCCCTGCGACGGAAAATTTCCTCAGATATCACTATAGTGCTGTGGGGAGTAGTGTCGAAAATGAACACTATCAAGTTTGCAAGCACAATGACAGAGAAGAAGATTCCCAATAAAGAAAAGAAATCTCTTTGGCTTTGGAGCGTACTGCTGTGGGGAGTAGTGTCGATGAACGAACACTATCAACTTTTCAGGCACACTTTAAACCGTAGAGAAATCAATCCTTTAAACAATTGCCACAAAGATACCAAAAATTGCAAATTTATCACCTCGCAACACATTAATATACGAATTTGTAAAAGTGGGCAGCACAACGATACAATATCAAGAATTCAATATATTTTAAAGAATTCAACACAAAGTTCCAAGACTCGTGCAGACAAGTAGTAATTGCAAAAACAAGGCGAGTGGCTTAACTTCAACCGCCAAAGTTCACCAAATTCAAGACAAATTGCAAATAGGGAGAGGCGAGCAAAACAGTCCAAATTAAAGAGCAATTTTAGGAACAAAAAGTGTCATTTATCCTTTAATTGTTACCAAAAACAGCACTTATTGGATTCACAAAAGCAATTGCAAAAACAGTACCAAAAGTGAGCAAAAGAGCCCTAGCTTTAAAAACCCTAAAAACCGATTTTCCAACTTTGAAGAAACAGATTTTTAAAACCTTCTTTTCGATTTTCCCTTTCTTTTTCAAGCCAAAATTTTGATTTTAATTTGAAAAAATAGTATGAGCAAAATCGAAATAGTTTATTTAAGAAAAAGAAAAATTTTTCTAAAAAATGAGCATTCTTTTCCACAAAATCAATAATTAAAGTAGATTAATGGAATAGAAAACACCAGATGAGTTGATTGTGTTACTTCAATCTCCTCCTGTCGAGCAAACAGCCTTGGATCTAATACCAATTGATGTGAACCCCTGATCCCCAACGCCGTGGAAACCAAGAACTCGATGCGGAAAGTGCCAAGGAAAGTCTAAATGCAAGACGCATCTCTTAACTTCTAGAATCCTTACCCTTGGATTCGGCAGACTACTAACTTACAATGTAAATTAAACACTCAATTCGAACCAAGTGGAGAAAACTCGAATCGAAACAAAGCTTAGCAATAGACAGAGCAATTATCTATTAGCCTATAGTTTATGTAGCTTTTAGCAATTAACAAACATGCAAATTACATAAGCCCAAAATAAGGTGAGTGATTAAAGAAGTATAAAACTATAACTTAAATCATTTAATCAACTCACTAAAAAGTGAATTCGGTCAGCCATATAAATAGGAGAGGGATGGCCGAATTTTAGTCCTAAAGAAACTAGGAAAAGAAGTGAAATTGGAAACCAATCAAGAGATTGGTTTCTTACAATAATCAACTCCTAAAGGAACTAGGATTGATTAAAAGGGAAATTTCAGCTGCAAGGTTAATGTGCTGGCCGAAAATACAAGTAAGAAAAAGGAAATAAAGAAGTAGAAACAAATCACAAAAAGGTTTCAAGAAAGTAAACCTTTTTGGTAACTACTATCCTAGTAAGCCTAGTTGTAACAAACTTATAACAACCTAACAAACTAGTAACAAACTTTGGGTAGAATTAGGTAACATGCACAAAACATAATCCTTCACCTACCTAAGCTTCCAAGTGGCGTGTGGGCTTCTCCTTGTGGGGTAGGCGGGCCGAAATTGTGAGATGGACTTCAAGGTGGGGTTCGGCCCATTTGAGGTGGCGCGTGGTGGTGATGATGTAGGGAGGTTCTGGAATCTCCCGGAATTATTTCAGAACGTCAAAAATCAAGAATTTCAAGATTCTTCAAAATTTTCAAGATTATTCAAGATTCAGTAAACCGTGAAATTCAAAATTTTCAAGAAAATCAAGAACTTCAAGAAATGTCCCTTCCTTCAGCTGGATTGGTTAGTATGCGCCATTTCCCCTGTGATACAGAGTAAAGTGACGCTTTTAACCTTCCTTGCATTCAATTCAAGGGCGTTGGTGTCCGTAACTAGCTGGGCTTCAGTAGCACTCTTTTGAACAAGGTTTTCAAGATCTAATCTGAGCTTCCTTGTCCTTCTTCGGGTCATAGGCCCAACTATGTCAACGAACGAATCTCTCTGATATGGGCTCGGGTCCTGGAGCATTGGCGGGCCTCTATGGAGCACACGAACCTCTGCTGCATTTTCTGACGCTTCATTACTCAAACTTGGATCCTCTGCATACTGACTTGGTGTAGGGCTGGGGATGCCCTCATCAGTTTGTTTCAACCGATTATTGACAAACAAAAGTTGGCCGGATGGCAAAAGCGGATCCTTTCAAGGGGGGTCGCCATGATGCTTATCAAACATGTTCTTTTTGCAATACCGATACACTATTGGGCGGCGCTGTCCCCGCCTAAGGGTGTTATAGCGGAGATTGAATCGATCTTTGCAAAATTCTTCTAGGGGGAAAATGAAGGGATTTCCAACTGACATTGGAGGGCCTGGCGGTAGATCACAGCACCTTTTGAGGAAAATGGTTTAGGAATCAAGAGAGTGTCATATATGGTGCAAGCATTCTCATGTAAGTTGTGGTGGAAATTGCATAATTTAGAAGTGCTCTGGGCAAGATTTATGAGTAGATAGACCCCTTCGATACGCACATCTAGGGTTTGAACCCGAATGAAAGAAGTCACCTTATGGCAGATAATACTAGCATAAGTATAGGGGATGGTAGATCACTATTGTGGTACACTAATTGGTCAGGTGAGGAGGTTTTAGCAGACTTGTTGGAAGATTTAGACATTGAGGAAACCCTGCTCACCCTGCGCTGCTTCTGCTTACGGAAAAATAAGTTGATGCCTCGGATGGAATTGATCTTTTCGGCTGAAGTATTACACGTTATTAAGGAGTTCCGGTTCAACTTCCTAGCAACACCGGATCGATAAGTGTGGAAACCAGACCCCAGGGGGGGTCTTCTCGGTCATGTCCAAGTATAACTTAGTTCAACTATGAGGACACAAAGGTTTTTCAACTGCCTTATGGAGGCCGCTTCTGGTTAAAATGTCTATTTTTATGTGACGGTTAAGAAATCGCATTCTCCCACTGGATGATGAATTGCATTGAATTGGGTTTTCTCTTGTCTCTAAATGTCCATTCTGTGACCTGGAAGAGGGGCGGGAACACCTTTTTTTCCATTGTCAGTGGGCCCATGAAATATGGGGGTACCGGTTTAGCACCCTATTGCTGAGTCAAAGGGGGTTATCATCATTAGATGAGTTGTTAAGTTCATTCTGGTCCTGGGATAATGAGGATTTTCGGGCTCTGCAAGGAGAAGTGACATATATTGTTTCGATAATTGTATGTTGGAAGTTATGGACATTATACTGAAGGAAAGTGTTCGGAAGAGAACAATAGTCACTGGATCGGGTGCAATTAAGGGCTCAAAAACTCATGTGGGAGCTGTTTGCGGTTCACCCTCCCCAATGTAGTTCAGGTGCATAATTCTTGATTGGGTCAGTTCTGCCCCGCTGGGCATATAAAAAAAAGAAGGTGGTGAAGGTAGTAGCATAGGAAGGGCCAGAACGTACTCAGTACAAGTTGAATGTGGACGGATCTTCCCTGGGGAATCCAGGGCCTGCGGGAGCAGTTCTACGAACTATAATTGGGGAGGTCGTTTTTGCGGCTAGTGTATTCCTGGGTCACATGACGGCTTTCCAGGCTGAGGCGTGAGCCTTATTATATGGTATCATGACTTGCCGGTAGCTCGGCATTTCGTCGGTGGCAATAGAAACAGACTCACAAGTATTGGAACATGTGATCAAATCAGGAAAAGGGCCCTAGAACTCAGTGCTTCCTTATTCAAGATTGAGGAACTCATTGGAAATTGCTCTCTGTGGCACATCTACAGGAAGGGGAATGCAGTCGCAGATGCATTGGCCAATAACACAAGTACTACAGGATCGACATCCTCTTACCTGATGGAAACTCTTCCCCAACAGGTGAAATGGTTGGTGCTTCTATATGCTAGGAGTTTTCCTTACATTAGAGTATAAACATATCATTGAAACAGGGTTTGGTTGCATGCCCCCTTATCTGTAACACTTCTTCTTTTCGAATTAATGGAATAAGCTACGGCCGCTTCACACACAAAAAAAAAATAATAATAAGTGAACCCTTAGTCACAAGATTTATTTTGTTAAAAATGAATATTAATGAAAAAAAATTTTGTCAAAAAAAATTAAAATAACTATACCCTACACACAAATAAGTGAACCATTAGTTATAAGTTTTAATTTGTTAAAAACGAATATCAATGAAAAAAAAATTTATTTCAAAATTTTAAAATAACTATACCCTATATACAAATGAGTGAACCTTTAGTCTTAAGATTTATTTTGTTCAAAATGAATATTAATGGTAAAAATTATTAAATTATCCCAAATGATTAATTTATATTGGTACAAGATCTAGGTAAATCTATAACTAAATATTCTGTGATAATTTCAATAATTCTGGTAAATGTAAAATGTAATTCCACATGATAAGTAAAAAGAATTAGAATATATCAATTCAGAAAAAAAAAATTAGGTGGCAGCTTGTGATTTGATGTCTAATGAGTCCTGATATAGTTTATATCAGAATTATCTTGACAAATATTAAACTCATATACATATATATATAGATAGAGAGAGAGAGAGAGAGATGGAGAGAGACAAACCCCTTCAATCAACAAACAATACCCTACAATAAGTAATCTCTTCTGAAAAAATACATCTATGTGTACTTGAAATATATCTTTTACCTATTATAGTTAAAGACTAAACCTTTTCATTTGCAATGTACAGTACATGAACTTAGCTTCCATTAAGTTTCACCAAACAAATTGAATTTCTCTAAATTCAAGTAATATTTGAATGGGTGAAATGCACCAAATATCACTTAACTATCAAGTTTTGCAAAAAATACCACTTTCCTTTAAAAACTCCAAATACAAGCACTTTACTTTCAAAATGTGCACCCAGTACCATTTTCGCCCTAGCGGCCGTAAACTCGATGACGGGACGAAAAACGTAGGGGCAAAACCATCTTTTCAATAAATTACCGTGTAAAACCCCCAAATTCACCGAAATCTATTTTTTTTACCATCTTTTTCCCACCAAAGTTTGAAGGCATTCTTCAACCTCAACCCCCGACAATTCGACTTCCAGTCTTCACCTTCGATTAGGGTGATTGATTGGGAAACATCGGCTGCAATCCAATTGGGAATTAGGGAAGTCAAAGAAAATGGGGAAACGGCACACCCGTAATCAGGGCAAGCGGAAAGCACCTTCTCCTGTTGAGAAAGTAGAGAAAGGAAAAAGATGAAAGGCCGAGCAAACGGAAGTGTCGTCAAAGGCCACAGAAAAAATGAAGGAGCACAAGAAAAACTATGGTGGATAGAGAGTGAATCAGAAGATGATATCGCCTGCATGATTGAAAGCGATTATGAAGAACCACCATCTCGCTTACTGAGTCATTCAAATAGGGAAAAACGCCATTGGAGTGGGGTTTCAAAATGGATTATTCGACCTGCCGGCAGTCCATTCGAATTCAAAGATGAATACGGTTAGTAACTTAGAGTTATGGAGAAATAAGTTGGAATTTCTCTGTTTGAGCGTATTCATGAAATTGACTATGTATTTATTGTTTTGTAATGCTTGATCTCTTGTTTTATTTTCACAAAATTTGTCCCCGTGTTCTATGTGATTTACTCATTTCTGCTGTTTGTTTGTGGTTTTGGTTTGATTGACATAATTGTTGTTTGTACCACAACGAATTCTTGTGCACATTAGATTCAGTTGGTGGCACTGCGATTTTTCTTTTGTTTTTGTTGTGAATAGCTTGTTTTTGAGTTATAATTGCGTTGATTTAGAGTTGCTTATTAAGTGTTTGTTCTCTGTCATAACTGTGTTTTTATATAATTATGGTAAGCGGTGCATGGATTACTTTCCTATTCATGGTTTATGATTGCAGGGGAGGGTTTACTTTCCCATGCATGTATTACTTTTCTTTCCTTTTTGCAATGAGTGAATTGCTTAAACTAGCACGAACCTTTGCCTGAGTGCGATTTTAACTACAAACCTTTTGAAATACCTTTTTCTACCACAAACCTTTCGAAAACGTGACACTACGTAGCATTCCGTCCAAGGGCTCCATTAAACCCCTAACAACGATTTTTTGGAGAGGGCAAAAATGTCCATCGAACGATGAACAGTGTTAGACATTGTTCATCGAAATTGTAAATTGGCCCCAACTTTTTAGTTTTCTTAAATTATGGTCATAACTTATTTTTTTTTAAAAAGAAAAATATTTATATTTTACTAATATATAATAATATTTAGAAAAATTAATGTTTTAGTAATATGATTATAAAGTAAATTTTATTTTTGGACGAAAATGTAAAAAATTAAAAGATTGGGGGTTCGTTTGATAATAAAAGTAAAACACTGGAAATATAAGACAAAGGAACATTAAAATGGACAATTTTTCCATCAAAAAGTCTTTTCCGTTTGTGGGTTAACGGAGCCCTTGGACGGAAGGCTACGTAGTGTCACGTTTTCGAAAGGTTTGTGGTAGAAAAAGCTTTTTCAAAAGGTTTGTAGTAAAAATCGCAGTCAGGCAAAGGTTCGTGCTAGTTTAAGCAATTCACTCATTTGCAATTTTCCCCTTTTCACTGCACTAATAAACTGGGTACCTAATATCACTCTTTAATTAAATATATATATATATATATATAGTAGTCATTTTGTTTCTTTCATAATATACTCTAAAAAGGCAGAATCCTTTTTTGTTTAGCTTTTGTTTATGTTGTTGTCGATGAATTGCATAGTTGAAGACTAGAAGAATCAAGTTTATTTCTTATTTGCTTCTCTAATGCAAAAAGTCAATAGTTTGCATTGGCATCCATGGTTGCTAACGTGCTCCAATGTTTGGTGAGTCTTTCTTTATCCTCGCAAGTTGGTAATATTTTAATTGTTAGGAAAGAAGACAGAACTCACCAAAAGTCTCATTTGCCAGCAATAGCTAGCTACTTGTTGATCTGCTTCTTAATTTTCAGTTTGCCATTTGGTTTTCTTTTGAATCCTTTGCCATTTAGATTCATCGATCTCGATCCGTTTACTATTTTGCACCAATAAAATTTATTCATTTTTTTTAAATGCAAAAAGGACTAATTTACTGTTGAAAAAAAAGTGAGAAATTGAATGGCTTTGGGTGGAGTGCACTTTTGGTAAAAGTGAGAAATTTCTCTATGTGCATGAGTAGGATTTTCTCATGTGTTTTATTTCCTCACACCTAGTTTCACTAAGGAAAACAGTGATCTCATTCTGAATCATAATTTTACCCGTTACTTTTTCAATCTTTTGTACAGATTGTTGAGAATTATGGCAAGCTGTAGACTTTTTGAATGTGCAATTTGTTAATACATCATGAAAGTTTCTATGTGTTTGTGTAGATAAAGATGATTATTTATTCATAGTGTGCCTTCATCATGGTGGAAAGTTTATTCAAGGGGTGGAACCAAAATACGTGTGTGTGGGTTGTATCATTCAAACAAACATGCCACCCGAACATGCCATTCCCCCTGTGAATTACCTCATATACTCAAGGATAATACATTGCTTCCTACAACAAAAAATGTTTCCTCCAAAAATTGCTCCATACATTTCTTCATACAATGCTTCCTAAAACATTCAAGCACCTGTTTCCATTCAATTCTTCCTAAATGATTTTGAAACAACTTCATTCCAACCAATAATAATTGAATAATTCTTCCACTAAGCAATAATTAAAACATCTATTGCAATACTTAAACATGTTAGTTTAGTCACTACAACTAATTAATAACATTCTGGGCACAATACCCCGAAATTACACATTCAAAGCCAACTTTAGCCCCTTTATCACTACGCTATTCTGGGAAATAAAATGCAACAAACCAAGAACATCATCAAAACACCAAAAATTAAATTTCTTCGCTTCATAGCTTTCTCAAGTGTTTCCAATTTGAACTGCAATTCACGTTTTTCTGGCCTCAAATTCTCAATAATTTCCAACGCGCTTTGTAGATTCTGCATTGCCTCTTCATGTTGTTCTTCCAAATTGTTAATTCTTCTGAGTAGCCCTGGTATAATTTGTTTTGCCCAATCGCAAATCGAAGGGTCTACCCAGACCCAGAACCCACAGCCCTCTCTGGATTGTGCATAAACAAAACCCGATTACCTTCTTCCGCTGGGTCTTCTTGTTGATCGCCGTTCTGAAAATGGGCAGACGGCGAAACGCCTACTCGGGTTTTCGTCTGTCCATGAGGTCACCGTCCTCGCCACAAAGCCGCAACGGCAATTGCCGGAGAAGTTGGAAGAGGAGGAAGAAGACATGATTTCTTGGAGCTAGGGTTTTTTTGGGGGGTCTACTTTTTAATTTGCAAAGGCTCCATTCCTTAAATATGAAAAAGTCACGTAAATTTTTCACCCAAAAAATTAACCTCCAATGGTTTTACATGGTAATTTATTGAAAAGACAGTTTTGCCCCTGCGTTTTTTGTCCCGTCATCGAGTTAACGGCCGTTAGGGCGAAAATGGTACTGGGCGCATGTTTTGAAAGTAAAGTGCTTGTATTTGGAGTTTTTAAAGGAAAGTGATATTTTTTGCAAAACCTGATAGTTTAGTGGTATTTGGTGCATTTCACCATATTTTAATTGATGTATTTTAAATCTTCTTACCACGTACCATGTATGCATTTACCAAAAAAAAAAAGATCTATAAAATAATAAATATTTATTTATCGATAAATAAATAATCTCGCTAAATGAATATTTTTTCGGTCCCACGGATATGCATTTATGGAGGCATAATTTACTGTAGTTTTTTTTTCCACTTTTGATCATTTTACCTATTATAGAAGGTTTAGTAGGTCATTTGGGGCGGCCCTTTTGCAAAATATTAAAATTTTGAGTCATCATGTGATTATCAAAATATAGAAATATGACTTTTTTGGTCCCTTATGTTTGAACCTATGACAATTGTGGTCCTCTCTCAACCTTCTTTTCTGATATTTTTACTTTTTAAGTTTAATTTTACTTTTTTAAAAATTACAGTAATTAAAATGCAACTGTAACGCACCAACCCGACCCCCTATCTAATACGGGGATCCGACCGAATGCCTGTCTGGTTCACATAAGGACTCAGTAGTGCAATCAGAACAATACATACTAAATTATAAATAATGCGGAATCTTTTAATATTAAGTTATAGAATTACAAACTATAGGTCCCAATATCGTAGCCTAGCAATCTAGTGGCTCGCAGGCCAATTATTAACTTAATACTAAAATTTATTTATAAAGCTGTATGAAACCGCTAACTCAGGTCGCTATCATTTGGCCCATACTGCCACTAAGAACTCCAGGTAGGGTTTACAAACATACAACACCTATGAGCTTATTTGCTCACATGTTCTCCATTTAAAATAATTAAAGCTGTAAAATATGCAATTCATATAAAACAATCAATCATATAAATATAATACAATTAGAAAAGCGGTAAAGCAAATCGTAAAGAGTACTTGCAAGTTCAGTTGGAACTATAGAGGTGATTTTAATCACTTATTTTCAGTAAACTTTTGCGTCCACATAGGGCTTCGACAACATCGCCCGCAATTAGTAAATAGTACTAGAGGTGATTTTAATCACTTATTTCCAATAAACTTTTGCGCCCACACAGGGCTTCGACAACATCGCCCGCGGTCAGTAAACAGTACGCGTAGTCCGACTACTTATATATATAGGGGTTCGAGTTACCCGACTCTACCAAGTCACTATTTCATCAAATGCCCAAGCCTTAGTCGGTACATCTGACTACAAAGATCATGGCTCATGGGATCCCATTAAAGTAATGCATAATTTATCAGTATTATTTAATAAATCAATCAATATCATTTCAGTCAATCGATGAATACAATCATACAATTTCAATAATATAACAATTAATAAATTTTCAAGAAAAACTAACATTTAATTATCATAGAAATTTAAAATTGAGTCGGCGCGAAAAGTAGTCGGCCACTCATTTTAAACAATAAAATAAAATAAATAAGGAATTGTTATTTGTAGTAACCAATTTACTATTTAAAAAATGCCCCTTAGGTTTTTAAAAAAATAAAAGAAATCATTTTCACTCTAATTATGGCCGATAGTCACGAGGACAATCCATATTACACGGTAAGTAAACAATCTATACATTTCTTTTACGTAAAATTGGTTTTTTAGCAACAAAAAAAAATCTATACATTATTCATGTTCTTTTCTTCTCTTCTCAAATTCTAACATTTCTAACGTGATATCAAAGGCAACTTAATCCAATTACAGCTTTCGCGAATCCAACTCCGCGGGGTTGGGCGGTAATTTGACCTATTTTGCATCAAAATATCGCCAAAAATACCGCCCGAGCGGTATTTGGATCCAAAATACCGCGGGGGTTGGGCGGTATTTTGACCTATTTTGCATCAAAATATCGCCCATCGGTATTTTGGAAGAAAATACTGCCGAGCGGTATTTGGATCCAAAATTCCGCCCAATTTTGACACAAAATACCGCCTGGGAGGTATTTTCTTCCAAAATACAGCCGGGATTGGGCGGTATTTTCAACAATGTTACTGCAAATAGGGGGCGGGATTCGGGAAAAATGGGGTTTTTTTTTTTAACTAAAGGGCAAAATAGACTATTCACAGTAAAATGTTACTGCAAATAGTAATTTGGTTACTGCAAATAGTGTGCCCCAATAAATAATTCATACCATCTCTAATTTCTATTAAAATCAATTAAATATATATATATATATATATCACATATTCACGGCAATTTAAACACATAATACACACAATGTCAAGAACACACTTGTCAAAAGTAGGTTTTTCAATGAGAACACTCACCTCACCTGAATCTAGCGAGTCCGAATAGACCGAATCAATATATTGCAATCTGTAATAAATTAAAGTTTGTCAAAAGATTTCTCTTAACCAATTGTTCTTTTATTTCTCAGTTTTTACTCGACTTAAATCAGAACATTCCAGTGTTAATATTTATTTATTATCATTATTTCTTTGTATCTAATATTATCTAAGTACTGAAAATGAGTTTTCTCTCTAAGCCAATTGAAAGATATTTTCATTGTATTAAATCTTATATCCATCTATCTGTTTATTAATTTCTCTTTCCCTATTATCAGTTTTATTTCTATTTTATTTAATTCATTACTTTTATCTAAAATAAATAATCAGTCAGTGAAACTATTTCTTTCACAGAGCAATGGTTCTGTTTTCAGAACAGAACCGTTGCTCTGTTTTTCTGGTCGCCACGGCTCTGTCTCGGAACAACTGTCGGCGACGAATTAATTGGTTGGAGAAACGGGAGAGTCTCGACAGTAACCGAACTCCTGCCACTATGTTCGGGCTCTTCTCCGATCAGTCCGTAGGTATCATTTGATTCGAAAGAAAGAAAGAAAAATATTTTCTCAACGACTGTTTTTTGTCGCTGAGCAGTATCAGCAATGGCTGATTTATCATCGGTCATTGTCGCTTGTTTCTTGGCAGACTAGAGGTTATTGCCGATGTATGATCGGTCATAACCGATCGAGCTCCAGCCCGCCATTAATGGCTTTAGAGCTTTCGGGTTTAAAACTTTTGTAGCAAAATACATTTTCTAAAATCATAAAAACTTTGTAAAACCCATTTTCAATACACATAGAACACATTAGGCTATCTAAATCATAAAACGAGCAAAGTTCCAATCATTCCGAAATCCTTATGGTTTTTACGTCGATTTTACGTTTGTTCCGAAAACAGGTTTCTTAAATCATTAAAATCCTACAATCAGTATTTCTAGCATGATTACATGTTTACCGTACTGAAAATAATAACAACTGGCTGAGTACACGATCGATCAAAATCGATCGAACTCCAATCCCGCCATGGAAGGAGTTTCAAGCTTTCGGGTCCAACTTTCTTTAGCAAAATACATTTTCTTAAAATTATAGAAACTTCATAAAGCTCACTTCTAGCACATATAGAACATTTTAGGATATTTAAAAACATGAAATGAGCGAGTAACGTTAAATTCAAAAATCCCATGGATTTCATGCCCATTTTTTCGTTTTACTCAAAACAAATTTCTAAGATCATAAAGGTCCTAAGTCCAGTATGTCTATCATAAACATGATTTACCGTACTTAAGAGCAGCAGTAATAACAAAGAAAACAGTTCGGATAGTTCTCAGGTCTCTATTTCGTTTCGGCAAACCGGAAAGTTATTCTATTCATCGGATGCCTTTATCTCTAGCTAATTAGCATTTCTAGCATTCTATTAGGAGCATAGTACGTCATGATTTCAGAGAATTTAGCTCATACTTCAAACTCGAAAAAAAGGACGACGTTTACGGAGAGTTTACGTCTTCCTATGGCATACTTCGGACACAAATTTACTAGCTACGAAAGGCGTTAAAAGCTTACCTAAGTGATGATACTCGAAGTCGGGACTACGGTGATTAAACGTGTGGTCTCGGATTGGCTCCCTCCATTCTCCTCCTCTCCCGTTTTCCTCATCTTTCGAGCCCGATTGCTCACCTTCTTGACCTTCCTTCTTTTCTTCGTTCCTGTTCGGTCTGTTTCTTATTTTACTGCTTATTCCTGAGTTCTATCCCTTCTTCCCACTCTGTTTTGTTCTCCCTCTTCACCTATTATATCTACTTAATGAGTTAAACTTGCTCTCCTTATTCCTCTGTTTTCTTCTTTCTTTGCTTCCCTTTTTTTTTTTTTTTTTTTGTTCTTGCGTCTCCTTTGAGTGGTTTCTCTCCGTCTCAATTTATAGAGAGCCATGAAGGCCCTTTATTACTTGAGATAAGAAGCTTCTCTACTCCCTTCACACGTCTCCGGTTCTTTTTCGAATAGAAATGATGCGTTGCCCCGGTGTGGTGTAATCCCACAGTATAGCTACTTCTTGTTGGATCCGTGAGTTCTGCAACGTGCTTTCTTTTCTACTTCCTACTTGCGAATTTTCTAGCCTACTTGTGAAGTTTCTATTACTGAAATTGCAATTAGAGTCATCTACTTTCATGTAATTAAAAATTTTCCTTAGACTTTTATTTTAATTTAATTATTTTCCAAATTATTTACATTAATTGTTAATTAAGACTAATTACATATTATATCGGTTCTGAATTTTCTGGGGCCTCACAGCTAGGGCTGTGCAACAAAACCGTCAAACCGGCAACTGGACCAGCCAACCGGTTCAAAACCAGTTTACCGATTCTATCAGTGCAGATTTACCGAGTTTGAATCGATTGGCCGTCCTGGTTACCGGTTAGACTTTTGTCCCTTCTGGTTGAACCGAATAGCCGGTATATATATGAGTACCGTTCAACCGGATAACCAGTTACTTTTTTTCATTAATTTTTTTTCTATAAGTATTATTTTATTTTTCCAATGTGTGTGTATGTACTGTAAATTTGTACTAGTATAATGTGTAATATATATTAATATTTTACTGCAAATTTTTCTAATTTTAAATTATAAATTTGTAAATTGTTTTAGTACATAGTAACGGATAATGATATTATTTAAAATTAAAAATTGAAATCAATTATAATATAAACGAGAATAAGAAATGCAATCATTCATTTGTGAATCATGATTCATGGAACTTCCATGTCCAAAACAAAAGTTACAAAACCAAAAATATAAAAATACCAATATAATTTAAAAAGTTTCAATTTTCAAAATGCTTAACCAAGATATCAAAATACTAGTCTAAATGTAAAACATCCAAGTTCGTGAACAACTATATCCCAAAGAAAATTTCAACTGCTAGAACTTTCTTCACATCATCGCACGTCTTCAAACCAGAATCCTGCAATTCAATTAGGATATAATGTAATTATTAACAGATAAATTTAGTTATTTAAGAAAAGAAAAGTAAAATTTGTGAAAATACCAGAAACAATAACTCACGTTTGTTCACACGGTGATTAATGAGGTTGCTAAGCAGATTCACTATAGATTATCAAACCATATGCAATCTTTCTCATTATCATTCAAACCTACACGAAAAAAAACAAATAAGATGTAAATTTAATATGAAAAGATGAAATCAAATGCAAGATAATTTAAAATTTATTACCTTCGTCAAACGTGTGAAGCTCCGCCACATTTTCCTCGACGGTCATTAGAGATCCATTAGCTAGCAACCAATCTTGAGTGCAAATCAACACCTGAGCCATTATAGGAGTTAAAGAGCTTCTGAAAGTATCCAAAACTGTACCGCCTGTGCTAGAAGTTGATTCTGATGCAACGGTAGAAATTGGGACAATAAGAAAATCGCGAGCCATCTGAGAAAGTACAGGCAACCTAAACCTATTTTCTCTCCACCAAGATAAGACATCAAATCCAGGTTTAGGGGGATGAATTTGTTCGTTCAAGTAAGTAATATCTACAGAACTAGCACCCATTTGTTCATATTCTTGCTCCAATCGAGATCCCAGATTTTCTGTGTCTAATATACCAACAAAATCATCATCAATTGATGTATGACTTCGAATATTTTTTGATGAAGCAATAGAAGGAGTCATTGATGGATCTCCGCCTCCATACAATTGAACATAATCATTAAAATTGTCTCCATTTCAACTTCTGTGTCATCTGCTAATTGTTGACCAGCCTGCTTACTATACATCTTCCCAAACATAAAAATCAGATAATTCTTTGTACGTCTAGGATCCATTGCAGCAGACATAAAAACAATCTTGTTCATCTTATTTATATCACCCCAATACTTGTGATATTTATCCATCATAAGAGAACCCATTGTCCTAGTATCAACATCAGAATTTGCAATCAATCGTTTAATCAAACCATCAAGTTCACCAAAATGAGAAAGAATGTCACTAGAAGTAATGCACTTAGAGCCGGACACCTCTAGAGTAACATGATAAAAACATCTCAAACAATCACAAAATCTTCGAACACATACCAAATCATTTTTTGTAGGCAGTCCTGGACCATCATTCTCAGTAAGAGCTTCAATCATATCATAATTTCGATCACAATAAGTGTCAAACACCCTTTTATAACTCAAAGTTGTGGTAAACATCAAATATGTGGAGTTCCACCTAGTTAGAACATCCAAGACAAGCTGCTTCTTGTATTCAATATTTTCCATTGCAGCTACTTCTTCAAATCTTCTCAATCTCGAGGGAGAAATTCTCACATATTTTTACCGCTGCTCTTACTGAATTCAATGACTTACTAGAAGTTTTCAACCCATCTTGAACTATTAAGTTCAGTATATGAGCCAAACATCTAACATATGAATATTCTCCTCATAAAATGCATTAATGCCAGTTCTGAAAAAAAAAATTCAAATAACCAACAGTGTGTCATTTGAACTAGCATTGTCTACTGTGACAGTAAATACATTATTAATACCCCAATCCAATAAACATTTAGCAATTGATTCACCAATATCATTCCCCTTATGACTAGTAATTAGAACAAATTTTAAAATTCGCTTGTGCAACTGCCACTCTAAATCAATAAAATGTACAGTAATAACCATATAAAATGGCCTATATCTAGAAGTTCAAGTATCTGTAGTCAAACAAATTCTACCACGTGTACCTTTCATAAAAGATTTAAGCTTATTTTTTTCATCCCTATACAAATCATAGCAATTTCTTGTTACGGTACTTCTAGAAGGAACAGAAAAAGATGGACAACACACACTCATCAAATACTGAAGCCCCTTTCCTTCGACAAATCTAAAAGGAAGCTCATCAATGATTATCATATAACAAGAGCTTTTCCAACCAATTTTTGATCAAATTTCCATGCAACTAAATTTGCTTTTGCCTTACCAGTTACCTCATCCAATTCCTTATTTCCAAAAGCTAAATGAGATTGGACTGATTTGAACTCCTTATTTAAGGGGTTTTCAGTACACTTACCCATATGAGTATTCAAGGATGTTGTCTCATTCTTGTTCAGATCAGCACAATATTCAGCACCACAGTGCAAGCACAATATTCAAGTGTTCCATACCACTGATGTTTTCTTACAAGAGCCTACGCCTCCTCCCTTCCTTTTGTGCTTGCCTTTATCATCATCTAGCTGCATTTCGACATCAACATATGTATTGTCTTCCAAGTTTAAATCCTCACTTGGCATATTTGACTCAGATTGTGCACCTTGTGTAGCATTAGGATAATGACTGTCTATCTGCATGCATTTAAAATTGGAATATTATAATTAATAGAAATTAAAACTAAAAAGAAAAAGAAATATTTATATATTGTATCTTAAAAACATGGGTAAACACCTCAAAACCCCTTGTGATTTTCGAAAGTTACTCATCACCCACTATACCAAAAAAAAGCTACTTATCACCCCCCGTGCTTTTTCGGACTATGTAAAGTGATGGAAAGTTCTTAATTTGACGGCGCATGTAAGACACGCGGCATAGTTGACGAATTTATGTTAGGATCCGATTTCATGAGACCAAAATGCCCCTATTAATAATTAATGACCAAGGTCATCTTCTTCCTCATCATGAAGGTTTGTAGCATCTTGTTCCTATGGCTTCGAACGCTATGACAACGTGAAGAAAGGCTGAAGACGAAGACGATGACGGCACGATAAGGAAATTGCAGAACCTTGGTTCTGCAATTTCGGGCTTTGGATTTGCCAAAAATTGCAAACTCTTGGTTATGCAATTTCAGGCTTTGCATTTGCCAAAAATTGCAGAACCTTGTTTCTACAATTTTCGGCTTTGGAATGGCTAAAAATTGCAGAACCTTGGTTCTGCAATTTGCCATCGTCATCTTCTTCGTTGTCGACATCTTCTCATCTTCTTCGTCATCGACATCTTCTTTTCCGTACCCATTTTCAAGTTTTTCTGTCTTCTTCATCTTCATCTCCGACTACGGAAGATGAAGAAGTGAATGGTTTTTGAAAAAGTTTTTTTTTTTTGGTAATTTGGGTAATTTGAGGGTTAATGTGAGGATAAATTGGTCAATTCACCCGCTCGGAGTTAGTTTTAGTCATTTTCGTCACTTTACAGAGTCCGAAAAAGCACCAGAAGGTGATTAGTAGCTTTTTTTTGTACAGGGGGTGATGAGTTATTTTCGAAAACCACAGGGGAGTTTTAAGGTGTTTGCCCTAAAAACATATAAAAGGTTAATTGACATTTATTAATAACTAAACTAAAATCTAATAGAATTAATGATGAGTATTTGTTTCTGTTTAATGCATACTTGAGTTTTCTGTTTTTTAATGGAAGAGCTAGTAGAGATTTTATTTTATCCACTTTATACTTTGTGATTTAAAAAGTTAGGAAAAAATTTTGTCTTAAAAGGAGAGCACATTGTTGCTTTTGACTAAAAATTTAACGGAATTGTTAATGTTTTTTATCAACAAAAAATAAAACTAAAAAGAAGAAACAAATTAGTTGCTGCTCCTTTATTGAAAAAAGAAAAAAAAAAAAAAAAGAGTTTCTGCTGCTGGCTTTCTTTTGCTTTGCTATTCCCTGATGAGGCTATTCCCAACCCATCGACAAGTCCAAGCAGAGAGGATCTGCAAGTTGAGGCAGAGGACTCGAGAAAGGAAGCAGAGCCTGTTCGTGTGCTACATCGAGGCCCAGCTATGCTCTAGGACCCGAGCCCATACCAGAGAGATCCATTAGTAGATATCGTTGGGCCAATGACACGCAGAAGGACAAGGAAACTCAAGACCGACCTTGAGAACCTAGTCGAAGAGTGTTCCCGGCAATCCCAGATGGCATCCGAAGCACAAACCCCTGAAGATAAAGCCCAGAAGAGTCAGAAGGGTAAAATGGTCATTTTACTCACCATTTACGAAAAGGGGTCTAAATTGAAGAATCATGAAGAAATGAAGAGTTTGTAAAATTTGAGTTTCAGAAATGATTCCGGAAGCTTCTACACTTTTCACAGACACGCCATTGAGTTTTGGGCCGAATCCCCTTGCAACCCACCTTCTTAAATTCGGCCAGCCCAGACCACGAGAAGGAGAGGAAATTCCGAAATTGGGAAGCCCAATTGAGAAACCATCCGAAATTGTGAAGGGTTTTAATTAAGGAGTTAGTTTGAGTTTACAACTTAAGTTAATTTTAGTAGTAGTTTTCAATGAGAGTTCCTTCTTAAACTCTTGTTGTATTTTAATTTTTACTTCTTATTTTTAAGATAATTTTCGGCTGAAATTATCCAATAATTCCCCCGAATTATTATCTCTTAACAAACCTAGTTCCTTTAGGTTTGTTTCTTTTCAAGAGATCAATCTCTCGATTGATTTCTACTTCTTAGTTTTGATTCATTTCTACTTGTTATTTAGTATAGAATTTCGGCTAGATTCACCCTTGTGAAATCCGAATCACTATCATCAACTAAACCTAGTTCTTTTAGGTTTCAGTTTGTAAGGAATCAATCTCTTGATTGAGTTCCAATTTTAATTGCTTTCTACTACTTTGTACTGAAGAATTCGGCTACCTATAACTATAAATAGGGGTCCTCTTCTTCACTTTTAAACACACAATTTTGATTCAAGTAATAGAATAGTATATTTTTATACTTTTTGAATCATTCTCTTATTTTGAGCTTTCATAGTTTGCATGCTTTGTGAATTACTATAGGTTTAGAAACTATAGCTTTTTAGGTAACTGTTCTGCCTAGAATGCATGCTTTTGTTTCGACTCTTTTGTTCTTAAACTTGGTTCGATCTCTGTGTTTAAAATTAGCTTAGCTTAATTTTAGTAGACTGCCGAATCCGAGGTAGGGATTCTAGTGGTTAAGAGCTGCGTCTTGCAATTTCCAGACTTTCCTTGGCAAGTATTCCGCATCGTGAACTTCGGTCCACATCATTCCCCCTGAACTGCAGCAATCATTCTTTGAATTCAATTCAAGAAAATTTGAAATCATTTTTTTTAACTCTCTATTTTGTTGGTGACAAAATCATATATTAATTATAGGTGGAGCACGAAAGGGGGGGACCTTCCATCGAGCATACAACTATTCATGAAGGAAAACAACATAAGATCCAACGAAGAGGGTTGAAGAGACATCCTTAACCTCATCAACAATGGCAGCCCCAAAGCCTAGGATCAAACACTAGGATGGAATCAAAACAAATAGAAATGTATTCAAGAACTCATGTCTTCATTTACATAGAAGCACAACAAAACACATTGAGATGTATATAATATGCACAAGACATAAACTTTGCCATTCAAATGATAAACCAAGTCTACTACTACTAGTAGTAATACTCTCACTGTCTACATAGCTACCACATCATTAAGTTCAACAAAAGTTTAAAACAATTGGCCGACTACATACTACTATGACGTTCAGGCCATTAAAAATATACTTTCATAACCCAGTAAAAAAGATCATCAAACAGCCCCAGAAAAAGAAATAAAAAACACATACACAGAGCAGCGGAAGGAAATTTCATAAGATTGTGAAATTACTGAAAACATAATACAGAGCCAACAAGATAAAGTTGCTGAATTTATTAGCATAGATTCTGCACTTGAAGAACTTTTTGCATCTGGCAATGGGGTAATTAATTGGATGAGAGAAGTACCCCTTGAAAGTTGAAACACAGTAGAAAAAAGAAGAAAAAAACACACAACAACAGCAGGAAAAAAAAAATAGCGGCAGTAGAAAACAACACACACATCAGCAACAAAAAAGGAAGGAAAAAAAAAAAAAAAAAAAAGAACCTAGCCAAAACAGGGGAAAAAAATCCCAGCAGCGTGTAGTGCACCAAAAATTATAGAAAAGAAAAGAAGATCCCGGGAGAAGGATCATTATACAATAGAAAAGTATAAAAGTGTACTCATCATGAGAACAGTTGGGCGGTTGTTGCTAACTCGCAGCAAGACTCTGTTTTTGCACAGCCCCTGTTTACACACAACCCTTGTCACAGGTTCACATGGAAGAAAAAAGAATAAGTAAGGTCCATAAGAAACCTATGATTGAATTTGAAGGAAGACGCATCCTAGTCGTCAATTTATAGATGATTTTAGAGACAACCCTGACTTTTAGTAGTAGTAGTAGGTTTCCAGTTTCGAAATTCAAATTCAAGTTCCAACCAATTCCTATTAGTTAGGAGAATTCAGAGACGCTGAAGCATTCCATTCCAAATTCTTCTCCCTATGCTTTTCGAATTCTTGAACTTTCCAAATTCTTCTTCCTCTGCTATTCGACTTCTTGAGCTTTCCAAATTCTTCTCCCTCTATATGTTGTTGTATCATTGATGGAAATGGGTAGTTACTATATATGTAATTATGTCGTCGATGATACAAATTTGATAATAATTTGGAAATATGATAACGACTAGTGCATTTTCAGTTTATTATCATATTTCCAAATTTGATAATAATTGCATTTCTAATTTACCATAACATAAACTAAAATTTACAAATTCCATTTACTAATTAGGGATTTACAATTTTACAGTCTACAACCAGAAGGATCAGAACAGCCGGAAGACTCAGAATTCATAAACTGAAAAAAAAGAAGAAAAGATCGGTTTTCGGTTGCAATCGGCACACGGGCCGGAACCAGTTGCAACTGGACCGGTAACACCATTAAGCTTGCAGGTCGGTCAACCGGTTGTTGCCAAAAAATGGTGAATCGGTGATAACCTGAACCCGTAGACCACCGGTTCGGCCAATTGGACAACTGGTTGTAGCCAGAAAATGTGAGTCACAGCAACACTTTATATGGAAGATAAAAAATAATTATTAATGATGTTATTTACCTTTAATACAAGTACAATGAAATATTTAATCTCAATATAAATTATGTATTGATATATAGCTTATTAGTTTAACTCCTTATGTTATGAGCTTTTTACTTTTAGCTCCCTATATTTTATATTAGACAGTTCCCCCTCCCCAGAAGAAAAAGAATATATAACTTGTCTAACCTACCCCCTCAAGACCTTTTTTTTTCCTTCTTTCTTTTTTGGTTTTTTCTTCTCCTAGTGTTTTCACGTCTCTCAATAAAAACCCTCTACTGTCGTGGACTCTATGCACAATTACCACCACTGCTGCCGCTTACCTCTGTCGTCGCCTCCGCCATCATGACCACCGGTGGCCAAATTTGCAACTACTACTTTTAACCCCACAATTTTTTTTTCCAGCACCAGCATAATCAAAACCTCTATAAAAGACAAATTTTGTAGAAGAGTTTATACATATCTAAAAGTTTAAAATAGCCTTCTTCACCATGAAATCCATTTTCGACCTCTGCAAAATAGAACCCACACACCGCACTCGACTGTCGTTCCCCGTCGACCTCTTACATTCACCCATTCATTAGTCAATAATGTAATATTGATAGTTATTTCATAGAGATTAGTCTATGAATGCATGCCACATGTGTTGGTATGAAAATTTATCATTAATTAGTTGAGATGAGTGTCATTACTCTTATTTTAATAATTTTCAATTAATGTTTTAAAAACGGTTCTGAAAACATGTGTTTAGATAATAGTTTTATAATGTAAAAAGTGTATTAAAAATGTAAAAAAGTATAACGGAATAGTAAAAAGTTGTATTCAAAATGATGAAAAATTATTATAATACATTAAATTTACTGTTGAAACCAAAATCAAAACAAAAACGAAAACATAAAGAACATCCCCTATATGTCTACATGATCATTATAAGTTTATAACAAGGTGAAATGCACAATTTATCACGTAATTATGTCTTTGTGCTGAAATTGTCACATTTCTTTAAGATGCATATTTTTTGGCAGGCAACTATCAATTTGTTGCATAACATGATATTCTGTTTGACATGTCCATTAAATGGCTGATGGTGGCTTTTTTCCAAGGGTAAAATTATCAAATTTTGACACTACTGTAATATTTTAAAATCCAGACCACAATCTTTTATTATTTTGTATATTCACCCAATAACTTTTACAAAACAGACCAAATCTTTCATTGTTTTTCACATATTCACCCTGTACCTTTTAATTTAAAATTTTAATTTCAGTTTTATCTTTCATTTTATTTCTTAAATTTAATCTTTGTTGTAATTTACTGTTTTAATTTTATTTTGCTCAATCAAATTATAAATTTTATGTATTAAATTACAATTTATTTTTTTTTGTTTATGTAATATTT
The DNA here is from genome assembly GCA_016801395.1 of Leptodermis oblonga. NCBI lineage: Eukaryota > Viridiplantae > Streptophyta > Magnoliopsida > Gentianales > Rubiaceae > Leptodermis > Leptodermis oblonga. The sequence goes on from CM028751.1 coordinate 26,907,823, forward strand.
TCTTTATCATTTTTCTTATTTATGTATTATTTTAGTATTAAATTAGAATACATAATTATTATTTATTTATTTTTCAATACTACTTTTATTTCTTCTTTATTGTTATGAGTTATTGCATTTTGTTCTTCAGCCACCACAACTTCACTAACCAGAACCACCACCATTATACCACTGGCACCAGATCCACCCACGTTACACCACCGGAACTAGAACCACCACTGACACCAGAATCATCTACATAGAATTCCAAAGGCAACAATACAAGTTTCAAAAAATCGAACAGATATATCACCCTTTAAAAGTTCATGACCATCGATTTCTCTCAACCCTTACAGACCCAGTTAGCCATCAATGGCAATTGGGTCAAAAAAAACAGAGAGAAATCCAAATCGAGAATAATGAACTCGAGAAGCAAATAAGAAATCCATAAAACTGATCAATAGTAACATTTTTGCCAATCCCATCTCAAAATCATAAGCCAATCCTTGTTTTTAACATCTTCACTATCCTTATGCACATCCCCATTGTCATCCACGCAACTTTAGTGTTGTTCTTAACATCATTGGCGAATTTCCAACTATCCCACTATGCCTTTGCAAATCACGCATCATCCAAGCCCGCGAAACTAAAGGACGAAAAAGATTATTTTGAAATGTAGGTGACCAAAAAGATTAGTGAATTGTTATTCGAATGACATTTTGTACTAAACATATGACACTTTTTAATTTTCTCTCTAGTGAAAAGATTGAATTAACCCTCTATTGTGTGAAGGAAATTGCTTCCTCTCGTCGTCTCGTCTTCCTTGTCGTTCCAAAATCGAGTCGAACGGAGAAAACAGAAAAAGAAAAAAGAAAAAAAACCAAATCAAACTCGTTCTGCAATTTCATTGCTGAACCAAGTTTCTGCTATGAATTCATAGCAGAACCTTGAACCTCGGTTCTGCAATGAAATTGCAATTGCAGAACCGACGTTCTGCTATGAATTCATATATGAACCTCGACCGGTGGAGAAAAAAATATAAAAAAAAAAGAAAGAAAAAGAGCATTTTCGCTGCCGAACGGCGAAGGTTTGCCGAACCTTCGCCGTCCTGTGGCGAAGTTGCCGGCGAGCAGAAAAAAAAAATTTTAAGTATTAATTTTTTTTTGTTAGACTAAAGGGTATTAATGTCTTTTTGCCATTTAAAAACTTAAAAAGTATCCTATGTTTAGTAAAAAATATCTTACAAATAACATGTCCCAAACATTATTAGGCAATATGTAAGGGACAAAATGTGGAATTTACTCATTTAAAAAGAAAAATTGCGAAGAAAGAGATTTATAATAATAAACAATTTAGTTTCCTGAAAAAAGTGATTTGAAAATTCACTACAAAATTGTGAACCACAAATGAGAAAAAATGTTTTTAAATCGCTTTCTTTTCCGACGGGAAAAAATTGTGAAGAAAGAGATTTTTTACAAACGAAAAATAATTTCTTCCTTCACAAATGGAAAAAGAATTTTTTTTTTGTGCAGAACACCATTTTTGAAATATATCTTTCCCTATTTTTGAAATTAATTCTGACATGCCTATTTTCATAATTTACCAGTAACAATGTGTTACTAGATTATTAATCTAAAAAACTCGTGGAAAATGATATTTTTGAAATATATGTTTCCCTATTTTTGAAATAAACTCCGACAGGCCTATTTTCATAATTTACCAGTAACAATGTGTTATTGGATTATTAATGTAAAAAACTCGTGGAAAATGAAATAATCATGCCTCTTTTTGAAAATTTAGTATCTTTGATTACTATTTACAATAAAATCCTAGTAAATGTGTTTAAAATTAGAACTTAACAAAAGTATGCGCACCAATTATGAAAATTACCCTAAAATAACATTTCCCGTTTGCACTAACAGAAAAACAAACACAGGCTCCAAATCGGCCCTATTTAAAAAAAAAAAAATTTAAAGGCACCTTTTCTCAAAAAAAAAAAAAAAATATATATATATATATATATATATATATATATACACACTCCGAAATCCAAATTTCGCAAAAATATGGGCATCAAATTTGCAATAACATTTTTCTGTGAAAAGTTTATAATGCCCCTTAAGTTTTTAAAAAAAATAAAACAAATCCTTTTCAATCTAATTATGTCACTTAGTCACGAGGACAATCTATATTACACGGTAAATAAATAATCTATATATTTTTTGTACGTAAAATTAGTTTGTTAACAAAAAAAAAAAAATTTAATCTATACATTTTTCATGTTGGATTGGGTTTTTTCCAAAATACCGCTCAAAGTGGGCGATATTTTGATCCAAAATACCGCCCATTTGATTCAAAGTACTGCCTGATATCAAAATACCGCCCACTTTGGGCGTTATTTTGACCCAAAATATTGCCGGACGGTATTTTGATAATGTTACTGTAAATAGGGGGCGGGATTTTGGAATATATTTTTGTCAATTACGAGATTTCTGACAAAATATTTTTGTCAATCCCGGGCCAGACAGGGTTTTTTCTGTTAACAAACAAACTTTAAGTAAAAAAATATATAGATTGTTTACTTACGTGTAATATGAAAAATATAAAAAAGATTTTTTTTTTTAGCTAAAAGGCAAAATAGATTTTTCACAGAAAAATATTACTGCAAATAGTAAAATTGTCACTGCAAATAGTATGCCCCTATATAAATAGCACAAATATTTTTTATTATAAAAAATCTAGCCACTAAAAAGGGTGAATTTTAGTAAGGGCAACAGAATTGAGGTTTCTTTTCTTCCCGTGAATCCTCCTCCTCAGCGGCCGCCGTCCTCTTCAATCTCGTCTATCCAAATCAACTGCCGCCGGTCATAACCATGGTTAGTTTTCTTTCTTGGGAAGGTTTTTCGTATCTCAAACCTTAATTTCTTGAACTTCATTTTCGTGCCAGTTATTCAAATTGTGAAGAATTATTTGTTGTTTGTTTGCCAATCGGGAGTTAATGATCTTTTGGTTAAAATTTTGTCGATTTAGATAATAACGGAAAAAAATCGCAGAGAGATTTCAAAGTACCTCTTCCAAGGTGAGTTCCTAATTTCTGGGTTTGAATTTATCGGGTTATATGAAATATGACATTTGGCATTTCTTTTGGGTTATACACAATATGAAATTTGGCATTTTTTTCCCATTGTCTTATACTGGTTTTTGTGCAATGATTCTGTGTGTACTGTAATGAAGAGGGAGTTTGCTATGCCAAAAAAGACTATAATTTGGCGAAGCATCCAGAGATCGATGTGCCCAACTTGCAGGTCATCAAGCTGATGCAGAGTTTCAAGTCTAAGGAATACGTGCGTGAGACCTTCGCATGGATGCACTATTATTGGTACCTGACCAATGACGGCATTGAGTTCCTTAGGACTTACCTGAATCTTCCCTCCGAAATTGTGCCGGCCACACTCAAGAAGTCTGCTAAGCCACTTGGTCGACCGATGGGTGGACCCCCTGGTGATCGCCCTCGGTAATGAATTTCTTCCTTCCTGGATTCTTTCTTTTCCTGTTGATCAGTGTTAGATTTTATTTTTTGAAAATATTGGTTTGGAAGTTTTAATCTGTTTGTATTTTTGGTGAATGAATTTGTGCAGTGGGCCACCAAGATTTGAAGGTGATAGGCCTAGATTTGGTGACAGGGAGGGATACCGAGGTGGCCCCCGAGGTCCCCCAGGTGAGTTTGGAGGTGAAAAAGGTGGAGCTCCAGCAGATTATCAGCCTGCTTTTAGGGTTAGTTACTTAATTTGCTTGGCAAGATTTATTTTGTGCATTCATCTTGTTTTATAGTTGAACTGATTTTTTCTGTCTCACACAGTATTTTTTAAATCCTTTAAAGTTCATAATTTGTTGCTGGGCCTAAGTTGTAGAAAGTTCGGAATTTGTATCTAGACTTAAGCTGTGGGAAATATTAGTTGTACCATATTAATATTGATGAACATTTCTTTCGTTACTTTCCTCTTGCGATTGGGAAAAATTCTTGTGTCAGAGTTCTGAACATTTTGTTGTAACATTTATAGTTTCCTTTTCTTGGAGAAACAAATAGTTGGATTTGCATGTATCCTGAAAATGATCTGGTTAGTATATTCACAAATGCAAACAAGCTTTACCCAGTTTGATGTCAATAATCATTTTGCCTGAGAATAAAATTTTCAGAGTGTTGCTCTCTTTCTTTTTGAAAACAAAAATTTCAATGTGCATGCGGCATGACTCTTGTTCACTGTTCAGTTAAATGAAGAAGACTGAGATGATGTTTCAAATGACAATGTTGTCTGTCGAATTGTGTAGTTGAGAACCTGTTCCAACTTGTGGTCCTTTAAGTTATCTGTCAACATTTCTCAATTAAGCATCTTCCTTCGGGCACTAACAAGCAATTGTATATTTTCCTACTTGTTGAGGAATGAGTTTCCTGTCTTTATCTTGTGTTTTGTATGATTATTTTTATTTTTGTGAATGTGAACATTGGCTCTTTGTTCATCAACCAGATTTATTGTTATATCTTGAGTTCTGTTCTTTCATTTACTATCTGTAAGTCTTCTTCATGTTTGATTCCACCATCTACATAGACACTTGTATCTTTCATATTTCTTGGTGTATATACACAGATAAATTGACCACCTAATTAATATGTTGTATCGATTCTAAATTATTCATATACTAGTGAACCTGTCAATGCACTCCTTGATTGGTAGTCTTTTTTCTCATAATGTTTGTTTTAGATATATTGGTGGAGTTGTTAGGTGGTAGCAGCCTTTACTAAAATCAAGCATGCCTCTACATCGTCCAAGTCTTATGTGTTGTGTGGTATCTATTTGTCCATGGAATTTATTTAATAGTATTTGAAAGTTGGCATTTTTCGTGCATTAATCCCCTTGATAATCTAACTTGTAGTCTTCCGGTGGAAGACCCGGCTTTGGACGTGGTTCTGGAGGGTTTGGTGGAGCGCCACCGAGTTCGAGCTTCTCTTAGATAGATTCATTGTTTGCTTAAATATCTGTAGTACTGCAATTTTGGGATTCTGATGTTGCAAGCTCACTGTTCTTCAGATGGTTATTTGGCTGAAATCTTACAGTTCTCGTAGCTTTGATCTTTAAATGAATTAAGGATAATTAACAAGTATGTCAGTGGGCACCTGTTTTTACGATTTCTTCTGGATTCGGTTGATGTTATTTGGTTGCATTATTATTCTCTTGGGGCATTATTTCTGTCTATTGGTATGGGAGTGCTGCAGAGTGCGCTATATGTGGATGGCGGGGATTCGGGGAATGAGTTTTATTGGGTGGAAACTGGGAATGGCCAAGGAACTGGAAGAGCTACGCTTATTATGGAAAAGAGAAACTTTGGTTACTGTGGATCTGTTATATGGGTTTCATCTGCTAATTCTGTGACAGTAATGTTTTTGGAAGTAAAAATCAATTTTAGCCATTTATTTTGATGAGATTAAATTAGATCAATTGTAAAAGTCAAGGGTGAACTACATTTATCTCCGAGTTTTGGGAAAAGCAACAAATAGCCATTAGTTATTGAAAACTATATGTAACAATTTCCATTTAGCCACCTGAAATTTTAGCCCGTGATCTCACTAGAATAGATATCTTAAATTCATATGTTTTAGTTCTATAATAACATTATTTTAGTCAATAAGAGGTTATATGTAGTTTTCAATAATTAGAAATTAGTGGCAGTCATTCTAAAACTCTTTGGAGGTAAATGTAGTTCGGCCTAAAGTTGAGATTGCACTCTCCACCTGCGCCTCCTCCTACCTGCTTATAGAATTAATGTGCCCAAACTAATTGATTGCTCAATGCGCATTCATGCCTAAAAACAATGATTGTAAACTAGCCATTAATTAATTATCAGAAAACGAGTCCCTTAGGGCCTGTTCTTTTTGAACGTTTTGAAAACGGTTTTAAAAACAAGTTTTGGAAAATAGTTTTATAATGTAAAAAGTGTATTGAAAATGTAAAAAGTAGATGCTGAATAGTAAAAATTTGTATTGAAATGATGGAATATGATTAAAATATATTAAATTTACTGTTGAAACCAAAACCGTTTTCAAAACGAAACAAAAAGAACAGGCAGTTTCAATGTGATTTGAGTATAACTAGCATTCCAAATGTTGCTCCCTTCGTTTGGAATTTGGGATCTACTGGACTCAAATCTTCACATTTTCCCACTAAAGTTTCAATGTGATTTGAGTATAGCTAGCATTCCAAATGTTGCTCCCTTCGTTTGGAATTTGGGATCTACTGGACTCAAATCTTCACATTTTCCCACTGCAGATGGGATGATACTGCGACAAGCGGGAAGTGCTCAGCAAAAACTATTCTCTGAGGTAGTCTCAATTCCCAATGTTGCTCCTTGAGTTTGTGAAGAAAAACTAGATCTGCTTGTCCCTCTGTCCCATTGGATTGGAAGAGTCTCATTTCTGATACAAGGCTGCAAAGAACTAAACAACAAGACACTAGATTTCAAAAGAAACTAACAAAGATAAGTAGTTTAATGAATCATTTGAAGATACCAGTCTGCAAAACATTGGTATTTTTTCTTGAAATTTTTTCTCATTACCCTCACATTCATCACTCAAATACAGAGAATGAGAATTAAACTACGAAGCATTGCAGATACAGTGATGGACGAAGAATTCTAAACTCTGCAACAGACATGACGATGTTTAAGCCGCCAAGAGCACCTCGCACGAAGATATCAGATCATATTACAGTTTATGAATACACTACAAACTTTCATGTCAATGCAATATGTACAAGCACAGGTTCATGATATCAAAATTTTCTTTTCCTTTTATTATGTAAATGTAATACATAGTTGAAATAAGTATATAAAGTACAGAAGCTCTAGTTGACAATGCCAATACCTTCCAGTTAAGCCCCTCTTCAAGAGATTCAAAGCATTGAAGAAGAAATGAGAGAAAAGGAAACATATAAAAATGGGAATTAGTAAAGCTCTGGTATCATCCACTTACTATCACCAGTAATCACCACACGAACAAGTTCCACCTTTGAAACGATGAAATCTGCTGGCATCCCTCAAAATAATTTGGCGATTTGTAACCAACGCTACCAATTTGATAGCACTATGACAATCAGAGCAAACCCTATGGTTCTGGACGATATTCAATTGAGTCGAATCAATTGTATTTATAATACCAAATGAAATAGCCAAATTTTCACTATGATGTGGTCGTAGTTCTTCTTCATGATCATCTACATCGGCAAGCAACGACCTTCCTCCCGGAACATAGCCTTTTTAAGAGATTTCTTGCATCAGTTCTTCTAATTTTTCATAGATCTCCTTCGTTTGAGAATGGGACATATCTCCCAAGGAGAAACATATGGCTGCTTTTTTATTTCTATCCAGGTGCACGCAGGCAACATACTCAGACCTTTTCTTCTCAGAGTATGGATGACATCAGCTGCTTCCCGCAACTTTCCTGAAGCATTGTAGATATTAAGAAGAACCACATAATTACTCAATTTTTCTGGCTCCATACCATAAAGTTTCTCAGCAGCAAATTTTCCAAGTACAAAATTTCTATGGATTCTACAAGCTGTCAGCAAGGCACCCCACCTATTCAACGTAGGCATGAATGGAGCATCTCTTATTAACGCAAAGGCTTCATCCAAACGCCCTTCTCGACCTAGCAACTCAATCATACATGCATAGTGCATTGCTCTAGGCTTCACCTTATAATCCCTAGACGTTGATTCAAATAATTGCCATCCACGATCAGATAAGCCAGAGTAACTACAAGCAGATAAAACAGCAAGAAATGTAACATGGTTCGGCTTATACCCTTCTGAAACCATCTGATCAAATAGATCAACTGCTTCTAATCCTCGCCCATGAATATCGTATCCACCTATAAGAGCATTCCAACAAATAACATTCTTTCTTGGCATCCTGTCAAAAACATTTTGTGCATCTTATATTCATCCCCATTTGCTATAGAAGTCCATAAGTGATGTATTGGCAACAACGTCCAGACAGAAACCATGACGAACCAGCCTGCATGAGCTTGTTTAGCATGCTCCAGGGAAGCCAACCTTGTACATACTCCTAAAATTATTGAAAAGGTAAAATGATCCATCTTTACACCAGAATCTTGCATTTCATAGTACATATTTAATAGTGCTCAAGGACCCCACGCGGGACTCTTATCTTACAAATGGGCCCCACGTAGGCTCCACTGTACTACACTGATCTCTACCACATGGGATCCAGGCCTTACAAGTGGGTCCCACGGAAGTACCTACCCTTAGGATGCTAGGTAACTCCTATAAATACTGTCATTCCCCTCACAGGTAAGGGGACTCAATCTCTCTCTTTATACTTGGAGTTCTACAATATACTGACTTGACCGTCGGAGCGTATCCCGGGAGCCAATCCCCGGGATACCCAACGGGTTCTCTCTTTTGACGGGATTGTGATGCAGAACTTCGACCATCCGCCCCTGACGACCCTCCGGCCAAAGCTGACTTCATCATTGGCGCCGTCTGGGGGAACACTTTCAAAAACTTGATTGATTCTACGAACATAAACCCATTTTTGACGTAGAAGAACTCCCCGAAACTTAGATCATGTCAAAAGAAATTGAACCACCTCAGCCTCCGACTCAACCGGACGTCACAGTAGGAAGTGATGACGATTCGCCGTCTCCTCGCGTGGCCAATCCGAGGACCTTGGAATTTACACCAATTGATTCAGCCACAGCGTCCGGCCCAAGGCCCATTGCCGGACCCTCACAGCTTCCGCAATAGTACCCTCCTCCGCAACTGCAATAATACCACCCTCCGCAGTGGTACCCTCCTCTGCAATAGTACCCTCCTCCGCAGTGGTACCCTTCTCCGCAATAGTACCCTCCTCCGCATTGGTACCTTCCTCCGCAATAGTACCATCCTCCGTAGTGGTACCATCCTCCGCAATAGTATCCTCCTCCGCAATAGTACCCTTCTCCGCAGTGGTACCTTCCTCCTCAATAGTACCATCCTCCGCAATGGTACCCTCCTCCGCAATAGTACCATTCTCCGCAGTGGTACCCTCCTCCGCAATAGTACCCTCCTCCGCAGTGGTACCCCCCTCCGCAATAGTACCCTTCTCCGCAGTGGTACCTTCCTCTGCAATAGTACCATCCTCCGCAGTGGTACCCTCCTCCGCAATAGTACCCTTCTCCGCAGTGGTACCTTCCTCCGCAATAGTACCATCCTCCGCGGTGGTACCCTTCTCCGCAATAGTACCCTCCTCCGCAGTGATACCTTCCTCTGCAATAGTACCCTCCTCCGCAGTGGTACCCTCATCCTCAATAGTACCATCCTCAGAAGTGGTACCCCCCTCCGCAATAGTACCATCCTCTGCAGTGGTACCTTTCTCTGCAATAGTACCATCCTCCGCAGTGGTACCCTCTTCCGCAATAGTACCCTCCTCCGCAGTGGTACCCTTCTCCGCAATAGTACTCTCCTCCGCAGTGGTACCCTCCTCCGCAATAGTACCCTCCTCCGCAGTGGTACCCCCCTCCGCAATAGTACCCTCCTTCGCAGTGGTACCCCCCTCCGCAGTAGTACCATCCTCCGCAGTGGTACCTTTCTCTGCAATAGTACCATCCTCTGCAGTGGTACCCTCCTCCGCAATAGTACCCTCCTCCGCAGTGGTACCCTCCTCCGCATTAGTACCCTCCTCCGCAGTGGTACCCTCCTTCGCAACCGCAATAGTACCATTCTCCGCAGTGGTACCCTCCTCCGCAATAGTACCCTCCTCCGCAGTGGTACCCTCCTCCGCAACCGCAATAGTACCATCATCCACAGTGGTACCCTCCTCCGTAATAGTACCCTTCTCCGCAGTGGTACCCTCCTCCGCAATAGTACCCTCCTCCGCAGTGGTACCTTCCCCAGCAATAGTCCCCTCCTCCGCAGTGGTACCCTTCTCCGCAATAGTACCCTTCTGCTCAGTGGAAACCCTCTTCCGCAATGGAACCCCTCCACCCCAGCACGCCAACCCAAAATGGAGCCGTGGCAAACTCACCCTCCTCCTCAGTGGAACCCCTCCACCTCAGCATGCAAACCCACAATGGAGCAGTGGCAAACTCACCCTTCTCCTCAGTGGAAACCTCCCTCCACAATGGAACCCCTCCACCCCAGCATGCCAACCTACAATGGAGCAGTGGCAAACCCACCCTCCTCCCCAGTAGAACCCCTTCACCCCAGCAGTGGTACCTTCCTCCTCAAGGGAACCCCTCCACCCCAGCAGTGGTACCCTTCTCTGCAGTGGCACCCTTCCGCCCCATCGGGCCAACCCTGGTCAAGGGGGCAGTGGCAATTTCTCCTCATCAACATGGGTCCTCTAATAGTAATGATTACTGCATTCCAGTAAATGCAGCAACCATCTTCCGCTCCGGACCCCAATCTGGAAGCCCAAACTCCCCAGCATGCAACTAAGAATATCCCTCCAAGGAATGAACCCACCGTTCGTTCGACGGACCCTTTTTAATGAAGTTCGGCATCAACCTTAATGATGGAGAACCCTTCAAGACCCACATTTCTGACCCTCCACAGACAATTAGAGAACTGCTACGGAAGGCTGACAAATGAGCAACTATTGAAATTGCGGTCTTTTAGGAAAAAAAAAAAAAAGAAAGACATATGACAGCCATCACCGGACGGTATAATGGTCGGGAATAGTCTAACTTCCGAAGCAAGCGGAATATCTATGACAGAATCGGTAACCGTGTCCTAGACAGTTGGCCCAGAGATCAACTCTCCTCAAACCACCCTAACTCTAAACCCCTTCCTTGCACCGCAACAAAGACCTCTTTTGCAAGTTCCACAAGAGTCTGTGCGCAAAGCCCGTTGCCGCCTTACAATGTCATCCTCGGATGCCCCGCTCGAGCCAAGTTGAAGGCCATTCTGTCCACCTTCCTAACTAAGTTCCCCATCTCTTCCGCCATAGCAAACCTCCACAGAGATGCAAGTTGCTCGAGAATGACATCTTATTGCTTTGCGGAAGAGAACTCGGGACCACAGCCCGGATAGTGGCCCAAGCAGTTAAAAAACTTCTCCCATCCGTCGCAACACCCTTGGAACTAGGAGAACTCCTCCCATCTGTCGCAACACCCTTGGCACTGGGAGAAGTGATAGAAGCCATTTTTATACCCCACGGCGAACCCGACCGTACTCTTGCAATTGGGATACTCCTTCCTCAACCGCTTCTTCTTTCGTTCAGAGGACAGGGGGCTTCTGTTGTTCAAAGCCCTCAAAGAAAACACTGATTTCCTAGCTGATTTCCTGGCATATACGCCCAAAAACGATCGTGCATCTTCCTCCACATCTCAGCCCTGGACCCACATCGTCGATGATTCTTCCAGTACGGAAGGCTCCGACGCCCTACACTTTAAGTTCCCAGCCTCCAACACGAGGCCGAATATAAAGCCTTAATTGATGGAATGAAAATTGCGCAAACGACTAGGGACTTCCCATCTGAAAGCCTTCGGCGATTCCCTCCTCGTCGATAGCCAAGACGAACGGATAGTATGTGGCCAAGGGCACCACAATGCAGCATTACCTCATCAAAGCTCAGGCCCTCTCCTCCTCCTTTGCCAGCTTCACGCTCACCAAGATTTCACAGGCAGAGAACGCTGAGGTAGACGCCCTTAGCAAGTTAGCATCCTCAAAATATGCCCATCTCTAGAAGACCGTCCTTGATTGGATGACTCAAATTCAATCTTTCCTCCTTCATGGCACTCTCCCAACCGGCTTAAGCTACAAGAAGTCATACTTTGTGCCCCCTGCTCGTTTGCGTCGGCCCGGCAGATGTATACCACATAATGAGGAAAATTCAATAAGGCACCTGTAGCAACCCCTTCAAATCCTGGCGAAAAACCATGTTCAAGACATCTGTAGCTCACCCTCTCCAGCAAATGGCCAGACGAAAGTGACGAACACGACCCTCGTTAAAAAAAAAAAAAAAAAAGGAAGGACAAGTGGGTTGAAGAGCTTCCCAACGCTCTTTGAAGCTACATAACAACGATTTCCGCCCCTCCGTCAACAACTTCTCGATTCAGACATCGGTTACCCGCATCTCTTCTCCTCTCGTATTTCTCTGTTTTCCTTCTCGTATTAATTAATAACATATTCTTGAAGGTACAAGGAAAAGAAGCCCTTTGTCTTGGACGGACGCTCAGCTACCCTCCACCCTAGCCAAATATATCCTCTGGCACAACTGACATCATCAGGTTCCAAAATGGAGGCTGAATCATTATACTCTTTGGACTGCGAATCCAAACATCACACCAAGTATTATGTTGAAAAATAAAGACATCTGGGCCATGAGTCGCCTACATCTAATCAAAGATCACCAAAACGGGCTACCCCAGGTCATCCGCAGACGAGGTCGGTTCATCTTCACCCCGTCCGCAGACGAGGTTGACTCATCTTTGCCCTGCCTCACAGATGAGGTCGATTCGTCTTCACCTCGTCCTTGATCTTCTGGAAGAATGAAGAGAAACTGCGGCTCTCCACTCCACTAAGTACAAGTCCATCATGGCTCAATGCCACGACTCCAAGGTCCAACCTACGAAGCTTCAACCCATACACTTTATCCTCGAAAGAATGAAGCAAGTAGGCAGGAACCCCTCCGCAAGCTGACGCCAATAGGGGAGGCCCTTACTTAGTAACAGACAATCTTGGAAACAGCGGCTACAAGCTTCAAACATTGGATGGCAAATCTGTCACCGGAACCTGGCATATCTCCAACCTACGCAGGTTCTTCTACTAAATTTGGTTACGCCAGTTCAGGTATGGGTTAACACCTAAACCCCTTTTGAGCTCCACATCGATGTAAACCCTCGACTTTAAGGAGGTTCTTAACTGAATCCGGCCATAAAAATATGCAGATTCTTAACTGAACTCTGCCATAAAAGACCTTCCACGGAAGGCACAGAAAAGACCTTCCACGGAAGGCACATAAGCAGGTTCTTAACCGAATCCGGCCACAAAAATATGCAGATTCTTAATTGAACTCTGCCAGAAAAGACCTCCCACGGAAGGCACATAAGCAGGTTCTTAACTAAATCCGGCCACAAAAATATGCAGATCCTTAACTGAACTCTGCCAGAAAAAACCTTCCACGGAAGGCACAGAAAAGACCTTTCTCGCAAAGGCCCAAAAAGACCTTTCTCGCAAAGTTCCAAAAAGACCTTTCACGAAAAGGCATGATAGGCTACGAGCCCAAAGTCATTTTATGCTCCTCTAACATCACCTTTCTCGCAAAGGCACAAAAAGACCTTTCACGAAAAGGCACGATAGGCTAGAGCCCAAAGTCATTTTATGCTCGTCTAACATCGCCTTTATCGCAAAGGCACAAAAAGACCTTTCACGAAAAGGCACGAAAGGCTACGAGCCCAGTCATTTTATGCTCCTCTAACATCACCTCTCTCGCAAAGGCACAAAAAGACCTTCCACGAAAAGGTACGATAGGCTATGAGCCCAAAGTCATTTTATGCTCCTCTAACAGCGGAAACTTCCCCTTACGCCACAAACAAAAAGGGAACAATTTGCCCTTTTCCACAACGGAAGCTTTCCCTTCCATCACAAGTAAAAAGGGAATAGTTCAGCCTTCTCTACAGCAGAAGTTTCCCTTCCGTCATAAGAATAAGGGAACAATTCACCTTTCTCCATAGCGGAAGCTCTCCCTTCCACCACAAGCAAAAATGGAACAATTTATCCTTCTCCACAAGAACAAAGGAAGGCACAACTCACGCTCCTCCACAGCGGGAGCTCCCCCTTCCACCATAAGCAAAAATGGAACAATTTATCCTTCTACGCAAGAACAAAGGAAGGCACAACTCATGCTCCTCCACAGCGGAAGCTTCCCCTTCCGCCACAAGCAAAAAGGGAACAATTTACCCTTCTCCACAACGGAAGCCTTGCCCTTCCTTCTCAAGAAAAAACGGAAGCCTTACCCTTCCTCCTCAAGAAAAACGGAAGCCTTACCCTTCCTCCTAAAGAAAAACAGAAGCCTTACCCTTCCTCCTGAAGAAAAACGGAAGCCTTATTCTTCCTCCTCAACAAAAAACGGAAGCCTTACCCTTTCTCCTTAAGAACAAAGGAAGCCTTACCCTTCCTCCCCAAGAAAAATGGAAGCCTTACCCTTCCTCCTCAAGAACAAAGGAAGCCTTACCCTTCCTCCTGAAGAAAAACGGAAGCCTTACCCTTCCTCCTCAACAAAAAATGGAAGCCTTACCCTTCCTCCTCAAGAACAAAGGAAGCCTTACCCTTCCTCCTCAAGAAAAACGGAAGCCTTAGCAAATCAAGTTAGCAAATCAAATCAGCAATCACATGCCGACTTTGCAAAGAATTAGAAATTAGCAAAATTTGCATGCATTCTTTGCATGCAACCAGCCGAATTTGCAAATGCCAATTGGCCCTCCGAATTAAAAATTGGCAAAGCCCAATCCTCCAAATCAGTAAGCCACGGAAGCCAATTCCACCATTAATTCATCCGAATTAGAAAATGGAAAGGCCAATCCCAATCCTCCAAATTAGAAAGTTGAAGCCAATTCCACTATTAATTCATCAGGATTAGAAATTGGCAAGCCCAACTCTCCGATTTAAACAAACCCACCCTCCGAATTAAAATTCGAACCCAACCAATTTTCAGACCCAATTAAAAATCGGACCCAGTCCTACGAATTAAAAATTCGGACCCAATCCTCCAAATTCATAAATTGCCCAACTCCTCTGAATTAACAACGCTCGCAAAAGCTAGGAAAACATTTCGAATTTGCAAAGATAACAGCAAAAGCTCGAAACACTGTCCGAATCAGCTAAAACGGAAGCAAACTTACCAAATTGCGCATGATGTCCTCCGGATTAGCAAATCACGCGTGATACCCTCTGAATTAACCAAATCAAACCCAACCATTCGAATGGTGGGCTGTAGATGTGATTTTCTACATCCCTCCAAATTCGAAATTTGCGCATACCTCCGAAAACAACGGAAAACGGATGGCAAATCAATAACGAAAAATCAAACACAAACCTCCGAATTCAGCAAAAAAGAGGGGATTGATATCTTTACTAAAACGGAAGCTACCTCTTCCGTCAAACAAAAAAGGAAACCATCATTTTATTTTCTACCTAATACCTATCCAGACCGGAACGCTCTCTATATACTCTAACCTTTCGGCCTGGGGGGCTTAATAGTGCTCAAGAACCCCACGCGGGACCTTTATCTTACAAATGGGCCCCACGTAGGCTCCACTGTACTACACTGATCTCTACTACATGGGATCCAGGCCTTACAAGTGGGTCCCACGCAAGTTTCTACCCTTGGGGTGCTAGGTAACTCCTATAAATACTGTCATTCCCCTCACATGTAAGGGGACTCAATCTCTCTCTTTATACTTGGAGCTCTACAATATACTGACTTTGACCGTCGGAGCGTATCCCGGGAGCCAATCCCAGGGATACCCAACGGGTTCTCTCTTTTGACAGGATTGTGATGCAGAGCTTCGACCATCCGCCCCTGACGACCCTCCGACCAAAGTTGACTTCATCATTTATTCATGGCTTCCTCACTATAACCATGTAAGGCATATCCAGCAATGATACTATTCCAAGCTACTATAGTTTTCTTTGGTATGTCATTAAAAACAAACCTAGCATCATCAATGCTACCACATTTGCTATACATATCAATCAAAGCACAAGAAACATAAATATCATCTTTTACATCAGTCTTCAAAGCCAAAGAATGCAATTGTCTTCCTGGAGAGAGCAATTCTACACCAACAGCTGCTCGAATCATCATTGCAAGCATGCGTGAATCAGGAGAAATAAAATCGTCCCACATCATCGAAAACATCCCAAACGCCCCATGGTAATCCCCAGAATCAAGAAGTCCCCCAATTATCATGTTCCATGAAACCACATTTCTTTCAGGCATGTCATCGAATAACTTCAGTGCGTCCATCATCATAACACATTTCACATGCATCAACAGCA
This sequence comes from Leptodermis oblonga, assembly GCA_016801395.1. NCBI lineage: Eukaryota > Viridiplantae > Streptophyta > Magnoliopsida > Gentianales > Rubiaceae > Leptodermis > Leptodermis oblonga. The sequence goes on from CM028751.1 coordinate 26,923,857, forward strand.
ACCGATTGCTCAAGTATTGATCTGGTTCAAACCCACAACAGTCCATATAATTCATCACCCTTTTAACACCCTTAGCAGATTTCAAACCAATGCAAGTGCGAACCAAGGCATCATAAGTGCTGATACTCACATTACTCTAACCAGATTCACACTCTAAGATCTCAAACAATTCAAGGGCCTCCTGAAACAACCCATGAGAGGCCATTTTTTCTATTTTAATACAATTATCAGAGCTGAAATCTACATCTCTAATTAGCATACTGTCTTTCCCCACCACAACCTGCTCATTATTCAAAGGTTTAGGTAAAGGGGGACTTGGATGTTTAGGCCATGGTTTCAGACCTTGTTCAATGAAACTACATCTAATCCCCCGCGTGAACCAGCTTCTACAATAAGAATTATTCTGATTAAATAGAAAAGAATTCTTCCTCCCTCTGAAGGAAATCCCGGGTTCTGTAATTTGACAAGAAAATCTACACTTACTTTGCACTCGATCCAGTCCAACCCACAAATCCATCTTAATTTATCTAGTTAGAAGAGCAGCACTAAAGTCTAAATGCCAATTCAACTACATAAATTCAAACAGGCTGATCAATCCACAGAAGAATTGAGCCTATTATGCAAGAGTAGTTGGCAGAAAGATATGAAACAAAACGTAAGAACTCACAGTTGGCTCATAAATGGAGGTCTTTTCACATTGAGGAGGATGATTCTGAATCAGGGTCGTGAAGAATAGAGCGCATCGACTGAAGATTGAAGAACAAGAAGATGAGTACTGCCAAGTGTGGTCAGTAATGGAAGACCCGCAGGAGGAGAACAAAGCAGAGAGTGTCAGCTTAGAAAGATCGACCAAACCTTGGTTTCCCTGTCAGTTGGAAAGCTGGTAACCGAACTTCCTTTTATAATACACTAGTTGAGGGTTTACCGCACTACGTGAGGTGCTCTGGAGGTAGGAGTATTCAGTTCTTTTGTCACCGCACTTTAATTGCTAATACCAAAAAAGGTATATATATGCTTTCTATTCAAGTTACAAAGAGTTCCCTCAGCAGAAAGAGGAATAAAAAACTGTTTAGACTGGTTCGAAAGTTTCCTTCCTTGATTTCGAACCACTTCGTCAATAGATAATGCTGCTCTACAATCACCTGTTCAACAAATATGCACACAATGTTGGGACATAGATTATTGTAGCTGATTTATAGAAAAAGGGAATGGCAGAAAATGATCAGGTATGAAATGTTTGGTCCTCTCTTTTTCAGTTGGAACAAGAATGCTCCGACTTCAAATATGCATTAGCCAAAATAAAAATCAAATATGAAATGTAAGGATCGATTTTACACTTCTAACATCAACTAAGGCTTTCACTGATTTTACTTACTGAGATGCACACATGTTTTGCCCTCTAATTGAAATAGCTCAAAACATCATTAAAGAACCATGATATTTAAACATGCTCTCAACTATTTTCACAGCTTTAAACTTAATGCGAAACAATACCTGCATGAAGGGTGGAACACCACATAACAAAATATACAGGATAACTGCAGCTCTGCACACATTAAGCTATAGCCGACAATTACATGTCAGAATTTCATGAGTGATATAATAAGGGCTTCCAACTATTTCATTAAAGCGCTCACCTACAAAAGCATTTAAATGTTTATTGAAGCAGAAACGTAAAAAGATGCAAAAAAGAATGCGAAAAAAAATTGCCCACTGAGAAGTAGCGGTTTAAACCAAGCAACCAACATAAACATAATACAAAATGGTCACTGTTTAGACATGTAACCTGTTCTCTTCACTTGGTTTCAAACCAAGTTTGAAACATTATTTTGGAAAAATAATTTTATAATCAATTTTCAATACAGTTTTTTACTATTTATCCACACCTTTTTATATTTTCAATACACTTTTACATTTTTATATTCACTTGGTTTCAAACTTAGTTTGAAACCAAGTGAAGAGAATAGGCTATACAAAGCTACAGCAATAAGTTTGATGTTTAATCAAACATACGCAAGCTTTCAGTTCAAGGGTTTGACACATTGGGTATGATATATTCAATTAAATTTCTGACTAAAGTGAGCCTTTGAGCTTTTCTTTAAGAATGAAATCATTTTTGGTTAGAACGAGATGTGATGTGAACCCCTGAACTCCACGCCGTGGAAATCCAAGAACTCGATGCGGAAAGTGCCAAGGAAAGTCTGAATGCAAGACGCAGCTCTTAACTTCTAGAATCCTTACCCTTGGATTCGGCAGACTACTAACTTACAAAGTAAATTAAATACGCAATTCGAACCAAGCGGAGAATAATAGAATCGAAACAAAGCTTAGCAATAGACAGAGCAATTATCTATTAGCCTATAGTTTCTGTAGCTTTTAGCAATTAACAAACATGCAAATTACATAAGCCCAAAATAAGGTGAGGGATTAAAGAAGTATAAAACTATAACTTAAATCATTTAATCAACTAAAGAATTTCGTGGTTGGCACCCCTATTTATAGGTATGGGGGTGTCCAAATTACAATAGGAAAAGAGTTAGTAAAAGCAGCAAAAGTGGAAACCAATCAGAATTGGATTTTCCTTACAAACCAAGTCCTAAATGAACAAGGACAATGGTGGATGAATTAAGTCACCTTCATGGAAAGGGATGAACGAAATTCTAACCTAATTATACTAAGAAAAGAATTAAAATTGGAAACCAATCAAGAGATTGATTTCTTACAAAGCCGAAACCTAAAGGAACTAGGTTTTGGTAGTTGCTGAATTCTTCTGCCACTTGGAATGGCATATGGACGAAATTAACAAATAAAATAGGTAGGAAAATAATATAAATCCTATCCAAAAAGGGAGATTAAGAAGGGATCCCTTTTTGGAAACTACCAAGCTAATCTAGTTGTAACAAACTTGTAACAACCTAACCAACTTGTAACAAACTTTGGGTAAAATTAGGTAACATGCACAAAACCTAATCCTTCCCCTACCTAAGCTTCCAAGTGGCGTGTGGGCTGCTTCTTGTGGGCTTGGCTGGCCGAAATTGTGAGATGGACTTCAAGGTGGGTTTTGGCCCAAATAAGATGGCGCATGGTGGAGATGATGTAGGGAGGTTCTGGAATCTAATGGAATCTCCCGAAATCATTTCGGAATGTCAAAAATCAAGAACTTCAAGATTCTTCAAGATTTAGTAAACCGAAAAATTTAAGATTTTCAATAAAATCAAGAACTTCAAGAAATGCCCTTTCCTTCAGCTGGATTGATTAGTAGGCGCCATTTCCCCTGTGATGGAGACTAAAGTGACGCTTTTAACCTTCTTTCTATTCTGTTCAAGGGCGTTGTGTCCGTAATGAGCTGGGCTTCTGTAGCACTCCTTTGAACAATGTTTTCAAGATCTAATCTGAGCTTCCTTGTCCTTCTTCGGGTCATAGGCCCAACTATGTCAACGAACGAATCTCTCTGATATGGGCTCGGGTCCTGTAGCATTGACGGGCCTCTATGGAGCACACGAACGTCTGCTGCACTTTTCGAGTCCTTATTACTTGAACTGAGATCCTCTGCATACTGACTTGGCGTAGGGCTGGGGATGCCCTCATCATTCCCTCCCGGTTGGAAAGGATTCAACCTCGAATCAAGATCCTGGTCAAAATTAAATGGAGACAGGTTAGCAACATTAAAAGATGCACTAACGCTATACTCACCTGGTAAATCCAGTTTGTAGGCGTTATCCCCCATCTTTGCTATAACTTGAAAAGACCCATCGCCTCTGGGGTGGAGTTTGGTCCTCCGAGCTGCTGGAAACCTTTCCTTCCTCATGTGAACCCAAACCCAGCCACCTGGTTCAAAGTTCACAGCCTTGCGACTTCGATTTGCATCTGAAGCATACTTGGCGTTTTTGTTCTCAAGGTTCTCTCGAACCTTCTGATGTATCTTTCTGACGATGTCTGCTTTCTGTTCGCCATCCAGACTTGTTTGTTCCTTCAGGGGCAGTAAATCCATGACTGTCAACGGATTGAAGCCGTAGGCAGCTTCAAAGGGCAAAAATCCAGTTGATGAATGCTTGGAGCAATTATAGGCTAACTCTACAATTGGCAAGACCTGTTCCCAACCTGCAAGATTACTTTTAATCAGTGCCCTTAACAAATTCCCTACTGTTCGGTTGGTCACCTCAGTCTGACCATCCGTTTGTGGATGACTAGTAGTAGAAAATAACAATTTAGTTCCTAGTCTAGACCACAATGTTTTCCAAAAATAACTAAAAAATTTAACATCCTTATCCGAGACGATTGTGCGTGGTATTCCATGTAGCCGAACCACTCCACTGAGAATAGTTCAGAAACGTGTCTGGCATCATCTGTTTTCCTACAAGGAATAAAGTGAGCAATTTTAGAAAATCTGTCCACCATGACAAAAATTGAGTCATTACCTCGCTGTGTCCGTGGCAACCCTAGAATAAAGTCCATAGAGATGTCAGTCCAATGAACAGTTGGAATAGGCAAAGGTGTATAAAGACCATGAGGTTTGGAAGTAGACTTTGCTTTTAAACAGTTAATGCAACGTGAGCAAATAATTTCTACACCCTTTCGCATTTTAGGCCAGTAAAAGTGTGCCTTTAACATGTCAAGTGTTTTAGTTACACCAAAGTGGCCCATTAGCCCCCCATTATGTGCTTCACGCACCAGCAGTACCCTATATGAACTATGTGGGATGCATAACTTATTGTTCTTATATAAAAACCCATTCTGCTTAAAGAAATTTTGAAATGCACCATTTTTGCATGCTTCATATAACGTAGAAAAATCAGGATCAGAAGGATACAATTCCTTTAAATATGAAAACCCTACAGATGCATGATCAAGAATAGCAAGGGATTCATACCTGCGTGACAAAGCATCAGCTACCATATTATCTTTTCCCATTTTATACTTAATAATATAAGGAAAAGTTTCAATAAAAGCAACCCATTTAGCATGACGCCTGTTCAACTTACCCTGTCCCTTAAGGTGTTTAAGGGACTCGTGATCAAAATAGACAATGAACTCCTTGGCCATCAGGTAGTGCTGCCAAGTTTCTAATACCCTTACCACGGCATAGAGCTCCTTATCATATGTAGGATAATTTAAGGCAGCTCCTTTGAGTTTCTCACTGAAGTAGGCTATAGGTTTTCCTTCCTGCATTAAAACAACACCTATACCAATCCCTGAAGCATCCCACATTAGTTCAAAAACTCTATATCAAAATCAGGTAATGCTAAAATAGGAGCATGAGTGAGATCATGCTTAAGAACAGTGAAGGCGTTTTCCTGTGCCTGACCCCACAAAAATGGAACATTCTTCTTACACAATTCATTGAGAGGCGTGGCTTTGGTTGAGAAATCCTTCACGAACCTTCGGTAAAAACTAGCTAAACCATGGAACGATATTACCTGCGAGGCTGAGGTGGGAGTAGGCCATTCTCGAATGGCTTTCACCTTTGTGTCATCAACCTTGACACCGTCCTTCGAAACAACAAACCCAAGAAAGACAACTTTCTCCACACAGAATGTACACTTTTAACATTGGCATATAATTTATTATCACGTAACTCAATTAATACCAACTTAATGTGCTCTATGTGTTCAGGCATGCTTCGACTATAGATCAGAATATCATCAAAGTAAACCACAACAAATTTCTCTATAAACTTCCTAAGCACATGATTCATTAATCGCATGAAAATACTAGGTGCATTTGTGAGGCCGAAGGGCATAACTAACCACTCATACAAACCAAATTTAGTTTGAAAGTAGTTTTCCATTCATCGCCTTCTTTCATTCTTATCTGATAATAGCCTTGTGTTAGATCTATTTTAGTGTAAACAGTAGAGCCATTTAAATCTTCTAGCATGTCATCAAGCCTAGGGATAGGATGCCTATACTTAATGGCGATTTTGTTAACAGCTCTGCAATCTATACACATTCTCCAAGTACCATCTTTTCTTGGAACAAGAATAATAGGTACTGCACAAGGGCTTAAAGATTCCCTTACCTGACCATTACCTAAAAGTTTGTCAACCTGACGTTGCAGCTCTTTTATTTCCTCTAGATTTACTTTGTACGCCGGTCTATTGGGAATAGATGAGCCAGGTACGAAGTCAATCTGATGCTCAATGCCACGAAGAGGGGGCACTCCAGCCGGCATCTCTTCAGGAAACACATTTTTATATTCCTGCAAAAGAAACTTGACTTCCATAGGGAGATCCCTAGGGACGTCGTCAAGGTTAGTGAAATCGTCCTTAGCAATTAAAACAAGAATACAACCATTTCGCCTTAACACTTGTTCGACTTCCCCTACTGTGGCAAAAAGGCCACGACTAGAATCTTCTTCTAAAGGCTTATCAGAGTTCGCCTTACTACTACCCCTTACAATTTGTTTACCCTTTCCCTTGTCTTGTTGCTTTTCAGCTGTCCACGTGGTGATCTTGTCCTTCATCCTGACGAATTCAGCACGAACTTCCTGTGGGGAGAGAGGTAAAAAGGTATGGATCTTGCCCCTTTGGCAAATTGAGTAGGTATTAGCAACCCTGTCATTTGTAACCTTCATGTCAAAGAGCCATGGTCGTCCGAGCAGAATGTGACACGCCTCCATAGGGAGCACATCACAAGTAACCTGTCCCTCGAACTTACCGATAGCAAAAGTAACTTGTACCTGCTTAGTGACTCTGTAGCCTTCTGAGCTGTCAAGCCATTGCAGCCGGTACAGATGTGGATGGTTAACTGTTGGGAGCTTGAGCTTTTCAACCATGTACTCACTGGCGACATTGGTGCAGCTCCCGCCGTCAACTATCAGAATGCAATACACCTCCATTGACTTTGGTCCTGGTGTGGAAGATGTTGGTCCATTGAGAAGCATCCTAGGCGACAACTGTAGTCAAGGATCGGGACACAATGGCCATCTGACTATAGTCCTCTGGTCGATGAACGTCCTCCTCTGTATCGGACTTGCTATTGTCAGCCAAATCTAGGATGCGGTTGGCTTCTTCATCATCTTCTTCTTCTGAGATGTACTCACCATTCTACCCTAATAGTACCTTTCTGATGTTAGGACAGTCTCGCATGTAGTGCCCGCGGCCAGAACACTTATGGTAAGTGATTTGCGAGATGCTCTGCTTCTGTGTGAAAGGCGATTTAGCTGCTGAAGAAGAAGAGCTGGTTGGGGCAGATTGAATAGCTTTACGTTCAGGGTTGAACGGTTTCTTGGTGGGTGTTAGCGTGTATACCGGATTCTTTCTCCAAGTAGTAGGGGTGCTGGCAAGCGTCCTAACTGGTGGAACAGTCTTCAGGTATTCTTCCATCACTCTGTCTTTGTGGAGCATATCCGTCATACTAGTAGCATTCTATAGTTCCACCGCTAAAGCTATCCCTCTATTAAGCCCACTAAGAAAACGCGCCATGCTGGCGGCATCGTCTTCTATTACATTGGCCCTAATCCTAGCCATCTCTAATTTCTTAAAATAAGCATCGACAGTTAAAGAGGCCTGTACAAGAGTGTGTAATTTCTTATACAATTCTCTAAAATAATATGCAGGGACAAAAGTCTTGCGCATCGCTGTCGTCAAATCAAACCATGAAATAGGTGGCGCATGTGCACGCATAGGCCTGGTGTTGCGCCTCTGGTCCAACTCCTGATTCCACCAAACGAGTGCATATTCGGTGAAATTGACCACCGCGAGTGGAGCCTTCTTGTGTTCGGGAACCGAGTGAAGCTCAAAGATTCGCTCCATCTTGATCTCCCAGTCTAAGTATTCTTCGGGGTCCGTACCTCCACTGAAAGAAGGCACAGATGTCTTCAATTGACTTAGACCTTCAAAGGGCTTTGTATCAGTGCCAGCCCGTGGAGTGTGGATGTCTTTCTCCTCGTCGAACCGATCCTGCTGGGCGGCCCTTATCTCATCAACCTCGCCCTTGAGGACTAGGAATTGATTGGTCAAATTCGCAATGGCAGCCATGAGTTGCGCATTCGTAACTGGGGGCGCTTCTCCTCCTGGCATACCTAGTAACCAAGAAAGATTCCTGCTAAGAACAAGTAAAAGTGAGTAGAGTAACCTTACTCCCTTGTCCCCCTAGTATGGCCCCTCTAACAACTACACACAACCCTCTGTATCGCTCTTAGGGATGGAAACCCTTATGTGCTGTATCACTTAGCCTTTTACCTCAGTCCTGTATACTCAATTAAGGTTACAAAATCCTGGGCAAAGGTAACAAGCAAACAGTCAATCACACAAAGAACAAAACTATATAGGAAAGTGGCAAAAATCTTTTGGAAAAAAGAACTTTGTTCGATTTTCAGTTTGAAAAACACCTTTTCGAAAAAGAAATTTTGATAATATAGCTCAAATAAGAAGTACACCGATAAGGAACTTTCGGGGAGAAGCCCTCAAAGTTCAGAGATAATGACAGTGTAAGAAGACAAAATTCAAGCTATAATTCAGAGTAATTGTTCAGGTAGCACGAAAAGATAGTAAGCTTAAGAAGTAGGGAAATTCAATTGAAGAAACAAGAATAATCAGCAAGTTTGAAACAAATCAGGAAAGACCTAACTAACCCCAGAAGTGATCACCCTACCTGTCAGGTAATCAAGAAACCAATTCCAACCAATTATTCGAGTGTTCAAAAAAAAAATTTTAACCCCTGTGGCGGAAAAATTCCCCTGATGTCACTGTGGTGCTGTGGGGAGTAGTGGCGAAAATGAACATTATCAACTTTGCAAGCACAATGACAGAGAAGAAGATTCCCAATAAAGAAAAGAAACCTCTTTGGCTTTGGAGTGTACTGCTGTGGGGAGTAGTGTCGATGAACGAAGAGAAATGTTTTGAAATTGAGTGGCCGACTACTTTTTGTACTAACTCGTGTATATTAAATTGGTCTTGTTTAAATGAATTGATATTGAAATGATACATTATGACTTTACATGAAGTATTTGCTCGATTGATTGTGAAATATAAGTTGTATTCGGTTCAATGTGATGATGTACAATATTATAATGGGATCCCATGAAACCATGATCTATGGTACCGAACGTGCCAGCTAGGGCGTGGGCATTTGGTAAGTGGTGATTGGTCCTCGGGCAACTCTAGAGATCCCAAATAGTGGCGGGCCACCATCCAGCTCTTTACATTAAAACTTAATACGGGCGTTGTTGACGAAGGCACCACAAAGAGGGTGTAACAGTCATTGGAGACAAGTGTCTTGACACCTCTCTTTCGATCACTTGCATATCCTTCATGACTTGCTTTACCGTTTTCCTACTTGTATTATTTATATATAATTGGTTGCACTACTTGCTTTGCATATTTTACGGCTTTAAATGTTTTAAACGGAGAATATCACTGGGCAGAAAAGCTCGTAGGTATTGTATGTTTTTAATCCTACCCCAGGTTCTCCATGGTAGTATGGGCCACAAGATAGCGAGCTGAGTTAGACAGGACATCTTCATGAACTTTAATAAATAGTTTTATTTAATTTGAATTAGGAATTAATAAATGGTCTGCCTGTCATCTAAATATTAGATTGTTAGGCTACGATACTGAGACACTTAGTTGTAATTGTAAATCGTGCAATTACATTTCCAGCATTTAATGTAGATATTGTGTATTGTTCTGACATTATTTCTGAGTCCTGGTGCGAACCAGGCAGACGTCCGGCCGGGTTCCCGTACTGGATAGGGGGCCGGGTTGGGGCGTTACAAAGCACACGAGTCACACGACCCTTCAGACACAGTAAAAGATGAAGCATTAAATGCATGGAAGAAGAGGTCTGAACCTTTGACTGACAAGCAAAAGCAACGCACCCATAGTTCCTCTCACGCATGAGAACCCGTGTGAGTCGTACAACAACTCGAACGATCTATGGATGAAGACAATAAATGCTAAGTCAAGTGGAGTGTCTGCAGCATCTGACCATTTGACCAAGCTGCACGCGCAAGGTCTCTCACATCCAAGAACCTATGCGACTCATACCAGAGATCGGAAAGCTAACAAACGGACGCAATAAATGCTCGCATGAAGAAGTCATTTGACCGTTGAAAGAAATTCAAACGAATGAGTCTGGTCCAATAATCCGTGAGAGTCAGCCAACCTCTCGCATGATGTCCAGTGAGCTGACATTTAAAGCTACTTCACCAACCAACCAAGGGACTTTAAGGAAACTATAAATAGATCCTTAAAGAGACCATTTAAGACACCTCTCTCCATCTAATTTCAAGCAATTCTCTATCAAGAGTTAAAAACTCTCAAATCATTTTAAAGTTTCAGCATTTATTGTCATAGTTAAGGCTAGATTAGAAAGATCCTCATTGTAATAGTTAGCTATTTTCATAGCATTAATTTCCTACTTTGTAAAATGAGTTAGAGGGAGTCTTAAATCCTTTCAAGAGTTGAAAGAGTTTAAGCAAGGGGATTATCTAAGGATTACCTTTAGTTTGATTAAACTAGGACGTCATCCCTTGAGATCATTTGTAAGGTTTAACATTTGCCTTTAAGAATCTTATTAGGGGATTAGGACCAAGCATTTAGCTTGGAAGTGGACTAGACTTTCCTTGAGGAGGGAAAGTTGAACTGCTATAAATTGCTTTGTGTTCTTACTTTACTTGCTTACTTGCTTTACACTTCTAATCACACACAAAGCACAAAAGGATTTTCAGTTTACTTAGTTTGTTTTCAACCTAATTCATCTTTCCCCTCTTAGGTTTAACTTAGTTGCATTTTCATTCTTGATGAAATGTCCTAGAGTTAGATTTACAAAATTATTGATTTGAGGTAGCAAGTACAACAAACTTGAAAGACCACTACCACTTCATTGGTTATTTAATTGTGACCATTGCCTCTCTTTTTTTTTTTTTTTTGAGATTCACTATTGGTTAAACTGTAGTCCAAACATTGATATTGGCTGTCATTGATCAATCTTGGTCATAAAATTGACGTAGGCTTTGAAAGCAGAAATTAGTGTTGGGAACTGGGCGCATATTCGTCAGGAAGGTTCATAGGTATAAAATTTCACATGCAAAAGAATATAACAAGAGAATCTTGGAGAAAGAAGAAAAATGTAGCTAATTTTGAAGTAGATCAAGTAAAAAGTGGTGGCAGATGAAATTTTTGTGATTTTGATATATTATATTTCAGAGGTTCCTTAGAAGTTTGATTTGTATTTGAATTCTGTTCTTGGTTGTTTCTCTTTAATTTATCCGAATTCAAAGTTTCATGTATGTATTAATATTCGTTAAATACATCTGGGTTTGAATATGAACATGGGTGCTTATTTTGATTTCTGAAGTTATATGAGGTTCTAAGGTTATTGGTGCTCAAGTATAGTTAAAAGGCTGCCTGGCATTTGATCCCTCTTGTATGATGGAAACTGAATTGAAAATTTTGATTTGGGAGCTTGTATAGGCAGCCTAAACAATAAAAATTGGTGGAGAGCAAGAAGTTTCACTGCTGATTCTTAGATGTGATAAGCAACATGAATATGTATATAGTGCTGCGTTAAAGCTTCATAATTTGAAAAGGTTATGCAATCTATCCAGAGGGAGGAAAAAAAAAAAAAAAAAAAAAAAAAAAAAAAAAGAAGGTGGCTATATAAGTATGTGCATGAGTTTGTATTGTTCATAATAGTTAAAAGGATATATTATTGAAAGAAAAAAAAAGAAAAAGAAAAAAACAAACCAGCCATACTGCAAAACAATTGCAATTAGGCAGTAAGTTAATACAAGTATTCTTGCACAGTCATCATATATGTGTACATTGCTATTCTTTTAGTTCAAGGAGGATTTATCATCTCCTATATTTATTAGTTGGAGAAAAAGTTTATAAATCCGTAATGTTCTTTGCCATCTTCCTGTCTTCCTTTACATTAACTCCCTTTTTATCATATTCAGTTTTATGGGAAAAATCACAGTTTTGGTCCCTCAATTATACCCTCGTTACACTTTCGATCTCTCAATTATTGAAATTCGTACTTTCAGTCCCCTAACTATCACTCTTTCACCGGTTTGGTCCCTCTTGCCGACAAGCTATCAGATTACCGGTCATTTGATGTCAAAACAAAAAATATATAAAATATTTGGGCCAAACTATAATAACTCAAAACTTTTTTAAAAAATAAATAAAATTAGATTCCTCTCTCCCTCTCTCCATTTTCAGTCAGCTATTGTTTCCCTCTCTCTCCGCCCTTCTTCTTCTTCCTCCCCCTTCCTTTTTTCTTTTTTGACCAAAAAGTTGCAGAATTATTCCATTAAAACAACAGAAACTAAAAAATGGAATTGTTATTCGCAGTAACATTCCCCTGTGAAAAGACTAACATGCCCCTGGACCAAAAAAAAAAAAAGAAAAATGTTACTGTGCAGCCCGTGAGTGACCAAAAAAAAAATGGAAAGAATAATTTATGTTTGCAGCCCGTGAAAGCAAAAGTTAGAAGATTCCTCTGCAAAAGTCTATAAATAGACTGTAGAGGAATTCAGAAGAAATGCAAAGGAGGAAGAAAAAAAAAAAAAGCTAAGGTTGCGAAGCTGTGTGGAGAAGAAGGGATCAAAAAATTGGCTAAATCGGATAAAACAGTTACTGTGAATAGGCTCGACAAAAGGTTAGTGCCTAAAATTAATATCTGTTTCGGTATTGTTTTATTTGTTTGTTTGATTAATTTAGTTGTAATATGTCCGAATTTGTTAGTATTTTGCCCAAAATTGTTAATTTTTTCCCCGGATCTTCGCAGATCCGGCCGGTTGTCGCCGGACTGGAATGAAATACCGCCGGTTGCCGGCGGTATTTTCTGGAAAAATACCGCCGGTCAGCGGCGGTATTTTTCCAGATGTCGGCGGGATTTTCCGTCGGTTTTCTGCCTGAAACGGGGCGACTTTTGCACCAATACTTTAAAGTTTCTATAACTCTAATTGTGTTCTCATTCCTTATATGTTAGCAATTAATTTCATATTGATAAATGCGTGTTTATATTATTGCAGATGGCAGAAGCATTTAGGAAATTAAAATTGAAATTAACCAAAAGAAAAAGCAAAAAGGATGACAATTTGCAATTGGTTGATACTGAGGCGACACAGTCCTCCTCTGAGGAAGTAGGTGGCCGAATACCTCCCACTGCATCCGAGCTGCAGAGAAAGGTGGCAGGAAGAGCGCATGGCTCTTCTCGCTTATCAAATGCGTCGAGAGAAAGTAACATTGATTACAACGAAAGAGATTTTGCCCCGCCATACATTGGAAATGTGGAGGAGGAGGAAGCTAGGGAAAATGTGGAAAGATTTGAGATGGACATGTCTCAGTCATAGGGGTACATGGGAGGGAACTCGGGGCGGTTGGAGGATGAAAATGAAGGAGAAAATGCATCCAACCGACGGAGGACCGAAAAAGGCAAAGAATTAATGGGCTCCTTGCGCAGGTCAGTGTCAGGGTCTGAGTCCGGTTCTGGTTCCGGGAGAGATGCCAGGTGGAAGGCTTACCGGCCTCTAGATGGTCCGATTGACGGTGGACCTTCAGATCCAGAGTTGTTACGAAGTTTTAAAGGTCATGTTGCCTACTACGTATGACATCGACAGGTATCGTTTCGTGCTTTATTACATATTTCTTGATATAATTTTTATTTATTTTCGATTTATGATTAATAAGTTGGCTTTGCGGCAATGTGTTATTTTATTTATTAAATTACGTAGGAACGTGGTGCATTGTTGTGCCATAATGGCTACAACAATCTGCAAAAGTGGGAGTTAGCCGAAGGGGAAATAAAAAGTTTAGTTGACCAGTCTGGGTTGGCACATTTGGGTTGGTCCATGCATGCAGAGCTAGACTCTGCACTCCTAAGTGCCTTTGTTGAGAGATGGCAGCCGGAAACTAATTCATTCCACATGCAATTCGGAGAGATGAGTATCACTCTCCACGACGTTGCGTACATATTGCGAATTCTGATTGGGGGATCGCCAATTGGGTGGAAAATTAAGCCTGCAAAAATGAATGAACTGCCGTTAGAGTTGTTGGGGATTGAGGAAGACCAGCTCGGGGATCGAGATTTTGCAAGTGTCAAAATGTCCGTCCTCCGCGATCAATGTCTCAGTGGACAGGTGGAGGCCGCCAATGCTGCTGCAGGTTATTTGCTGTGGTTAGTTGGAAAAACCCTGTTCGTGGATAAGAAAAAAAACCCACGTTCTTGGGCACTTCCTGCCTTACCTCCAAGATGTAGAAAGCCTAGGCGGACTTGCGTGGGATGCAGCTTGTTTGGTGAACCTTTATCTCAATCTTGGTCGGGCCTCTAGGGCGGACGGTGTCCAGTTAGGCGGGTGTCTGACTTTATTGCAAGTTTGTAAGAATCGTTTATAAATTATTTCAGTACTTTCATACCTGTACACTAAAATGACTAATTTATTTTCATTTTTTTTAATAGAGTTAGATATACAAGTACTTTCCCACGTTTAGTCCGGCGAAGTTGAGATCCTGGAATGTCGAGTGGCCAGCAGAAACCAAGTGGCACATCGGAACCGGCAGGAAGCGCGAGCCTAACTGGGATTTGGTGACATACAGACGCGCACTGGACGGAATGAAATCCAAAGAGGTAATATTTCTATGTTATTTGAATTTTCTAATGTTTATTAGTATAGTAGCCGACTTAGTCGATTATCCACTTACTATGTTTCACATGAACTAGGTCAATTGGCTTCCTTTTGGACCAAATCCCGCAGGAGTGCACGCAATAACCTTGTACAAGGGTCTTATTCATTGCCCTGGGGTCGCAGAGCCATACATGCCTGATCGGTTCCTGCGGCAATTTGGATTCATTCAGTCGATCCCTCAAACAGTTTTACAGCCAAAGAGTTGTTACAGAGGCCCTGAAATAAAAAGGTACTCCTGCGTGTATGATACGAATCTTAAGATCCCGCAAATGTACCCTAAGAATAAGGTGATAAGGGGGATGGAGAGGGCTCATTGACCCGATCAGTCGTGTCTTGAGTACCTCGACAACTTCCATCCGCGGATGAACATTCGTGTTAGTTCGGACGACATGGAAGTGGACGAGACAATGAACCCGAAACAGCTATCTGTGGTTGCGGTAAGAACTACAAATTTATGGTTATTTCTTTCAATTAATTATATAATTGCGTCAATATTTTTAACTATATTTCGATATTTCTTCCAAATGCAGCGCTTGCAATATATAGCAAGTAAAATGTATTATGTTCGTCCCCGAAACCGGGATACCATCCCCAGTGACGTGAGGGAGAGTGCCATAGAGGAGGTGGCTCGCCATTTGGAGGATTTGATGCCGGCACTGGAGTATATTGCGGCAGGGTCCCATGTGCTGTATTCACTGTTTTTAATCTATTTTTTTTATGCATTGTATAAAGTAATACCACATTCGGGATGATATATAGATATTTTATTTGACTTAAGTACTGGTAAAATTAATTACATAATAAAGTTAAAAGATGATGATCTTATCTTGTGAAGTAAAATCAAACATAAATTGCAGTTAACGTTAAATTGTGCATATGAAAAAATCTTATACTAACACTCTGCAGTCGATTTATTCCGGAATTCACCCAATCTTCCATCCAAATGTGATTTCCAAAGCTGCATTTGTTCTGAGGCCCGGTTACTCCACGTCGGATAGATTGGGGGTAGCAAGACCTCCCCTGTCAATCGTCATTAACAAGGCAATGAAATGATTTTGTCTTATTTAACCCATGTTTATGAAGCTGCTCAGATCAGTAGAGACGCCTGCCCCCCACCACAGTAGCGGAAGGAAAGTATTACTCTGCTGGGCATATAATGCAACCACCCTCTAGTACTTCGTTGCGATAAGTATTCCCAGAATATGAGAATCAAACCAGAAATCCTCATCTGCCGGAACTACATAACAATCTAGCAGCCTGAATGCTAAATCGTAATCGACTGCCCCAAGAATGAAGCGCCAAAAAGTAGCTTTATTCCGGAGTTCTTGGTGCAGGTCTCTGCGCACTTGGTGCCACTGCGCCTCATCTGCATCGTGTACGAAATAGGCAATTACCCTAAAACCACAATGTCCATAGGGCACTACATTAACGTGCCCAGTAATGTATTCGAACACGAATTGCTTCAGAAATACGGGAAGGTCGTAAGGCCATTTAGAAGCGTGGGGCCTCACAACCCTTCGTCTTCTCTGCCCGCCTGTGGATCGCCGACCTGCAAGTGTAAAGCATATTAAATTGAGTATGTGTATATGTATTTAACCACAATGACATGTTAAAATTAAATACATATATTCGTACCTCGTTGTAATGCATTTCTTTCGGCATGCTCGTACCCTGATAGATCTCGTTGGGTTGAATTGTGTCTGGGACGTCCCCTGTGTGGCCTACTAAACGGCTCCGCTAAATCAACAATTTTCAGATAAAGAGTCGAATGCACAGCACCCATGACTCTGTATATCTCAGCTCTCGGACGCGACATTACATCCACAAACATTTCATGCAGTCGCCCTTCAGCAGTTTGCCTCTCCTCCTGAGTTTCTGGAATATCAGTATCTCCCAAATGTAGATTCTTCCAAAACGCGTCAACGTCGATAGGATCAATTGAATGGTACACGCGCACCAACTGTTGCATCTCACATGCATATGGCAGACCGCAACTTGTTCGGAGTTCGCAACCACAAAGCGCACCATCGTCCTTGATAAGGCCAACTCTTTTTGTATATTCGTCCTCCACCATTGTAATACCAGCGAACGATATTCTACCGTTTAGCCTACTATACAGTAGGTAGTCGCTCTTCCGGTACGTTTTGCTGCGCGAAGCTTCCATTTTAGTTCGAATTTCATCGAGGTGCAACCTTATCATAATATTAATGTCATGAAATATACTTGGAAATGCCTTTCTATCCGTACCAATAGCCTTCTTCAACTGTGCATGTGCACTTTCAACCCTGAAAGAAAATTGGCATTAAAATTCTTCATATAACCTAAAGCATTATATAAAAGATCATGTAATTATACAATATACAAATCATAAATGAAATCAATAAATAACTTACATGTTCGTTGTGTGCCCTCCATAATGCTTTATACTTTTAGTCCAACAAGACACAAACTTGTCCTTGTGTGGATCCAACCATGTCTGTTTCAGGTACGGAATAACATTTCTGAATCTCGATTTATTTCCATATTTAGTATCAATATAATCCACAGCTTCCGTGAACTGTTTATATGTCAAGGCTTTAACCACTTGGCTCCAACGATATAGAAACACATCCGTTGTAGTTTTGTCGTTGCCAGCCAATACTACATGTTTCTTGACATCAATTTCAATGTGTCTCCTACACAATAGCTGGGTAGCATGTGGGAACACTAGTTTCACAGCATTCATCAAGGCAATCTCTCGATCAGTGATGACCACGTGTGGGTATTTGTGTCGCTCGAATAAATTGATCAATTGCGCAATCCCCAGTAATAACTCGGAGTAGTCTCATCCCTCATGAAAATGAACGCGATATGAACATACTGAGCTGTTGGTACATGAGCCACTATTTGCAGCAGAGGCATGTCATACATGTTTGTCTTATACGTCGTATCCATAAACAACACGTACGGAAACAGAACAAATATACGAGGCGCCTTCTTGTGCGCAAAGAAGATGTGCCCCACTGCATTACTGTCGTCATCACCTGCGTACGCATAGAAATATTAGTGATCATGCAGCAGTTTGAAGAAATACTGCATGTTAGTTATACCTCCCCTCGCATCCCTTTTACTTTTTGTAGATTCGTTGTATACCTGTCTTATGTGGTTGACATTTTTCGGATCATCCGCGCGCAATTGGGCCAATATATGCTTCGCCCTAATGTTAATACTGGACAATTATGCAATCTTCTTCTTCTCCAATTCTGTTAACCGTGACTGCGCTGAATGCTAATTTCGCACTTCTTCTAATTCATGATTGTGCGTACCGTTTCTGACCTCTAACTTCCAATTTGCCCCATCAATTTATCGTCCCTTCAGGTGAAATAGACAGTTTGTAATCTTGCTGCTTGTACTGCTCCGCCTGCTTTTCCCTTCCGGTAGGGGTGCCTTCTCTCTAACTTTTCCTGATCTATTGCACCCTATCTCAACTCTACCTTTTCTCCCTCTTGTAAGGAACAACCTCAACATTTTCGAAGAGGAAGTAATTTTTGCCGTCATATTGTTTTCAGCTGCTCGTGCTTTAACCCATGCAATCATATCTTCCTTACTTCTGAACTCTTCGTTTGTCTGAAATACTTCGGTTTGGTTAGCATAAATGGCATCACTCTCAACACGAAAATCCTGTTAATACAAAAAGTTGTTCAGCATACCTAAAACCTAAAAATTTCAATGCAACAAATAAATTGCGCAATACTCTTGCAAACGTTGGAGGGATATTGCGAATGTCAATTCCTTTTCGGCTGGAAAAGTCGCCGGAAATACCGCCGGCCGCTGGAAAAATGGCCGGCGGTTTTTCTCCAGGGAAATACCGCCATCGGTATTTCCCCGCGAAATACCGCCTCACAAGAAAATACCGCTGGCGATGTTTCGGAATGAAATACCTCCAGCGGTGTTTCAGAATGAAATACCGCCAGCGGTAGAAATACTGCCGGCGGTATTTCCCGCGGTATTTCTTTGGTAAATACAGCCGGACTCCGGTGGTATTTCTTTGGTAAATACAGCCGGACGTCGGCGGTGTTTCCGTGGGAAATTTCGCCGGCCGGCGGCGGTATTTTCCCGGGATATAACGCCATGCGGATGGCGATATTTCTCCCGGAAATACCGCCGGCACCGGCAGTATTTCCGGGAAATTCCGGCTGGGGAGACAGTCCCCCGGCCGAAATGTTACAGAAACAGCAAAAAACGGTCGGATACTCGCAGATCCGGGAAAAAATTCCCCCATTGAATGGGTTTTTTTCCCCGAAAATGAAGGGGTATATAGATAATTTATTTAGGCAAACTAATTTCAAGTAAAAATATATATACAGGGTTTACTTACAGTGTGATATGGATCGTACTCAGGTATACTGGCAATATTTGAATAAATGAGTCAGTGATGAAATGGAAAACAAGTGTTTCTGCAATTTAATGTAAATGGAAAACAACAAACTCTGTAGGTGAAAAATGAATTGAAACCAAGTCACCTATGAAAAATGGAAGAAAAAAAAAATTTTAACCAAAAAGGGCAATTTAGTCTTTTCAGAGGAAAATATTACTGCGAATAGTAAAACGGTTACTGCATATAACATGCCCCAAAAAAAATGTTCACAGAATATTACATAGCAGCTAATGCAATTTTTGGGGCTAAATTCTATTTTGGGTTTCCCATTTTTGGAAAATTTTGGTTCCATGACTTCTTGAATCTTTCGAGAATTCATTCAACCAAAAACCGAAAACACCCACAATTTTCTCAAACTCTTTAGGTTTATTTTAGGTGGGTCAATTGAATCGCTAAGACTTTGATGGCTTTGATATTGAAGTAAAGGTCATCCTTTTTCAGATTATCTTAGTCAATTTTGTCTTTGGTTTTTAGTTCTTTATGAGGATTCATCGAATTTCTTCTGCTCTTCTGCTTTGGTTTCTTCGAATAGGTTGGTGCATTCGTCTTTCCAAAACTGGTGGGCTAAATTGAGAGCCGCCGACGAGAGTTTAGGGTTAACTCACTGAAGAGATGGTGCTCCAACTGTTTTGTGGTCGCCGGTGAAGACTAGAAGTTCCGGGGAGTTTGGCTGGGTCTTCTTTCTATTAAGGGTGGTATAGGGTTGAGCTCCGGTCAGACTTAAAGGAATGGTGCTAGTCTCCGATGAGTTTCAGAACGGGTCAACGGCGTGTGGTCGACAGAGGTACTAGATCTGGACAACGTTGGGGCTGTGATATTTTGATGGTCCTACGGCAGAGCTTCTTCACCGATTTGTTTGTCGAATCTGGAATCATCGTCAAATGTGGGTCAATTCCAGGAGATAAGAGTCGCGGGCTTCGTTCGTCCGTGGAAAGGTTGCTGCCGGGTAGAGATTTGTTTGTTTCAGGTGGGTTTGGCCGGAACTCTCGCCGAGAAGATGCATCCCGGGTTCCGAAGAATCCCCCCATTTCTGGGTCTGAAGAATTCTTCCCATGGCAGGTCACAGGCGGGTCTGAAGCTACTTTGACCTGGTCATCAACGGAGCTGAGGAATTCCTCCATTGCTGGGTCTCACATTGTCATCTTGACGACTGGTCACCGGCGGGCATGGAAATGCTTAGATCAGGTTATCGCTGGTATGGGTTCGGGACTGCTAACTTGAAGAATTCATGGGTCTTTATTTGGCTGTGTAGGAGACGAAGGAACGATGGGCTTTCAGATGGAGTCGGGTATCAGTTTTCTGCAATTACTGGTAAATTTTGGCTGAAATTTTCCTAGTAATTCTGTGTCTGCTAGAAATTATTGCTAGAATGAATTTGGGTACTAATTTTCTGCTAAATTAGTACTTTGTGCTGGAAAACTTCTGGAAAATCTTGTATGTGTTTTATAGATAATTAGGAGTATCTTTTGTGTTGAAAATTGATAGCTTTATGCTATAAAATTGAGCTGCTGTTCTGGAATTGGATGTTGTTATTTTCTGGAAATTGGAGTGAATTTTTGGTTGCTGTTGGTTCTGGGTGGTCTGGGTGAAGAATCGGGTGCTGTAGTTTAGCTCTCGGGTTTGGTTACTCTAGCTGCCCGAATTTGGTTGCTGCTGTCATCATCAAATGGTTTGCAGCGTGGATTTCTGGGAGAGAAGTTAGCTGCTGCATTTGGGGATTTTTGCAGAATGAATCGCATTGCGGAGCTGGTCACTGGAAATGATCGGTATCAGTGGGTGAAGTGAACTGGATTCTCGGCTGCTGGAATTTCCATTTGCTGCTTTTCGGTTGCATGGAGTTTGGGGAATGAAGTTTACAAGATTAGGTAAAATCTTGAAGATTCTACAAGTGCTGAATTATCCCAATTCAGTCTTTGTTTTAGAGTTTGGTTTGTATGCTTCTTAGTTAGGGGAATGCCCATAACTTTTGTTATATAGCCTTTGTTAGCTCCTTTGTAGCTAGTGGGGTTAATTTTTGATTGCAATGCATTTGATTAGGGGTATGCCCCTATTTAGATGTATTAGTGAAACTCTATATTCTTGATCTCACGGGTTCGTCTTGTTATTTTCTGGTGGAATAAATCATTTACCTTTCCAAGAAAAAAAAAAAAGAATGCAAGTGTGAAAGATGAATCATCAAATGGGTTTGAATCTTTTTGATTGATTGAAAATCTCATTTCTTCTTCAACAAATGGGTTTGATTTTTACAGCTTCAGTGAGATTTCGGCAAATGGGATACGAAGAAGGAGAGAGAAGTTTTGGTGGAGGAAGAAGGAGAAAATGAAGGGGGAGGAAGAAGAAATAAGGAGGGGTAGTTTTGTCATTTTAACAACGTTTTGAGTTATTATGATTCGGCCCAAATATTTTATGAATTTTTCAAAAGGGTCCAAATTACCGTTGACTTTGTTAGTCAACCAGTAGCTTGCCGGTGTGTCACAGGTCGTTATTTTGAATCACCAAAATGAGTGATCTTGCGGCAAGCAAGGCTATCACTAGGCGGTCAATGCGCAAAATGGGTGATCTTGCTAAAGATCACATATGTTTGTGAAAACTAAACTAAAATCCCTACAATTACATTGAAACATAAACGATACAAATCAATATATACAAAGTTGGGCGCCGTTGGACTCGGTCGTTGAGATACTGGGTGCGGGGCGCGCTGAGAGGTGCCGACGCTGGAGCTTGTCGCAGGGTGAGCTGCTACTGAGGCGCGGGACGCGTGCTGCTGCTGGGGCGCGGGGCGCTCTGAGGATGTGGCGAGGAGCGTGTGCTGATGCTGTGGCGTTGGACGAGCGCTGGTGCTGTGGCGTTGGGCGAGCGCTGGTGCTGTGGCGTTGGGCTCGCGCTAAGGGTTTGCGAGGCTTGCTTGGGCGGCGCTCGGCCGTGTTGTGTTGTGCGCCTAGGCTGTGTGCTGGCCGGCAGTGCCGCGCCAAGTGCTGGGCGCCTTAGTGATGGGCGTCCTCTGCTGTCCGACATATGATGCGACGCGTGGTGCGATTACGCACGCAATAGGTCTCGGTCGGTTCACAGCTTCGAGCACGAGCTGCAACATGCCAGTTTATGCTCATGGGGCATCGGTGGGGTTGCGGGGTAAGCACGGGAGGTGCACCCCGTAACACGGTGAGAGGGACCAAACCGGTGAAAGAGCGATAGTTAGGGGACTGAAAGTGCGAGTTTTAATAATTGAGGGACTGAAAGTGTAACGAGGGTATAATTGAGGGACCAAAACTGCGATTTTTCCCAATTTTATGTGTACTGGAAATTCTTCTTTTTTTTTTTGGCCCAAATCTGTGATCATGTAAAAAAGAATTATCTATGAAAATATTAAGTGGTTGACCAGTGAGATTAGCTACTTGCTTATTTTTGTTACAATAATTTTGTCATTGCAAATTTCCTAAGTGAATAAGTAACAGAGAATATGTAGAAACCGTTGTTTCTCAAAAATTTTACGAAAAAAAAAACAAATCATAGAGCAACCATTGGATTCGCAAATTTGGAAAACTCGTCAAATCAGAAGTTTTGCTCAGAAGGTAATGTCACTTCTCTTCATATATTGATCTTGTGTTTATTCTAAATTCACCGCTGATATGAATACTAATGTCAGAATATCTTCACTAATATGTTAAATACTTTTGGATCAAAGCTGAGTTAAAAATTGCAAAATTAGACCAGCGTTTCTACTTCTTAGCTTGCCCAAACTGTTCAAAAGCTTGTGGTGCTAATTACGGAATGAGTTCAGGTCTTTTTACTGCAACAATGATTTCGCAAGCCCAAAACCACTGTAAATTACTTTTATATCTTAAAAATGAGAAGCCAAATCTAAACAGAATATTTAACAGTTCTATTATATTGTAATATATTCAAGGAAAACACCTTGTCTGTATACAAATTACGCTTTGAGGTGGACTTGTTTGATGGAACTGAGACCATTAATGCCTTTGTGGAGCTAAAAGAAGCTGAAAACTTACTAGGCATATCAGATGAAGATATTATTGAATCTGAACTACAGGTATGTTTGAGCATAATTACCAAGTGCTGGTTAATACGAGTGTTAATACCCATTGACTTCTCATTTTCCTCATATGTAATAGGAAAAGGAGTTAGATGCTAATCAGATAAATGAAAACTTCAAAGATTCACAACTAATATTCCACATTAGGACATTTACCAATGAAAGCATAGGGAGAACATTCCTACGGTACACAATAATTGCATCTCTACCCGCATCTGGGTCATCTTCAACTTTACAAGCTTCAGAAGATAAAAGTTTATCTTCACCAGCTGCGAATAAGTTAATACCAGACACGGCAATGCTTGAAACTAAAGAGAGCACATCAGCAGCTCAAACACAATTCTTACCAACTAATCCAATTGAACATGAACCAACTCCCACTGGTAAAAAGGTTCACGACTCATTTGGAAATTCAGCCACAAAAGCCTTAAGCATGCTAAGCAAGATTAAGGTACCATCATGTCCATACTTTTGCACTTTTTGGGTGTTAACTTTTGACAAGTATTACATTCTTACTAAGTAGATGCAACCATGTGAATATTTTTTGTACAATAGATATCTGAGCACATCATATGTGCATGAGCCTTATATATAGCATATGTGCATGAGTGATTTTCTGATAGACTCAGACATCTATAGTACAAAAAATATTCACATGGTTGCATCTACTTAATAAGAACGTAATACTTGCCAAAAGTTAGCTCCCAAAAAGTGCAAAAGTATGGACATAATGGTACCTTAATCTTGATTTGCATGCTTAAAGCTTTTGTGGGTTGAGTCTCCAACTGAGTCGTGAGCCCTTTTACTATGGGACTTGGTTCATGTGCAATTGGATTGGTTGGTAAGAATTGTGTTTGAGCTGTTGATGTACTCTCTTTAGTTTCAAGCATTGCCGTGTCTGGTATTAACTTTTTCTCAGCAGATGAAGATAAACTTTTCTCTTCTGAAGGTTGTAAAGTTGAAGATGACCCATATGCTGGCAGAGATGCTATGATTGTATATCGTAGGAATGTTCTTCCTCTACTTACATTGGTAAATGTCCTAGTGTGGAACATTAGTTGTGAATATCTGAAGTTTTCATTTATCTAGTTAGCATCAACCTTCTTTTCCCATTACATATGAGGAAAATGAGAAGTCAAAGGGTATTAACACTTGTATTAACCAACACCTGGTAATAATGCTCAAACATACTTATAGTTGTGATTCAATAATGTCTTCAGCTGATATGCCTAGTAAGTTTTAGCTTCTTTTTGCCCCACAAAGGCATTAATGCTCTCAGTTCCATCAAACAAGTCCCCCTCAAAGCGTAACCTGTAGATAGACAAGGTGTTTTCCTTGAATATATTACAATATAATAGAAGTATTAAATATTCTGTATTAAATCATTGTTGCACTAAAAGACCTGAACTCATTTTCGTTTTTGAACAGTTTTGGCAAGCAAAGAAGTGGAAACGCTAGTCTAATTTTGCAATTTTTAACTCAGCTTTGATCCAAAAATATTTAACCTATTAGTGAAGATATTTTGACATTAGTATTCACATGAATGGTGAATCTAGAACAAACACAAAATCAACATATGAATAGAAGTGACATTACCTTCTGAGCTAAACTTCTGATTTGACGAGTTTTCCGAATTTGCGAATCTAGTGGTTGATCTATGATTTGTTTCTCTTTTTGTAAAACTTTTAAGAATCAACGGTTTATGCATATTCTCTGTTACTTGTTCACCTAGAAATTGTGTGGCAACGACAAAATTATTGTAACAAAAATAAGCAAGTAACTAATCTCACTGGTTAACCGCTTAATATTTTCGTAGATAATTCTTTTTTACCAAGATCAAAGATTTGGGGGAAAAAAAAGAAGTGGCAAAGAACATTACAGATCTATAAACTTTTTCTCCAACTAATAAATGATGTAGGAGATGATATATACTCCTTGAACTAAAAGAATAGCAATGTATACATTTAACATCCCGATTTCACCTCTCTGGTTTTGAGAGATGTAAACCCAGGCATTACCCAAGCTCTTGCTAGGACAATAATGATACAAGCATATTATTAAATAAAACATTAATTATCACAAGTTTTCACTGCATCTGAGTGTAAGGGTCCGTTCTTTAATGACTCAAATGAGAAATTTTTGGTTTAGGGAAGAATATTATCTTAAAGGGAATTAATTTGGGAATTTAGGTAGGAAAGAAAAGAAAAAGTATAATGATTATGTTATTTTTTGAATTTATGCGAGTGAAAATTTAAAGAGAATTTTAAAATTTGAATTTTGAATTGAGTAGAAAATGAGATTGTTTCTTTATGTAAAATTTTGGAGGAAAAAGTGATGATTTTTTTAGAATGAAATAGAAAAGAATAGAGCCTAAATGTGTTACATTGTCTACTTCGAATACAAAGCTGCTAACATTTACAATCTATGCACTAAGCTTATACACTTCCATATTTATCACAAGGAGATTTCACATTTTGTATTTGCTCTCTGAAGTGGAGGAGTCCCTTTAAAATTAAAACTAAGTGAGCCCTTTGCTCAGTGAGGTCTCACCATTTTCGCAAATTTACCGAGTGAGTGATTAGGCCAAACATTAAACAATTATACAATCAAGAGCAAGTAACAAGTAGATCATGAGACAAATAGCACGTATATCATAATCTCAAACAATTGTAAACACAATACTATAAGATAAAGGAAGGATACATATGAGTCTAAAGAATAAACCGATCGACTCTATTTAAGTATGGAAATGCTTATTCAGAATACTCAATTTCTTATCAAACATATTCGGTTTCCATTTTCAATTAGGATTCATCAACAACGCTGGTCATATTACATATTTTCTGAGATCTCACCAAGTTAGGCTTACCACATGGTTACCAACAAACGACCGAGTAGCAGAAGGTTCATACGCTCAGACCCTAGCTAAGTCATCTTGTGCCGATACCAAACAGCCAAAACCGGTTAAAGAACAAACGACCGAGTAGCCGAAGGTTCGTACGCCCAGACCTTAAGTCATCTCGCGTCTATACCAAACAACTAAAATTGGTTTGGGAATCTTTACTTTTGAATCGCCAACAAGCCTTATCTTAGTCTCCCCTTCATGTCAAAAGGTCACTACAAGAAAAGTGACCTTTTGTGACATATTTACATGCGACATTACATTAAGTGTCGTGAATATACCACACTTACGCATTTGTGTCTTATATTTGCAATATCTTTGCGTCATTTAATTATTACGTTACACTTTTATGACATAGATTCGACACTTATTTTTTTGTATCGAAATTGCGACAATTTTTTTGTGACACTTTAATAAAAAGCCAAAATTAGACAACACAATTATAATTGTGCCACAAAATTGGGGCACAATTGCGTCATATTATTAGCATGTCACAAATTAGCAGCATAATTTGCGTCATTTTAATTATTGCGTCACACTATTGTGACATAGATTCAACACTTATTTTTTTGTCTCAAAATTGTGACAATTTATTTGTGACACTTCAATTAAATGCCAACATTAAACAACACAATTATAATTTTGCCGCAAACTTGGGGCACAATTGCGTCATATTATTAGCATGTCTCAAATTTACGTCATAATTTGTGTCATTTTAATTTTATGACTTAAATTTGTGACAAAAGCTTTGCGACACTATCATAGACGCTATAATTTGTTTATGGCGCAAAATTGGCTCACACTATAAGTATGTTACAAATTTGTGATAATTTTCGTGATTCAAATTAGTTGTTACAAATTTTGAGACTTTTTTTTTTGAAACACTTAAAACATTAGAGAAAATTTTGATTAAGGGCGTAGAAAAAATGAAAAAGATTAAAAATTACATTTATTGTTATAGGCATTAAAATACTTTTAACAGTTTTACATATTTTGCAAAATTGTTTAATACTTGGTTATTGTCGGCTCTAAGTAATGATGCTATCTTGCTCTCTGGGGTTGCTTTCATTGTTTTATGGTTTTTAATGTTCCAAGAGTAGAGGTGGAATGTGCACACCAACATGCCACTTCTCTTTTGTCCATGATGTACTATGTTTTTCAGTCTAACAAAGAGCAGTTTTATCTAAAAAAAATTAAAAAAAAAAGAAAGAAAGAAAAAAGACCACACATTCATTTTCTAAAGTTGCGATAATGTTGAAAGCATGACCTAAGAAATATTAGATCAGCCAAAAGAGATTGAAACTGAAGGTGGACTATGCGCACCAGCAACCACTTCTCTTTTGTCCATGATGTACTAAAATTTTTAATCTAATAAAGTGCAGTTTTATCTATAAAAAATAAAAAACATAACCACACATTCATCTTCTAAATATTCTATAAAGTTGGGAAAATCTGAAACTTTCACATTCATACATATATGGTACATATTTGCTGCTCTCATAAATTGTAATAGCTTTAGCATTAAGAGTTGGAGGAATTATGAAAGCTCATAAACAATTCTAGACATGCTCAATAAAATTAAGCAGCTAAGACCACTGAGAGTCTTCGTGTAGTATAACATGAAACCATTTAAAGGCACTAATCCAAGGGGTTAGGTGAAGTCAGATTTGTTTCAAAGGCCAGACTTGTCAAGATCATTAAAATTATTAATGCTCCACTGCTTTCTTTGCTGAAATCATCTTTGATGGTTCTTAATGCAACATTTCCTACATAAAATGGAATGAAGTTCTAAAACTAAGATACAAACATGGTTTAGACATGATGTAGTTAGTGACTGCAAAAAGTGAAATGAAGTTCTCGAACTTACAGCTAATATGTCCAGCCCTTTCTCATCTTAATTAGGAACAACAGATTAAAGTTGCTGAGGGCTCCATTGAGGAAACTCATGCCAGTTTGGCAATTTTCCCAATCCAGGCCATACATTTTCATTTGAAGCACCTAATAATCTAAGCAACACAAGTATAATTAACACTAAACCTTAATGTAACCCAAAATAAAAGTAGTGAAGTGGGGCATAATTAATCAAATTAAACATGAAGTAGCAGTTGTTGCAAAACATAATCCCCCGGCAAAAGGGCTTGTTTGGTGACAATCTGAAGCGTAATTGTCTTACGATCCATCACAATATTGTTAGGATTCAGATTGCCAACAAGGCCAGATTCACTCCTTACTGTACTTTACAACTAAAACTACAAGTCTATCTACCGTGCACATGGCAGAAAGCAACTCTCTTACAAAGCTGATACATCAACCTCTGTATCAAATATCCAGAATCACAGGGCATGTTAATTAAAATTTCTGAACCAAGAAGTAATGAAAGCACTAAAACAGGAATTAAACTTGTAATTATACGGGCCATAGTACACGAAAATTAAAAACAAGTCAAAATATATACAAACCTTGATTGTCTGTGGAGGAATATCTTCAATCTGACAGTAATCCTTGTGGTCATGAAGCCGGGTCATTTTTAAGGCAACAATTTGCCCTGTCGCCTTCTCTCTTGCTCTGAAAACTTTCTCATAAGTCCCTTCTCCAAATAAGCAAGCACAACAAGCCACTTAGTCAATTGTTAAAATTCACCTAATATAGGATTCCGATTTTCTTTTTACCTGACGACAGTCATGAATATGAAAGAATGTCATGCAGGATAATTGAGTTTTTTCGTTTCTTTTTTGCTAAACTCATAATAGAGGTATATAAAGTTGAGTCTTCCCAAAAAAATTTGAAGTTTAGAATAGCAAAAGGCAATCATATTCCTAGGTATGAGTTTGAAACATCGATCTCCACCGCTTGCCCAGACTATTTATTACTATAATAGACACAAATACACAATTTTTGCAATTTAAAGAACAAAAATAAGAGTGAGAACTCCCAATTAAGACATAAGATGTAGTACAGCCTTTTTCTCAAGATAGTAACATCAATGGTGTTTTCTCCACACAGTAACAACAATAGTCAACTATAAAAGCATGAACAGAACAAGAAAAGCCCCAAAATAGCGTTGGGGAAATTCCAAAGCAACTTAGTTTCAATTAACATACTTGCTTTAAATCAGGTGAATAAGATCATCTCACTAAACCAAGTCAAGACATAAATTTGCTCTTCCTGATAATTCTGATGGATTCTACTGGACCATACAAGTAGAATTCTAGTGAATCAAAATTTACTAATGGAACATATCAGAAATTCACATAGAACTAATCCATACAGAATAAGGCCATCAAAATAAGAAAAAGGGTCAGATCTAAGGAAATGACTATTTTTTGCAGGAAAAATCAATTTGCTTAATGAATGACAAGATGCAGTAAATATGCAAGAAGTCCAAAAACAACCTACCTCATATAAAGATAGTGAAACTAATGTTTGATATGGATAATAAAGTGTGACAAGTGCTCCAAAACCAAGATTTTCTGGCGACACACAACATACCTAAATGGGACTGCACCTAACAACACACTTAAATAATAAGACTTCAGTGGTTGAACATGGATAATCCTTTAAAGGCCAAGAACTAAAAAAATATGACATCACCAATCAAGTGTCACCACAGCTAGTGCTTATCCACAATGCGCACTTGAAACCTTGCAACTTTAGCTTCCAAAGCTTCAAGAGAAGGATAAATGCTTCATCTACCAATGCTTAATAAAAATAAAATTAAAAAGGATAGAAGTGTACATTGACCCATGAGTACAAGGAGAGAAACGTAAAGCAATAAAAGGAAAAAGATAGCATATAGAATGCAAGAATCCAAAGAGAGAAGCATAATTGGGTTTTAACTTAATAGAACAATATACAATTTATTAGAGTATCCGCATTTTTCCTTCTTTTTCTTACATTAAACGAAACCTTGTACATGGGTAGATCATACACTAAGCATACAAAAAATACCGCAGAGAAGGTTCAAGAAGAAATGGAAGTAGTACGGTGCTAAAAATAGAAAAACTATTCTAACATTAAATGACTTTTGTAAATTTGTAATTAGTAGTTCAGCTATAAAAGCTTTTCCAATCTCTGCATATGAATTATAAACCATAGCAGTAAAAATAAATTAGTTATGCTACAGTAACCCAACATCCCTTACTCAAAGGAAAATGTAAGTGCGTGAATTCAAAGATTTATGCACACGGTGAAAATACTTAGAAACAAGAAAAAATCATGAAGAAGTCAAATTAAGGAATAATGAGAAGAATGAGAATAATAGAGGAAAAAGTGTTTCATCACATAGTAAATCTAACTTATCAACCAGTATTTATCTATACTACTGCAAGTTTTAAGCTAATCAAATTAGTTTAAATCCATCAAGTAAGCATTCTGCTTTATGTAATAGTATTAAATGACTTCAAGCCTCATAGATGCAACTGGAAACACACCTAACATCTCTGTGTGACAGTTCTTTCTCTTCCAATGGAACATTAGAAGAACTCCATCAAATTTCTCATCAAAGTTCCAGCTTCATCTTAAAATACATACTCCGCCTGGCACAGGAAAGCTGAAGTAATTAACTTTCAAGAACAATTTCAGCTGTGAACAAGGACACAATATAGTAACGAACATGTCATCTTTCATATGAATATATCCTCATAAGGGTGGAGTGAGAAAAAGAATTATCAAAATTATAGTTTAGTATCTGTTCAACTAATGAAAAATCAAGTAGCCAATCTTTTGATCACCTGCCTAAGTTCTTCATTTATTATAAGTTCATACCAAAGCCAGAGCACTTCTCCCCAGATGATAAATACTAAAATCATTGTTGATAAACTAACTGGACTAAATAAATTTGATGATCTGAAGAAAGAGAAAGAGCAAGAGGGAAAAAAAAGTAAAGCCTATGCACTCACAAGGAAAGAAATATTGGGATAGTTGGCAATCGAGAGTAATGAGGGTAAACATTGTCAAAGCAGCAACCCGTATAGAAACAAAATTAACTTATTGAATAGGATAACAAAAAACATAGGAAGACCAGATACAACCCAGAATACAAAAAGACAAAAATCGAACTTGTGCCATGATCATGTTGAACATGTAATTGTACTCCTGCAGCAGCCATAGGAAGAAAGATCAAGTTGATAATGACACCTAGCTATTGTGTCTTCTTATGATCCATAAAATTTTGATTTTCTTTTACAAAGCATCATAATCAAGAAAAGGGTAACCTAAAAAGTACATCCTTGAACAAGAAACATTGATCATCTGTTACCTTTACAAAACAACAATGATTATTATGATCACAATTTTGCAGGATGGCAAGATTGGAAATTTTTAAACCCCGAATATTTCTGCCATCAGGGTAAAGAGCAATTCCTGCGAAAATTTACTTTGTCGAAGTACAAAAATGACAAAGCAGAGCAGTACCTTCATGCTTGAAATAGAAGAATAAGCAGAGCGGTACCTCAATGCTTGAAATAGAAGATTAGAAAATAGAAGATTAAGAAGAGGATTACCTTTCCGGGCACACTGAAAAAAATTAAAAACCCCGAAAAAAAAACAAGTACCATGTTCAGAGCATAGGAACTGGAGATACCTTGAGGAAGCCATTGATGTCCACATTTTTGGGAGGTAACAACCATCGTTGTTGCCTTGTAGGAGTGCTAGTTAGACAGCCTCAGCCTAAAAGGGCTTCTTATGTTTCACCAAGCAGATACATAACCACGGAGGAGGTGGCAAGAAAACGATAGAGGTGCTTTATTGTTACAGAATCATTGAGGGGCTGCAGAAGGTTCATGCCGCATCTGGCCTCCAGCCGAGAGATTCTTTTCACGCCATCAGCTTTGTAGGGGCTTTGAATATGGGGGCCTCACAAGGAATCAAATCCAATCTCCCTCTTCTTCATTCATTCCCAAATCACACAAACAAATACTCTGTTTTTTTTCACGAAAATGATGTCTTCTTAAATGGATCAATGCTCCTCTTCGTCGTCATCGTCAAGACCGTCCAGGCTAATTAAACTGGAACCCGTTCCCAATTTCGGGTATCCACCACCGGAAACCAAGATTTCCAGACCGGTGGCGTTCAACATGATGTCGACTCCCTACGGATTTTCATACTCCAGGTTCGGGAACGACGCCGCCGCCGGTCCCTTCACCCCAAAGATCGGCTGGGATCAGGGGGATTTCGAGACCAAGAAGAAGAGACCCTACATGTTCCAATGGAAGTCCAGGAAGAAGGTCGACCAGAGGCTGATGATGCTGCTGGAGTTTTTTTTACCAGGAAATCTACGTCAAACGCGAGGAAAAAACTTCCGATCTACTTTGATTTCCAGTCAGCCTTGAAAGGAGCCGCGGTGAAGGAGACGGCGGTGGGAGTGGAATTGTGGAAATTTGGCCTAATTTGTGTGTTTTGT
This sequence comes from Leptodermis oblonga, assembly GCA_016801395.1. Taxonomy (NCBI): domain Eukaryota; kingdom Viridiplantae; phylum Streptophyta; class Magnoliopsida; order Gentianales; family Rubiaceae; genus Leptodermis; species Leptodermis oblonga. The sequence goes on from CM028751.1 coordinate 26,956,261, forward strand.
TTCCTCAAAATATATTTTTTTTAGTTAAGTTTTATTACAATCAGCCATTTCTTTTCATATCCCGCCATTTTTTTTCCCGCCATTCAATCTCTTCTTTTTTTCACAAAATTTTTCTTTTAAGAGTGATTTTTTTTAGTTAGGATTTAAATAGATATTACTTTTTTGTAATATTGGAAAACAGACTTATAGCTTACATGCTTTGGTTAACAAAGATAAATCGGTGATAAATATATTCTATAAATTTTATATACAAACTTTAATATAATGTATATTTAATTTTTCTCTATAACATGTAAAAGCTATTTAAATTTTTATGCACATATTTATAATTAAAAAAAATATTTAACAAAAATTTATATCTTGAAATTCTATTTAATGAATGTTCAATTTAAAATGTTTGTTAATAATTTAAAAATATTGACATACAATATATTGAAAATTGTAAAATGTGAAACTTCATTTTCATTAATAAGTTTTTACTATAAAATATGAAATTATCATTGAATTGCCATTTTATAAATTACAAGTAAATATTTGAGTAACATTAATAAATAGTGAGTTCAATTAGTTAATTTTTTTATCAAAATAATATCTTAAAAAAAATTATGAGGTGAAAACATAAAAGTAAGGTGACATAATACCATTTTTATAAATTATGACCTAATTTAGAATAGATAAGTTTGATCCAATTATTAAATAGAGTTTACAATATTAGAATATTTGATAAATGAAAATTTATTATGCAAAATCTTAAGAGGTTTGATGCAAAGTTATAAATAATTATTAAGAAAAAAAATCCTAGAAACTAGTATACAAATAGTGAAAATGAGAGAGAGAATAATTGAAATTAATGAATGGATGAGAATTATGATATAGGTAGGATGAATAGGTGATTACTGGTACAATAGAAAGGATGGGATTGAAAGAACTATAAATATTTTAGGTTTGATGTGTTATTATTCAAAATTAGTTGAAATATATAATTATAAAAAATGAGTAAGAAAGGAAAAAAATGAATATGTAGTTACCTATTTATCTTTTTGCCCCCTCTCGAGAACTCAAGATGCACCATCGTCATCCTTCACCATCACCGCCCTTCAAGTTCTTTTAACTTTATATATCACAAGATCTGTAATTTCCAAAACACGTCTAAAAGACTTGCATGAGTTGATTAATCAAATTACTTTAATACATTTTAAATTTTTGATTATACAAATTTATAAGGTAATTTGAGCATTAAAACTTCAAATATGAGGGTTACAGTCTAGATTAATCTAAGCCATGGATAGTAAAATTACAAAATAAGTAAATAATTGAATATTTAGAATCAAAACCATAACAATTATTATATTAATCATAAGTGTCAAAACAAAAATAAAATTTTCAAGCTAAAAACAAAATTAATTTGAGAGAAAAGACTTTAACTAAAATATTACTAATATTTAAAAAAAGATAGCTAATTACATTTAATTAGCAATGTGAAGAAAAGAGAAAAACTATTTGAGTTAGCCAAGATAGTGGAAATTAAGAGGGCCAAATTGTGATTAAACAAATTAAGAGAAGGGATAATTGGAGAAAGAATTAGAAGAACTTGTAGGCTGCTTTGTAGTTAAGATAAATTAAAAAATAGGAAATTAAAATATTTGGTAAGGATTTCTACATCAATTACAAGATTTACAAAAATTAATAAAAAAAAAGAGAAATGAGACAAAAAAAACTCATCCTCTGTTAAAAAAAAAAAATTTAATAAGTGATTCCCCCAAAACCCACGACTCACTCTCACTTCTCGCCAAATCCTCTTTTCCCCCAAAACCCACGTCTCTCCCTCACTTCATCCCCTCACTTCTCGCCCCTATCTCTCCCTCGGTGATTCCACATAAAGAAACTCACAAGCACACTTCAAATTTATTCCCCAGAAACAATACAACATCTCCCTCTTTCCCCATATCTAACAACCCGAAACCCCCAAATTATAATCTGAAACCAAAAGAGAAATCATGGGTGCGGATTGAAGAAGCTTACAATCAAAATTCAAGGAAGCCAATAATCGAGATTCAAGGAAGCTAACATTCGAGGGTTGGGACTTGGTTTATTAAATAGAGGGCTTCTAAGAATGAATCACGCCATTAAAAGGTAGGGCTTTTCAGTTACACTCGCACACCTCTCTCATTTAAATTCCTTACTTGTTCTTTCTGTATTACTTAAAATTGTTGAACAGCAGAATTATGATTTAGCATGTATTATTAGAATTTTTGTTTAGGATTATAATCGTTTCTTTTGTTCTTGCGCAATTTCCCTCTTAGGCATTTCAATTTTGACCAATTTGATACTGATCATTTTGCCAAAATGGAAAAATTTCGACGTATTCTGATGTGTTTGTGGAAACCCTCTTGGCGTGAAATTGGAATCACAGAATCTGATGCAAGAGAATATGTGTATAGATTGGGAGTGAGATACGTTCCTTTCTGAATTTTAAATTGAAATATTCAAGATTTTGGATTCATTTGACACTAAACTAATCTGAATCTTGATTTTTCCCCTTTTAGCTTGCTTGAGATAATATTGCCTTCATGTTAGGGATTTTTTTGTTGTAATAATCATAACAATGATGATAAATAAAATCAATACAGATGATATGCGTTTCCCAAGTAGTTCCTTTTATCACTAGTCAAATTCAAGCATTGTAATCCTCTTCTTCTCAACCTTTCTACTAAACTCTATCGTTCCCTTTGGAGAGTTTGTAAAATACAAAAATTGGCATGGATATGAAATCAGAAGATTAGAGATACTAAGAGTTAAAGATTTTATCCTGATTATGAGATTACGTTAGGAATGATATGTAGTGTTTGGTTTGGTTGAAGATTGCATGTCTCTATGTTGTGTTAAAATTTTAGAAGTTCAAACTTGTGTGAGTTGGCTGAAGCAAGTCTGGACATTAATCCATTTTCCTTATCACCGCCTCCATACTCCTCACTTAATTGGGTAACCTCTTTTCAGATTTTGAATGATTCTACGGTGATGCCAAGTTGGTTCTTATTGATGTAGCAACCGGGACATGTTTTTTCATTATTGGTCAATATGGTTTGAATCAATGTGATCCTTATTCTGCTGGGATGTAAATGCTATCTTGTTTTTAATTTCAATCTAATTCCTTTTGGATCTATAGGCCGGATGTCTTTCTGTACTTATTGATGAGCTAGGAATTTATGCTTGTTTTAAGCTAAGAAGGATTATTTTGCTACAATTGTTGTCAATATTGTGTGTTGATTTAGAATTTGATGACTGTTGTGGTTCTTTGTGATTTCATCTTGGCAACTGAAGTGGAGCGGCTGAAGTCAATTAAAGCAGACTTAGTGGTAAGTACATAGTTAAATCTCTTCAGAAACTATTAAATAATTTCTTGGCCAGTGTTGTTAAGTGCTGCTAGTAGTTTAAGGATTAATCTTGTACACCTCTCCTGGAAAGATGTTTTTGCAAGCTCCTTTTTTGCAAAAAAATATGAACTTTTGCTCACTCGTTAATCTTTCAAAAGATTCATTATTTTCAGGATTTATTTTTCAATTTGGGTTCATTAGTCTTTAATTTTAATTGAGATACATTGTTCATTTTGTAGTGATGCTTTGTAACCTAAGGGCTCATCGCTTATTACTTTCCGTATGTATATTCTTAGAGCTTAATTTTTTTATGCCCTTAAATGGTTCTCACCATACTGTGAAAAGTGAAGACCACTCTTACTCTGTTTGATTTTGTGTTAGGGAGAGGCAGTTGGTACATGTTTCACCAGGTGGAGTGACAAAGAATGCTTTAGTGGAAAAGAATGCCTCAGTTTTGATGTGATTTTGAAATGATTAATAATTTCCTTTAATGTCTGCTAAGTCGTTAATGGATGACTTTATTCTTGTTTATTAACTTTTTTTTCTAGCATTTGGATTGATGAGTTTAATATAATAGTTGCTTATGCCTTTTCGCATGCTCTCAGCAATATGTATTGATATTGAGACAAACTCTGATGATTCTGATTTTGAAGTTGTAATTGTCGACTGAAAATGGACCTAGGTTTTGAAGAGTTGATACAGATTGCACATTGTATTGCATTGGGCTTCCCAGCTACTGAGCTCGGTCTGCTACTGAAAAGAGTTGCTGAACTTGTTACATAACACATTGGTGGGCGAATGCAAATGTCATTCAAGAAAAATGGATTAATAGGAGTACAAATTTAAGGACATCCCTGCATACTGTTTTCCTTCCACTTGGGTCTCTAAAAGTTGTGCTTTCATGTCATAAACCATTACATTTAAGGTCAGAACTAATATCCTTGTACATATTACTACCTATGTAACTTGTTGAAATTCTTTCAATTATGCTTTATGCGAATATCAAATTGTCTAAAAAAGAATCTGCATCGTTGTAATAGTTTTCAATTTTCGATTATTCTCTAATCTTTATTAGTTCTCTAATTTTATTAATTTTAATTCTTTGAACTGTGGCTGCCAAGTTGTTTGCACATGTGGGTATATGGAGTGTCATTTTCCCCTCATTTACAATTTGATGATTCCTTACGACCTGTACTTTTTTTATTATTTAAGGCTTATGACTCTATTTTGTTTTATCAGGTATATTGAGAAACTATATAATCAATCACCACTATAGTATTCCAATGCACAAAAGCCACCTATTTTGCATATAGCCAGAAAGGTATTTTGGTTGACTTTTCTTCGTCATTTAGTGCATTTACCATGAGTTTGTGTTTATATGCATTACTTATCTATTATCAACTCTCATGATGCATGATGTCTACCTTCTTTAAAACTAGGGTACTCCTTTTATAGCTACTCAGGCTAAACTAGGGTACTCCTTTTATAGCTACTCCAAACTACTAGATTGCTACATCAGATATATGGCAGAGAACTCTTTGATTTCTCAATGATAGAAAGTAATACTCATTTTTAGTGTTGCTTGCTTATATATCCCATAATTAGATGAAATGGAACCATTTTCATGAGTTTGTAAAGTCCAGTGCTTCAACTTTATTGGAACCTCGAGATTCTTCTGATATAGTGTGCTTGATTTGGTCACCTGAACTGTCATGCTATCATCTCTGGCTAAATTTAAAATTCTTAGCTCCAATATATACTACATGCTTGGGTTGTTCATTCTTTGTGGTTTTGCAATTCTGCTAAAATCCTTCTGGTTGCATGATAAGTTCACTTCATCTATTAATTTATTAACTATGTGTGTTAAATATAATTAATTTTGTTGAAATTATTTAGGAACAAGGAAAAACTACAAGGAGGAGCAAGAGGAAGGCAAAATGATCTTCAAAATGTGGCAATTTGACTTATGGAACTTGCAGTTTTATCTTGCAAGATTAATTTAGACATTTGCATACTGAATAATGTACTAGAGTGATGAATTTAGATTATGATATTCTCACTTTGACATTTATAAAATATTTGATTTTATATTTTGAATAATATTCTAGTTAAGTTATTTTATAGGGCATGTTATTTGCAGGTACCATTTTACTAAACACAGGACACTTTTTAAAATTTTAAGAGGTGAAATGACATAAATGCCCTTGGTAATTACCTTGGTGAAAAAAAATTTACCCACCCCTTTTCATTCAACCCTTGCTCATTGTATCCTACATTCCTACATTCCTCCATTCCTCCATTTCTCCATTTCTCCATTTCTAACATCCACACATTCATCCTCCATCCATACATTCATTGAAGATCCATTTCTTCTCCATTGCTTGAGTTTCATGGCGGAAAATACAAATGAAGATACATATTACACGGTACGTATGACATTACTATTTGTATGTCTTAAAGGTAGCAGCTTTTTCGCGTTTTAGCGTCACTGGGTGAGAATCGCCCACGACGGGCGATTGTATCACAAAAACGCGCCTGTGTTGGGCGAGTTTTTGTGATACAGTCGCCGAAGGCCACCAATTTTCGTGAAAAAACACGCCCAATACTGGCGATTTTATTGGAAAAACTCGCCAATGTTGGGCGTTGTTTTTGTGGAACCGCGCCACGGGGAGGCGTGTTTTTTTAAAAAAATAAGTGGCCTGTGGCGTTTTTTCGCATAAAACGCGCCCCTCTGAGGCGACGTTTATGGAAAAACTCGCCCATCCTGGGCGTGTTTCTCCAATATATTCGCCAGGGAGAGGCGACTGTATGGGAAAAACACGCCTCCAGGAGGCGATTTTCACCCTGAAATGTCCATTCTCCATTTTTTACACTGACTGCGGGAATTTCTAATATCATATTGGTTTACTTGACAGGCTCCGCACATTATGGATGACGTAAACGGTCTAGATTACACGGATGTATTTACGACTGATGAGGAGTTCACTACTCGAGCTGAGTTGATTGGCTGGGTTGAAGTCAGAGCTGCCGAGCATAGGTTTGATACGAAAATTACCTCTTCTAAAAAGTGGAAGGGGCCTCTGAAAGGGAGAAGAGGGAGAGTTGACATTTGCTGTGATAGAGCGGGGCAAGTTAGAAGCAAAGCACCCCCAGTTGAAGGGAAAATATCCCGTAACAACACTAGTAGCAAGCTGACTGGTTGTCCCTTTAAAATATCAGGGAAAGAGATTAGTGGGGGTACCTGGAAGCTGAGTGTCATTAAAGGGCACCACAACTATGAATTACCACTGGTTAGAAACTTGCATCATAAGCAGTCCCAGTTGAATGACGAGGAAAAAGAGAAAATTGCAGAAATGATGAAGATAAATATGGGTCCAAAGCAAATGCTGTCAAAAATGCGATACGACAATGCGACTAATGTCACACGTATCAGGCAGGTTTACAATGAAACGTCAAAGGTTAGGAGAGAAGAGAGGGGAGATTTAAGTCCTATCCAGTATTTCTTGAAACTGATGCAGGATTATAGGTACTACTACTGGTACACAGCGGAAGATGAGCGTAACGCGCTTAAGAACGTGTTCTTCGCCCATGCGGATGTCCCTAGTATGCTTCGTAAGTTTCCGTACGTTTTGTATATGGATACGACATACAAGACCAACCGGTATGACATGCCTATGCTTCAGATAGCCTCTCATGTTTCGACGGATCAATACATACATGTTGCCTTTGCTTTCTTGAGGGATGAGACATATGCAACTTACTTCTGGGCTATGACTAGGTTGCGGCAACTTTTTGATCCATCGACATATCCCCATGTTGTTATGACGGACAGAGAGTCAGCTCTAATGAAAGCTGTCCACGTTGTTTTTCCCGAGTCCAAGCAACTACTGTGTAAACGGCATATTGCTATGGATGTGAGGAAGAAAGCACTCACTGTGTGTACGGACATAGAAATATTAGATGAGTTTGAAGGACGGTGGAGAAGAGTTATGAGTGCTCTAACGTATGACAAGTTCACGAAAGCTGTGGAGATCATAGAGACCAAATATAGAGGCCGGTGGACGTCCGTGGTTAATTATTTGCACCATACTTGGTTGGATCCCCACCGGACCAAGTTTGTCTCAGTGTGGACTAAAGAGATAAAACATTATGGAGGGCGCACAAACAACATGTGAGTCTATTCAATTTTGTAGCTTACAGTTATATATATATATATATATATATGATACAATTACACATTATTCCCTTATGTACAACATGACATTTGTTCGTCTTTCATAAATGCAGGGCTGAGAATGCGCACGCACAGTTGAAGCACGCAATTAAAACCGATAGAGGTTCATTTCCTACAATATTTTTGGCTATAAATGAGATGATAAAGTTGCATTTGGGTGAGATACGTAGTAAAATGGAGGCATCCCGAAGCAAAACAATCCGTGAAGCCAATTACATGTTGTATAGTAGGATCAATGGCAGAGTTTCGCAGGATGCCATACTGTTGCTGTTACAAGAATACAAAAAGCGAGGCGCAGTCTATGGGCAGAACAGTGAGATGTGTGGTTGTGAACTGCGAACCAGCTATGGCTTGCCGTGTGCGCATCAGATGGTTGAAATTACCAGGAATTACACACCTATTGATCCCTTGGATGTGGACCTCTTCTGGAGGACCCTGTCTTTGGATGAGGGGAATATGCCTAGCGATGAGGAACGGCAGACAGCACAAGGTCGACTGCATGAAATGTATGTGGAAGCCTCGCAGCGTTCGGCTGCGGACATTTATAGAGTAGCGGGTGTCATGCACAACACTTTGCATCCAGAGATTGTTGACATCGTTGATCCCATTCAAAGGCCACGTAGGGGAAGGCCGAGGAACAACTCCACACAGCGAGACCTTTCTGGCTACGAGCATGCCGAGAGGGAAGCCGGCATAGGCAGAGGTAGAGGTACATATAGTTGTCATATCCTTTGCAATTAGTTTTTGTTTCACTTATTTATTATGATGCATCTATTGTTCATGCATTCAAATACTATTTGCAGGTCGCAGCAGGTCAAGTGGGTCATCATCCAGGAGTATCCGAATGACTCCTAACGAATCCAACTGGCCTTTCAACCTCCCATCTTTGGTTAAATAGTTCGTGTTTGATTATATCGTTGATTATAAAAATGTAATGGGTGATGGACACTGTGGGTTCAGGGTAATCTCTACATTCGTACATGGTGACGAAACCCTTTGGTCGCAAGTCCGGCGGGAGATGTTACATGAACTTCACGCGTATGCGTCATTATGGTTTGGCGTCCTCGGGTCAGATATGTACTATAAAGCCATTCAAGTGTTGGATTACCACATAAGTCCGGCAGCAGATGCGTTCTGGTTCGATACTTATCTTTTTGGACTACTTGTCGCCACGAGGTACCAGAGGGTATTCGCAACTTACGGAGCGGAGTGTTGCACCTTCCTTCCACTTCGATTGCGGGAGTCTGTTGTAAGTGATGATCCGACCACTTATATCACTATGGGACATATCAGAGGCAACCATTTCATTTGTTTGGAGACGAGAGGTGAAATCTTGTTGCCCCCTGTCAGTGTGTTGTGGAGATACCATAAGGACGACCTGATGGATGATTTGGAGGAAAGGTTATCACCTCGATTGAATAGATATCAGAGCTTGTACGTTGCTAGCTTAGGCAATGTAGAAAGGGAACCCACAATAGTTATCGATTAGCTAGCTTTATGATTTCAAAGTTATAGAATCCTCGGTTGTGTGTGTATTGACATATAGATGTACTGTATATTTAGAATATATTTGTCATGCTATTGATTATTGCAATAGGTTATGATTGTGGTTAGGTGTGTATGGACTGTGAAAATGTTTGGAAATTTGGTTTGTTGTTCAGGTGCTATCATTTTGGTTGAATGAGGTGCATTCAACAGAGAAAAACGCCTATCTCAGGCGTGTTTCTTCGAGGAAAACGCCTGATCCAGGCGTGTTTCTCCAGGAAACACGCCTGGGGGAGGCGTGTTTCGACAATAAACACGCCTGAGGGAGGCGTGCGAACGTAAACAACACGCCTGATCTAGGCGTGTTTTTGGACTAAGCACGCCTGTCAGAGGCGATTTAAGGGAGAAGAAACGCCTCTGTCAGGCGTTTCTTCGGGATAACGACGCCTACTTCAGGCTTTAATCCTCAAGAAACACGCCTAAGTCAGGCATTTTTCTGTCTTTCAGTGGCATTACTTGTGCGATTTGATAGAAAACAAAGCGCTTTGAACCCAACAATGTTAGCTACATCTGGAAACGCAAAATTACTTAATAATACAGTGCTATTGTGTTTAAATTGTATGAAATTTGGGCAGAGTCTCCCCTGTATATGAGCACTGAATCCCTATTCATAACACATAATAAAGCACTAAACTGTTTTCTGCACTTCAATCAACGGCACACCCAGTAAAATGCAATAATTCGACAGTTCTATTGTGTTGGGTAGTGAAAAAAAAGCAGTCATCCAGAGACAAACTAAAATCACATTATACATCATCCAAACATAAGGAATAGAATGAACTAAGGCTGAAATGGAGATCGCAGCGCAAGTTGTTCCAGTCCCGGCATCAGTCCCTCCAAATGATAAGCAACATCTGCAATAGCTTGCCTACGTGTGTCAGGGTTGACAGCGTGTTCAACCCTTGGATGAAAATAGACTGCCCGAGAGGCTAAATACTGAAGTCGCTGTAACAAGTAAAATGACGCTCACAATCAGCAACTATTAAGACAGACAAATATATGTATGAATGAAATAAATTTACACATCATCTTACACTAACTGCATTTAGGGACAGCTGGGTAGGATCAGGAGTGTATTCCTCGACAGGACCACTACTGACGCGGATGTGCGGATGTGCGAACGCGCCCGGAAGTACTCAAGGTAATCCTCGCTTGCTTCGTCAGTATACTCCGCTCTCTTCATGTCTCGCAGAAGCCTTGTATGCGAGATTTCCCAACCACTCAGATCCGCAACGTATTTGCAGGCATACCTCTTTGTTTCTGGGTCTCTATAGCACTCCTTCGGTTTGAAGACAGGAAATGGAACTTGTTGGGCGTATCCAAACTGTTTTAACACCCGATCCGGCATATAGGGCTCTTCAACGTTAACGGAATATATAAGGCCCCTATACAAGGAGATTTTGTGGGCCAAGGCCGGATTGGGCTCAAATGGGAGCCAATTAACCTGGCCGTTTATGAAATATATCACCAAATGTAGCACAGTAACATAAAAGAACCGTTCGTAATCACAAAGAATGGACATGTTACCTCGTTCGGCTGCAGTGCATCTAGGGCCCTCCTGTATGCCTCCAAATCATATTTTGCAACCCGCTTCTTCCCAGTACCAACTTGCCATTTCATTGCCGTCGGCAATCCGATATTCCACGACCGCTTCTTTGGTGGGCTGAATGTTGGGAAGTATTCATATATCCAACTCTAGTAATAATGAACATAAGAACAATCAGTACATATCTTGCAACGAAATACATCAAAGTATGCCAAGGAAAGCAACATGTAAAGTGACAAACCTGAAGCAAAGTCAGACAAGCAGAAAACTGTGCACCTTCTGCCCTCGACGCTTTCCCAAGTTAGCGGTATAAGAACGCCAATGTGGCTGCTCCCCACGAGTAATCACTTACTGTCTCGATATCGCGCAAGAAACTTAAATACTGGGCAGAAACGTGGGTTTTAGACTTGTCAACAAACAGGGAAATGCCTAAAACCCACAATAAATAACCAGATGCAGCATTAACTTTGTCAAATCTCCCGGCACAGTGCTTCTCAATAGTTTTCAACTTCACAAATCCAGGCCTATCCATTTTAAATTCATCATTCCCCAACACAGCTGCAACATCCGTCGCTATTTGTGAAGTCTTCGTTTTGCCATAAATCGGCCTACCCCCTAGCGGAATGCGCAATATGTATGCAACATCATGCAATGTGATTGTCATCTCACCGAACGGCAAGTGGAAGGAGTTGGTCTCCGGATGCCACCTCTCCACAAACGCACATAACAACGCGGCGTCTAACTCATCATGCATACAGTGGACTAAATGACCCAATCCAGACCCCTCAACATGCTTCATCATCTCTTCATCGGCCGGCCAATTTTTCAATCGATCGGCCCCGTTATGACATTTCAGTATCCCCCGTTCCTACACAATGTAAACAACGAATTAAAACTAGAGGATTCAATTCCTAACGCATTTAAGATGTAAAAAAAAACTAATACATAAACCGTGCAACCTATCTTTATTATTCCATTATGGATCACAAGTAACGACGCATAGATAATTAGAAAAAATACTAATTCCTTGAACATCGCATTTGAACGTGCACAATATAATAGAATTACCTCTCCATGCCAGACGTAGTAGGCAGTGTGGCCTTTGAAACTCAAGAGCAACTCAGGGATTACAGGACCACCTTCTAGCGGATGGTCCAGCACCTTATAGTCCTTCTACTCTTCAATCGCTGCCCCAGCCTCACTGCCCATGTGTCCTTTCCCAGCTCTCCTACTTGGTTCGCTGCTTGTATTAGCCCCTTCAGCATCACTTCCTCCATAAGCCCTCTCGCCGTCACCATCATCGTGGGACATCTCAACATCTGAAAATGGTGGGGCGAAAGGTTGTTCTGTGAAGGACGCCTCAATGTACTCATGTCCAGACACTGAATGTTGAAATGCGTCTTCAGTTATAGGAGCAATGACATTCACTGTCGCAGAAGATGCATGCGATCGTGCTACCACCTTCCTCGAACGCTCAGATGCCGTCGGATGAATACGCGGAGCATTTTTCGCCTCTTGATTATCCGGATTAACACTCTCCAGGGATGGTTCCGGATTACTACTCTTACCGGACTTGGATCTTTTTCCCTTCCGAAGGAATATATTACCTTTAAATTTGTCCCCCATCTGCAGTAAAAGAATATCATAAACAAACCACATTTTATATGTAAAAAATTTTCAAATTGAAACAGAGCTGAAATAAACGCCTGGCGGAGGCGTTTGTTTCCGGAACAGACGCCTGCACCAGGCGTTTGTTCCCGGAACAAACGCCTCGACGAGGTGTCTGGTCCCCAAAAAAACGCCTCGTGGAGGCGTGTTCTCCTGGAAAACATGCCTTCAAGCGGCGTGTTTTCAAGAAAAGAACGCCTCTTGGAGGCGTGTTTTCCTGGAACAAACGCTTACAGGGCGCGTTTGTTTCAGGAAAACACGCCTCCAAGAGGCGTTCTTTTCTTGAAAACACGCCGCTTGAAGGCGTGTTTTCCTGCAACAAACGCGCCCTGTAGGCGTTTGTTCCAGGAAAACACGCCTCCGACGGGCGTTTTTCTCTGGACCAGACGCCATCGGGAGAAGTTTTCCCTGCACATTGCATTCACATCCATTCACATCTATCAAAATTTACATTCACATCTATCCAACATATATGAACATTCCACAATAATTCCTTCTAATTATGCACGACGGGGCCGAGAAAAACGCAAGCAACCAAAACAATGCAATCTTTCAATTTTCAAGCCAAAATTTCCATTCACATGTATCAAAAAATGGAACCAATTACACATCCAACATACATGAACATTGCACAATAATTCCTTCAAATTATGCACAAAAGGGCCGAAAAACGCAGAAAACATGCATTCAACACCTTGCCCATAAACAAAACAACAACCAATTCACTTCAATTCCAACATTTGGAACAAACATTTTAAAAACTGAAAAAAAAACTCCACACACCTAATTAGCGTGGAATGGCCGGAAATGGAGCTCCGCACGAACGGGAAGAAGGCGGCCGGAATGGAGAAGCCGAAATTGGAGAGCCCACCGAGCTGAGAGACTCACCGAGACGCAGAAAGAAATTGGAGAAGCCGAATGGACGAAGCAACCAGCATCAAGCAAGCAACGGACGCAGCAAGAAAGCAGAATGGCCAAGGAAGGAAAGGTTTTTTACTTTATAAGGGGAGGGGCAATTCGGTCTTTTCACACTCACAAATTTTAAAAAGTGGCCTCTATTTAGTAATTTGTGGCCTGTAAATAACATTTCCGTATTTTATTTATACAAATTGTGAATTCTTTACTCTATTGTGTTTATCAAATCTTATTGTACAATATATTGTCATAAATATTGTGTTAATTTTGTTTTCAATAAATTAATGAGTAATTATTTTTTAGGCCATAATGATACCTAATATGTAAATTAAATAATTTTGGCATTGTTATATATATATATATATATATATGTGACACAGAATAAATGTCAAGAGTAAAATGCGACATTACCTAATTAATGCATTTGTGTTGCAAAAAATTTATGCGTCAATAAAATTAATGACATAAATTGTGTCGCTAATTATTATGTGACAAATTTTACAGACGTGATATTGTGTCACAAAATAATATTACGACATTTAAAATAACGATGCCACATGTGTAGTAAATAAATATGTGACATTTAACGTAATGACACATATTAGTGTCAAATTACTACGCGACATTGTAACTAATGACACGTAATGTGTCGCCAGATTTATGCGACAATAATTAAGTGATACAAAATGTGTCGTATCTTTTGTGGCACAACTGGTAAAAAAAAATGCCACAAAAAGGCTACATAGCCTTTTGTGACACGATTTAGTTTGTCGCAATTTCTGTCCCAAATTTCTGTTTGCGACAGTAAATCTATACTTTGCGACACAATTTACATGTCGCGAATACTCTTCAACGTTTTAAATGTGACGCCACATTTGTCGCAAATAATCTTGCAACATTCATTTAAATAACACAAATCAGTGTCGTAAATTATTATGCGCCACCAAGACAAATGTCGTATAATGTGTCACAAATTTTAAGCGATAGTTAATTTAGTGATGCAAAAAGTGCCGTACATTTGCGGCACAAGTGAAAAAAAAAACGCCGCAAATTTGCTCCGCCACCTTTTGCAACTCAATAACAAGAGACGCATAATGTGTCGCAAATAAGTCTTTGTGACACTAAATGGACTTTTAGAGACACAATTTCCATGTCGCAATAGGTCATTTTTCTTGTAGTAATTACATTTATGTGCTGAGAAGGCTCTTTAAATTGATTTTGAAATCGCAGGCTCATGCCTAACCCAAAGCAAAGTAGTACCTTTAGTTCCTAATTATGTTTTAAAAGCAAAAGAAGACTTTACTTATAAATTCAGTAGCAGAATACAACTCGACCAAAGTTTAAACCGAAACAAAACGCAAATTTAGCTCCTAGTTATTCTTCAAAACAAGCAAGGCTTTTAGCTTTTAAAATCAGATGCGACGCACAGCTCAAGCTCAAATGTAATCTCAAATAGACCAAACATTTGGTTCGTAATTGTATATTAAAAAAAGGAAGTCATTTAACTTTTACAATCAAACGGAACGAACAGTCCAAACTTATGTTTAAACCAAATTAGAAAACAAGATTAGCTCCATATACATTTGAAAATAAGAAAGGCTCTTCATTTTCATTTTTTTCAAATTATAGGAAACTCAATTCAGGTTTAAAACAAATGCATACAACAGTTCTGTCATCTTCAAGATTTATGTGCAGCAATTTTGTTTAGGCTTTGATGCTTAAAGGTCTCAGAGCTAAGGGTTCTTGTAATATTCTTCACAGAAAGTTCAAGGGCCTGTATGGCAACTACTTTCAAAACATCTTTTAAAACACATTTCAAAATACCTTTCAAAACACCTTTCAAAAGGTGATACCATACAGGGCCCAAGTTTCCCTAATTTATTTTATAGGTTTTTGCTCTATTATTCCTAAATCCTAGGAAAAGCTCGTAAGATCTGTTTAGTTTGATACCCGCATGTGCTACATCAGTTGTATTCGACATACCACCATCCTATACTTTTTACAAGCCTTTCAGCTCATTATAGAGAACTACAGAGAGAAAGAAATAATAAAAATACTTATCTCTATTTCCTTTACTACCCTTTTTGCCAAATAACAGAAGAAAACTTTAAGCAATGTCTTGAGAGCAGTATTCTCCAATCCAAATAAGTATTTCTCAATTCACGGAGCTAACTCAATATATTCTCATTCCATATAAGCAATTCTCAATTTCGGCATGTTCTATGATTATCATTAGTTCAATGTTTGTAATTTTGTTTCACAAGAGCAATGATAAAATGTACTGCATCTGATAATGTTATGTACTTAGAGTGTAGTGTGTGAGTGTGTGTACAGGCTCATGATTCAAAGAAAATCCAACAGAACAGTGAACAATAAAAAAGGAATGAATACCTCAAACAATTCTAGGATGGTCAATCATTATTTACAGTAGAAAACAACCCAAATGCTGAACTGGGGTATCCCTAAACTGGACCAGAAAATGGAACAATTTAAGAGAAAATATCAACTTAAGATTAGTTCATTTATAGACTCTCAAATTAGAGTATAATCATTTAAAGCGTCAAGATGACCACCTTACTTAGTGAATTCTTTAAAGCTACTAAATATTCTAAAAAAAAAAATAAAGCCTGCACACACACACACACACACTACACTATTACAATTACATACAGCTCTCAATCAACCAAGAAGTATGGCAATAATATTTTCAAACATTGAGTATGCTCTAATATCTTATAACCATAGGAAAGGATACCCACCTCTTCTGAGTGACCAAATCCTACGCAGAACTCCCACTTTTTGGTTTCTAAGACCCAGGAAGTCGTCTCCTAAGCCCCGCACCTATTTTCCTAGTAGCATTTCATGGTCCTTCCTCAATTCTTCATTTTCCACCTTTGCTTATTTCTAGCATTTTGTGCGTTGAAGTTAAATTGAATGAGGGATAATGATGCTCATGAGTTAGCATGAAAAATGAAGATGAGGAGGGGGCTCCGGATATGAGAATTTCGAGAAGGAGAGAAGGTGAAGTTTTGTGGGTTGAATATGTTGGGTTTAGATTTCATGTTTTATGGTGGTGAGCTATTGAGGGTGAGTATAAAGACGGTTTATGAATTTGTGATGAATTGGGTGCAGAATTCTTCACATGTTCTCGTGGGTTTCTTCTTGCGGATTAATATGGGAGAGGAGGAGGGGTTTTCTACAGAAAAGTTCAGAGAAGGGCAAGAGGGATGTTGGTGTGTGCGTCTGGTTTTCTTCTTGCGGAGTCACCGAAGAAGAAGAAGAGAAGAGAGAGGGAATGAAGGAGGAAGAAGGAGACGTGGCTTTTGGGGAAGGGGGCAAGTCTTTTGCTGAAAATGTTCTCTCATATTTTCTATAAACTTATTTTTACCATTTTACTAATTGGGGGGCATGAAGATATCATGCTCTTTGACACTGGTCAGGTCCTTGTTAAAATTTTTATTTATTTTCTCACCTCCCCTTAACTTAAATTTATCTCTACAAGTTTTAATCCACTAATTTAAATTGTCATATGAATGTCCCCCTTCTAACTTGTTTAATCTCAATTTGATCCCATTAAATTTCACTATCCTTTAAGAACTTAATTATTTTTCTTAATTTCTCACGATTGTTAATTAAGCACAATTAATTATTTTCCCATTAAAACATTACAATGACTTAATTAAACCATTCTCTAACATTTAGGCCATGTTTGGTATCAAGACTAAATCCAAACCTTAGTTTGATTTGTGATTTGAAAATATTAAAATTATATTGGGAATGTAAAAATGTATATTGAAAATGTAAAAATGTTTATTAACAATGTAAAAAAAATTATTGGAAATAATGAGAAACTATTATAAAATGCAAATGAGGTTCAAACATGGCCCTAATTTACGTGGAGTTAGAAAATTTTTATCTTCAACTTCAAACCTTGTAATTTTGTCTTGAGGTTTATAATTACTGTGACATTTGTTATTTTTCTTAACTTTAAATCCTGATGTTCTAATTTTAGTTTAGTTAACGGTATTTTTTTTAAATAAAAATAATCTAATTGTAAAATCATGAGCCTTGTATTCAAAAATATAATTCTCAAATTACCTTATAAAATTTAGTACTTATAGTTTATAGAAGGTATTAACTCATCTAAGTGAGTTAATTTGGAGGAATTATCATTCCTGCGTGTTTTGACGTTCTTGGGGAAGTAGGAGCATTACAACACAAGTATGATGATCGTGCAAGAACACTTGTATTAAGTAACTGCTTAATTGCTATGGCTTCTCAGTATGGCTGTTCTGTTTTTCTTTTTTCTTTTTTTTTTTTCAATAATATATCTTTTAACTATTATCTAGTCCAGCTATTTATGAACAGTACAAACTCATGCACACGTTGCCACCTAATCTTTTTTATTTTTCTTCCTCTGGATAGATTGCATAACCTTTTCAAATTTTGTAGCTTTAACTCACGACTCTATACACATTCATGCTGCCTATCATATATAAGAATCAACAGTGAAACTTTTATCTTGCTCTCCACCAATTTTCACTGTTTGGGCTGCGTACATAATCATGCTCCCAAATCAAAAATTTTCAATTTAGTTTCCAAGCTTAAAGATTTCAATCATACAAGAGGGATCAAACGTCAAGCACCCTTTTTAACTATACTTGAGCCCTAGTAACCTCAGAACCTCACTCTGTAATCAAAATAAGCACCCATGTTCAGATTCAAACCCAAATGTATTTAACGAATATATGTATATATGTATATATATATATACATAATGATATACTCCTTTTATATATATGTAAAATCATATCTCACCACCATTTCATTTTTCCTATTATTCAAGCAAAATTTCAATTTTGTATTTATTTTTATGCTTTTTTATTTTAGTTCATATAAATTTCTTTTCTTTTCTCCTTTTTTTAAAAACTTTAGACTCCGTTTGGACAAGTACTTCAAAAACATTTTTATAAAAGTGTTTTTCAAAAATATTTTTTAAAATATGTCTTGAAGTTTTTTTTAAGGAAATATGTGTTTGGACAAGTATTTTATAAAAATGTTTTTTGAGTTAAAAATAGTTTAAAAGATGTTTGGACAAGTATTTGAAAAAAAATATTTTTAAGTTATGTTTGATGCGGGAAATTATATAAAAACTATGTTTACTGTATTTAAACCATTTTTTTTTCTTTTGGGTGGGTAGGGGCCGGGGTCGCGTCGGGGTCAGGATCGGGCTTGGGTCAAGGGTCGGGACGGGGCGTGGTCGGGTCAGGGGCTGGGGTTAGGTCGGGTCTAGGGTGGGGTCGAGTCCAAGGTCGGGGTCGGATCCAGGTCCTAGGTCGGGGTCGGGTCTTGGTCTGGGGTCGGGTCAGGTCCAGGTCCTAGGTCAGGGTCGGGGTCTGGTCGGGGTCGGGGTTGGGGTCGGGGTCGAGGTCGAGTCTGGGTCCGGGGTCGAGGTGGGGGTCGGGGTAGGGTCCAAGTCTGGGGTTGGGTCCGAGTCCGGGTTCGGGCTCGGGTCTGTGTTCGGGGTCAGGTACAGGGCAAAGGCGGGTCTAGAGTCGGTCAGAGTAGGGGGCGAAGTCGGGGGAGGGGCTGGGGGCGAGGTCGGAACGGTAAGAGGGACCAAAATGGCGAAAGAGTGATAGGGGACTGAAAGTGCGAGTTTCAATAATTGAGGGACTGAAAATGTAACGAGAGTATAATTGAGGGACCGAAACTGCGATTTTCCCCCAAAAAATCAATTTTTAAATGTTTGTGTCAATTTTCACACTCATGCAAAGGTTCATGCATTTCACTCTTTATGTAATGTAGATTTGCTCATAAAATACTAGCGATACGAGATGAGTGTTCTCACTAAATGGGTAAATGTTTTAAATAGTAAGAAATGAGTTAGCATGTGCTGTTTATGCTATTGTTTATGTATAATAGAGATATTAAAGTTATGTTTAGTGAAATGCATGTGTTATAAGTAATGTGTATAATTGTGACATTTGAGTGTGACGAGTGCAATATTTATAAGAGTGAACTGCCAAAAATATCACTATACTATTTCAAAATCTCCTGTTTTGTCATTAAACTTTTTTTTCCCCAAAAATGTCACCATACTTTCAAAAAAGATTCAGAAATGTCATTCCATTAGATTTTTCCGTTAGAGCTAACAGAATAGGCAACATGTGTATCTTACATGCTTTGTTTAGCGTATTTTTGTCATTTTACTGCTTTTTTTTTTTTTTTTTCCTTCTTCCCCATTTTTACTATTTATCTGCTTCCCCAAATTCCTCCTCCCTTCTCTGCTTCTGTCCGCCTCCCCTCCCACTCCTTCCACCACTCCTCCCCCCCTCAGGCGTACAACAAGCGAACGCGGCTGGAAGTTGCGGTAGCACCAAGAAGACGGTCTGAACCGTCGGAGAAAAAGAAAGGCGAAAAAAAAATGAGAAGTTGGTTTGAACAGTCGGAAAAGGAGGAAGAAAAAAAAATGAAGAAGATGGTCTGAACTATTGGCGAAGAAGAAAGAAAGAGAAAAAAAAAAAATGAACTGTAAAAAGGCAAAAATACCCCTAAAAAAAAAATGTGAGAGGCACATGTTGACTATTCTGTTAGCTCTAATGGAACATTTCTGGCCTATTTTTGAAAGTATGGTGACATTTCGGGGGGAAAAAAAAAGTTTAGTGACCAAACGGGGGATTTTATAAAGTATGATGATATTTTTGACAGTTCACTCTATTTATAAATGTGTAATATGCATGTAAATGTTCTCAAATATTGAATCATGTGTATATCTATGAAAGTTTATCGTACGAATGCAATTGTTGTGTAATTGTACTTAAAGTGTTAATATACAGTTTTCAGTGTATATTGTTGGATGTTCAATGTTAAGTGTTCAATGTTCAAAGTTCAGTGTTAAGTGTGCATACCAGTCGGGATCCCAAACTCTATTCAGTTGTTGAAATCGGGTATGTCTATATTGGGCTGGAGTGCCCGAATAAATTATTGGATAGGTAATGTTCGGTAATATTCTGAGATTTACCACAATGTTCAATGTTTAATGTTTAATGTTGTCAGTGTTGACATGGAAAACGGCTCACATTGTACAGTGTTCCATTTAACATTGTACAGTGTCCAAGTTAGGTAAAGTATAATCAGTATTAACATTGTACAGTGTCCAAGTTAGGTAAAGTATAATCAGTAATTTTTTCGAAGGGTCACATAGATCCTTTGGTATAACTTGCTAGTTATGCTCTTTCCATCCATTACGTGTTCTCCCCTTGTATGATTAGGAAATACGTGTTATGCACCTATAATTGTTTACTTGGTAATGATTTTTAATAGTGCAAACTCATTGAGTTGTGGAGCTCTTCCCTTAAACGTTTGGCATGTTACATATCTTTGGAGTATTCGCTACTAAAATGCCTTGACTTGATAGTATGATGCTGATGAAGGGTCTTTTCGCTTAGGTTTTGAAATGCTCGTATTGTACTATTTCCAGACAACCTAGTTTTAGTGTGTTGAGGTACAATTGTAATTATAGAAATTTCATGTAGCTTGAAGGTTTATAATTCACGTTAATGAATGAATGTATTATCTACTTAGCAATTATTCTGTATATCGTGAGTGAGTCCGAATGCGAACCAGACAGGCATCTCGGTCGTGTCTCCCGCACAAACAGGGAGGTTGAGACTAAGGGCGTCACACTTAAACTTGCTTTCTTACTAGCTTTACACTTCAACTCACACACAAACCACAAAATGATTTTCAGTTTACTTAGTTACTTTAAACCTAATCTACCTCTCCCTTAAGTTGAATTTTTATTAGTAGTTTTTTTTTTTAAAAAACCTTCTGAACAAGACATTTCTAGGTATTCTATGAAATCAAAACAATATATAAATGCTTATATAGGAACAACTTTTAGCCACTATGATCCCACAAGATCTTCAAAAAATGGAAACTCGAACATGTAAAGAAAACAAAACAATGTATCAATGCTTATATAGGAGAAATCTTTACCCACTATAATCCCTCAATATCTCCTCCAATGGACGGTTGAACGTGTGAATATGATCTCATAAACCATCAGTTAAACATTGGAGGAAAGAAATTTTATAGTGTGGAAATCCCCCACCCCTGCACCTTTCCCCAGTAACTGGAATCAACCTTGCCCAATGGTACACTAGGAAAATCAAGGGCCAGCATGAGACTTACCTTTTCCCTCTTCAAAACACTTTTTATTTTATTTTTTTATAATAATTTTTCATCATTATGATACATCTTTAAATATTTTCAATATACCTTTTTACACCCTGCACCTTTCCCCAATAACTAGAATCAACCTTGCCCAATGGTACACCATCAAAATCAAGGGCCAGCATGACACTTACCTTTTCCCTCTTCAAAACACTTTTTTTTTTTTTTATAATAATTTTTCATCATTATAATACATCTTCAAATATTTTCAATATACCTTTTTATACCCCTACACCTTTTCCCAATAACTGGAATCAACCTTGCCCCACGGTACACCAGGAAAATCAAGGGCCAGCATGACACTTAATTTTTCCCTCTTCAAAACACTTTTTTTATTTTTTTATAATAAATTTTCATCATTATGATACATCTTCAAATATTTTCAATGTATCTTTTTACACCCCTGCACCTTTCCCCAATAACTGGAATCAACCTTGCCCCACGGTACACCAGGAAAATCAAGGGCCAGCATGACACTTACCTTTTCCCTCTTCAAAGCACTTTTTTTTTTTTTAATAATAATTTTTCATCATTATGATATATCTTCAAATATTTTCAATATACCTTTTTACATTTGTAAAATTAAAAATACATTTTCATACCATACAATCCAAGTTCCCCTGCTTCGTTCTCCACAAAATTCATAACAAAAAATCTTCATTAAGGATAGTTTAGCACAAACGAAATCAGAATTGTGTTGATTACCAGACAATGGAAAAAGAAAAAAGAAGAAAAAAAAAGGAACACTCTTTAAACTCCCAAAGGAATCAAAATTAGCAACTAAATGTTACTGTGACATTTTCTTGCCATTCCAATCAGTTTAACAGACAACCAATACCAAAAATTCTGACTATCTTCGTAGCCGATAAAATAAACCTACACTCATGAAGGTACAATCTTTGTAACCAAATCAGTGACTCAGTGAGAAACACTACCACATAAACAAATGCACATCATCACAAAAGAATAACACAAGTAGAAAGAAGGGGACTGACCACTCTGTTCGAAATAAGTAGTAAGGGTAAATTTGTGGTAGCCTTGTGCAAAAGATCTAAATTAACAAGAAAACAATCGAACGCCTTAAATACCATCCATCAAACATATAAAAGCCCAAAAAAATCATCTGAAAGCCTGAAAACAAAGCGAAAAAATAATCACCTATGGCTTTCTTACCGATATCGGAGTAAAGGCGGGGACCCTTTAACATTTCAACAACTAAATTTCAACATGAAAGAGAGATACCGGGGAGGAGGGAGGAAAAGAGGTATGTTTGCGTTGCCTTGGACTATAATGAATTGACAAATTGAACATCACAAGGAAGTGAATTAAGCGAAGAGGAAACTTGATCGATCTATTACAGAGATGATTAACTGGAGAAGAAGAGGTGAGAGTGATAACCGTGGGTCTGCTGTGTCGGACGAAGGAAACGGATGATGCGTGTAATTGGTTTCACCGGGAACCTACTGGTAACTAGGCAAAGACGCACCTCTCTTTTTTTTTTTTTTTTTTTTTTACCGGGAACCGGCTTCAAACTGGCTGTAGTAGAAACATTCTATCTTTCTAGTATGTAGATAGATAAGATTACACATCTTTTCCCGAACCCAAATAAAAAGACCGAACTATATTAAACTAATCTTGGATATAATTACTAAACTAACTCTATTATTTCACAAAATTATAAAATATCCCTTTAAACTTTATAAAAATTTTGCTGAAAGATTCTAGTTTGAAAAATATATAGCTTATTATAGATGAGAATGTATAATATCTATAATAAATAATTTAGCACTATTTTTTTTCGCTGAAAGATTCTAGTTTGAAAAATATATAGCTTATTATAGATGAGAATGTATAATATCTATAATAAGTAATTTAGCACTATATTTTTCATTTATAATCGCTAAAGTAAAGCAAGAAAAAAGTTGCACAGCTAACACACCCTCACATAAATTCCGTCACCGAGCACACTAGTTTGTGTTTAGCATGGTTCTACCAAAAACCAATAATTTGCCGATTATTAATCAACTTCAAGGCTTCTTTGAATTGAACAACTCAAATTGAACACATATCTTAATCAAAATACTCCAAGAATTTGCTTAATTTTTAGCATGTTATCAAACAATTCATTCGCAATAGAAATAACAAGATAGCTGAAGAACTCATTTACTCTGAAATCAACCAAATAAATATTCCCCAATTTACTCTGAACTTTAATTCCCATATGTATTCAAATATATTTTGAAATAACCTTCCCTAAACAAAACAGAGATGAAAAGTGAGGATGGATTTGTTATACTTATACATATATGGGGAGTTTTTGTTAGGAACCTAGGGTGCCCGATGAAATTTGTTATACTTATACATAAATGGAGAGTTTTTGTTTTGAACGTGAATCTGATTCCTAATTAGTTGGAAACTAGCAAACGAGGATGGTGGTGACTCAAATTAATTGAAAATTAGCAAACAAGAAAATAAATAATAAGAATACAACAAACTTCAGTTTGATTCACAATTAATAGAAATATAGGAAATCAGTCAATGCATTGGTGCTTATGATGTAGTATGAGATAAACCTGAACCAAAAAAATGTTTATTGTAGAAGTTTAATTCAAACCCAGCTTAACTCAAATACCTGTTTTGATGATTCTTTTAATCGGCGGAAGGAGACTGTGTAGGGAAATCTTTATTCGATGAATTTTAAGGCTTTAAGCATACGTATTTGAGTTTAGGTGTCTATAATATTTGAAAAGCTAGAGAAGGTTTGGATTGGAAAAGAAGAGAAATACGATACAGGTCATACAACAATTATTGAATGTTTTGCATTCTTTCTTCAACCGTTTATATCTTATTTTCATTAGTTTTTTGTTTTATTAGAATAGTCTACTTTCCATTTTTTTTACAACTCCTACCCTTGTTCATATAATTATGAGTGGTCTCATACTTAAAAAGTAAGGATATAAAATGGAATAAAAGGTGTCAAAAGTGGTCTACAAATAGTCCATAATTAAAAAGTGAGGATATATATAGTATAAAGGGTGTTAAATTAACTATTTTAGGTGATGTACCTTAACTTTCATAATAAATTGTACATTTGTCAAGATAGACCATTCAAATGGAACGAATGGAGTATTGCTTTTCATGACCCACAAATTTCATTTTCAAATTTAGAGAACCAAAAAAGAAAAAAAAAATTAAAAAGTACTTTTAAGAATACCTTAGAAAGTTTAATTATTATTTAGAATTTTTTATTATCAAGTAATAATAGTTAATTATAAAAAGGACATTTAAAGATTTTGGTTGGAAACATAGACAAAAGCAGTACTAGAATCAGAACTGGAATTTGTCAATAGTGATCTTGTGTGCTAGTTTTCTGTAGGCTTAAATATTATTAATCCGTGTATTTATAGGGGAGTTTGACATTTGCTCTTCCTGTATTCTTTTTTAATACATCTTTTGGCCCCTATGAACATAGTCAAAGCTATATATATATATGCAATGACTTTTATAACCTCATCTATTAAGCATTATATTTTTAGACAGAAATACCCTCAACTAATTAAACATTAATAGTAAAAAGATAAATGAATTACTAAAACTTAAAAGAATTTTGGTGGGTAGCGCGAGTGGTGTGCATAAAACTAAGTCTTCATTGAGCCTAATGATAAGGATATCCAAAGCTAAAAATAACACAAGTTATGAGTCAGAATCCACAAGGCCAACCAGAAGGCAAAACCCTTGAGAAGAATGCCAGGAGAAGTAGAAGAGTCATGCTATTCAAATATCTTTGAAGGAAAGGCATCTCCAAACTCTCCACAATGAAGAAAGGGTTGTTTCTTGAAGTTTTTGAAGAAACTGGAAGGCTCTTGGACTTTAACTCTCCACAATGAAGAAATGGTCGTTTCTTGAAGTTCTTGAAGAAACCGGAAGGTTCTTGGACTTTAAAGAGACAAATCTTGAAGTTCTTGATTTTCTTGAAAATCTTGAATTTCGCGGTTTACTGAATCTTGAAGAATCTTGAAAATCTTGATTTTTGACATTCCAAAATAATTCCGGGAGTTTCCAAAAGATTCCAGAAGCTCCCTACACTATCAGCACCATGCCCCATCTCAAAATAGGCTGGCTGAACTCACCATGGAGTCCATTCCCTTCAATTTCGGCCAGCCAAGCCCACAAGAAGCAGCCCACACACCACTTGGAAGCTTAGGTAGGGGAAGGATTAGGTTTTGTGCATGTTACCTAATTCTACCCAAAGTTTGTTACAAGTTGGTTAGGTTGTTACAAGTTTGTTACAACTAGATTAGCTTGGTAGTTTCCAAAAAGGGATCCCTTCTTGATCTCCCTTTTTGGATAGGATTTATATTATTTTCCTACCTATTTTATTTGTTAATTTCGTCCATATGCCATTCCAAGCAGCAGAAGAATTCAGCAACTACCAAAACCTAGTTCCTTTAGGTTTCGGGTTTGTAAGAAATCAATCTCTTGATTGGTTTCTAATTTTAATTCTTTTCCTAGTATAATTTGGTTAGAATTTCATTCACCCATTTCCATAAAGGTGACTTAATTCATCCACCATTGTCCTTGTTCATTTAGGACTTGGTTTGTAAGGAAAATCTAATTCTGATTGGTTTCCACTTTTGCTGCTTTTACTAACTCTTTTCCTATTGTAATTTGGACACCCCCATACGTATAAATAGGGGTGCCAACCACAAAATTAGATAGTTGATTATTAATTAAGTTAGAATTTATATTTCTTTAATCACTCCTTTATTTTGGGCTTATGTAATTTGCATGCTTGTTAATTGCTAAAAGTCAAGAAACTATAGACTAATAGATAATTGCTCTGTCTATTAATCAAAGCTTTGTTTCGAATTCTAGTTTACTCCACTTGGTTCGAATTGCGTATTTAATTTACTTTGTAAGTTAGTAGTCTGCCGAATCCAAGGGTAAGGATTCTAGGGTTTAAGAGCAGTGTCTTACATTCAGACTTTCCTTGGCACATTCCGCGTAGAGTTCTTGGTTTCCAAAGGCGTTGGGAATCAGGGGTTCGCATCACGTGGCCCAATCAAAGAGGGAAGACATAAACAGTAAGAAAGAAAAGAAGCATAAAAGGGTCAAGCCCAAGTTTAGGTCGGAAAAACCTCTAAAAACCAAGCCAAAGAAACATGCTTAGGTCGATTGGCAGCTAAGGTCGGTCCCACAGGATTTCCTTACTGACACCATAAAAATCGAGTTCGGGGAAGTTAGGTCGGAATAAATGATGACACTGACACAGTAGGTAGAAATCATTATAGGATTAGGGATACATTTTGAATACATGCAGGAAGTGCTCAGAAAGATGATGGGAAAGAAGTCAAAAGTCAGGCCATGATGACAAGATCGAGCAAGTCATCGTAAAAAGAGGAAGAGCAGTTGGAAGTGCTGATCATAGAGCAACGGACATATCAAAGGTCTTGATTTAAATACAAAGTCATGAGGCTGAAAAAGGTACGCAATCTTTTATGTTTGAGCTCTCAAGTGAATACTGTTTATCTTCTTCACCACTACTAACTTGATCGTCGGAGTTACACCGGGGGGATAGCCCCGCTTATTTTGCTGCTCATTCCGGTAACGGAGCATTCCATTAGGTCAACCCGAGCTACACCTCCTTATCTGCGCTGATCCGAGCTAAAGAGATCCAAATCCGATCCTCGCAGCTGTTTGCTTCCGCAAAAGACTTCTACTTTGGGCCTGAACTTTCGAGACCTCCATTGGGCCGAACGGAGCATCCAGCACCGGACATTTTGCATCACATCAACTGGCGCCGTCTGTGGGGAATGTTTGATCAAAATTATTTCATCAAATTTTCTCCATACTCAAAGAAATTTGTTGAAATCATGATGCAAAACCAAGATCGTTCGGGAGTGGATGCTTCTTCTTCCAGCACCACCGCTGCTTCCACCTTTACAACCATGATTGTTCCTGTCGCCGCTGTAGTTTCTACCCTCACCAACGCTCCACCAGCTACCACTACCGTGGCTGCATCACCCCTCAGCAAGAGCAAGCCGAAAGAGAGAAGTTTTTTCGTTTGTTTCCGCAACTGTTTCACCTGATTAACCCTGGCCCTCCAGTCACCTCTACTTCTAGTTTAGGGTTCCCAGTTTCTAGTGTTACAACCACCACTCCAGATGTCGTTAATATTGAAAACCCTCTTGTTTCACAGGCTGTTCCTACTGTTCCTTTGCCAGGTGCTTGTTCAATCCAATAGCCGACCCATCTGTTGTTTTGGTCTCCAGTCTCCCCCCCCCCCCCCCCCCCAACCTGGTGTTGTCTCTGGGTGCCTTTCTTACTCTGGGGGAACTCATTCTTTTTTAGGGTCTAATTATGTTGTATCTACCGCTCCTCCTGTTTACACTACTCTAGCCTATGCTCAAGTTACTCCCACCTTCCCAGCTCCCTTCACGGTCCCTACTCTACCTTTTCCTATGTTAGGATCGCAGTTAGGTCAGTTAGGTCAGCCTAGCTTGGGTCCGCAGTTAGGTCAGATAAGTCAGCCTGCCCTAGGTCAGCAGTTGGGACAGTTTGGCCACCTCGGTCCCGAAACCAGTCAACTAGGATATCCCGGACCTATAGTTCAGCTAAATCTTGCCCAGTTTCAACATTATGGTATAGGCACAAATCGGGCTATGCAGCCCCTTCCTAGGTATTCTCCCTTATTCAATCCGAGCTATTATACTGGGGCTAACGCGGGTAATTTTGCAAATTGGGAGGGGGGGGGGTATCCATTAGGCCAAATGGGATATGCCCAGCCTGGTCAATCTGTATTACCTGGATCTGGATATGCTCAACTGGGAAGGGTCGGGCCCACCTCTCGTGTTTCTCACCCATTTGGCTGGAAAATTCAAACAGCTCCATTTCCACCGGGCTACAAAGGTTTAGGTAAGGTCGACAAATATGATGGTACTACTGACCCGACGGCTCATTGGATGCAATGCATGAGTGTCATGGATGCTGCTAATTTGTCCGATGCCAACCGCTGCATGACATTCCATCTTACCCTCAAAGGTCAAGCTATTAATTGGTACTGTACTCTACCGCGTAATTCCATTCATTCTTTAGATTAGTTTGGTGATTTGTTCTTAGCTAATTTTATGGGTAATAAAATATTATCTAAGCCTATTTCTCATTTGATGATCATAACCCAAAGAATGGGAGAGGGGTTATAGGCCTATATATATCGATTTAATATAGAATCTAGACAATGTCACGAGAAAGATGATAGGATTATGATGGGATCATTTATTAACGGACTATGGACGGACCCCTAGCTACTGAGTTAGCCATTAGGCCCCCCTCTTCTTACTATGAAATGATGGTTACTGCTGTTAACTTTGTTGTAATTGAAGACGCCGCAGCAATTAAACATGAACGGGAGAGAGGTCTCCCTGATTATTACGGTAAGAGAAAAGCTTCTTCCCTAATCCCTGCTTTCGGAGGAGGGAAGAAGCCAAACTTTGTAAGTGCTAATAACACCGGTCCAAAGACGGGGGTCGGTGTTAATGCTTTACAGGTGGTCGAGCCCTTTTCAGCACCATGGGCAGACATATATACAGCCATACAGCATCAAGGGCTACTGCCTCCGGCATGTCCCCTAACGGGCCCCACAGACCGACTCAATCCCAGTAGGTATTATGGTTATCATAAGCATATTGGTCATAACACTAATGATTGCAGAGATTTAGCTGCAAAAAAGCCAAACTTATCCAAGCCGAAAAGTTGCCTCAATATACCCAAGTGGCTCCTTTGCCCAAACCAATCGTTCCAGCAGGACGGGAACGACCTACGGGATGTTACCGGTGTGGGGAGCTTGGCCACTTTGCTCGGGAGTGTTCTCAGCCCGATCCACGGGCCTCAAACGCGGGGGCTGGTGCCGACATAAACATAATTGGAGTCGTAAATACCATAGCCGGAGGACCGACCCAGGGCGACTCTAATCGTCAGAGAAAACAGGTATATCGTCAAAGGAAAAACGTCCTAGGTAAGCGCAAGGCCGAACCTATGACCTCAGTTATTACCTTTGATGACAGTGACCATTTCTTGTCTTATAACTGTGATGATCCACTGGTTATCGATTGTTATATTTCTAATTATCAAGTACGGAAGACATTATTAGACACTGGTAGCTCTAGTAATATAATTACTACTAAGGCATTAGCTAGATGTCAATTCCATAAGGCTCGTTTAAATTCAGTAAGTACACATTTGATTGGCTTTGGCAACCACCATGTTATTCCTGTGGGGCAGTTAAGTATACCAGTTACATTAATAGCTGACCAGCTAAAACGAACAGAAACCATAGATTTCGTGGTCATTGATGAATCCTCACCTTACAATGTGTATCTGGGTCGGCCTAGACTAAATCAATTTCAGGCCATTGCTTATGCATATGCTTTTAAAATTCCCTACCATGGATGGTGTGGCTTCTCTTCGTTGTGATGTCATACTGGCTAAGCAATGTTACACGGCCTCTCTAAAAGAACATGTGCCATTATATTCAAAATGGCAAGCTGCTCCAGTCGTTGCACCGACCCCCGAATCCCGGGCTTCGCCAGCTCCTCTTGAGGGCGGTACTGCCCGCACCGTTGACATCGCCGACTTGGCGGGAAGCTCAGAGCGATTCATTGAGGCCGGGACTGAAGTTAAAGCCGTCCCTCTGGCTGCCGATCCAAACAAGGTAATCAAAGTAGGGGCCGATTTATCTCCTCAGTTACAGCATGATTTACTTAACCTCTTGCATAAGTTCGCAGAAGTCTTTGCTTGGGGGCCGGAAGACATGTCTGGCATTTCTTGAAATATCATTGAACACAGGCTATCCATTTATGCCAATCATAGGCCGGTTCGTCAACGGAAGCGTAATCTCGGAGGTGAACGCAGCAAATACATAGAGATCGAAGTCAACGCTTTGCTGGAGGTACGTATCATTCGAGAAGTAGATTATCCTGAATGGTTGGCTAATCCTGTATTGGTTCCCAAGCCGGACGGCTCCTGGAGCATGTGCATCGACTTCACCGACCTGAACAAGGCATGCCCCAAAGATTAGTTCCCCTTGCCCTTAATTGACGTACTGGTCGATGCCATAACTGGGTTTCGCTTTCTCAACTTCTTGGATGCATACAAGGACTATCACCAAATCTTCATGGCTAAAGAAAACGAGGAAAAAAAATCCTTTATCACGGATAAAGGTACTTATTGCATTATTACTATGCCTTTTGGTTTGAAAAATGCTGTAGCTACTTTTCAACGCCTAGTAAATAAAATTTTCAAAAAACAACTAGGTCGGAACATGGAAGCATATGTTGACGATTTACTTGTTAAAAGTAAGGATGAATATGCTTATTTGTTTGATTTACGAGAAATGCTTGAAACTTTGGTCCAATATAAATTGAGATTAAATCCTAAAAAATCTGTTTTTGGGGCTACTTCGGGTAAATTCTTGGGTTATATAGTTTCTGAGGGTGGTATTTCTGTTAATCCTAAAAAAGTAGAAGTTGTCCTACAAATGCACCCTCCTAGATCAATTCATGAGGTACAACAACTAACGGGTAGATTAGCAGCCTTAAATCGGTTTTTAGCTCGGTCGGCAGAACGAGCTTTACCTTTTTTTAGCATTTTGAAAAAATCAGATAAATTGTGTGGACTCCAGAATGCCAAGTAGCTTTTGAACAATTGAAAATGTACCTAGCTTCTTTACCATCTTTAACAATGCCAATCCCTGGGGAACAATTGTACATGTATATAGCTACCACTGAATCTATGATTAGCTCAGTTCTGCTTCGAGAAGATAACCGGGTTTAAAGACCCATCTATTTTGTTAGCAAAGTTTTGCAGGCTGCAGAAAAAAACTATTCCAGCCTGGAAAAGTTAGTCCTGGCTCTAGTTCACTCCACACGCCGTCTCCGACCTCACTTTGACGCCCACGGAGTCACCGTTTATACCGACGCACCCCTTAAAGCCGTCTTGCAAAAAGCGAGAGTTTCAGATCGTCTTACCAAATGGGCAATCGAACTGGGGGAATACGACATCACCTTCACGTCTCGTACCGCAGTCAAAGGTCAGGTGTTAGTAGATTTCATAGCTGAAGGGGTATCAGAGATCCAGGAAGACACGCCCAACACACCGCAGGAAACTGACCTTCTTTTAACCGTGGCAAAAGGCGATGATTCATGGACACTCTACATAGATGGTGCTTTCAGTCAGTCCGGGTCGGGTGCTAGGATCATCCTCACCTGCCCTACCGGGGAAGTTCACACCTACGCTCTACGGTTCTGTTTGGGTCCGGAAGAGGCGGTTTCCATGCTCAAGGAAATACACCAAGGAGATTATGAAGCCATGTTAGTCGGCCTAAAATTAGCTCGGAAACTGGGAGTCCGAAACTTAAAAATTTGTTCGGACTCCCAGTTGGTCGTTAAACAAATTTTGTGGGAGTACAAGGCTAAAGATCGATAAATGGAGGAATACTTGACAATGGTACAACAACAGCTGCAAACTTTTCCAAAATGGGCTATAGAGCGAGTTCCACGGAGCAAGAACACAAATGCGGATGCCTTGTCCAAATTGGCTTCTTCGGTTTTTTCTCACCTAACTAAAAGTGTTCTAGTAGAAGAAGTGCAGACTAGGAGTACGGCCGAGCCAACAGTTATGTCCATAAATGAAGGTCAGGATTGGCGATTTCTTCTATGGCAGTATTTACAGAACGGTACCTTGCCAGACTCACGAAAGGAAGCACAGCGAATACGAAGGAAGGCTGAACATTACCAGATAGTCGGGGAGGATCTATACAAAAGGGGGTTTTTGATGCCCTTACTAAAGTGTTTGGGTCCGGAAGAGGCGGTTTCCATGCCCAAGGAAATACACCAAGGGGATTATGGGTCCCATATCGGGGCTCGAAATTTGGCAAAAAAAGTAATTGGGGCTGGGTTTTACTGGGCTCGGTTATTCCAGGAAGCGGTCGAGTATGTTCGCCATGGTTCCATTTGTCAACATAACGTGCCGATCCATAGGTTACCAGCGTCCAGCTTTACCAGGATAATTGCTCCTTGGCCTTTCGCGGAATGGGGGATAGATCTTATGGGGCCATTTCCTAAGGTCGGCTCTTGTCAGTATCTGGTTGTGGCTATAGATTACTTCACAAAATGGGTGGAGGCCGAGGCATTGACGAATATTACCGGGCGAACTGTAGCTCGGTTTTTATGGAGGCAAGTCATTTGTCGATTCGGCGTGCCAAATTTGGTTATCTCGGATAATGGGACTCAGTTTGAGTCCAAGGAATTTACAGCCTTGTGTACGAAGCTTGGTATCACTAAGCGTTTCGCATCTGTGGCTCATCCTCTAGCAAATGGGCAGGTATAGCTCACTAATCAAACTTTGTTGCACGGACTAAAAACCAGGCTAGAAGACAAGGGCAAGGAGCAGTTACCTCATGTATTGTGGTGTCATCGAACCACGCCTAAATCGACTACGGGAAGAACTCCTTTCGAGTTAGCCTTTGGAGTCAATGCCATCATTCTTCCCGAAATACAAAGTAGTGCGCCCCGATTCATGCACTTTGAAAGGGATCGGAACCAATAAAACTTGGAGCTTAGCTTGGACTTGGTGGAGGAAGCTTGGGACACGGCCTACATACATCAGCTAAATTACAAGAATTTAGTCCGACAACACTATGATGCCCGGGTCAAGCATCGAGCCTTTGTACCGAGAGACTTGGATTTGCGGAACCAGGCTATCAGTAAATCGCAAGATCAAGGCAAGTTGGTATCTAATTGGGAGGGACCCTACTGGGTGATAGAACCACGACCTATTGGCAGCTACGTGTTAGAAAATTTGCAGGGACAGTTAGTTCCGCGAGCTTGGAACGCAACACACTTGAAAAAATACTATCTCTAAGTAAGTTAAAGACAAGATCGTGAAAAAACTAAGTCATTTATTCAAAGGAACAGTTATGCCGGCCTAGTACAAAGTTGCCCTAGTCAAATATTCAGAAATG
Organism: Leptodermis oblonga; assembly: GCA_016801395.1. Classification (NCBI taxonomy): domain Eukaryota; kingdom Viridiplantae; phylum Streptophyta; class Magnoliopsida; order Gentianales; family Rubiaceae; genus Leptodermis; species Leptodermis oblonga. Next base: position 26,989,800 of record CM028751.1, read on the forward strand.
AAAAAATTTTTTAAAAACAACAGAGGCACGATGGAGGAGCTTGAGAAGTCACTTCTTCATCCATCGCCTCGCTCGGGTTAGCCACGAGATCCTCTTCTTCTACATTCTCCGGGAAAGGAATACCGGTATCTCGGCATTCCTGCTTAACCTCGTCTATCAGGTTGAAGGGATCCCGATCCTGAGCCAGCAGGGAAGCGTAAGCCGAGGAGTCTTCAGGAAGGTCCTCCACCGACCTGGGGCCTTTAAACTCATCCCAGCATATAGTATAGCCGCACTGGATCAGCTCCATAAATCGCCAGTTCATCAGATCCAGCAACGGCCCTTCCTTGAAGGCTTTCAGAGTAGCTTGACTTGCCGCTTCCACCTCCGCCGGGCTCAGCAGCTCAGTAGACTTCTTCTCTTCCTCCTCCAAGGCCTTACGGAGGTCGGCCTTCTTCTGCTTTAAAGCAGCAATCTCCTCCTCCAAGGCCAATTGTCCTTCCTCAGCTCTTCCACCTCCGCCTCCAAGCCCTGGGACTTAGTAACCAACTGGCTGGCCATAGTACCGAGCTCTTGGTTCTCTTTGTATAGCTCAGTATTCTTGGTCTGAAGGTCGGTCACTCTGTTGGATTCAACCCCCAGTTTCATCTTCAGATCCTCTATCTCCTCAACCGGCCTCTTCAGCCTTTCTTGCTCGTAGCTTTGGGCGAGGATGTCCAAAGCCGCAGTCCTCTTGGCCATGGCTCCGTAATTTATACAGACCTGCAAAACGTAATGGTGAACCCTACAGAATATCGCTCAAAGTATTCACAGACTTCAGAAGACAAGTTAAGGAGTTTTACCCGTTTAAGGTGCGAAGCCAAAAAGGCTTCTTGCTTCGACAACTGCTTGAGGCTTTGCCGCATCTAGCCACTCGCCTCAATTATCTTCGCGAAGGAGCTATGGGAGTCGGCCACTATCTTCGAGTAAGGCCGGGCATTTTCAACTGGGAGCACCGCCAAGTGAGGCTGATAGATGGGCCAAGCTAAGGGGCCCAGTCTCTCCTTTGGATCCTTCAGGATGATCATCCTCTCCTTGGTCGAAGAGTCCAAAGGTCCCAGCAGCTCATCCGGGCTGGGTATCTCGGCTCCAAAAGTCGGGTCGGTCGACGACTGAGGAGCCTTAGCACTTTTGGCCACTTGGACCTCCATGGGGGTCGGTCTGTTCTTCTTGGAAGCTCGAGGAATTAAGGCGCCGGTAGGAGGATTAGCCCCTTCTCCCTCTTGGGTCAGGTCGATTTCTACGGAGGGTCTTTTTGAAGACCCTGAGGCTGCCGCCTGCTTGTTGGACTTCCTTTTCCGGCCATATCCATTGAAGCTGCCTATAAACAGAAAAGACAAATGCAAGAGTATCAGCAAAACCGAGCTAAGATAAATAAAACTACATTTAAAAAGTTCAGAGGTAGATAATTACATTCTGGTTCAACATTAGGGGCCTGGCTCAGCCCAGCCCAGACAAGAAGGCCCTCAGAAGGAATTTTAACCGAGTATTTCTCTGAACTGGTATAAGAATTTAAAATCTTATACTCAGAACACACTATGGAATTGGACTTATCCCGGTTCTGATCTGCCGGCGCGGTGAACTCCAACCATCGGCAGGGAAGGTTAGCTTCGTCAGCTTTCATCATGAAAAAACAGGTTTTCCAATGTTTTATGGCATCTGGGGAGTCGGTTGTAAGGATGGGTCCGTTCCTACGCTTTTGCAAAGAAACCCATCCCGGCCCATAAGGATAGTGACGGATGGTGTAATATTGGAATAACAGATCTAGGGCAGGTCGGATTTTCGCCCCGGAGCAGACACACATGAAGCCCACTAGGAACCTAAGTGCATTGGGCACTAGCTGGCTCAACCTAATGCCTAAGTAACTACATAGTTCGGTTGAAAAAGCTAGGACATAAAATCTTAGTCCGAATTTTATGTGATGCTCATATACGCCGACCCAACCACCGGAGGTACTGATTATTCGTTCTTCGGTTGTGGGCAGTCGGGTCGGGATAGCCGGGTCAAAATGATGGGTTGATCTTAGGGTTTCTAATTCTACCCTAGTTAGTTCGGAAGGTATTTCATCCGAGTGAAATTCATAGGCGGCCATATCTACAGGAAAGAATTACACGAGTGTTGGAAGTGAATACGTTTTTACGAAGTTCGACAATGCAAGATATACCACAATTCAACTAACAATCGCAGAAATCATAGCCTATATCCAAAGAAAACAACGCCGAAAAAGGAAACATGCATTATGCTTGCCGGAAAACTAATCTTAAGCCGGCGAAGCAGTCACAAAACATTACAAAAAGGGAGAAGAACCGCCTAACCTGAAGTCGGATTGAGAGGGGGCAAGCCGGTACCGGAGCTCCTTTCCTCGGCCATGGAGTTCTACGGGATAGCAATAAAGATGCGGCGGAGAGAATCAACAACACGAATGGCCACGGCATAAATGAGAAGGAAAGAAATTTTTTTCAGAAACGTAAAACAAGACGTAGGTTTCTTCGTGTTTTAAAGGACTCGGAAAGTGAAACGAACAAGGAAACAAACCGACCGCTGGAGCATTTAATACCGTCTCGAAGAACGTAAAGGCATGGGAAGTTGTATCGGATACCTCGAAAGTCGCTGAACCTGTCCCGTCATGTCCCATCTTAAAAGCCGTATTCCTTGGGTCGTGACGCAAAGGTACACATTTATTGACGAATTCACTTTCTCCGGGTCAGTATCGCATTAACTTCATATGGATCAGCTAACGTATTATTTTCTTTGGTTCGGATTTTTATTAGTTGTAACTCATGCTTTCTCTTTGATAGTTATGATATTCGATAGATCGGTACCCTTTTATTACTTCTCTTGGGTGAAATAATTTAACACTTTTAATAAGTTTGGCTTGGAGCGGTTCACATTTTATGCTTCCTTGGGTCGGAAGAGCAACTCTTAAGGTCAGTCTAGGCATAGGACGGTTAAAAACATAGGGAATACCTAAGTCACAGCCTTAGTCATTCTCTGGGGGGAGGGGCAAGTCCGGAAAAGAAACTTTCATAATCAGAATAGGCATAGTACGATTACAAACGTAGTGAATACCTAAGTCACAGCCTTAATTATTCTCTGGGGGGGGGGCAGACAGGATGAGAGTTAAAAAAAAAAAAAGTATCATGTTTTAGCTAGGGGGCTTGTTGGTGTGCATAAAACTAAGTCTTCATTGGGCCTGGCCCAATCGAAGAGGGAAGACATAAACAGTAAGAAAGAAAAGAAGCATAAAAGGGTCAAGCCCAAGTTTAGGCCGAAAAAACCTCTAAAAACCGAGCCAAAGAAACATGCTTAGGTCGGTTGGCAACTTAGGTCGATCCCACGGGATTTCCTTACTGACACCATAAAAACCGAGTTCGGGGAAGTTAGGTCGGAATAAATGATGACACTGACACAGTAGGTAGAAATCATTATAGGATTAGGGATACATTTTGAATACATGCAGGAAGTGCTCAGAAAGATGATGGGAAAGAAGCCAAAAGTCAGGCCATGATGACAAGATCGTGCAAGTCATCGTAAAAAGAGGAAGAGTAGTTGGAAGTGCTGATCATAGAGCAACGGACATATCAAAGGTCTTGATATAAATACAGAGTCATGAGGCTGAAAAAGGTACGCAATCTTTTATGTTTGAGCTCTCAAGTGAATACTGTTTATCTTCTTCACCACTACTAACTTGATCGTCGGAGTTACACCGGAGGGATAGCCCCGCTCATTTTGCTGCTCATTTCCGGTAACGGAGCATTCCATTAGGTCAACCCGAGCTACACCTCCTTATCTGCGCTGATCCGAGCTAAAGAGATCCAAATCCGATCCTCGCAGCTGTTTGCTTCCGCAAAAGACTTCTACTTTGGGTCTGAACCTTCGAGACCTCCATTGGGCCGAACGGAGCATCCAGCACCTGACATTTTGCATCACATCAGCGAGATTATCAATAAAACTACGAAACAAAACTATTTAGGGGAGAAAGACCTCATGATGTTGTTCAAATAAAAACATGCATATATAATGAAAATTTTTAAGCTATGAATTTTTCTTAACCACAACTAAAAAAATAATATGATTCCTCATATGTTGACATGCTGACTTATAATATGATATGATTCCTCTTCCTCCCCATTTATTATTTATTATTTCTTCTTGCTTCTTCTCCATCGTGATCCTCTCCAAATTAATTATACTAACCAACAATATCTGTATATAAGGTACTGTAAATATATCAACTAATTTATACCATATATATGATTATAAATATTACACATATATATGTGTATCTAGTTTTGTTACGTTACGTAATCATTCCGTCATTATCAAATAACTTAATGATTATATAAATGATTTTATAATAAAATTTTAGTCTTACCCAATACTAGTCTTACTAATATCACAATAGTTAATGCAAAATAAAATATTTAATTTAATTGCTTAATTTCCAAATAATTAGAGTTTAGAGGTGACTGACTGATGTGTGTATATTAGTATATGTAGTTGAACTTTTCTCGTTGAATCAATATGTGATTATAAATAAATTAAAAATGAGTCATAAAACTATCATATTAATGTTTAATTAGTTAAGGGTATTTTTATCCAAAAATATAGTACTTGATAGAGGAGGGTTATAAAAGACGTTGCATTCCATATAAAGCTTTGACTTATGCTCATTGAAAGCAAAAAATGTATTAAAAAAAATATAAGGGGCGAATGTGAAACTCCCCTATAAACACAGGGAGTTAATAATATTTAAGCCTTTTCAGTATATTCCAAAAGCATGTTTCCATTAAGTCAAAGTAACTTCAAGGATGCCTCTCAGGAAGAACAAAAGGAGCCGAATGCAAAACGTAAAGGACATTCAAATACATTGAGTTGGAACCCTAAATCAGGATCTCTACGCTCTACAAGCGCCCGTGATTCATCAAGACTCGCTGGGAAGAACATTAAAGAAGTGATACACCTCGTCTTCGTCGATGACTCCTACCTCTGTTGAACAGATTGCACAATGTACAGGCTTAACTGCTTCGCCGCTAGAAGATTCAGCTTCGGTTTCAGCAGAGTCCCTGTGTCGTCTACCCCTTTTCCGTTTACTTCCCGGGGTTGATGATTGCTTGTGCATGATCTTACAATTGACAACAAAAATTGCCCGATACTGGGTCACATATGTTTCATGCCTGTAATATATAAGTGATTCATTTTCACAAAGCAAAGTCGGAAAGTGGGAGAAAAGATGAACTGAAGAAAAGGAATAAAACAAGAAAAATAGTTCACAGGAACTAAAATTGATTGAGTAAAAAATACAGTACACTCGCGACATCAATCATCATATGATAACATAGTTTACAATCATCATAGGCACAACATGTAGCACATATGATGAAGTGTTCGATAAATCCAGGTTATATGTTAAGGCAAATATCCAGTATGTTCATTTGCAGAGGAACTAATCCCACGAAGTAACTGTGTACTCAGATAAGAAGCTCAACTAAGAGATCAAGCAAAATCAGACTAGGACAAATTAGCAGCTCAATAGAAAGTATAGGGCCTGTAGTGGTAGCCATGTTTCAGACCCATATTTTGATTTTATATTAATGTTTCATCATTTCCAATACACTTTCTTACTATTCCATTACACATTTTCACATTTCAATTAGACTCTTTTCACATTTAAATATTTATTTCCCAAAACATATTTTCAGAAGCATGGTACTACACGTCCTAGACTATGCCTCGAAAGGTCCAATCATTGTATATTAGACATGCAGAAATTTACAAGTGAAGAATTAAAATAGAAAAAAAAAATACAGGAATCCACTAGTTAAAGTTGCATCACCAGACCTTTCAGGCAGAAAAGGCAGGTGAAACGAGAGAACTTTTCTCATCCATGAGAGACTTACAAAGTGAAGCTATGTGCAAACATATAGTGAACCATTGATGACGCATGAGCAGAAATCTGTGGACCAAATTTGGCATTCTTTTCCATCAAAGAATACTCTAGGTCATCATGTCCACACTAATGAATCACCAGCAAGCAATCCTAGGGCCTTGATACTTTTCATTCATAATTCTTTCTTCATGACAGTGAAAATGAAACTAGTAGAGCATTTGTTCACTTAAAATTTAAAAAGATGCTTTGGAATGAATATTAGACACAAAGCCTTTGAAATCTTAAGTTCTACAGGTCTCAGAACATTGTCATTACAGAGATAATTAAATCTGCAAGATGTATAGAAATCCAAGGAAAATTTCCTGCTTAGTAATCAACTTAAAATTATGACCTCCTTTTCTACAAGCTCTAGAAACACACAGTTCATTATTTCTGAGGATCTAAAGCCCTAGTTATGTCTGCACTTGTCCAAAATAAGAGAAAATCATTTGAATATCCTTGCATCGATGTCATATAACAAGACAACTCCACTCAACCTTCTCTGTTCACTGTTACCCACTAAGAAATCCAGAATCTAATGTCAATCCTTCTTGTAGGAGATTAGAGATCTCCCTCTATTACCACTCACACTCACACTATTTTAAACAACCAAACATAATACAGAGCCCTGACCAAATACAGAAACCAATGAAAGTTACATTGTTATACTGATTTCCCACAATCATCCTACTCCCAGTCTTCAGCCAGAGAGTTCAACAAAGTGCTAGTCAACCAAGGAACGCCTCCTATCACACTCCTCGCCTTCCTATATGAAGTTCTGAAGATTTAACATCATCTATTTGGGTAGAAGCTACCATGAAATGTACTTGTCATTTCATTTTATCTTCTACGGTTGGATTGCATTTCATTATGAGCCGCATAATTAATCACTTCAACTTCCCCAACATTCTTGAAGGATCACTTGTCTAATTCTTTTAACTATTAAAGCTAGAAATGATAAGCAAACGGCAGCATCAACTTCCTCTTCCAATTGCCAAAAACCACTTTGAAATGGGAAATTCAGATTTCCCTGAAACACTGAACTAATTCAACACACAGTATTGCAAATAAAAGCTTAGTAGTTACATACTACAGTAACAAGGAAAATTATTGCTTCCACCAATGATTTAGTAACCCCTTCAAACAACTGTATGAGAATTGAACTTCAATCAACATTGATAAAATCCAACAAAATTGTTTAAAGGATCAATACACATAAAAAAAACAGTACTGAACAGAGTTTTACACACTTATGAAGCTATATACCTTTGGCTATCCAAACAAAGGGTTGTAAAGCAAGCAGGGCAGCTGAGAACAGCATCAGAAGTGCGGCCTTTTCTTTTCTTTTGAGCCCATAACTCATCTTTGTCGTCAAGTTCCGGGTCATAGAATTCTGGCTCTACTGAGTAGTCTATTTCATCATCATCAGAAACTGGGAAAAAAAGAGAACCAAATTTCATGAAAAAAGACTTCTGGGTTCACCTTGAAATTTCTCAAAAACAGCTCAAAACATGATCGATGTGATGCAACCAAAGTTAACAAATTGATATTTGCAAATTTTAGATTTTACCTGTTTGCTGAGATTCAGATGGGGAGGGTTGCCTTTCTTCTCTTTGGTTATCTTCTTCCCTTTTCATTTGTTATTTTGGGATTTCCTTCTAGGACTGGAAGGCGATAATTCAGTGTTGAATAGTGAATATTCATTCACACCAACATTACAAAGACCTAAAGCAAAACCATCATCAACAACAACACACAACATTGAATTGAAAGTATCCAAAGCATAAAACATTTTGCTGTATCATATAGCATAAAAATAATCGTCGCAATCTTCAATCTCATAATTAACAGCATAAACTTTCAATTCCATTTCCCGTATTTGACTATTCAGGCAAATAAGGAAAGCGTTTTCAAAGTGAAGAAAGAAAGTTAGAAACGAAAAATAAAATTAAAATTATGCAAATCACATAAGCTCCAGTTCATCACACTAAAGTTAGTTTTTCAATATAAGAGCAATCAAAAGAACTTAAAATCATCATCTTATCCAAATAAACACTTTTGTCCATCAAACCCAAGTCAATAAATAATAATTATAATATAGGTAAACTGTTCCCATATTTCAAAGCCTCAACTACCTTGACACACACAAAATAAAAATAAAAATTAAAAAAAGGCCATGTAGCATTCTTTACAACCCGAGATAGCGCAATATGGGCTTCTTTATCCGATACTTCAAGGGGAAAAATAGAAGGGGGGAAAAAAAAAAAAAAAAAAAAAACCAACCTTGCTATCACACTATCTGCAGCTAAATTTTAACCCCAAATCGTCTGGCTCGCAGACAAACAGACGCTAAATGGGCGTGGGTGGAAAATTGATTTATGAGAGACGCAGAGAGAGCAAAAACTGTGAAAGAAGAAAAATATTTGCAGTCTAAAATAGGGTAATAGTGAATATGAGTAGCTGCCTGATTCCTTTGAGTTAGCAGACTTGGACCAGATGGTTGGGCTGAACCGGCCGGATTGGCGATCGGACCCTTCTGAATTTTTTTTTTTCTTTTCCATCAAAACTATTTTTTATTTGCAAAATTCCCAAACTATTTGCTTGCTATTTAAAAATTTCCAAAATATTGTTTTTGAAAATTTCTTGTTTATTGTCTAAGTTAGATTTTTTTTCCCCAAATATTCATTTTGGACACATAAATATGAAAATAATCAAAAAAAAAAAAATTTTCCCAAAATATAAAAAGCGAAGTTGGGAAATTCGTTTTCATCTGAAAACGAATACCCGAACTTCGTTTTCTTCAAAACTAACCAAAAAAAAAATCTTGAAGAAAACGAATTCCATGCATTCGTTTTCTTCTTTTTTGTTTTTTTAGTAATTTCATTAATAAACGAATTCCATAATTAATTTTTTCATTTTTTGCTTTTTATTAATTTCATTAAGAAACTATTCAACTAAAATAATTTTTAAAATAAATAAAAATAATTATATTTAAACGAATTAAAAAAAATTAAATAATTATTTTCATTGAAAACGGTTCACCAACATGTTTCTAAGTTTTTATTCATTTAAAAAAAATAAATATTATTTAATGAAAAACGAATTTTAGAGTTTTCGAAACGAACCCCCGTAAACCATCTTTGAGTTGTTATAAAAAAAAGAAAAAAAGGCAAAACATAATTATATAACTGAAATTTTAATTTGTAATTCAATAAAATTTTAGAGGAAGTAATTTGCTGCATTTTTTGAAATACATAAAATCTCTGTATAAATGAATTTGGGGAATTTATTTATCTTTGAAAATTTAGTCACGCATTTATGTTTTAAAAATAATTAATTCCGTTAAAAACAAAACTCATAAATTCGTTTCTCTCAAAAAGAAATAACATTAGACCGATATTGATGTTTCCATTTTTAATTTTTTTAGTTTAAATGAGCGTACATAGGGAATACTAGTGGGATTAGGCAGGCGTGATAATATAGAAAATGGAGAGAATAAAGAAGACGAAGGTAATTGACCACCATTTCAAAAAATGCCGTAAATTACTTCTTCTAAAATTTTATTAAATTACAAATTAAAATTTCAGTTATATAATTATATTTTGCCTTTTTTTCATAACAACTCAAAAACGAATTGCGGGGTTCTTCTGAATTAATGAAATTAATAAAAAAACAAAAAAGGAAAAAATTAATTTGAAATTAATAAAAAAAAAAAAGAAGGAAGAAACGAATTCCATGAATTCGTTTTCTTCAAGATTTTTTTTTTTTTTTTTGTTATTCTTGAAGAAAACGAAGTTGGGAGAAAAAAAAAATTGTCTATTTTGGTAATTTTTGGCCCCAATATAAAAATTGGGGAAAAAAACCCGTCTAAGTTATATATTTCTAGCTAAATGGGAGAAATACCTAAATTATTTCACAAAGTGATTTTTAAACTAAGAAACTATAGGGGCTAAAAGTTAAGACTTATTGTTAAGAGATAATAATTCTCTTAGTCCCCAAACTTGGTCTCATGTTGCATTTTCGTCCGTGAACTTGAAATTATTCCTTTTTAGTTATAAATGAAATTTTATGTCATTACAGGATTCCAAACGCTTATTATTCACACACTTCTTACACATATAACGTAAAAATTCCTCGATTTTAAAAGCAATATTAAGAAATAAAAACTTATCTATCCAAAAAAAAAAAAAAAAACTTATCTATCATTATAGCTAACTAGCTAATTAATTACCTTAATATGTCTTTCAATATATATATAAAATTTATAAAAAATTAAATGAGAAAAATTGGCATAAAATGACATTCTATATTTAACATATGAAACAAAGAAAAAATTGACACACCCATCATAAATAGCATATATATTTAGAGTAATGATAGTTTTAGCAACAAATCATAGCAACTTTTTTATAGCAACTCATGTGGCATGCATTCATTGGTTACATTTTTATTAATATCAAATAATTGGCCAATGAATGCATGCCACATGAGTTGCTATCAAAAAGTTGCTATGATTTGTTGCTGAGTATATCATTACTCATATATTTAATTACACATTTGAGAATTAAATGTATAAAAAAATATGTATGTATAGCATATTCCAAATAATAATAAAAAATTGACAAACCAAACAACATAATTACATAGTTAATTTTCGGAGAATAAATATTTATGATAGTATTCTAACCTCATTGAACTGCAATAAATGTTGAATGTTGAGGTGCTAGCTCAACATTATTAGCAGCCCACAACCCTAAAAAGGTCTAATTTCGGCATTCAATTCCCGCGCAGGACGGAAGCTGGAAATTTGTTACAAATTTAACAATGCTTTTTTTTTTTTTCTTTCTAAAAATGAACACAGTCTATAAAGGCCGGCGTTAAAATTTTAATTTTACACAGGGTTTGGTAGAGCCGATGTTAATTTCTACCATTAACACTGGATTTACCAAGATTGGTGCCGATGACTCGTGTTTTTCTAATTTGAATCGGAGTAATAGAAACTCGAAAAAATGACATTTTTAATCCCTTACGTTAAGGTTTGTGGTAGTTTTAGTCCATTTTACCTGTAATTGAAGGTTGAACAGGTCATTTGGAGCATTTTTACAAAATTTATAAATTTAAGGTTAGCACACGAACTATAAAATTAAAATTCTGTATTTTTGATACGCTATAAAAAAATTATAAAATTGCCTTTTTCATGCGCATTTTTGATACCTAAAAGTTCAGTTTTTTAGTTTTACAGTTCATGTCTTAACCCAAAATTTATAAATTTTGTAAAATGCCCTAAGTGACATCTTCAACCTTCAATTGCAGGTAAAAGGGACCAAAACTACCACAATGACAAACAAAAGGGACCAAAATCGCCACAGATAAACAAGTCTATAAAAATAGCATTTTGTTATAAAATAACTACTATAATAGAACTATAAAAGTATGTAGTAGATAAATAAATAAAAGAATACGATGTGAATAGGAGACTAGACAGAAATAGAGGTAAGCCTTTGTTCATACTTTTATTCATCATCTTCCTTCTATACATATGCCTCTATATATGGGCTTACATTTCATCTCATTAATTTAATACAATCTCAAGAGTCATATTAACTACATGACATATTAAGGGGATCATGGGTAGATGAAGAACCATATTTTAGTATATATTTCAGTACAATATTTATAAATTTTATAAGAAATATTAAAACCATAAATTAACTATAGATATTATATTTGAAAACATAAGATTAAAATCAACTATATCAAAATTAATCTAGGAAGAAATTTCTTATTAGACATTTTTAATAGTATCACATTCAGGGTGCATGGCTGACAAAGAACTCAACAACATATCATTAGAGATAAAATATGTCTCTATCTTTTCTTTTCATTCTTCTTTTGTGATTCATGATAAAGAGCAGCAACATATTTTAGTGTACAACAGGTATATATATGATCCAATAGTCTTTCATGCCACAACGATAAAGCTGGTTATTTAATTATCTTTTTACTTTCATTTTTCTTGTCACAAATCTTCCACTTATGGTGGAGAATTCAACATATTTGTATAATCGCAATTACAATAGTTAATATAAAGCATGCACCCACGATTGTGATTTTGTGCATTATATGAATGCATAATTATAACATTTACTTTAGGAAATGAAACCTTTATGCATTGTAGGAATTCATGATTTTACCATTTACTTCGGAAAATGGAATTTTCACGCAAAAAAAATAGTTGCATAACTGTCACATTTACTTCAGGAAATGGAGCAATTTTATTGAACGATACTCGTGAGTTTTCAACAAAACTTGTCATTTTATTCTGTGACAGAAAGAAAGTAAATCAAATATAATAATTCAAAACAATCGTTTTGTTTGGCAATCATATCTCTCTTTCAAATTTGTCAACGGGACAAATAGATTCTTTATAATCAAATGATCATAATTTTAACACAAATGTATCACAACCATTATTTCAATTGTAATTTTCATTTACATGAGAAAATGCGTACATATGTAAAACATCAAAGTATACATTATAATATAAATCATGTGATGCAAGCATAAAATATCAAAACAAGATATGTAATTCATGAAATATATACATCTCGTCATACAAACATATTTTAGAAAATTTTAGCTATGGAGAAATTGAAACACATGAAATGATACCAAATCACCACCACTACGGACGCACCCAAAATTGTTTAGGAGAAAAATGAATCATAAATAAATGCATAAGATTATCAGTTTATGGAGTAGTACTCCGCGAAATAAGTATTAAGCACAAGATTAAAGAGTGCCTTACTCAATTCATGTCAGTTAATATTACATATATAATATGGATTTTATAAGATGTTTACTCCATATATTACGTACCTCACTAACAACTCCATTATCAAAAGCTAGCCAATGTATTTGTACCTCTACCAATTCTTCTCATCAATCAACCAGTCTCAATTGGTTAGAGTCTTGTGCGGATAACATGTTATAAAATAACTGCTATAATATAACTATAAAAGTATTTAGTAAATAAATAAATAAAAGAATAAGATGAGAATAAGAGACTAGACATAATTAGAGGTAAGCCTTTATTCATCATCTTCCTTCTATACATATGCCTCTATATATAGGCTTCCATTTTATCTCATTAATTTAATACAATCTCAAGAGTCATATTAACTACATGAGAGATTAAGGAGGATCATGGGTAGATGAAAAACCATAGAGTAATTGGGTAGTGGGAGGAGATAAACTAATGTGAAAGGACATTCATATTATAATATTCATAACACATTTTTATAAGTTAAGACTTGTTTTATAAACAAGTGATATGTAAGAGACCTATTTTATTATAGTGTGAGGTTCACAAGCATTACTAGAGGCAATAAATAAAAAACTAAATGTTAAATCACTTTGTTCACCTTTTAATGTAGCTTGAAAAAATTCACGTGTTAATAAAAAACTAGTTGGATTAAACCGCGCCAAGCGTAGTGCCCTATAACGTAAGAATTATGATATAGAAGGCAATTGCAGTTATGGTTAAATACATTAGTGCATGAAGATATGACAAAGACCAGAAAAGAAAAGAAAAAAAAAAGTGCATACATGAAATTTTCAGTAGCACTATAAGCACAATTAATGCTACCAGAGTATCTTAACAATGCCATACATTTTTGTTTGACATGCATAATCTCCCTTCTGTTGCATTCAAAATTCAGCAATGTTGAAATGGAAAAGAATAGAACTAAAGGCATTCACAGCAGAAGTAATTCCATTCCGATGTTTAGATTAGGAGCCAGCCCGTAACGTGCAATGATGATTTTTTGAATAAAATATCAACAATGAATAATACAAGTAATGCATATTGATAGACTTTCAAGTTTATAAGTTGAATAGAATTTTCGAACTTTGAGAATAGTAATGCAACCGTGGTTGTTGTTTGTAGCAACTTCACAAAAAAGATTATCCTTCCATGAATCTAACAGGTAAGATAAGTTTTCTTCCTTTCCTTCAAACCAACATTCACTTTCTATTAAATCAAAACTAATAGTAAACAATTGGGTTGAAATAGAATGCCAGTAAACAGGGGTTGGTGAGATATGCTTGCACTTCAACATTCTTAAATTGCCCACTGAAACAAAAGTAAGAAGGGATTCAATGAACAAATTTAAGAGTGTCAACTGAGAAATCCAAGTCAGGACAAAAAATGTACAATGGCATGTTAATGAAAGCTACCAAGAAATTCAACCTAAAAAAATGTGTGAGCCATTAAATCAAACAAGTTTTCTCCATTAGCAATTTCAGTGGCATAACACTTTCAATGAATACTATTAATTAAAATCGTGCAAAAATAATAATAAAATGCAAGAACACAAAAATTGTATGTTTTAAAGCATAAGTTTATTTTTCGCACACTATAAACATGAATCCATGAACTCAGAAGTTTTTAGATGGTAAAAAGTATGATTTTTCTATGAAGACCGTACATTTTTCTAACAGATGTAATCTAATTATATGTGGAGGAAGTTGATGAATGATTCGGCAGTGAAAATGAGAGAATAATGTAAAAAGAAATAAACATATTAAACTGCGCGAAAAAAGACAATCAATAATAAATAAAAAAAGGCAATATGTGAATCTGTGAAATATTTACACACAACGAAAATTTCCCAAATAAATGGCATGAAACCAAGAATTGGGAATTCCTGCGTTAGAATTACACACTCAGAAGACATGAATCTATGAATTTTCATGTTTGGAGATAGGCAAAACCATGAATAACGTACATGCGTAATTGAACTGGATATGAAGAGAGATGTTGATCGATTAAACTATAAAAAGCAGAGTAAGAATGAAGGATGAAAGTAAAGGTGAAACCACCAATCGAATTTGCGAAATGTTTACTTACTTCATAAACTTCCAAAGAAATGGAATGAAACCATGAACTGTGAATTCCTACGTTAGAATTGCACAACAGAAGAAAGAATTCATGAAATTTCACGTTTGGAGATGGGCAAAATCATGAATAGCATACTCGTGGAATTAATACTGAAGAAACATCCCAAAGGAATGGCATGAAACCATGAAGTGAGAATTCTTGCATTAGAATTACACACATGAATCCATGAACTTTCATATTTGGAGATGGGAAAAATCATGAATAACATACATGCGTAATTTAACTGGATGTGAAAAGAGATGTTGATTGTCTAAATTCTAAAAAAGCAGAGTAAGAATGAATGATGAAATAAAGGTGAAACCACCAAATCACATTTGAAATAGCAGTAACTATTCTGAACATACACTTCTAACTGTCATTTCCCATTAAGCATAAAGGCAACAATTTAATATGTAAAATATGAGGACTGTCAGATGAGGACCATCCCCAATTGAATATGAACCATTGGATTAAAATTAAAAAAATTTATGTCATTTGTTAATAACTTAAATATAATCAGAATTTGGGGTAAGAACCATTGTGGAACAATTTTTTAAATTAAGAGACGAAAATGATACGATGTTAAATTAAAGGACCAAATGAAAACAACAACCTAAATTAAAAGATCAATGGAGTGATTTAACTTAAATAATTCAATACACATTAAATATGCATAACATGGCATACATGTGGGTAAATAAATTGATGTGGTGCATTCTATTCTCTTATTACATATACTAGTTTGTTTGGCCTGTGCAAGGCGTAAGTCAGCCCATTATTAATAGAATTCACTTAAGAAATATAAAATGATTACAAGAAACTCAATTTATAAAATTATGTAAAATTATATGAAGTTTAATTTAATGTCATAAATAAGTATTTTTTTGCAGTGATTAAATTTTCTAATATCTAAAAATAGGCATATGAAGGGGAAATTTTAATTAAATAATAAGAAAAATAAAGCTAAAAAATTTCTAAAATTATGGGTGAAGCTTTTCTCTTCCAATATAAAAAAATTAGCTTAAAAAATTAATCATGAAAATATAATAGAGAAAAAAAAAAGAAAAAGATAAATAAAATATTAAACGTATATATAAATTCATGATAAAATATTAGAAGTCATTAATCTTTCGTTTGAATTCTCCAATAAGTAGAAAATTTCAACCAATACAAAATGAAAATATAAAAATAAAAGTAATTCCACTCTTTATAATTTATATGATAAAAAGAAGTACACAAAAAAGAAGGGGGGTGGGGGGTGGTGGTGGTATTACACATTCAAATTTTGATGGTTATAAAACTAAAAGCAAATTGTTTGAGCAATTCAAAAATAGTGAAACAAACTTTTAAAATAATCAAAATTACAATTAACAGATTGAAAAGATGAACTTTTATGTGTTTAAAAATTTTCTCTTCATCTTTTCTAAAGTTGGGGCAACTTTGAGAGACTCATAGTAACTTGAAAACCATGTAGTAAGAATAAAAAATTCAACAATATAATTGTTATTTTTGTTAGATATATGTGTCAATATATGTAAATAATAGTGTTAGATCTATGATCTTAATCTTAGTTTTAATAATAAGTTAACAAATATATGATTTTGTTTAATGCTTTGCACTTGAATAGTTTGTAGAAAAATGTAGAAGAAAGTGCAGAAAAGCATTAAGCGAAGAAGTGGGCGAGTCGCATGGAAACTCGCACGGACGGCAGTCATGAAACTAAAGAAAAGAAAAAGGAAGTAGTCGTTACAAAGTGACCGTTGCGAAATATATTCATGTACGAGAAAGCGTACGAGTTGCATGGAAGCTCGCAAGCACTAAAAGACAAAAGTCAACAAAAGAGCCTGTCAGAGGCCGATCAAACCAAGAGCCGTTGGAACATTTGAAATTAGCCACAAGCCTTGAGAGGTGTGCGAGAGGGTGTTCGAGTTGTACAACAACTCGCATGACAACCAGAAGCCAAAGTCCAAGAGAAAAGAAAAGAAAAGAAAAAGAAAAAGAAAAAGAAAATCGGGGATGCGAGAAACCGTACTACTCGAACAGGTTCTCGCACGACATTAGCCGTTAGACACAGATTTATAAAATCTATGTCTGCTGCGAGAGGGCTGCAAAACAGCATGCGACTCGCACATGGCTTTCCTGATTATAGGTATAACAAATTTTTTTGTTTTGGTCATGATTCAACAAAGCTTAGTGTTTTTATGTTTTTGTGTTTCGGATCTATGTTTCGCATATATTACCATTTTCCTAAGTGTTTTAGATCGACTCGAGAACTGTGCAGTCTGATTCAATCTAAAACATTTTTTTCTAATTTTTTGTTTTTTGAGTATTGAAAGTATGAGAATGTTACAAATTTTTATGATTTTAGATTGAATCGGCACCTCTGCAATCCGATTTGATCTGAACCTTATTTTCATTTTTGTGTTTTTGATATTTTCTGTTTTTTGGGTATTGAAAGCATGAAACTGATACTCATTTTTTTCTAAGTGTTTAGATTAAATCAGTTTCCCTACAGGTTGATTCGATCTAAACCCTATTTTGACTTTTTGGGTGTACAATTTTTTAATTATTTTTTTGGGTAATTTGAAAGCTTGAAATTGAATCACATTTTTTTCTAAATGTTTAGATTGAATCGGCCTCCTTGCAGTCCGATTCGATCTAAATCCTACTTTTTTGGTGTTTTATTATTATTTTTTTGTGGGTATTGTTGAAAGAATGTTTAATGGTTGTTCCTATTTTTTAAAATATATTTTATAGGTATTATTTTCTGCCCATTACCCATTTTTAGTATATTTGTACTGGTTGGATGAAAACTTGAGAAAAAGAGAGCTTAAAACATTAACTTGTTTTAAGCTCTCTTGAGTTTCCTGCTATATGTTCTTTTCTCTTTGGAGCTTCTTGCTATACATATATTTACTGTGATTCTTTTGTCATCCTGCTAGAACGATACACCTCGATCTCTAGTTAAGGAAAACACAGAAGTGTGATTGAAAAACCTAAGACCAAACTAGGGATTTGGGCATGACAACAAGCTAAGTTATAATGGCTATAAAGGGAAGAAGATTAATATCTGAAAGTCTATGAATGAACTTGCGAGAAGCCGACGATAATAGATGTTTGAAAGCAGCCTAAGGCTAGATTGCTTTCTCTACACGCACGACTTTTGTAGAAAGCATACTTTTTTTTTTACTATAGGCAAAAAATATTTTAAATAGGAAATACCTTTTCATTACATGAAATAATTTTTAGAAATGATAATTTTTTCACTACAAGCAATAATTGTTCTATTGCAAACATCTATATATATATATATATTTTTTTAATATATATATATTACAAACAATACTTTCTTAAAAAGGAGATAGTTCAGCCTTATAAACAATGATTTTTTTCACTGTCTAAAATACTTCATTAGAAACGGTATTTTTTTTTCAACCAAATACTTTATAACATACATGTGATAATTTTTATGCTAAACTCGACACTTTTGTCTTTAAAAAAAATATCACATGCTTCTTGAAAAATTAACTCGTCGTATACAATGTCGAATGGTACACCAGGTTGGATACATGTGTTTGTGTTTTGAAAATTACATATTCTTTAAATGCATATCGGAGGTTGTCTTTTCTTCTTCGGTGATTATCTTGTTTCTTTCTTTATAAAACAACAATACTCTTTGATGGGTTAATAAAGGTTCCAAGCCTCTTGTCTTATATCACATGGATGAAGAAAGTTGTGGCCGCCACCAACCTTGTGGCCGATAACTAGGAGTGTTTGGATTGCATACACTGATCAAGTTATTGCAAGAACAGTTCTATTAACGTAACTCTTATTAGTTGTTGAAGTACGAAGCTCTATTAGATAATATAGCATCATAGGTAACATGACCGGATCCTGAGGATATTGATAGTATTCCTAAATCTTTAGGTGATATTGATAATTTTTTTTCAAACATAGAGGAGATAAATGTAATTAACACTTACTATATTATTTTACATTGTGGAATTCTTCTCGGTGGAGAGAAAGTTTATTTAGAGAGTAGACATTTGGATACATAAACCAGTACACTGTATTAACTAAGAAGTTTGGGCGCCCAAACAAATTGGGCTCTTTTCTAATCAAGAGACAGTGTGAGGAATAAAAGAAATAATTGATAGGAAATGTCAACGTGGAGCTAAGAGTTAGGCAAATTATGTTAGATGAGAGCTTAGACAATTAACGACTGTATTAATAGTTGGGTTAGCAGTGAGATAGCTGAGGTAGTAGTATGAGAGATAGACAGTTAATACAATCGACTACACCTGCACCACACCCACACCAAACCGGCACCCACCTCACCCACAACAGTCACATCAATTGCACACCACACCAATTACTTGACGCATAATGGGTTCTCATTGACAAAATCGTGATTTAAGATTTGTAAGGCCTTCAATAATCACTCTCCCAACCCTCCTCATTTTTCCTAATTTTTCCTCTCTACCTACTACTTCTCACTATTTTTTTAAATTTTATTTCTCTCTTTAGTGTTCATTCCGTTTTCTCTCTCATCCAATATAGTTTCTCATTTTACTTTCTTGCTCTTTCCACATTCTCTCTTCGCAAATTGTCTTTTATCCATTTTTTTCTTTCTTTAAAAATGGTGTTTATTTTGGTAACTTTCTCAAATAACACAATTCATTTCATAATTTATATAAATTAATAGTACCCTTTAAATTAAGAGTGGAATTAAGAGTGGGCCACATATGGTGAAAAAACTACTGTAACTTTAACTTTGAAATTAAGGCCATGACAAACATTGACAACATTTCTAACAAAATCATGTAATTTTACAAGTTAGTTAATGTACGCAAACTCCACAATAGAATACTAAAATCTGCACGAGTAGACAAAATTCGATGCACCACTATGTGTTAAAATTTCCATACTAAAAAATATTCTCATGAGCATATAGAAACACATTGCTGGAGTGTAACCGTAACAAGTGGAGTAAATTCAAGGGCTTGTGAAAAACATATCTTTAGTAACCTGGCAAAAGTCTTGTCACCCGAGTGGGGTATGACTGAAAAGAGGGGGCGAAAATCAAAAGATCTTACTCCTAGTACTTCTAGGTTCAACATTGATATGAATCAGTGAGCCAATGATCTCATGGTATTATCCTGCAGAGAAAGACAATGGAATCTTCCTCCTGAGAAGAGAAAATCGAAACCATAATTGCCTCCCAAAGAAATGCTCAACCACTGCTATGAAGAAAGTAGTAAGATGGAAACAACCCATAGTGGTAGTACTTTTGTCTATTCCAAATGTGGCATGGCCGCTAACCATTGTGGCTTAGGTGTTCATAGTTCTTGTCATAAAAATGAAGTCATTCCTGATTTTGTCAAAGGATTCACGAAGCAGCATGGGTCTCCTCGCTATAGTAAGAGTAAATTAATTTTGAGTTCTAAAAGATTGTGATAACAGATAATTCTCAATAGTCAAGTTGTTGTGAAGGAAGCTAAGGTGGTTGAGAATCCAAAAAGAGCTTCTTCATGCAAAACTCTTGTGCTTCACACAATTTATTTTATTCTAATTCATAATTTAACTAAGTAGATTTGTTTTAAATAATTACTAATAAAATATCTATAGTTGGAATGACTTTAATTGACAAAAATATTATATAGTTCAAAAGGACTCTTAATTGAACTAAATAAATACCAAAACAAAACACAATTTATCTTTATTGGCCATTGGATCACATATGAAGCATGAAATTTGGTTATAGTAAATGAGAATGATAAGAAATAGCTAGTCCTATTTGAAACAAAGGCTGTGTAGAACAACTTTAAATTATTTCTAATACATTTTTTGGCACGATAGTTGCACAAATCCTTTCAGCAAAAAATTGACATAAAATACTTATGTTTTGGTTGTAAAAACATTGCATATTCTTGGAAAGAGCAAATCCTATTTGAAAAGTATGCTATATCGAATGAAAACACAACGCTTAATTTTCTAAATCAATGTCCTAGCACAAATGTTGCACGTTTTTCACACAACCTAAATGATTTTTTTTGAAACTATATTTATTTTATTTTATTTTCATTTTGCAACATTATTGAAACTCCTTTATAAGTTAGTTATTATTATTATTATTATTATTTTATGATAATAAACAACTTTCCTTTTTTAGCTAAATAAACTTCTATATTCTTCCTTTAAATACATGTGTTGCACGTTTCCTTTAACCTAAAATATAAAATCTGACATAGAATGCATCTGTTTTTTATATAAATATTGCATGGTAAAAAATCATAAATCCTCTTTTTATTTTATTTTTCAACAAAGTAGGCAAGAGATTAAAGGGTAACCAATATATGTTTCTTGATTCAGGAAATTGTAAGATAATGAGAAAAAGAAGATAAAAATGCATCTAAACCTTGAGAGTCCTTCTCTTAATGCCAATATCCGGGCACAAATGGCTTAGCTTCCAACCTACTTTCTCTACAAAGTTCCACCTCTTTTTCCTTCTATTCTTTGCCAACTTTGTCCTATATGTCTTTCTTCTCATCTCAGGTAGTCTGATTTTTACATTAACATGCATGCATTTCTTATTTCTCAACCTTTTGGGCTTCCATATGTGTTTCCACATTCAGCATTGTTCGGGCCTTTGAAATGGCTGGAGTCACCCATGCTTGCATGCAGAAGCCGGTGATCTTTTCGCCTGATGATTTGCTCTTGTGTTGATGATGATATGAAGTTGAATCACTCTCAACATTATTTAGAGTAGATTTCTGATGGGAGCATTGAAAACCATATGATTATACTTGTGGGAGCATTGAAAACCATATGTCTGCTTTTGCTTTCTATGGCAGTCGCAAGCCAAACTTTTTAAGGCTTCCATCATTCCTTCCTCAGCTCCTGACATGAAGTCTCCACATCCATCTGTAGCATGTCCACCTATGGCTGTTGCATTGTTCTTGAGGCATTCCATGTATTTGATCACTTCTTTCCTGTTTGCTTTCTAGTTTTCTCATAGAAATGTCACTAGATTACAGTTGCATTGCTAATGAAGGATTTATGATGAACTCATGATCATGATGAACCATTTTCCTTCAATTTTAATTTGCTCTTGTTCGTGAAAAATTAAGATGGATTTCTAAGGAGGCTAGGAGCTGTGAGACATTGGCTGCGAGTCTCTGAGAGTGAGACAAAAAGAATAAATCTCATTTGAATGGAAAATGAAACTACAAATTTTAATTTTTTATAAATCCATGCCTACCTCCAATATTCAACGTCTCTACACAATAAAAATGGTTATTCCTCAAAATTGTTTTACTTTATTTTGTTTTATTTTATTTTAGTTAAATATATTTATTGAAAATTTGAAACTCATACAAGTTAGTTGTTCATGTAGGTTAAACAAATTCGCAAATGGAAGGTTTCCTTGAGACATCGAGGGTGACTTCGACTCAATGCACATCAAGCATAGGATATCTTCCACGACCAGACCTGCAAACATGCCACCAGGGAAATCTACATAACTTTATTTCTAGTTTATATCTTCCCAATTTCTTTTATCCTGACCCATAATATTAAAACTAATGAGTCTTTATTTTGATTTTAGTTTATTTTGACACATAATTTTCCCATGTTGATTGGCCATTGGCACACATATAATGCATAAAATATTTTATGTAAAATTGAAATTTAAGAAGTAACTCGTCTAATTGGGGAAAATTGTATATTAAATTATGGCAGAAATTTTTAAAAAATTTCCAAAAATAAAATTTGTTAGGCATGCACGAGTGTTGCACATTGATGGAACACATATTGGACAAGGCCTAACCCACTTACATTAGGAGTGATCCATTCTCAGAACTTGACCCAGATCCCACCTAGAACCCCGGAGATAAAGCCCTAGCACCCCTAGGATCCCATGTCCTCGGCCTAAGCCTCTGCCAGAGCAACATAGACTCTACTTCCCTTAAGACCCAATCAACATCGATGGGTGGAGGATTTACTTTGCATATGTCAGATTTGAAAGAATCACCAAGATATCCTTCTGTGAGTTGCGAATATCATAATTGCCAAGAAAGTTGTAAGACAGAAGATCACAGCCTTACTTACTTAAGACTTCAATAATTCATACTAGATTCAAGGAACTATAACAATGAACCTATCCTAGCAGAATTAAAAAAGGTGAATCAAGAAACCTATGTATCTAAGATTCGAACTACAATGATGTCTAGTGACTGGAACCCTAGCAATCACTCCATAAAAAATTTGACCACCTTAAATCCTAATACATGTGCATGGAATTTGGATTTATGCCTATTTCCTAATCTACTCTTTATTAATCATGAGTTAGTTGTTACAAGTTGCCTTGCTTGGTAGTTTTAAAAAAGGATGGATTGTTTATCTCCTTCTTGGAATACAATTTATAAGTATTTTTAAGTGTTATTTACGATGAATTTCATCCACCTATTGTGACACCCCGGTCCTACATCCCGGTTTGGGCGGGAGACCTAACTGGGCATGCCTGCTTGGCTCACACCAGGACTCAATGCCAATTTACAGAACACAGAACAATTATAATACATTTATACTCTAAATACAAATGATGTTTTCCATTTCACTAATTTTGCAAATTACAAAAGTTCTATCAACAACTATTACAATGGTTTCCAATCGCTAACTTCACATTAGATACCAACCATAAAACTTCCTCTTATAATTGTCATGCTTTTCACAATGCATGTCTATTATCTGTAACATGCAAAATGTCTAAGAGGTGAGCTCCAAATCTCAATGAGGTCTTAATATTAAAAACATTATCGAGTAAACAATTACCAACCACATAATATGTATTTCTTAATCACACAAGGGGAACACATAAGGGATAGAAAGAGCATAATTATACACTACTACAAAATAGAGCTTTAACGGCTGCGGATTAACAGCGGAAAATAGAAAACCGCCGTTATAAAAGAAATACGGACTTTCTACGGCGGTTTTAAAATAAACCGCCGAAAAAAAGTATGGACTTTATACGGCGGTTTAATTAAACCGCCGTAGAAAGTCCATACTTTCTATGGCGGTTTATCCCAACCGCCGTAGAAAGTCCCTTTCTACGGCGGTTGGGACAACAGCCGTAGAAAGGGACTTTCTACGGCGGTTTAAATCAAACCGCCGTAGAAAGTCCATGGCGGTTTAATCCCAACCGCCGTAGAAAGCCCACTTTCTACGGCGGTTTAACAATTAACCGCCGTAGAAGGTTCTTTCTACGGCGGTTTGATTATAACCGCCATTGTATTGACGTATTTAACCCTAAATAACAACGTGTATCTCCATATCGCGGCCGAAAGTGTTCTTCTCCAAATTTCTACTACGGTTTTGCACGTTTGATGTAAATAATCGTCATTTGAAGCTAAAATTTACCACCTTAAGGTTAGAAACTTCTACAATTTCTCAGTAATTGCTTATTCTTGTACTTTAGATACATGTATATAGAATTTATTTTTATTTATGGTAGAGTGCTGAAAATTAAAGTTGCAATCAATGTATATGGTGAACCTTAGTATTGTGGAACCCTATTTAGTTATATTATGTAGTTTCTTGGTGATGTGATTTGATTTATAGTGTTTGATTTTTAATGGATGATGTTCATATAATTAGCACTACTTAGAGTGTGTATTATTTTTTTATGCATTGCATGTGTTTGATGAAATGCATAAATGAAAAACTTATGGGTTCTTCTTCATTTGATTATGTCTATTGCGCATGTGTTGGTTATGCATTATTTTTTTCATTGGGGCATTATATTAGTTTTGATTATATGAGTAACATTAGTATGACATGTGCTAAGCCAAGCATGCAACTTGATACTTTCTACATTGTTTGTTGAATTATTATTTGGGTTTTTTAATTATTTGAAGGAGTTAGTTACGCATGGATCGAAATATCTTGTTGTATGGTGATCGGACCTTCGATTTTTATGCGAAAGAAGTTGAGAATTTCATTGAATTGGCTTATAAGAATACAAAGTACGTCCATTGTCAGTGTAAAGCTTGTAAAAATGGTGCGCGGTTTGATAACTCAGATACAATAAGATTCCATTTATATCGGAACGGATTTGATCCTTCTTATAAATTGTGGATTTGGCATGGTGAAAGTATTGATGGTTTACCTGAGCAAAGAAAATCTCATGCAAAAGGAGATGATGGGATTATTAGAGATCGATTAGATGACATGATTGAGGATGTGGCCGAGGATTTTGCTGATAAACCGGAAGTTCTTGCTTCCATTTTGGGTGACAATGAGAAGCCTCTATACAACGGTTGCACTAAATATACACGCTTGTCTAGTGTTTTGAAGTTGTTTAATTTGAAAGCGGCAAATGGGTGGTCAGATACTAGTTTTACAGCCTTATTGAGGGTATTGAAAGATATGCTCCCAGAAGATAATGAACTTCTAGATCGAATTTATGAGGCAAAAAAAATATTGTGTCCAATGGGTATGGAGTATAAGAAGATCCACGCTTGCCCAAACGATTGCGTCCTCTACAGGAATGAGTATAAGGATTTATTGCTTTGTCCTAAGTGTAAAATTTCACGATACAAAAACAAGCAGCTGTGTGATGAGGTTGAAGACAGTTCTGATGCACAAAAGAAGGGGTCGTCGGCTCAGGTTCTGTGGTATCTTCCTATAATACTGAGATTTAAACGGTTGTTCGCTAATGCAAAAGATGCAAAACTTATGACATGGCATTCAGATCGGTGTATTCCTAGTGATGATGACAAGGTGATAATGCATACATCAGACTCAGATCAGTGGAAAAAAATTGATTCAATGTATCCTTCTTTTGGGGGAGAAGCCAGAAATTTGAGGATTGGTTTGTGTACTGATGGAATGACCCTAATGAGGGCATCCAAACACCAGCAACAAGGCAAGAAGCAAGTGATTCCAGAGAAGCTGAGGAGGTTCGAGTTCTACATCGAGGTCCAACAATGCTTCAGGATCCAAGTCCATATCAAAGGGATCCACTTGTAAACATCACTGGGCCGATGACCAGAAGCAGAGCGAAGAAGGTTCGAGAGACACTCAACAACCTTGTCCAAGCTTGCCATCAGGACGCTCAGTTGATCGTAGAAGCAAACGCCTTGGAGCAGAAAAATGGAAAGGTTCAAATTGCAACTCTTCTAACCATTCTTGAAGAAGAGGCGCAATTCTACAATCCATAATGAAGAAGAAGGCTGTTTCTTGAAGTTCTTGAAGATGCTGGAAGGTTCTTGGACTTTAAAGAAACATTTCTTGAAGTTCCCTACATTTTTCCAGAATGCGACATCAACATTGGGCCGACCCAACTCATGGAGACCAGCCCACGAGTTCGGCCAGCCCAAGGAAGCCCACAAGAACAGCCCACACGGCCAACTCAAATAATTAGGGTTACAACTTAATTAGTTAGGGTTACAAGTTAAGGGCTAGGGTTCTTTTAAGTAACTAGGGTTACAAGTTAAGGGCTAGGGTTCTTTTAAGTCGCTAGGGTTACAAGTTAAGAGTTAGGGTTATTTTTACTATTAGTTAGTTTCCAAAAAGGGTTCCTTCTTGATCTCCTTTTTGGGAGTAGGATTTTTATTCTTTTCCTTATTATTTTTAGCTTGTAAATTCGGCAATCACTCAAGAAAGAGGTGACCAAATTCTTCTTTCCTTTTCTTACCATTCCCCACTTCTTTCAGGGTTTGGTATTGTAAAGGAAATCAATCTCTTGATTGATTTCCAATTCTACTTCTTTTCCTTATTCTTTTCATCACTTTTTCGGCTGTTTCCTACCTATAAATAGGGCAGCCGTGCATCAATAATATACAGAGTATTCAGATCATAAAACTAAGTGTTTTGAGTACCATCCCTTTATTGCTTTATGTATTTGCATGTTGTAGTTTACATAATTGCATGAAACTCAGCTAATTAGGTTACTTGCTCTACCTAATTAATTCGCATGTTTCAAACTCTTTTCCTACACTTGGTTCGAAAATCTAAAACAAATTAGCTTAGGTTAAGTTCTTTTTGTTTCTCTGATTTTTTGGGTAAGATATAGTATTATACGAGCTCGCTACTTAATCACATGGTCCTTGGCAAATTTATTCTGCATGTGTACAACCGTCTACATCAGAACCCGTTTGGCAGTCTGAGTAGCACACATAGCTCATGGCCGGTGATGTTGGTTATTTACAATTTGCCGCCTTACTTGTGTATGAAGCGCAAGTACATACTTATGTCTCTAATGATTTCAGGCCCACGGCAACCAGGAAATGACATCGATGTGTATCTTGCTCCTCTTACTGAAGACTTGAAAAGGTTATGGGATGAAGGCGCACTTGTGTTTGATGCATACCATGAAGAAATGTTCACATTACGTGCCATGTTGTTCTGTACCATTAATGATTTTCCTGCATATGGAAACTTGTCTGGGTACTCTGTTAAAGGGCATAAAGCATGCCCAATATGTGAGCAGAGTACAGATTTTTGTCAGCTTGCACATGGGAGGAAGACAGTATACCTTGGGCATCGCAGATTTCTTCCCGAGACTCATCCGTATCGCCATATGAAAAGAGCATTCAATGGATTTCAAGAGTTCAGAAAGCTCCAGAACCCTTGAGCGGGCCAGAGGTGAAAGCTCGTGTGACGGACATTAATGTGAAGTTTGATAAACCTTCGGAGTCCAGCAATAATGATACATGTTGTTGGAAGAAAAAATCCATCTTTTTTGAACTTTCATACTGGGAGAACTTGGATGTCAGACATTGTCTCGACGTTATGCATATTGAGAAAAATATTTGTGAAAGCCTGTTAGGTACGCTCTTGAACATCCCTGGTAAAACTAAGGATGGTTATAACGCTCGACTTGATATGGTTGATATGAACATAATATCAAATTTAGCACCGGTAGCTCGAGGACAACACACATATCTACCCCCTGCCTGTCACACTTTGTCTAGAAAAGAGAAAAAACAACTGTGTCCAAGTTTGCGTAGCATCAAAGTTCCATCCGGATATTCTTCAAATGTAAGTAGACTTGTTTCCTTGAAAGATTTAAAACTGGTTGGTTTGAAGTCTCATGATTGCCATGCCTTAATGCAACAATTGTTGCCTGTAGCTATTCGCTCGATATTGCCCAAGCATGTTAAGTCCAGTATAACAAGACTTTGTTTCTTCTTCAATGCTATATGTAGCAAGGTTATCGCGCGCGAAAGACTTGATCAGTTACAAGATGAAATAATTGTTGTCCTTTGTCAACTAGAAATGTATTTTCCACCCGCCTTCTTTGATATTATGGTACATTTGGTGATTCATTTGGTTAGAGAGATAAAAATCTGCGGGCCTGTTCATTTGCGATGGATGTACCTATTCGAGCGATATATGAAAGTATGTAAGGGGTATGTTAAGAATCGTTATCGTCCTGATGCTAGTATTGTTGAAGGTATATAGCTGAGGAGGTAATTGAGTTTTGCACTGAGTACTTGGCCGATACAGCATCAATTGGAATATCTAAGAATCGGCACGATGGGAGGATTACAGGTATGGGCACAAGGGGAGGAAAAATGTTTACGCCTTCTAATGTTGAATTGATGAAGGCGCATCTCTACATACTGCGCAATTCTGAAGAAGTTGCACCCTATGTGAGAGACCATATGCGTTCAATAAGAACGTCTTATCCTGCTTGGACGGATCAACATGTGCTCAATGAACATATTCAGACATTTGTCTATTGGTTTAGTAATGCTGTCATGGGCAAAGACGTTTCGGAGACATTGAAATGGTTGGCGTTTAAGCCCAGCCCTGCGGTACGAGCATTTTCATGCTATGACATAAATGGATATTCATTTGCTACTAAGAGACAAGATGAGAAGAGTACGGCACAAAACAGTGGTGTTACATTAATCTCAGAGGCTTTACATGTTTCTAGCAGGAAGGATAAAAATCCATTGTATGCAAGCATGGCATATTATGGGGTGATCGAAGATATTTGGGAGCTTAACTATGTTTGTTTCAAAGTAGTTGTATTTCGTTGCAATTGGGTTGATAACAATAATGGGGTTCGAACTGATGATCCATTGGGTTTTACCTTGGTGGACCTTAATCGAGAGGGTTTCAAGGGGGAACCATTTATACTTGCATCGCAGGCAAAACAAGTTTTTTATATCAACGATCCTTGTGACGAACATTGGTCTGTTGTTCTTCATGGTAAACAACATCACGGAGTGGAAGGGATTGAAGCATAAGAAGGGCTTTATGAGGCGGGCCCTTTCTCTAGTGGGTTACCTGAATCGAGAGCAGATGAAAAAGATAGGGAACTTGATAAATACATACTTCGTGATGACCACAGCGAAGGATTATGGTTCGAGGATCAAGTGTCCCATAAGAGAAAGAGAATAAGTTAAGAATCATTTTCAGGTATATTGTTTGTTTTTATTAAATTTTTTTTCCTGTCGGTGTGTATATGTGTGTGTGTATTCGTATATGTTTCTTTGATTTTAATGAAACGAGGTGGACATAATTTTATAACAACGTTTATTTTTATCCTTCGTACTGTCTGATTAAAACAGGTCACAACTTGGATGAAGCCGCGCACGCAAGCAAGGGATAAAATTTCCAGGGACTTCATATAGCGAAATGTTTATAAATGAATATGCTATTGTTGGAAATTGTGTGAAGCTTCTGTGTTGATGTTATGATGCCAAAGTGTTTTGGTAAAAAACAAGCAGGGGAGATTTTGTCTGAATTGATTTGAAACTGAATTCCGTATTATTTGAAGTAGTTGGAATCTTAATGAAGCATTTAAGTATGTGCATATCCTTGACAGGGAGTATGTTACATTTATAGGGGAGACTTTGTCGAATTTTCTGGCAAATTGATTTCCTTGTTTTTCATTTATGAATAAATGTCTCATGTATTTTTTTTTTTTAAGGAGTAGTACTTTTGGTAAAATTTACAGGGGAAGCTATACAATGATTTTTGTTCTGATTTTATATTTAACTCTTCATAAATTACTTAACTGTGCCTCGGAAAAAAGATATTCATTTAGCGAGGTTGGGTATTGACCGCTAAATGAATTAATTATTCATTTATCGATTAATAATGCTTTATTATTTTATAAAGATTATTCAATATATTTTATATTGAGTCGCGCTCCATACCGGCGGCAACCTATTTTTATTTTACCTTAACATAATTGTAATTATTGCTTGCCTTTAATTATTAAAATAGAGATAATTATTTAAGAACAAATAAACTGAATTTTGCGCGTTTACCTAAAATTATTGTGTAATAGTACCTGAAATAGTTCGGTGGAATGTTGCATGGGAAAATTGGAAATATATTTAGTAAAGCATTTTTCATACAAGTCTTGATAACATAATTAATAAATATAATGTAAATTGGGTATGTAATATTATATGTACAAAGTTTTGGGATTAATTTATGAACATGAAAAAACTAGAAGTGTTTAGGGTCTATGCTTCATAAAATGAAATAAAAATAGAAATTTATGCGCGCGCGGGAATTAATTGGCTGAATTTGTTCCCACTTTTCTACGGCGGTTCAAAAACAACTGCTGTAGAAAGATGACTTTCTACGGCGGTTCTTCATTGAACCGCCGTAGAAAAAACTTTCTACGGCGGTTCAAAAACAACCGCCGTAGAAAGATGACTTTCTACGGCGGTTCAACTATGACTTTCTACGGCGGTTGTTTTTGAACCGCCGTAGAAAAGTGGAAATTGCAGCCAATTCCCGCCCGCGCATAAATTTCTATTTTTATTTCATTTTATAAAGCATAGTCCCTAAACATTTCCCCTGCTTCTCCCCTGCATTCCCCTGTAATATTGGATATGCAATTTCATAATGATCAACCGGGGCAAGTAAATAAAATACATTATATTTTGCAACACAATCAATTTAATGTATTTTACTATACATAATTGATTACTGTTATCGTCCGTAAGTCCAAATATATTTATATATATATATATATATATATAAGGTCATGAAATCCAGTAAGTATTTCTTTTTTTTTTAATTGGGCCCTTAAGCATTTATTTTTCTTATACTACGTACGTAATGCATTTATCGATTTGATTATTTTATTCCGTTCGTCCAAGTCGAGAATGCAGAAAATTTAGGTCTGATAATGAAGCTTATTACTTTATCACAGCTTACATGTAATTTTACGAAATTTACTAATTTTAACTTATACCTAAAATTATTGTGTAATAGTACATGAAATTTTTCGGTGGAATATTGGTGCACGGGAAAATTTGAAATGTACTTATTAAATGTTTCATAAAAGGCGAGCTTCTGTAATTAATAAATATAATGTAAATTGGGTATGTAATATTATATTCACAAAGTTTTGGGGTTAATTTATGAAAATGGAAAAAAAAACTTAATAGGGAGTAGGGTTTAGGGTTTAGGGTTCAGAAAATGATATAAAAAAAGAAAATTTATGCGCACGCGGGAATTGGCTCCAATTGAAACTACTTTTCTACGGCGGTTCAACCGAAAACCGCCGTAGAATCAACTTTCAACGGCGGTTCATTTTGAACCCGCCGTAGAAAGGTTGCTTTCTACAGCGGTTTATTTTTGAACCGCCGTAGAATAAACCGACAGTCTAAATTCAAATTTGTTGGCCTAGGGTGTTAGGGTTTAGGGTTTAGGTTTTAGGGTTTACGGTTTTGGTATAATATCTCTAATTTCCCCACAGTTCCCCTGTTTCTCCCAACATTCCCTTGTAATATTGTATATGCAAT
The DNA here is from genome assembly GCA_016801395.1 of Leptodermis oblonga. Classification (NCBI taxonomy): domain Eukaryota; kingdom Viridiplantae; phylum Streptophyta; class Magnoliopsida; order Gentianales; family Rubiaceae; genus Leptodermis; species Leptodermis oblonga. The sequence goes on from CM028751.1 coordinate 27,021,472, forward strand.
TTAATCATGATCAACTGGTGCAAGTAAATAAAATACATTATATTTTGCAGCATACTAAATTTAATGTATTTCACTATACATATTTGATTAATATTATCGTAATTGCAAATATATATATATATATATATGTATGTAAGCTAATGAAATCCAGTAAGTATTTAATTTTTTTTTGGCCACTTAACCATTAATTTTTATATTACTACGTACCTAATGCATTTATCGATTTGATTATTTTATCCCATTCGCCCAAGTCGAAAGAGTAGAAAATTTAGGGAAGATAATGAAGCTTATTACTTTATCGACGCTTACATGTAAATTTACGAAATTTATTAATTTTTATCTTTCACCTATAATTATTGTGTAATAGCACGCGAAATTTAAATGCAAATGGTTCAATGGAAAATTTGAAATTTCATTATGAAATGGTTCATAAAAGTCGAGCTTGTGTACATAATTAATAAATATAATGTAAATTGGGTATGTAATATTATATTTACAAAATTGTGGGGTTAGTTTTTGAAAATGGAAAAAAAAAATTTAATATCAAAATATGCCCGCGCGGGAATTGGCTCCAATTTTTTCCCCTCTTCTATGCCGGTCCAAGAAAACCCGCAATAGAAGAGAACATTCAACGGCGGTTCAACCGCGAACCGCCGTTGAAACAACTTTCTACAGCGGTTCACGGTTGAACAGCAGTAGAATGTAACCTTTCAACGGCGGTTCACGGTTGAACCGCCGTAGAAAGTTGGTTCAACGGCGGTTCGCGGTTGAACCGCCGTTGAACCACCCAGCTGGTCTAACTTCAAAAAATTTGAACTTAGAGTTATTCCTTTCCCTCATTCTTTTCCCCTTCTTCTCCCCTTCTTCTCCCCTGCTTCTCCCCTGTTTCCCTCTCCCTTCTCAAGCGACGGTTCGGGTTCTTCGCTTCCTTATCCCGTCGCCGGCGCAACCCAGCGAGCTCGGCCCAGTTCCCGCACTTCCCGTCGCTGCAGCAAGTGCCGATCGTACGCCGTGGACCATCGCAGCCGATCGGTGTGTGTGGCTTCACTACCCCGGCCAACATTTCTTCCATTTCCCCCCTCCAATAGTTTCGGCCTTGGTTGTAGGAGTGCACACAAAAGGTTTATCCACCCTCTATGCTTGCATTTTAAAACTTTTGCAATGTTACCTTCCATTTTGTAATTGCTTCCCATTGCACTAGGGTTTTTGTGCACAATATAATCTTCATTTCGGGTTTAATGCTAGTGAAGAATGATTGGAATGCTTTGGGATTTATTGATTGTTGGTTGCATTGGTTTGGTTGTTGAATTTCGTGTTTTGTCCTACATAAGTTGAGAACCTAGGTTTTTGATTGGGATTTCAATTAAGTACCCTTTCAATTCAGGTTTCCTTCACTAATATGAGAAACACAAATGTTGATTTCGGTTTTGCTTGATTAATTTTAGAACATTGGTGTTTGATTTCGGTTCTTAGTCGATTTAGTGTTCCTCCTTTAGTGATAATGAGGAAAATGCTTTGTTGTTGATTCCACTATGTGGAATTTAATCTTTATAGGGTTCTTTCTTTGGGGATCCCTTGTTTCAATGTCTTGAAAGCCCCTTATATGTTGAAAGTAAAGATATCTTTGCATGAATGTGAAGCATTTTTATTGCACAAGCACTAAGTACCTTTTGAGTGTTGCTTCTCTTGCTTTAGGGAAGGAGAGTATTTTTTAGGAGTGAAGTACTCCTCCTTGAAGCTTTTACCTTCCTCACTAAATTTTGGTTTTTTCCTTTAGTAGAAACTAATGATTGTTCTCATTAGTTGTTGGTTGTGAAATGTGAAGTACTTTATCAATGGTACCCTTTATAAGTCCACTTTTTTGGGTGTCCTTTGGTTTAATTTGGATAATGGGACTTGTGTATTGCAAATATCACTATCTCCTCTTCGCTTTCCCTTATATTTGTTTGAAAAGCGTGAAATATGCTTTGTGAGTCATTCTCCTTGATGAGGGAGATTTTTTTCCATAAATGTAGAGTTTGAAATATCACTTCTCCTTAAATCTTTTACCTTTTGCGATTTAGTGTTTCCTCTTTAGTGGAAAGGAGGGTAATGCTTTGTGGTTGAGTTGAAGGTGTGTTCCTCCCTTGGTTTAATGTCATGAATGCAACTAATATATTGAAAGTGAGGCTATCTTTGCATCAATGTAAAGCTTCTTTATTGCAAAATCACAAAGTATTTCTCTTGCTTTAGGGAAGGAGAGTATTTTTTAGGAGTGAAGTACTCCTCCTTGAAGCTTTTACCTTCCTCACTAAATTTTGGTTTTTTCCTTTAGTAGAAATTAATGATTGTTCTCATTAGTTGTTGGTTGTGAAATGTGAAGTACTTTATCAATGGTACCCTTTATAAGTCCACTTTTTTGGGTGTCCTTTGGTTTAATTTGGATAATGGGACTTGTGTATTGCAAATATCACTATCTCCTCTTCGCTTTCCCTTATCTTTGTTTGAAATGCGTGAAATATGCTTTGTGAGTCGTTCTCCTTGATGAGGGGGATTTTTTTTCATAAATGTAGAGTTTGAAATATCACTTCTCCTTAAATCTTTTACCTTTTGCGATTTAGTGTTTCTTCTTTAGTGGAAAGGAGGGTAATGCTTTGTGGTTGAGTTGAAGGTGTGTTCCTCCCTTGGTTTAATGTCATGAATGCCACTAATATATTGAAAGTGAGGCTATCTTTGCATCAATATTGTAAAGCTTCTTTATTGCAAAAGCACAAAGTATTTCTCTTGTTTTAGGAAAGGAGAGTATTTTTAGGAGTGAAGTTTGCGAAATGTACATTGCCTTTTAAATTTAAACATTACAAGCATTCTTGTTTTTGAAATTAAAGCTTTTCTTTAAATGCAAATATGTTATCTTGAATTCTCTTTGTATGTACATGAAGTTTAAGGTAAGCTAATGGCCCGAAAAAGAAAACGCAATGAGAACCATAGTGATGAGGGAAAGAGCAATGGAGATGGGTCTTATACTAGAGCTAAAAGAGGTAGAGGGCCTACAAATTGCAACGATATTTTGGAAATGCATATGAAGGGGAAAACTCTTGAGATTTCGTTTGATTCCAAAAATGAGCCTAAAAATTATTATACAAAGTGGATTACATTCGTAGCATTCACGGCCCGGAGCAAAGTGGACATTATGGAATATGCATCATGGCCCAAAGTTCCCGACGAGATCAAGAAGAGAGTGTGGATGGAAATACAGGTACTCTACAAAATTATAATGCATTGTTTGTTTACCCATTCATACAAATGAACCCAAATTTACCTAAATTTTTACTTCTATTGTTTACTGTAGGCATTATTTGTTTTTGAATCAACTGAAGAACTCGAAACCAAGTGGATTTCTTATGCCGGTAAACGTTGGAAAGATTGGAAATCCTTTTTAAGTAGATATGTAAATGGTGACTTGAAGGGTAAGGACCCATGCCTTGAATATAAATATCTCCCTAGGGAGACATGGATTAAGTTCAAGGCTAGCCGCGAAACAGAAGAATGGCAGGTGGGTTTTTGAAATTCATTTCCTTCTTGTTTTTGGATATTTGAAATTGCTCAGTTTATGTATAATCACTTTTCATTATATTTTTCTCTAGGCAATTCGTGAAAAAGCGCAAAAGAATGCCACTTTAAATTCTTTTTACCATAATTTATCTCGCGGTGGCTACCGACTGCTAAAGAAGCATTTGCATGAAGAAGCTTTGACTGCAACTGGGAAGAAGCCTTTAGAGGACGGTCAGTCCGAAGAAGAAGGGGAAGAATCTTATGCAGGGCCAGGCAGGCATTTACTTTGGAGACAGGCTCACACAAACAAAAAAGGGGAATACTTCACGCCAGAGGCTGATCATGTTGGGATTGAAATTGTAAGTTTGCTCCATACATTTTATTATGTTTCAGTTCTTTAAGCTACGCATATATTTAAAACTATATATAATTGATCTATTTACATTTCATATTTTTGGCTAAACGTTTAGGAAAATCTATGTTTCCGCGAGTCCCAAGGGGAGAAAGTTGCAGAGGGTAGGAATGACATTCTTGTCAAGGCAACGGGAAAGACCGATCACCCCAGTCGTGTTCGCGGCCATTCTACCAGGGCACGTATCACAGAGGTTTTCCCGAAAACAAGGCCGTCGCTTAAAGATAAACTAGATTTAACTAAGAGAAAGCTTCAGAAAACCACTGCCCAGCTCGATGAATGTCAAACACATCTTAAGATGATGGTTGGGTTTATATGTGGTCAGATGGGGACTAACTATGATACAGTAAGAGCCACTGTCCTCAATAGTGCCAAAGCTCAGAGCTTGAGCCCAGAAACCTCCGGAATGACCCCAGAGATGTTTGAGGTCCATGGTAGCAATGTTTCCCTTGTGAGTCCGATGCTACACCCTAAAGAAACTCGTAGGCAAAATTTTTCTCCTCTTATCCCTACAAGTTTGCCTGAGTTACATATGATACCTGTTTCATCTATGGACCCGATCAAAGCCTCTGAGGTTCAGAATAGCCCTATTGCAACAAACTTGGAAGATGTGAGTTCTTTAGGCGAATACAAGGTACTTAAAATACATTTGTCTTTCATATTTGTTTGTATAGTTTCTTTCATATTGTCACTTCTAAAGACGCTTGACTTTGGTTTCATGATTACACTTGGTTTTTTAAGTTAGCGGAAACAGTTGAGTAATGTTCATTCGCTTGCCTATTATCTCAGGACGGGTGTGAATGTCATCTGTTCATCTCTGAGGATACATGTAAGAGGCGTAAGCTTGTGGCCAAGGGAAATGTTTATAAACAAAGAAAGCACCACGGCCGCGAGGTAAGGAAAGGTTGCGCGAGGGTTACAATTAAAATTTCATATGATGACTTTGCCCCGCTACCATTTCCTGAGGAAGAGGCTTCAATTGTGGGAATGGCCCGATCCTTTTTCGTGGAATGGCCTATACATTTGATTGAAATTATTTCGGATCCAGTAACACAGGTATATTCTTACATTTATTTGTGAATTACTTAATACCGTTTTGTATATTTAATGTTTTTTCAAATGTTGTTAGATGGTCACAAACTGTTTGATGTAATTGTTCACCAAGTGAGTTTCCACTTAATTTTATAACCTATTTCTAATTATTGTTATATATAGTATACATTCCATGTGCCTAGACTAACCAATGATGCATGATAATGTAAATTCTTTAGAGCTTTACATGATTTGGTTGAAAGGAATGACTGGAAGGGGATAGGATTTCTCTCAGCTGATCATGTCACGGCCCTAGGAAACACATATGAAGATAGAGTACACTACATTGCACGAAACTTGAAGGATCGGAATAAAGAAATTTATCTGGTGCCGTATCTTCAGGGGTAAATACTGTAAGCGTTTCTCTAATTTTTAAGAAACACTGATTTAAAGATCTGAGGTCATTAAATTTTTGGTTTGCAGTGAACATTGGATGCTTATAGCCATTAGACCGATTGAAAAGGTTGTCTACTGGTTTGATTCTTTACAAAACCCACAAAAAGAGGAGGCAGTAATACTTATAGACGAGTGAGTTATATATATATTAACTAATGTTAGAATGCATATATAATTTCTAATGCCAATCATATATACATATGTTGCTAATTATTTTCATTCCTCTATCATTTTTATAGGGTGATGTTTAATTATCCAGCTTTCTTAGGATTGCCCAGAAATGTGCATATGCAACCTGAATGGATAGTAGTTAAGGTAAAATTGGTTCTTATTGAATTTTTTATTCACCGATGTGTTGTATAAAATTGTATGATCTTCTAACTCGTACACTAATATTCATTAGCATAAAAAGCAAACGTCTAACTGGGAATGTGGCTACTATGTCATGCACTACATGTACCAAATCGCAATGAAATTCGACACATTGGCACTCGAAAAGGTATTTGATTTCTCATAACTTACTTCACTGTATTTCATTTTCCTACTCAATTACTTTTGAATTTATACTCTGTTGCAGTACTTCAAGCTCGACCGCACTCCATTAAGCAATGTGGATATAGATGCTATGAGAAAAATATGCGCTAGTTATATTGTGGAGCATTAGCCGTAGTTGATGGATATATACTAATGAAACTTGTTCATATTATAGTTGTACAAATATTTTTGGATATGCCCCTGTAATAGAATAGCGATTTCAATTTGTATCTTGGTGATATTTGTATTAAATTTAAACTTTTAGCAACAGGTTTTGCTTTAAACCAGATTAATTTTCTCTTTTTATCGCGGTTTGGGTCTGAAAAAGTGGCAACTTTCTATGGCGGTTTAGAACTAAACAGCCGTAGAAAGTGTAGACTTTCTACTGCGGTTCAGAACCAAACAGCCGTAGAAAGTGACCATTTTCTACGGCGGTTCAATTCTAAACCGCCGTAGAAAGTGGTCACTTTCTACGGCGGTTCTCACGCCTTTTTGAACCGCCATCTATCTGGCAGCCGTAGTAAGTTAGCGGACTTTCTACGGCAGTTTAGTTAAACCGCCGTAGAAAGTGTGAACCGCCGTAGAAAGTGACCACTTTCTACGGCGGTTTAGAACTAAACTGCCACTTTCTACGGCGGTTCTGAACCACCGTAGAAAGTCCGCTCACTTACTACGGCTGCCAGATAGATGGCGGTTCAAAAAGGCCAAGAACCACCGTTAAAAACCGCCATTAAAAGCCCTTTTTGTAGTAGTAACCAACAAGTTATACCAAAGACCTATGTGATCCTTTGGAAAAACATCATTGATTATATTTTACATGTATTGGAACTTTGTACATTGTGGAACACTTCTCGTCAACTATGCTAAAACTGAACACTGGACACTGTGGCATACCTTGAGATAATACCAAACCATTACATTTTCAGTCATTTAGTTGAACGCTCAAGCCCGTCCCTGACGCTCTTGATTTTAGCAACTAAACAATGTTTAGGATCCCACACTAACACGCAAATAACACTCAACACTTAATATTGAACACTAAACACTTTATTCACAAGTACACAACAATTACCGTCACACGATGAACATTAACAGATACACATAACTCAACATTTGAGAATATTTCCATTCATATAATATATATGAACATTGCACTTTTTACACTTAAGGTGACAACAATTCACATTTCATAAATTTATCACATACAGAGGCATTTCATAACACAACTTCGCATAAATAATTTTGTGTAAACATAATCGTAAGTAAAGCATGCTAGCTCATTTATTTACTCATTTAAAATATTTTTACCCTTTTAGTGAGATCACTCACCTAAAGTCACGGGTACTTTTGGAGCAAGTCTTCATTTGGTTTAAAGTTTATTGTCAATCAAATTTCTACAGTGTTTACATTGTTTCAAATAAAGCTACATGTTACTAAAAGGTTCAGTTTATGAGACATAGTTCAACTAGTTTTCTTAGATTCATGTCTAAATAAAGTTATCCTTAAACATCACAAAGTTTTGACAATCAATGTATTTTCAGGGAGGATAAACCTGAATTCAATTCCAAACACCTTCTGAAAATAATTCTAGCACATCTAAAGATTCTAAACAATGATAGTTTAAGAAAATTAAATATCCAACCTCAAGTGGAGTTTTCATTTTTCAAAACTCAAAAGCTATTACTCAAATCCTTATCGGGTCACCTCAAGTGGAGTTTTCATTGTTGGGCCCGGATCGAACCGAAAACAGGACCCCTTATCGATACAATTGAAGGTCAAAACTCAGATGTTAAATACCCAGTTAAGACCGGTCAACACCTGGGGTAACCCGAAACCCGACAAAACCCACTTAACTCAGATTTTATAATTTTTCCAAATTTTGTTTTTCAATCTTTCTTTCAATTTAAAAATCAAACTAAAAAATGGCTATGGGCCTAATGTACACCATTGGCCTAGCTATGAAAATATTTATAAAGTTTAGGCTCTGCTCTTTTGGTTACCCATTTGGGAAATTTTTGTTTAACGAAAGAAATATTTGTATAGAGGGAATTTCTTTTGGGGATTTTTGTAGGAAAGAAAAAGAAAAAGTGTAATGATTATGTTATTTTTTGAATTTATGTGAGTGAAAATTAAGAGAATTTTAAAATTAAAATTTTGAATTGAATAGAAAGAGAGGTTGTTTCTTTATGTAAAATTTTGGAGAAAAAAAATGATAATTTTCCTGGAATGAAATGGAAAAAAGCAGAGCCTTAGTGTCTATTTTATAGCATTTCATCTACCTAACTTATATTGTGGAGAGTTCTACCTTTGTAAACACTCTGAGGGAAGTCCTAAACACTTGAGAAGTGTTGTAGGCACATTGTAGGTGAGGCAAAGGCCTAAGCTCTTATTTAAGAGTTAGGCAAGAAGAAAGGGGGAGCAAGAAGAGAAGAAGAGACCCAACTCAAGAGGTTGAGTTTGGGCAAATGTACAAGTCCTAACTTGAGGTAAGTTGGGCATTATGGTTAAAGTCCTATCCAAGAGTTTAGATTAGGCATAGGGTAAAGTTCCTAGTTTAGAGCTAAGTTAGGTATTTGTCTAAAGCCTTAATCAAGAGTTTGATTAAGCAAGAGTCCTTTGGTTTAGGCAAGGAGAGTCTTGAGTAAGACCCAAAATACTTAAGGAAGGATAGGGAAAAAGATCCATTGCTAGCCTTAGGCAAAGGAGTCTTAATTTAGAATTAGATTAAGCAGAAAAGTCCTAGTCTAGAGCTAGATTAGGCAATGGAAAAAGTCTTAAGATTAAGAGCTTAATCTTAAGCAAGTGTAAAGTATTGAAACACTCATTTAAGTATTTCCTAGTGGATTAGAAATGTCAAGTTGTAGAACTTGGGGTATGGACTAGGATTCAAGGGGAATCCAAACCACGATAAAATTATGTGTCTTGCCTTGCTTATTTTTTTTTCTATTTGCAAATTATTTCACACACCACACTTGGCAAAATCTATTTTTACACTTGTCTTTGAAATAGTCATTCAAAGTTCTTCTTTGTAGAAGAAAATTTTAAAAGGGTTAAGAACCTAATTCACCCCTCCCCCTCTTAGGTTCATCTTAGGTTGCATAGATTGTAATTGGAAATTTCAATTGGTATCAGAGCGAGAGCTCAAATTTTTAGGTTTAACAACCTTTGAGTTTAAAGATCATTTTTGCAACCTTTTTTTATTTTTAGAGTCTTACTTGCTTGTTTGACTATTTGTGATTTATTTTTCCCACTTTGCACAAAATGGTTAAAGGTAAGAAAGCCACCAAGAAGGTGAGCTAAGACTTGGGATGATTCATCAAGTGAGAAAGAGAAGGAAACCACAAGAAGATGCTTAGTTGGAAGTGATCTACAAGAGGTAACAAAATCTTTCAAATCTTCTTTATATGGTAGTATGCATGATAGTGATAATGATGATGATCTTGCTACTTACGAGTATGTCACTAAATTGCATGATAAATGTATAGATCCCATGAAAAAGAAAGTTATGCTTGAAAAGAAAAATAAATCTTTAGAAATTGATGCATTCTTTTAATGATGATGCATCATAATTAAAAGAAGAAAACTCTACTTTGAAGTATGAAAATGACGAGTTGAAAAACAAAGTAGAGGAAGTGAATACTTTGCTAGATAATAAAGATGCAAAGTACATTAATTTGAAATTGTAATATGAGCATGCCCTAGATAAAAATGTAAAATTGCATGAAAGAGTAAAGTCTCATGAAAAGCTAGAAATTTAGTATATTGAATTGAAGAAAAATTTTGAAGACCTTAGTTCTAGCTTGGAAAAATTGACTCTAGGAAGAGATATCCTAGAAAATTTGTTAGGAAAACAAAAGGTTGGAAGTATAAGCATGGCTTGAGTTATGAGAGTACCCAAAATTATGATATGCCTTCTACTTCTACTAACTTTGTTAGTGCTTCAAATAGTGATGTTAAATTTTCCTATCCATCTATTGAAGCTAAAAATGAGACAAATCACCTATGATTGTATGAAAAGAAAAATAAGTCTTCTAAGTTTGAAAATGATGTGAAATTGATTGATTCCTCATTTTATATGCCTAAGAAAATTCATGTTCCCCATAGGCATAGTGAAGTTTTTTGTCATCTTCATGGGATTGCGTTATGTGCCCCAAAGAGGGATGTTTGTATGTTAAATGCCCATGCATCCCATTATGCTCCTAGATACGTGAATGTGCATAGTTCATTTAGAAATGAACCTAGGAGACATTATGATAGGAAAATAATTCTAGGAACTATGATTCCTTACATGCTAGAAAGAATCATTTTAGTCACATGCCTTTGAAAAGACAAAATGCATTTGAGTATAATAGAATGTCATATTCATATAGGAAATATGCTAGGATATTTCCTTTATTAGTGCACCTATTATGTGTAATTATTGTGGTAGACAAGGTTATTTTTCTACCAAATGCTTTGATAAGAAAATTGTGATAAAAGGTAGAAAGGTATGGAAAGTAAAAGAACAAACTAACTCCCTAGAACTCAGTAAGTGTTGGGTACCAAAATCTTGTGCTTGATTTCCTTGTAGGTACTTAATGCTACTTTGTTGACTAAATCTCAATGAAGAGATGCTTAAAAGTAGCAAGGATAGTTGATTGGAGCCAAATGGTGAATAATATAGAAATTGCAAAAATGGCTTCAAAAATGGTAATGAGCCCATGAATGCTTATTTGAGGTAACATGTATCATCTCAAACTCATTTTGAGTGCTTTATAATTATTTTGGAGATTATATGCAAATTGAGCTGAATATGATAAATATGTGTAATTTGAGTTCAAAATGATGGATATGTGATATAGAACTGTTAGACCTATGGTCTAAATTCCACAGTATTTTGATGATTTAAATAACAAACAAATAATTGAACTAATGAAAAGGAAGTTTCAAAACAGCTGAATGACAGGTGTTCGAGGATATGGAAACTCGGATGACCAAGAACAAACCCAGAAAATGAAGGTAATCTTCAAAACTTAAGAACAAGCCACTCGAGGTCCTACACGACTCGTGTGACAACACGCATAGCCCTCAAGTCAGCGCATTGAATGCAAGTCAGAAAGGACAGTAAACATTTGACCAGCAAGCATGTGAAGAAGCATGCATACTTTGTTCCACATGCAATAATGTATGCGAGTCGAATAGAAACTCACACTATCTATGGACAAAGGCCATTAATGCTAGGACATGAAGAGCGTCTGGAGCATCTGACTGTTGATTGAAGCAGCACGCGCAACTTCTCTCTTATCCGAGAAGCCAAATAAGTCACAGAGTACCTCACACAGACTACGGACAAACAACTTTAAAAGAAAGTCAGCAAAGTTAGTAGTCATTGGAAAAGCAAGATTTATTGTTGTATCATGTATGAGAACCCGTCTGAGTCGAACGTCTTCTCGGGCAGCCTCCAGCAAGCTCAAATTAAAAGAGCCGTTGAAAGCAAGCTTTGGCTCTTCTATAAATACTTCAAGCCTTTCATTTGAAGACTAAGAATGCTAAATTGAGCTTAGTTATCATCTACATCATTTCAACACATTTTAAGAGAAAACTCTAAGCATTGCATTCTTCTAAAGAGACTTGTTAAAGTCCAATTGTATTTTTATCTTCATTCATATTTCTTAGCTAACACTTGTTTTGAGCAAAACTTCATTCTACATTTGTACATGTCCTAGCCAAGTGAGTGGTTGAGGCAAATTGTAAAAAGACCTAATCTCTTGTTGAAGATATAGGTAAGGTGAAAGGGGGAGTTTTGAGTAAGTCTTATATAATTGAGAAGATTAGGCTAAATATTCATATCTAAGATAGGTGGAGTCTTGAATAAGACCTAAAGATCCTTGAGGAAGGATAGGGGCAAAAGATCCATTCCTAGTCTTAGGGATTTAGGAAGATTTTCTAGCTTAGAGTTAAGTTAGGAAATTCTTGTAAAAAGTCTTAAGACTAAGAGGATTAGTCTTGAGCAAGTGTAGTGGTTTGAAACACTCCTTTAAGTGTTTCATCTAGTGGATTAGGAATTCTCAAGTGATAGAACTTAGGGAATGGACTAGGATTCAAAGGGAACTCAAACCACTATAATTCCTTGTGTTTTGTCTTCCTTAACTTGCTTTCTTAATTGCTTAGATAAATCACTTCACACAATACACTTAACTTGAAATGGTCATTTGAAGAACAAGTTTTCAAATATCTTAAAAATAATTTTAATTAGTCTAGAACGGTAGATCTAACTCACCCCCTCCCCCTCGTAGGTTGCAATTTAGGATTTCAAGAATGCATGTTGTACTTAAATGAGAAAGTTGACTTGTATGTTAACTTCATATCCTTGATTCATTTTGATTGAAGTATGTTTTTATGAAAGTCTTTAGGACTTTATGAGCTTTAGGGAAGAATAGCTAGAAATTTGACTTTTAGACTTTTACATGCTTTGAAGTTTGGTCTAGTATGCTTAGAATGACATTTGAAATGTGCTTAGACCAAATTTGAAGTAAAAAGACTCAAAAAGAGATATTTTAGGAAAATATAGACTTAAAGAGAAAACTTGACATTTGCCTTTGTTGATGAGTCTTTGAGTGATAGAATCCTAGAAGGATATGCTTTAAGAGTTAAAATGATGCATTAGGATATATTTCACTTTTGGTATCTTGAAATTCTTGCAATTTAAAAGAGTTGAAACATTTCACTTGAAGTTAGCAAGAATTAAACATGTGCGCATTATTTGAAAAGGGATGACTAAGTGGTTGACTTTTAATATACACATGCTTTAGCTTACTTGAGATTTTAAGCATGAACATCTTAATGATTTAAAGTTGCTCACGGGAGAAAATTAAAATTATATGCTTGAAAATGGCAAACTTCAAAGATTGTATCCTTTGTTTGCTTAAAATTGAAAAGTTTGACTGAGTAGTTGACTTTGAAAATATGCATATTTTGGATTGTTTGAATCTTTATACATAAATTACTTATTTAAAGTTGCTTGGATGATAAAATGCATAATAGAAACTTGAAAATAGTCACTTTCAAAATTCATAGCTTAACTAGTTTAAGCTTAAAAAATGTTGACAGATAGGTTGACTTTGCACATATGCATGATTTGAATTGTTTGATTCCTTTGATATCTTGCATATATTGATTAAAATTTGCTCATGTTCTTAGTTGAGATTTACATCAAGAAATTGACAAGTTTTAAGAAAATAGGCATTGCTTTAGAAAAAGTTTGACTTTCAAGAATATGCATGAAAAGTGAATCTTTACATTCTTGAAATGCTTTATATGCCTAATGGAATTTGCATGCATGAAGGAATGAAGTTTTTAAACTTAAGAAAAGCAAATTTCATGAAAAGTTGAAAAGTTTGCCAGTTTGACCAATGAGTTGACTTTGACATGATGCATCTTCTTTGATTTTTGATGCATACATATTGATCATTAGGGTCATTTGAATTTGTTTGCATACTTTTGACTTGATTTATACATGAGTTGATGTTATATGTCATAAATTTTAAAAACTCATGTGCTTAAGAAGGGTCATTCTTTAGGAAGAATAAACTTCTTTGATTTTCATAGCTTAAATTGCTCCTTGATTGAATGAAGCTTGCATGCTCATTACTTGATTGGTTAAGTTCATTGAAATGTGTTTGCTGGAATTTTGGGTCAGAAAAATTACTACTAGCATAGATATTAGGTGCTAAGATTAGCATTGAGCCCCATATGCTTAAGTTTAGAATAGACTTTTAGAGTGCATTTACTAAGGGGGAGAAAATGTTACAGTAACTTGGCTTAAGTATGCATAATTGATAATAATAAAATATGGCTTGGCTCATGATAAGAACACTTCATTGTATGCATAAATGATAAAATGATGAGAAAAAGGGGGAGAGGATGTGATTTATGTTTTACCTTGTCATCTTGAGTTTTGGAATTTCTTAAGTTAGAGAAATATGTGCTTAAAATGTTTTACTTTATATTTCTACATAAAATCACATATTTGTTTTGTCATCATCAAGAAGGTGGAGATTGTTAGACCTATGGCCTTACTATTAGTTTTGATGATAAGTTAACAATATATGATTTTGTTTAATGCTTTGCACTTGAAGAGTTTGTATAAAAATGTAGAAGAAAGTGCAAAAAAGCATTGAGCGAAGACGTGTGCGAGTTGCACCGAAACTTGCATGGATGGCAGTCGCGAAACTAAAGAAAAGAAAATTGAGAAAAACAAAAGAAAGTAGCCGTTGGAAAGGGACCGTTGCGAAGAATATTCATGTATGAGAAAGGAGTCGTATGGAAGCTCGCATGCACTAAAAGACAAAAGTCAACAAAAGTGCAAGGCAAAGGCCGGTCACCAAGAGCCTTGGAACATTTGAAATTACCCAAAAGCCTTAAGAGGTGTGTGAGAGGGTGTCCGAGTCGTACAACAACTCGCATGACAAGAAGCCAAAGTCCAAAAGAAAAGAAAAGAAAAATGAGGAAAAGAGAACAGGGGGTGCGAGAAACTATACTACTCGCACCGCACTAGCCGTTAGACACAGATTTGTTGCGAGAAGGACTGCGAAAAAGCATGTGACTCGCACAGGGCTTTCCTGACAGCTTTTTCAACTAGCTGTTAAAAGCTGTTGTAGTTCATTTGGACACTTCTATAAGTACCCGTAAGCCACAAAAAGACTTGCAATCATCCCCTCCAAGTCTCCTACACTCAAGCATTATTCAAGAGCTTCATTTCACACTTTTGCTTGTCAAATTAGCTTGTTGAGTTAGGATTAGCAAGAGGCTTTCATGCCCATTTGTTAGAGTGTCCTTGTAAACTCCATTGTGGAGAGTTCTACCTTTCTAAACACTTTAAGAGAAGTCTAAATAGTCGAGAAGTGTTGTAGGCACATTGTATATGAGGCAAAGTGTTTAAGAGTTAGGTAAGAAGAAAGGGGGTGCAAGGAAAGAAGGAGAGACCCAACTCAAGAGGTTGAGTTTGGAAAAATGTACAAGTCCTAACTTGAGTTAAGTTGGGCACTGTGGTCAAAGTCCTATCCAAGAGTTTGGATTAGGCATAGGGTAAAGTTCCTAGTTTAGAGCTAAGTTAGGCATTTGTCTAAAGCCTTAATCAAGAGTTTGATTAAGCAAAAGTCCTTTGGTTTACGCAAGAGGAGTCTTGAGTAAGACCCAAAATACTTGAGGAAGGATAGGGTAAAAGATCTATTGCTAGCCTTAGACAATGGACTCTTAATCTAGAGTTAGATTAAGCAAGAAAGTCCTAGTATAGAGCTAGATTAGACAAGGGAAAAAGTCTTAAGATTAAGAGCTTGATCTTAAGCAAGTGTAAGGGATTGAAACACTGCTTTAAGTGTTTTCTAGTGAATTAGAAATGTCAAGTTGTAGAATTTGGGGAGTGGACTAGGATTCAAGGGGAATCCAAACCACGATAAAATTGTGTGTCTTGCCTTGCTTATTTGTTTCGATTTTACGAATCATTTCACACACCACACTTGGCAAAAAAAATTTACACGTGTTTGAAAATAGTTTTTCAAAGTTCTTCTTTGTAGAAGAAAGTTGTAAAATGGTCAAGAACCTAATTCACCCCTCCCCCTCTTAGGTTGCATATATTGTAATTGGGAATTTGAAATAGTTTTACTTTCTTTTACGTTATTAATGGTAGACTATTATTTTTTCCTATTTGTATATGTACTTTCATTTGTCCAATTGTGGGTTGTATTCATTATTTATTTTGTTCTATTGATGGTAGCCTGTTCTTTATGAAGTTTTGAAAACAAGTTTGAAACAAGTTTTCAAAACATTTTGGTTTCAAACCTTTTTTAAGAAACATGGTTTTCAAAACAAATTCTGAAAACTTGTTTTGGGCAAAATTTATTTATTTTTCTCTCTATCTCCTCCCCTTTCACTTTTTCTCCATTTTCACCCCTTTTACCACTACCCGCCCTGCCGCCACTACTGATGAACCACCTCCGGCGAAGATGAGAGTTTGGCAGTGGGTGGCGGTGGGCTTCGGTGGGCGGCGGTGAGAGTGAAGAAGAAGAAGAAGAAGAAAAAGAGAGTGAAGATGAGAGTTTGGCGGTGGGTGGCAGTGGGCGTCGGTGGGTGGCGGTGGGCGTCGATGGGCAGCGATGGGAGTGAAGAAGAAGAAGAAGAAGAAAAAGAGAGTGAAGATGAGAGTTTGGCGGTGGGTGGAGGTGGGCGGCGGTGGGAGTGAAGAAGAAGAAGGAAGAAGAAGAAGGAAGAAGAAGAAGGAATGAGAAGAAGAAGGAGAAGAAGAAGAAGGAAGAAGAAGAAGATGAGAACGAAGATGAGAATTTGGCGGTGGGTGGCGGTGGGAGTGAAGAAGAAGAAGAAGAAGAAGAAGGAAGGAGAAGAAGGAAGGAAGAAGAAGAAGAAGGAGAAGAAGGAAGAAGAAGAAGAAGGAGAAGAAGAAGGAAAAAGAAGAAGATGAGAGTGAAGATGAGAGTTTGGCGGCAGTGTGAGTGAAGAAGAAGAAGAGGAAGAAGAAGAAGGAATGAGGAAAAAAAAAATCTTGAAACTTGGTTTGAAGTTTTTTTTTTTATTTTAAACTTAGTAAAAGAACAAGGTTTTGACAAAACCCAAAACTTCACAAAACCAAGTCTCAAAGTTGTAGTCCTGAACAGGCCCTTAGTTTTTAATCGTTTCAGTAATTTCAACTATCAAATGTAATTATCTAGATTTAATTATATAATTATCTTTACCCATTAGCTATAAGTTTTCAATTTGTGAACAAAGCCTCTCATTTGTTCAAGAACAAAGCCTCTCAAGTACGGTGTAATTGTGATTCATATATATTTACATTTTGGAGATTATTTTTTATTTATAAAATAATGGTTACTGGTTCTTAAATTAGTAGTTTAATCTCTTCAAAGAATAGTGTGTTTAATGAATAACAATTTAATTATATATATATATATATATATTGAGATAGATTATTGATGCATCAATTTAGTTGCTTCTAGCTATTAACAAAATAAGACGTGATATTTAAGACAAATGCCTCTTGTCTTTAATTCTATTCGAAACGGCATAGAACTATCTCAATTCAGTGTCTCCAACTTCTAAATATTTAAGATGCAATATTTGAGACATGAAACTATTGTCTCTAATTCTATTTGAGATATTGTCTCAATTAAGTGTCACAAATTTTTAACAACTTGAGACTCAATATTTGAGACAAAAATAAATGTCTCAAATACTTTTCAGACACACAAAAAACTGTCTCAAATCTATCTCAAAAAGTATTAAGATGTTCCATTGGAGACAATTCTGGCAATGTCTCTAAAAGGGTATTTTCTTGTAGTGAATGTGAGTACTATCACTAAAGGGGTTGAATGTTTAAATAAGTAACTAAACGAGTTAGAATGTTTTACTTACAATAATCCTTATGTGTGATAGTTATTCAAAGTCATGTTTTAAAATGCCATTTTATGTAATTATTATGTCATGTCTATATAAATGTTCTCAAACACTGAGCTACGTGTTTAAGTGAAATACCTATTAAAAGTTGCTATGTGAATGGAATTTTCTGTTTGCTCATGAATTAAGTGTCAAGCATGAAGTGCTGCGTGTTCAGTGTTATATGCGTGTTAAGTGTTCATGTCCCGTGTGCCATGTTCTGTGTTACTTGTGTGTTCCTTGTTACATGTTACTTGCATGTCCATTTAGGTCCCCAAACCCTATTTAGTTCTTTGATATCGAGCGTGTAAGCATTGGGCTTGAACGTTCGACTAAATGACTGAAAATGTCGTGTTTCATATTATCTTAAGGTATGTCATCGTGTTCTGTGTTCCGTGCGAGGTGTGGTTGACGAAAAGAGGTTGTGTTCATGTTCCTTGGTGCAAAGAATTCCAATACAGGTACAGTATAATCAGTAATGTTTTTCAAAGGGCCACATAGATCCTCATTACAGCTTGCCGGTTATGCTATTTCTATCTCTTACAAGCTCCCCCTTGTTTGATTAGGAAATACTTGTTATGTGATTGGTAATTGTTTACTCAGTAATATTTTTAATAGTGTGAGCTCACTGAGTTTTGTAGCTCCCCAGTTAGACGTTTTTCATGTTATAGGTATTAAGGACAATATTATGAAAAGCGTCAGGATTGTAGGATGAAATTTCATGTTCGGTATATAAGGCGAGATTGTTGTAATAATTATAGAACTAAACTTGTACATTTTTGTATTAGTGAAATGAAAGACATCACATTCTAATTTAGCATATATATAAATGTATATAATTAGTTAGTGCTCTATATATCGTTAGTGAGTCATTGTGCGAACCAAGCAGATATCCGATCGGGTCTCCCACCCAAATAGGGAGGTCGGATTGGGGTGTCATTGAAGAGATGGGAGAAAATAAGCCTCCTCCAAAGAGCCACTAAAACAGGGAACAAAAAACCAACATCCTAGTTGGTAAGCTTCAGCTCGTGAAAACAGGTGGGAGGATGAGAGAATAAACAAAAGCAGGACAGGTAAACAAGCAGAAAAGCGAAGCATGATTGAAGAGGTAAACCCCCACCAAGGAGGGAAAAAAATCCACAAAGTAAGGCCGAAGCCAATATTCCCAAAACCCCAACAAGGGGGGAACCACCACAATAGTATTCAGCAAAAGAACTAAATAAACTAAGCATCAACAAGAGGAGAAGGACAACCCTTAGAATGCACTCGAGGAAGATGTGCCATATGCCCCAGAAGCTTCAAGATCCAAGTTAAGGCCAAAAGCTTACCCTCCGCTCAAAATTAGCCAAACCCAAACCAGAAGGGTCAAGGTCAAGCACAAGTTGGGGGAAACACTTAGTTGTTAGCATCAAAGCTTAAGCTCCAACCCTCAGATCTTCATGACTTCTAGCAAAGAAGGACATAAACTTAGGGGAGCGAAGAAAGTCCCCTTGCCACTGCTCCTCAGCCTGCAGGCGTTCCAGGTGAAGGCAGTGAACATCTTGCTCCAATTGGTTGCACTGACTGACGAGGACCTCGTTCTCTGACTGCAAGCGAGTAGACCACTCCCGGGCTGAGGCTACCTGGAAAGCTACCTCTTGTGCCTTCTCATCCACTTCAGCTTAGGATAAGGCCACAGCTTCTCAGACGGCAGCCATGTCCGCCCTCACCTTCTCCTCGTCCGCCCAAAGTGGCACTCCAAATCGATGAACATGTCCCGAGACCACGGCTGCAAGACCCTGGGCAAGGTGGGTCTCGACGGCAGACATAATTTTCCTAACACGCGAGAGCATATCAACAGGGCAGTTAAAGAAGAGACGAAGCTATTACGAAAAAAAGGAAACTCACCTCAGGTGGATGACGTTAGTTTAAATTTAAACTATTAATTTAATATGGTGCTCAAGATATATATATATATATATATAAAACTTAATAGATCTAAATTAATTGGCAATTCAAAAAAGTTTGAAAATTGAGATGAAAGATAAATTACCTTGCTGATGGAAAATGGATTCGGCGTGCTCGCTAGGTTGTTCCTTTATCTACTGGATTCGGTGTGGCCCAACCCAATAGATAAAGGAACAAGCTAGCGAGACGAAGCGACCCGACTGCTCCTCAAAGCCCTGAAGATGAAGCCATTACCCTTAGAAGGCTGGCTAGGCCCTCGGCCCAGGAAGACACGATGAGGAAGGCTCCACTCCAGGATAAACATGGAAATGAACAAGAAGAGGCCCCCTTAGAGTCAATCTCCTTCAATCATATTACTACCATAGCCGAATGATTCACCTTCCATCTTATCAAATATGGAAGAAAACTCAAGGAAGCCGACATCATCGCCAGCCAGAGGCTCCCGGCTATAAATACATAACTATGAGTTATTCCAAAAAGACACAATACGGTGCAATCCTAATCACTATACACTCTGAATTGCTTTTACTGCTTAAGCATCGAAACTTCTTAGGGGAGCCAGTCCCCGCCCTTTGCAAGTACTTGTTCGACAAGCCTAAGAGATCAGCCAACAGCCTCGGGACCCAGTGAGCCGGCAAATCAGGCTCATCACTTGCAATTCAATAAAATACAATAGAAAAAACAAGAACTTATCCAACAGATAGAGAATAGCCATGTTGAAATTAAATATTGGATAGACGAGGAAATTGGACTTGTTGATAAAATTATTTGAATTCTAACTCGTAATTTGAAGTGTTGATCAAAGGTATAGTAAAATTGGGATTTTAAATTTTAAAAATAAAGTGTCAAAATTAATCTATATGGCAGCAATTGAGGTGTTTTCCATATTACAGAAGGGAATGTGTGAGGCCCCGAAAAATAATGGGAAATTGTGTTCAGTATTATTGTTAACTTAAATTTGATTTTGGGCTCAAATCAGTATTTTACTAAAATTTTAGGGTCAAATCCAAATTAAGGGATTTTAACTTTAGAAAATCAGATACATAATTTTGGAAATATATATATCTATATATAATAATAATAATAATAAGATAATTTGAAGTATTAACGTGCTATTTACTTGGAATTAAGGAGGTGTAATGCAGCTGCACTTCTTGTGAGTATTAGATCGAGTTCAGATTAAGGAAGGATAAGATTACTCCCAGCCAGTGATAGAGTACTCAGGAGATCACGTCGCATATCTCAAAAGTTTCTCGCGCAGGTTTCGGTATCATCTCGCACCAAATCCGTTACCACTCGCCTGACGGCACTTCAAATGCATTGGAAGGCAGTTCAAATTTTGCAACGATAATGATAGCTGATCTCAAGGGATGATGCTAACCTATCCTTTTTAATCGTAAACGGGCGAAGGCCCTTCTTATATCTCCCACGCCCTCGTCTCTCTCGTCTCCCTCACAAAATTGTTTTCACCACAAACTATCATCTCCTACGTTCTCTCACTCGTTGACTACTGCAGCAGTACACAAAGGAAAAGGCAGTGTAAGCTAAGGGGGGGGGGTAATCCATAGCGCACCTCCGTTTTCGAAAGAAGGTATGGCGTTCATTCGTAGAAGCTCGATCTAAGTATTGTAGATGCTGACAATATCCTGTTCGTTTGCTAATTTACTGGTCGGGCTAAATGTCGCAGTTGATTCAGGTGTCGTTGGGTTTCGCAGAAACGATTCCGTAGACGAAGTAGCAGTGTTGGCAAGCTGTATTCATCACTCAAGCAGGTACGCTAGTCTTCGAACATGCCTCTGATGTTACAACAAAAAAAATGCATGATGCATCTTGTCGGCGCTTGCTGAATTTGATGGGCTTCTATTTCTGGATAATTCATTAGAAGGAAAAGGCTCTTTTCAAGTTAGGAGGTTTGGGTAAATGCATGATTGTCTACGTATATAAACACTTACGTGCATAGACCAACTCGGCATAGATCTAAACACATGTAGGTATATTATTGATTCGGATTGGTTCATTTCGCGTTTTCTGGTTCAGAAGAAGATCCGGAATGCTTGTCCTTAACCCGTAGCAATTACTGTATATATTTATGATGGAACGATGGTTTAGAAGGGACTGGGAATTTTTAGAACACCGAAATTAATTGGTAGATAATTCATGGAATTGATTGGCCAACACATATGCATATAATAAAATAGAGGATTTCAGTAAACACAAAGAAAATGAAACAGAGAAGAAGTGGAGGGCCAGTACGGTACTAGATATTGAGGGGTGAGGTGAGATCAATATATACATGTGTGGACATATAATGTTAATGTTACATATAAGTATATCATATGCATGGATATCATGCATGGAAATTGGAAGGCACGAGAGCACACATGCATATCCATGGTCAATTGATTAATTACATATGTCAATGTTAATGGGCATTGTAGGCATGCCTAACTACGGGTCCTTAGAGTACGCGTGTCTATAATTATAGACATATGTATATTGTACTTGTATGTATATATATATAGTAGTCAGGTAACGCGTGCTTAAAATGTATTATTATGGTTCATGTGCAGTTCGTTAATAGTGAACCAGACTGTGAGGTTTAACGATCTATCTGTGGAATTATAGGGGTGTTGGTACATAGAGAGACAAATCGAGAGGTTTTAAATCGAAGTTTCATTTATTTCTGCTATGATAAAATGTGCAGGCTTGAGTGGAGAGAAACTCTGACGAATTAAATTAGTGATTGTGAGAATTTCTTGCTATTTTCACTGCTTTCAAGTACATATAGTATATATATAAATATATATAGATTGGGATGGACCCGGTCACTGAGGTTTCAAAATTAAAATGTTTTCTTTCACTGGGATTTTTAAATATAAAGATTTCCGTTTTACTGAGATTTTTGAAATTTAAATATTTTCGTTTACTCTGTTCTCAAAATTTCTCATGTATATTTACTATCTACTGTTCTGTTTGTGTTTTGGTTTTGATTGTTTGCGTGATCGGGGCCGTACTTTATCGCCCGGTCACTTTTGCTGAAATTACTGTGCTACTGTATTTACTGTGCATTCTGTATGCTATTACTGGCCGTCGGAGGCGTACTTTATCGCTTCGGTGACATTGGGATCCCAAACCCCGGTGGTTCAAACCGGCGAGGTCGGCATTGGGCCTGATCGCTTGGCTAGACTCCGTGGGTACTGCAGGTTATCTCGAGATATACCACTACTGAGCCGGCTATACTGATATACTGCTAGAGATGTGGAATTGAAGAACTGAGAGTGTTGGTCGGGGACCCTATCCTTATATCCATAAAAGGACACCCTCGACGACCTCACCCGTATCCTTATACTGCGACTGCTTATTGAAATGCTTGTTGCATTGCAATACTGATTTTGTGCTTTGAAAAATTATGGTTACACTGGTTTCCAAAACTAATGTTTTCAAGCAATAACGTTTTCACACCTGATTGTCAACAACTTGAGATTTCTCACTGGGCTTTCTAGCTCACAAAACCAAAATACTATTTTCTAGGTTGGGTTTAGGTGGAGCGGTTCATCGTACCTGACCAGGAAGAGGCCGTGCAAAGGAGCAGACATCGCCACTCGCAAGAAGGACACGCCTTTGCGACTCGAGTAATTAGGAGTTACACTCTTTTTATTTTGATAAAAGAGTGGTTACCATATCTCTTTGTTTGATCATAGTATACTGTTAATTCATTTCTATTAAATTTATTTATGGAACGTCGTCGAATCATTGGATTTACTGTACTGTACTGTGGGCGACAGCCCTGATGACGCCTAGTTGACCACCTTTAGGAATGGCTCCTACGGGGGGTCGGGGTGGGGTGTCACAGAATGTATGCTTCTTAAAAATTGCGTTTTTCTTTTTCCTAATATATATAATAAGATATATTGTAAAATATATGTTGCAACTATTGTCGGATCCTTTTGTGAGAGAGAAAATGCAGGAGCAGGAAAGCAGTTTGGGTGATCATTAATTAGAGATTATATTGGCATGGTAGTTGCTCGAGATACATAAATCTTCTTTGCCGCATATATACCAGAGGCAGCTAATTTTGCCAAAATAAAATCCACTACAGATGTTTAAATTGAGGGAAAAAAAATTAAGAAGTCATTATAAAATATTACGTAAATGAAGACCTATCATTACATGAAAAATAATGGACTTTTCTTTTGGGTACGTGGTAATTGGAAGGTCCTGAATCCAAATCTCTCTTCTTTATCGTCCGACTCATCCTTTTTCCGAAATAAAATAAACTTAAAAGCAAGAAAATGCTTTTTTCTTTTTAATATATATATATATATACCATATATAATAGAAAGTAAGATAGACGTGATTTTAGAGTGCCATATGGTTGTCACATATATTAAACATTTAATAATGTTAAGGCTGCCACATAATCACAGAGGGTCCAGTTGTATGTTTCATATAAGCTTGAATGCCACGTGACTGCCACATAAGTTTAGAATTTAATAAGTTAAACTAACCTAAAACTTATCTCTATATGACCCTTGGTCTGAATTTTATTTTCTGTCATTTAATTAAATTACATTTCTTCTTCCCTTTGTCTTTTTACCTTCTTTAATTAGTTTTTAAAATTTTTATATCATATTAAGTTTCATAATTTAAGAGCATTAAACTCTTCTTCCTTCACTTTTATATAATAAGTGTTTACTGAGTGTATGAATTTTATTTTTACACATTAATTAATTAAATAACATTTTTCTCACCTGTATCATTTTTAACTTCTTCATTTATTCTTTCAAACTTAAATTTAAATTAAACTTTATATTTTAAAAGCATTGAACTCTTCCTATTTCACTTTTATTTGTATATAGAAACATATATATACATATATATATAATATTTATATAAAGTACGCGCACATAATGCATGTGTCTATATATATATTATTATGTTTATTGTATATATATAAATAGGTATATATACGGTTATATATATATATATAAATAACCGTATATATACCCATATATATATATATATACAATAAACATAATAATATAAAGTTGTAATTTAAGTTCACACGTTTAAAGTGCATTTGTAAAATATTAAATATTTATTCTGAACAAATAAATTTATCTTTTACTAATACATGTATTATTATTAATAAAAATTTTAATGTGATGCATGCATATGTTTATATATATATATATAACAATGAGTGAAATGAATGTGTATTAGTTTAATTCATTTCTTTACATATATTTTTTATTATTTTCATTCACTAATTAATTTTTTTAATCTTGTGACTTTTCCTCTACTATAACTTTCAAATATTAATAAGACTATTGATTATACTATGGTTATTTAAATTATTCACATCAATTTTACTTCATTTAGTATACCATTAGTAAATGATTATTTATTTGAAAATTCTTGGGAATTTACACTAAGAAAATGAATAGACACTTTGTTGATCACTTTCCAACCTAAATATAACTTCCATTTATAAAAAAAAAATAAGCTCTATTCATGTCTATTAAGTGCAACTTTATACACAATGCACATAAAAATAGTTCTAAATGGATGTATAGAGATTATTGAGAGAAAATTTTTAAAATGCATATCTTTCCTAATTTCCCTCAATTTCTTCTTCAAATTTGCAAGTGCCTACATGTTCAATGGAAAACGAGGTATACATTTCTTTTGATATTGTTTTTCTTATTCCAACATCAGTGATGGATCCGCTAATTATGTTTATGTTTAGACTGAATCGTATTAGTTTAGCAAAACTTTGTGTTTATATGTTTTTATGATTTATTTTCTGTTCAAATGATTATGGATGCAAATTATGAATAAATGATGCCTATAATTATATATAATTCATTATTCAAAATTTTGTACATAGATTACCCAATTGCTATTGATTTTAATATGTTTATTCATGGGAAGTTCTTTCAAACAATTTCTTATTACTAAGTTAGCTACCAATAAGTTGATAGTTTGGAAAATTAATGCTTAGAGGGAAATGTGGTTTGAACTATATACTTAATAAACTTTTAGAATGAGTTTGAGGATTATAAAAATGTTTTTAACTCTAATGAGGCGCAAAATGGTACGGATAAATCAATATAACTTTGATATATAAATATTATTAGTTTTAACACTGACATTAATAAGACGCGAAAATAATATAATTTTTAAGTGGTTTTTTTTTAAAGTTTTATTATATTAGATATCGTCTCATAACAAATATTTATATTCTTTTATTTAACACATTATTGAGGCATAATTATACACATATATTCAATTGGTTGAAATATTATAAATACACAAACTCCATATTCTTGGGCATTTACGTGCATATGGGGCATTCACCATGCAAATGCACGATGCTAGCATCTAATATATATATGTATATATATATATATCTACCCTATATAATAGAAAGTAATATATCTACCCTATGAGAGTGTCATGTGGCTGCCACATCTACTCTATATTTAATTATGTTAAGGATGACAAGGCTGCCCCATAGACTTTTAATTTTACTATCCACATGAATGACACATAAGATTAACATTGAATAGTTGTTTAATGAATGCATTAATTTTATTTCACTCTTTTAATTTTCTTTTCTTTTTAACTTCTTAAGTGTTTTTTTTTTTTTCTCCAAATTTCTACATTAGATTAACCTTTATATTTTACTAGCATTAGATTCTCCATATTCCACATATATGAATATATATATATATATATATATATAACGTATGTGTGTATATTTTTACAGCTTATATATTATATATCAATCTACTTAAATAATCCGTACATATATATATATATATATATTTCCCATTTTACCTCTATGTATATAACTTAATATAAAACTTTAGTTAGGCATATTTGTAAAATACGAAACATTTATCATGATAAATAAGTTTTTTTTACTAATAAATAAATTATTATAAATAAATAACTTTTTATGTGATGCATGCTTGTGTTTATGTAAGGATGAATAAAATATTATTATTAGTTAATTTCAAAAATTTTCTATGCTGTTTATCATTGTTCTTAACTAATCTCTTTTTAATTTTGTGAATTTTCCTATACTGTAAGTTTCAAATATCTTTAAAGAATATTAATTATATTATGATTATTTCATTTGTTCACATCAACTTTCTTTATTTAATAAACCATTAGTAAATAATGAATTATGTAAAAACTCTTGGTAATTCACACAAAAGAAGATGAATAGACACTTTACAATCTATATACATCGAATCCAATATAAACAAAAACAACTTTCTTATTGTATAGAATCCTTATGTGTATGTCTAATTCATGTTAACGGTGCAATTTTTCGCACTACTACAAAAAGGGCTTTTAATGGCGGTTTTTAAGGGCTTTTAACTGCGGTTCTTGGCCTTTTTGAACCACCATCTATCTGGCAGCCGTAGAAAGTTAGCGGACTTTCTACGGCGGTTTGAAACCGCCTTAGAAAGTGATGTGGACGGTTGTACACATGCGGATAATGTTGCCAAGGACCTTGTGATTAAGCGGCGAGCTCGTATAAGACTCTAACTTACCTTCGAAATCAGAATAAACAAAAAGACCTAATCTAGTTGTTTTTGTTTTAGATTCGAACCAAGTGTAAGAAAAGAGTTTTGAACATGCGAATAATTAGGTAGAGCAAATAACCTAATTAGCTAAGTTCATGCAATTATGTAAATTACGACATGCAAATACATAAAGCAATAAAAGGAGGGTACTCAAACACTAAGTTTTATGATATGAATACTCTGAATATTATTATGCATGGTTGCCCTATTTATAGGGTAGGATCAGCCGAAAACAAGGAAGAAAATAGTAAGGGAAAGAATTGGAAATTAACCAAGAGGTTAATTTCCTTTACCAAACCCGGAAAGAAGTAGGAATGGTAGAAAAAGAAAGAAAGAAATTCGGTCACCTCTTTTCTTTGGGTGATTGCCGAAATTACAAAGAAAAGAATAAGGAAAAGAATAAAACTCCTACTCCGAAAAAGAATAAGGGAACCCTTTTTGGAAACTAACTTAAAAGAATAAAAGAACATAAAAAAAAGAAGAATTCCCTAATTTAACTAAGCAGCCGTGTGGGCTGTTTTCTTTGGGTTGTGCGGCTTCCTTGCTCCTTTGGGCTGGCCGAAAACTTGTGGACTTTGGTTCCATGAGTTTGGGTCGGCCCAATGTGTAGGGAATTTCACGATTTGTTTCTTTTAAAGCCCAAGAACCTTCCGGCATCTTCAAGACTTCAACAAACAGCCTTCTTCTTTATTTGGACTTGGTGAATTGCGCTTCTTCTTCAAAGATGTGTAGAAGATTCGCAATTTGCACATTTCCACCTTTCTCCTCCAAGGCGTGGGCTTCTACAATTAACTGAGCATCCTAATGGCAAGCTTGAACAAGGTTGTTGAGTGCATCTCGAACCTTCTTCGCTCTGCTTCTGGTCATTGGCCCAGTTATGTCTACAAGTGGATCCCTCTGTTACGGACTTGGATCCTGAAGCATTGTAGGACCTCTATGTAGAACTCGAACATCCTCCTCAGATTCTCCGGAATCACTTGCATCTTGACTTTGACTTGTTGGTTGACTTTGGATGCCCTCATCAGAAAGTAACCACTTTCTACGGCGGTTTAGAACTAAACAGCCGTAGAAAGTGACCACTTTCTACGGCGGTTCTAACTTGAACCGCCGTAGAAAGTGATCACTTTCTACGGCGGTTCTCACTGCTTTCTACGGCGGTTCAAGTTAGAACCGCCGTAGAAAGTGGTCACTTTCTACGAATGTTTAGTTCTAAACCGCCGTAGAAAGTCACCACTTTCTACGGCTGTTTAGTTCTAAACCGCCGTTGAAAGTGGCCACTTTTTCAGACCCAAACCGCGATAAAAAGAGAAAATTAATCTAGTTTAAAGCAAAACCTGTTGCTAAAAGTTTAAATTTAATACAAATATCACCAAGATACAAATTGAAATCGCTATTATATTATAGGGGCATATCCAAAAATATTTGTACAACTATAATATGAACAAGTTTCATTAGTATCCATCAACTACGGCTAATGCTCCACAATATAACTAGCGCATATTTTTCTCATAGCATCTATATCCACATTGCTTAATGGAGTGCGGTCGAGCTTGAAGTACTGCAACAGAGTATAAATTCAAAAGTAATTGAGTAGCAAAATGAAATACAGTCAAGTAAGTAATGAGAAATCAAATACCTTTTCGAGTGCTAATGTGTCGGATTTTATTGCGATTTGGTACATGTAGTGCATGACATAGTAGCCACACTCCCAGTTAGACGTTTGTTTTTATGCTAATGAATATTAGTGTACGAGTTAGAAGATCATACAATTTTATACAACACATCGTTGAATAAAAAATTCAATAAGAACCAATTTTACCTTAACTACTATCCATTCAGGTTGCATATGCACATTTCTGGGCAATCCTAAGAAAGCTTGATAATTAAACATCACCCTATAAAAATGAAAGCGGAATGAAAATAATTAGCAACATATGTATATATGATTGGCATTAGAAATTATATATGCATTCTAACATTAGTTTATATAACGCACTCGTCTATAAGTATTACTGCCTCCTCTTTTTGTGGGTTTTGTAAAGAATCAAACCAGTAGACAACCTTTTCAATCGGTCTAATGGCTATAAGCATCCAATGTTCACTGCAAACCAAAAATTTAATGACCTCAGATCTTTAAATCAGTGTTTCTTAAAAATTAGAGAAACGCTTACAGTGTTTACCCCTGAAGATACGGCACCAGATAAATTTCTTTATTCCGATCCTTCAAGTTTCGTGCAATGTAGTGTACCCTATCTTCATATGTGTTTCCTAGGGCCGTGACATGATCAGCTGAGAGAAACCCTATCCCCTTCCGGTCATTCCTTTCAACCAAATCATGTAAAGCTCTAGAGAATTTACATTATCATGCATCATTGGTTAGTCTAGGCACATGGAATGCATACTATATATAACAATAATCTGAAATAGGTTATAAAATTAAGTGGAAACTCACTTGGTGAACAATTGCATCAAATAGTTTGTGACCATGCTTTCTCTTGACAATAATTCACCGACATCCATTCGATCCATCAAAATAGGATGATCCACACCTATGATATCTCTTGTCATTTGAAACAAGAACCGCCGTAGAAGTTCGAATCTTTCTCTATTCGGAGCTGTAACTCGTGCAGTGGATCACATGTCGAAGAGGATGACATTTCATTTGGAACCGTCGACGAAGGAGATTTTATATCATCCATAGAATTCAAACGGCCTTTTTTCTTTTTTAAACATTTATCCACCTAACAACATTTGAAATAACATTAAATATACAAAACGGTATTAAGTAATTCACAAATAAATGTAAGAATATACCTGTGTTACTGGATCCGGAATAATTTCAATCAAATGTATAGGCCATTCCACGAAAAAGGATCGGGCTATTCCCATAGTTGAAGCCTCTTCCTCAGAAAATGGTAGCGGGGCAAAGTCATCATATGAAATTTTAATTGTAACCTTTGCGCAACCTTTCCTTACCTCGCGGCCGTGGTGCTTTCTTTGCTTATAAACATTTCCCTTGGCCACAAGCTTACGTCTCTTACATGTATCCTCAGAGATGAACAAATGACATTCACACCCGTCCTGAGATAATAGGCAAGCGAATGAACATTACGCAACTATTTCCGCTAACTTCAAAAACCAAGTGTAATCATGAAAAGCAATATCAAACGTCTTTAGAAGTGACAATATGAAAGAAACTATACAAACAAATATGAAAGACATAAATGTACTTTAAGTACCTTGTATTCGCCTAAAGAACTCACATCTTCCAAGTTTGTTGCAATAGGGCTATTCTGAACCTCAGAGGCTTTGATCGGGTCCATAGATGAAACAGGTATCATATGTAACTCAGGCAAACTTGTAGGGATAAGAGGAGAAAAATTTTGCCTACGAGTTTCTTTAGGGTGTAGCATCGGACTCACAGGGGAAACATTGCTACCATGGACCTCAAACATCTCTGGGGTCATTCCGGAGGTTTCTGGGCTCAAGCTCTGAGCTTTGGCACTATTGAGGACAGTGGCTCTTACTGTATCATAGTTAGTCCCCATCTGACCACATATAAACCCAACCATTATCTTAAGATGTGTTTGACATTCATCGAGCTGGGCAGTGGTTTTCTGAAGCTTTCTCTTAGTTAAATCTAGTTTATCTTTAAGCGACGGCCTTGTTTTCGGGAAAACCTCTGTGATACGTGCCCTGGTAGAATGGCCGCGAACACGACTGGGGTGATCGGTCTTTCCCGTTGCCTTGACAAGAATGTCATTCCTACCCTCTGCAACTTTCTCCCCTTGGGACTCGCGGAAACATAGATTTTCCTAAACGTTTAGCCAAAAATATGAAATGTAAATAGATCAATTATATATAGTTTTAAATATATGCGTAGCTTAAAGAACTGAAACATAATAAAATGTATGGAGCAAACTTACAATTTCAATCCCAACATGATCAGCCTCTGGCGTGAAGTATTCTTTTTTTTTGTTTGTGTGAGCCTGTCTCCAAAGTAAATGCCTGCCTGGCCCTGCATAAGATTCTTCCCCTTCTTCTTCGGACTGACCGTCCTCTAAAGGCTTCTTCCCAGTTGCAGTCAAAGCTTCTTCATGCAAATGCTTCTTTAGCAGTCGGTAGCCACCGCGAGATAAATTATGGTAAAAAGAATTTAAAGTGGCATTCTTTTGCGCTTTTTCACGAATTGCCTAGAGAAAAATATAATGAAAAGTGATTATACATAAACTGAGCAATTTCAAATATCCAAAAACAAGAAGGAAATGAATTTCAAAAACCCACCTGCCATTCTTCTGTTTCGCGGCTAGCCTTGAACTTAATCCATGTCTCCCCTAGGGAGATATTTATATTCAAGGCATGGGTCCTTACCCTTCAAGTCACCATTTACATATCTACCTAAAAAGGATTTCCAATCTTTCCAACGTTTACCGGCATAAGAAATCTACTTGGTTTCGAGTTCTTCAGTTGATTCAAAAACAAATAATGCCTACAGTAAACAATAGAAGTAAAAATTTAGGTAAATTTGGGTTCATTTGTATGAATGGGTAAACAAACAATGCATTATAATTTTGTAGAGTACCTGTATTTCCATCCACACTCTCTTCTTGATCTCGTCGGGAACTTTGGGCCATGATGCATATTCCATAATGTCCACTTTGCTCCGGGCCGTGAATGCTACGAATGTAATCCACTTTGTATGATAATTTTTAGGCTCATTTTTGGAATCAAACGAAATCTCAAGAGTTTTCCCCTTCATATGCATTTCCAAAATATCGTTGCAATTTGTAGGCCCTCTACCTCTTTTAGCTCTAGTATAAGACCCATCTCCATTGCTCTTTCCCTCATCACTATGGTTCTCATTGCGTTTTCTTTTTCAGGCCATTAGCTTACCTTAAACTTCATGTACATACAAAGAGAATTCAAGATAACATATTTGCATTTAAAGAAAAGCTTTAATTTCAAAAACAAGAATGCTTGTAATGTTTAAATTTAAAAGGCAATGTACATTTCGCAAACTTCACTCCTAAAAATACTCTCCTTTCCTAAAACAAGAGAAATACTTTGTGCTTTTGCAATAAAGAAGCTTTACAATATTGATGCAAAGATAGCCTCACTTTCAATATATTAGTGGCATTCATGACATTAAACCAAGGGAGGAACACACCTTCAACTCAACCACAAAGCATTACCCTCCTTTCCACTAAAGAAGAAACACTAAATCGCAAAAGGTAAAAGATTTAAGGAGAAGTGATATTTCAAACTCTACATTTATGAAAAAAAAATCCCCCTCATCAAGGAGAACGACTCACAAAGCATATTTCACGCATTTCAAACAAAGATAAGGGAAAGCGAAGAGGAGATAGTGATATTTGCAATACACAAGTCCCATTATCCAAATTAAACCAAAGGACACCCAAAAAAGTGGACTTATAAAGGGTACCATTGATAAAGTACTTCACATTTCACAACCAACAACTAATGAGAACAATCATTAGTTTCTACTAAAGGAAAAAACCAAAATTTAGTGAGGAAGGTAAAAGCTTCAAGGAGGAGTACTTCACTCCTAAAAAATACTCTCCTTCCCTAAAGCAAGAGAAGCAACACTCAAAAGGTACTTAGTGCTTGTGCAATAAAAATGCTTCACATTCATGCAAAGATATCTTTACTTTCAACATATAAGGGGCATTCAAGACATTGAAACAAGGGATCCCCAAAGAAAGAACCCTATAAAGCTTAAATTCCACATAGTGGACTCAACAACAAAGCATTTTCCTCATTATCCCTAAAGGAGGAACACTAAATCGACTAAGAACCAAAATCAAACACCAATGTTCTCAAATTAATCAAGCAAAACCGAAAGCAACATTTGTATTTCTCATATTAGTGAAGGAAACCCGAATTGAAAGGGTACTTAATTGAAATTCCAATAAAAAACCTAGGTTCTCAACTTATGTAGACAAAACACGAAGTTCAACAACCAAACCAATGCAACCAACAATCAATAAATCCCAAAGCATTCCAATCATTCATCACTAGCATCAAACCCGAAATGAAGATTATATTGTGCACAAAAACCCTAGTGCAATGAGAAGCAATTACAAAATGGAAGGTAACATTGCAAAAGTTTTAAAATGCAAGCATAGAAGGTGGATAAACCTTTTGTGTGCACTCCTACAACCAAGGCCGAAACTATTGGAGGGGGGAAATGGAAGACATGTTGGCCGGGGTAGTGAAGCCACAAACACCGATCGGCTGGTTGGTCCACGGCATACGATCAGCACTTGCTGCAGCCGACGGGAAGTGTGGGAAATGGGCGGAGCTCGCCGGGTTGCGCCGGCGACGGGATAAGGGTGCGAAGAACCCGAACCGCCGCTTGAGAAGGGAGAGGGAAACAGGGGAGAAGCAGGGGAGAAGAAGGGGAGAAGAAGGGGAAAAGAATGAGGGAAAGGAAATATGTCTAAGTTCAAATATTTTGAACTTAGACCGGCTGGTTGGTTCAACGGCGGTTCAACCGCGAACCGCCGTTGAACCAACTTTCTACGGCGGTTCAACCGTGAACCGCCGTAGAAAGTTGTTTCAACGGCGGTTCGCGGTTGAACCGCCGTTGAATGTTCTCTTCTATTGCGGTTTTTCGTGAACCGGCATAGAAGAGGGGAAAAAATTGGAGCCAATTCCCGCACGGGCATATTTTGATATTAAATTTTTTTTTTCCATTTTCAAAAACTAACCCCACAATTTTGTAAATATAATATTACATACCCAATTTACATTATATTTATTAATTATGTACAGAAGCTCGACTTTTATGAACCATTTCATAATTAAATTTCAAATTTTCCATTGAACCATTTGCATTTAAATTTCACGTGCTATTACACAATAATTATAGGTGAAAGATAAAAATTAATAAATTTCGTAAATTTACATGTAAGCATCGATAAAGTAATAAGCTTCATTAGCTTCCCTAAATTTTCTACGTTTTTGACTTGGGTGAACGGGATAAAATAATCAAATCGATAAATGCATTAGGTACGTAGTATAAGAAAAATTAATGGTTAAGTCGCCGAAAAAAAAAATTAAATACTTACTGGATTTCATTAGCTTACATACATATATGTATATATATATATATATATATTTGCAATTACGATAATATTAATCAAATATGTATAGTGAAATACATTAAATTTAGTATGCTGCAAAATATAATGTATTTTATTTACTTGCATCGGTTGATCATTATTAAATTGCATATACAATATTACAGGGGAATGTTGGGAGAAGTAGGGGAACTGTGGAGAAATTAGAGATATTATACCAAAATCGTAAACCCTAAAACCTAAACCATAAACCCTAAACCCTAACACCCTAGGCCAACAAATTTGAATTTAGACCGTCGGTTTATTCTACGACGGTTCAAAAACAAACCGCCGTAGAAAATACTTTCTACGGCTGTTCAAAAATAAACCGCCGTAGAAAATACTTTCTACGGCGGTTCAAAAATAAACCGCTGTAGAAAGCAACCTTTCTACGGCGGTTTCACAATGAACCGCCGTTGAAAGTTGATTCTACGGCGGTTTTTGGTTGAACCGCCGTAGAAAAGTAGTTTCAATTGGAGCCAATTCCCGCGCGCGCATAAATATTCTATTTTTATATCATTTTCTAAACCCTAAACCCTACTCCCTATTTTTTTTTTTTTCCATTTTCATAAATTAACCCCAAAACTTTGTAAATATAATATTACAAACCCAATTTACATTATATTTATTAATTACAGAAGCTCGCATTTTATGAAACATTTAATAAGTACATTTCAAATTTTCCCGTGCACCAATATTCCACCGAAAAATTTCATGTACTATTACACAATAATTTTAGGTATAAGCTCAAAATTAGTAAATTTCGTAAAATTACATGTAAGCTGTGATAAAGTAATAAGCTTCATTATCAATCCTAAATTTTCTGCATTCTCGACTTGGGCGAACGGAATAAAATAATCAAATCGATAAATGCATTACGTACGTAGTATAAGAAAAATTAATGCTTAAGGGCCCAATTAAAAAAAAAAGAAATACTTACTGGATTTCATGACCTTATATATATATATATTTATATATATATATAAATATATATATATATATTTGGACTTACGGACGATAAAAGTAATCAATTATGTATAGTGAAATACATTACATTGAGCGTGTTGCAAAATATAATGTATTTTATTTACTTGCACCAGTTGATCATTATGAAATTGCATATCCAATATTACAGGGGCATGCAGGGGAGAAGCAGGAGAATGTTT
Organism: Leptodermis oblonga; assembly: GCA_016801395.1. NCBI lineage: Eukaryota > Viridiplantae > Streptophyta > Magnoliopsida > Gentianales > Rubiaceae > Leptodermis > Leptodermis oblonga. The sequence goes on from CM028751.1 coordinate 27,056,717, forward strand.
AGGGTCTATGCTTCATAAAATGAAATAAAAATAGAAATTTATGCGCGTGCAGGAATTGGCTGCAATTTCCACTTTTCTACGGCGGTTCAAAAACAACCGCCGTAGAAAGATGACTTTCTACGGCGGTTATTAGTTGAACCACCGTAGAAAGTCATCTTTCTACGGCGGTTTCAATTTGAACCGCCGTAGAAAGTATTTTCTACGGCGGTTCAATGAAGAACCTTCTACGGCGGTTCAAGGAAGAACCGCCGTAGAAAGTGTTTTCTACGGCGGTTGTTTTTGAACCGCCGTAGAAAAGTGGAAACAAATTCAGCCAATTAATTCCCGCGCACGCATAAATTTCTATGTTTATTTCATTTTATGAAGCATAGACCCTATACATTTCTAGTTTTTTCATGTTCATAAATTAACCCCAAAACTTTGTACATATAATATTACATACCCAATTTACATTATATTTATTAATTATGTTAGCAAGACGTATGAAAAATGCTTTACTAAATATATTTCAAATTTTCCCATGCAACATTCCACCGAACCATTTCAGGTACTATTACACAATAATTTTAGGTAAACGCGCAAAATTCAGTTTATTTGTTCTTAAATAATTATCTCTATTTTAATAATTAAAGGCAAGCAATAATTATAATTATGTTAAGGTAAAATAAAAATAGCTTGAAAGAATTAATACTCTTTGCAATTGGATACAAGTACTCAATGTCGTATCCATGTATAGTCATAAAAATTTTGTAGCGTTGTTGTATATCTCATACACATGCATGCTAGTTAAGTGGCAAAATATAGAAATAGGTTGCCGCCGGTACGGAGCGCGCCTCAAGGATATGCCAGAAAATTCGACAAAGTCTCCCCTATAAATGTAACATACTCCCTGTTAAGGATATGCACATACTTAAATACTTCATTAAGATTCCAACTACTTCAAATAATACGGAATTCAGTTTCAAATCAATTCAGACAAAATCTCCCCTGCTTGTTTTTGACCAAAACACTTTGGCATCCTAACATCAACACAAAAGCTTCACACAATTTCCAACAATAACATATTCATTTATAAACATTTCGCTATATGAAGTTCCCTGGAAATTTTATCCCTTGCTTGCACGGCTTCATCCAAGTTGTGACCTGTTTCAATCAAACAGTACGAAGGATAAAAATAAATGTTGTTATAAAATTATGTCCACCTCGTTTCATTAAAATCAAATAAACATATACGAATACACACACATACACACCCACAGAAAAAAAAATTTAATAAAAATAAACAATATACCTGAAAATGATTCTTAACTTTCTCTTTCTCTTCTGGGACACTTGATCCTCGAACCATAATCCTTCGCTGTGGTCATCACGAAGTATGTATTTATCAAGTTACCTATCTTCTTCATCTGCTCTCGATTCAGGTAACCCACTAGAGAAAGGGCCCGCCTCATAAAGCCCTTCTTCTGTATCAATCCCTTCCACTCCGTGATGTTGTTTACCATGAAGAACAACAGACCAATGTTGGTCACAAGGATCGGTGATATAAAAAACTTGTTTCGCCTGCGATGCAAGTATAAATGGTTCCCCCTTGAAACCCTCTCGATTAAGGTCCATCAAGGTAAAACCCAATGGATCATCAATTCGAACCCCATTATTGTTATTAACCCATTTGCATCGAAATACAGCTACTTTGAAACAAACATAGTCAAGCTCCCAAATATCTTCGATCACCTCGTAATATGCCATGCTTCCATACATTGGATTTTTATCATTCCTGCTAGAAACATGTAAAGCCTCCAAGATTAATGTAACACCACTGTTTTGTGCCTTACTCTTCTCATCTTGTCTCTTAGTAGCAAATGAATATCCATTTATGTCATAGTATGAAAATGCTCGTACCGCATGGCTGGGCTTAAACGCCAACCATTTCAATGTCTCCGAAACGTCTTTGCCCATGACAGCATTACCAAACCAATAGACAAATGTCCGAATATATTCATTGAGCACATTTTGATCCGTCCAAGCAGGATAAGACGTTCTTATTGAACGCATATGGTCTCTCACATAGGGCTCAACTTCTTCAGAATTGCACAGTATGTAGAGATGCGCCTTCATCAATTCAACATTAGAAGGCGTAAACATTTTTCCTCCCCTTGTGCCCATACCTTTAATCCTCCCATCGTGCCGATTCTTGGATATTCCAATTGATGCTGTATCGGCCAAGTACTCAGTGCAAAACTCAATTACCTTCTCAGCTATATAACCTTCAACAATACTAGCATCAGGACGATAACGATACTTAACATACCCCTTAAATACTTTCATATATCGCTCGAATGGGTACATCCATCGCAAATGAACAGGCCCGCAGATTTTTATCTCTCTAACCAAATGAATCACCAAATGTACCATAATATCAAAGAAGGCGGGTGGAAAATACATTTCTAATTGACAAAGGACAACAATTATTTCATCTTGTAACTGATCAAGTCTTTCGCGCGCGATAACCTTGCTACATATAGCATTGAAGAAGAAACAAAGTCTTGTTATACTGGACTTAACATGCTTGGGCAATATCGAGCGAATAGCTACAGGCAACAATTGTTGCCTTAAGGCATGGCAATCATGAGACTTCAAACCAACCAGTTTTAAATCTTTCAAGGAAACAAGTCTACTTACATTTGAAGAATATCCGGATGGAACTTTGATGCTACGCAAACTTGAACACAGTTGTTTTTTCTCTTTTCTGGACAATGTCTGACATCCAAGTTCTCCCAGTATGAAAGTTCAAAAAAGATGGATTATTTCTTCCAACAACATTTATCATTATTGCTGGACTCCGAAGGTTTACCAAACTCCACATTAATATCCGTCACACGGGCTTTCACCTCTGGCCCGCTCAAGGGTTCTGGAGCTTTTATGAACTCTTGAAATCCATTGAATGCTCATTTCATACGGCGATACGGATGAGTCTCGGGAAGAAATCTGCGATGCCCAAGGTATACTGTCTTCCTCCCATGTGCAAGCTGACAAAAATCTGTATTCTGCTCACATATTGGGCATTCTTTATGCCCTTTAACAGAGTACCCAGACAAGTTTCCATATGCAGGAAAATCATTAATGGTACAGAACAACATGGCACATAATGTGAACATTTCTTCACGGTATGCATCAAACACAAGTGCGCCTTCATCCCATAACTTTTTCAAGTCTTCAATAAGAGGAGCAAGATACACATCGATGTCATTTCCTGGTTGCCGTGGGCCTGAAATCATTAGAGACATAAGTACGTACTTGCGCTTCATACACAAGTAAGGCGGAAAATTGTAAATAACCAACATCACCGGCCATGAGGTAGGTGTGCTACTCAGACTGCCAAACGGGTTCATTCCATCAGTACACAAACCAAGCCTCAAATTTCTAGCTTCTCCCCCAAAAGAAGGATACATTGAATCAATTTTTTTCCACTGATCTGAGTCTGATGTTTGCATTATCACCTTGTCATCATCACTGGGAATACACCGATCTGAATGCCATGTCATAAGTTTTGCATCTTTTGCATTAGCGAACAACCGTTTAAATCTCGGTATTATAGGAAGATACCACAGAACCTTAGCCGGCGACCCCTTCTTTTGCGCATCAGAACTGTCTTCAACCTCATCACACAGCTGCTTGTTTTTGTATCGTGAAGTTTTACACTTAGGACAAAGCAATAAATCCTTATACTCATTCCTGTAGAGGACGCAATCGTTTGGGCAAGTGTGGATCTTCTTATACTCCATACCCATTGGACACAATATTTTTTTCGCCTCATAAATTCGATCTGGAAGTTCATTATCTTCTAGGAGCATATCTTTCAATACCCTCAATAAAGCTGTAAAACTAGTATCTGACCACCCATTTGCCGCTTTCAAATTAAACAACTTCAAAACACTAGACAAGCGTGTATATTTAGTGCAACCGTTGTATATAGGCTTCTCATTGTCACCCAAAATGGAAGCAAGAACTTCCGGTTTATCAGCAAAATCCTCGGCCACATCCTCAATCATGTCATCTAATCGATCTCTAGTAATCCCATCATCTCCTTTTGCATGAGATTTTCTTCGCTCAGGTAAACCATCTATACTTTAACCATGCCAAATCCACAATTTATAAGAATGATCAAATCCGTTCCGATATAAATGGAATCTTATTGTATCTGAGTTATCAAACCGCGCACCATTTTTACAAGCTTTACACGGACAATAGACGTACTTTGTATTCTTATAAGCCAATTCAATGAAATTCTCAACTTCTTTCGCTAAAAATCGGAAGTCCGATCACCATACAACAAGATATTTCGATCCATACGTAACTAACTCCTTCAAATAATTAAAAAATCCAAATAATAATTCAACAAACAATGTAGAAAGTATCAAGTTGCATGCTTGTCTTAGCACATGTCATACTAATGTTACTCATATAATCAAAACTAATATAATACCTCAATGAAAAAAATAATGCATAACCAACACATGCGCAATAGACATAATCAAATGAAGAAGAACCCATAAGTTTTTCATTTATGCATTTCATCAAACATATGCAATGAATAAAAAAATAATACACACTCTAAGTAGTGCTACTAATTATATGAACATCATCCATTAAAAATCAAACACTATAAATCAAATCACATCACCAAGAAAGTATATAGTATAACTAAATAGGGTTCCACAATACTAAGGTTCACCATATACATGGATTGCAACTTTAATTTTCAGCAGTACTCTACCATAAATAAAAATAAATTCTATATACACATATCTAAAGTACAAGAATAAGCAATTACTGAGAAATTTTAGAAGTTTCTAACCTTAAGGTGGTAAATTTTAGCTTCAAATGACGATTCTTTACATCAAACGTGCAAAACCGTAGTAGAAATTTGGAGAAGAACACTTTCGGCTGCGATATGGAGATACACGTTGTTATTTAGGGTTAAATACGTCAATACAACGGCGGTTATAATCAAACCGCCGTAGAAAGGACCTTCTACGGCGGTTAATTTTAAAACCGTCGTAGAAAGTCCGTATTTCTTTTATAACGGCGGTTTTCTATTTTCCGCCGTTAATCCGCAACCGTTAAAGCTCTATTTTGTAATATATATAATTCATTTAGAACATTTTTGTGTTTAGAGAAATTTTAAAATGTATTTTTTTTTCCTTATTTTTTCTCAATCTCTTCTTCAAATTTGCAAGTTTGTGTATGTTCTACTCTAATGAAAAGCAAGATTTCCCTATTCAAAACTACAAAATATGTCTCCAAGTGCACTTCATCTGATAATGGAGCTTCTCTTACCGTCGGCATCTACTTACAATGCGCATCATAATCCTGCAAACTTTATTAATTTTTAGAAGAAGAAGAAGATTTAAGAAGTTGACTAGAGTCAAGGTGAAGATGCAAGGAAAAAGGAAGAGACTAGAGTAGGAGCGCCAATTCTAAATTTGAGAAAAAGTTTCAAGTATTTATATTACATTTAACATATATTTCTTGTTTTAAACTCTATATGGATAACAAATTGATTACTATTTATAATTATAATTATTTTTATATTATCAGGTAATAATGTTTGTGGGCATTTACCGTGCAAATGCACGGTTCTCACATCTAGTGTATATATAAAGACATTCCTTTCTATTATATTATCTAAAATGTTGCCATATGGCATATGCCACGTCATCCCATATATGCCATGTGACTGCCACATGGGCAACTATAATAATTTAATATGCAAACAATATTATTTTCCCTTAAACAGCTATTTATCTTCCTCACATCACTTTCCTTGAGACTGTCCATTTTTCCCACCCCATGCGTTTAATCCGATTTCATAACCAATTAACTTTAATTATACCATTTATTAGTTTCATATAATTTGAAAAACTGATCATTAGTGGGGGGGGGGGGGGGGGGGGGGGGGGAATTTAAAAAAGAGAAGCATTTATTCTGTATTCTAATTAGAATTCCTAAGGTTTTTCCAAGTGCCATCCTTGTTGTGTCTTCTTCTACTTCCTCTTCTGCTTCCGCCTCTACCTCGCCAACCCATCTTCTTAGAACACAAGTATCGCCGCTCTGGAACATGTAATTTACGCTGGCGTAAGAAATGTTGCCTAACGTACACCCGCAATTGATCGGGACAAAGAGGGGCTGCTCAGGGATGAGTGGGGAAGATACGTTGGAAATGGATATGTTGCTTGCCGCCGCAATCGGCCAGCGGCTGATGGAGAAGAGAGATAATTTGGGGCTGCTGCAGCTCTGAAAACAGTGAAAGCAGAGGAAGAATCAGATCAACCATTGAAAAAGAGAAAGATGTGAGTCTGTTCTCATCTTTGCTTTTGATCTTGCTAAGGTTTGTACCTAAGCTAAGCTCTGCAACAATGGAAAAATGAGATGTTTTTATAATCAAATGAAAGATTCTAATGACAAGAAACATGGGACTTTCTCCTCCATGGTCCCAGTCCCATCCATCCACATTGAATTCCAGGTAAACTTTTGCTTATAGAAAAAATTGTCAAGCCTTTGTTGTTTTCTGATTATAATAGGAGTATAAATAATCATAAATGATGTCGTGGCCTTTATGATGTCCTAGCCACAACTGACATGTTAGGCTATTTTATCAAAGCCAAAGTTACTAAACATCTATCCACAACCACTATTCTTAAAACATTTTTTCCCCTTCTAAACAGTTTTTTAAATGGTGCTTTACCCCCATCCCCATTTTCTTACAATAATTTTAGTTGATCTTAATGGTATGCAACTGCGATTTATCTTAGAGCAACTGGGGACATTCCGATTCTCAAACAATCAATCAATTGAAATCCAAGGTATATATTAATTTAATTTTCTTTCTTTCTGTTAAAATTACAATCTTTATTGAATGATATATAGTCATTGCACTACGATATATTATCAAAGTTTTGTTTGATAAACATAGTTCATTTTTTTCTCTATCTCGTTCTGGTTCTACTAAGTTCATATATTAGCATAAATGATTAATTTTCAAGCCTTGCATATCCCCCAGACTTTGGAAGTTATGCTGTAAGGTTTGTGGAATCTCAATATGGTGCTTTATAATATTTACATTTTGCCTTATCTTTTCTCACATTATTATTGATGTTTATTTTTTTCATAGAAAAGCTCTTCCTACAAAAGGAATCCAAGTGATTGATTTCATTGGAAAAGAGACAATGCACTCTTTTACTGCAGAGATTGGAATGGAAGTAGACAAAAATCTAGAGAAGTTGAAGCCTGGCTTAATGGGAATAGGATCCTCATTTCTTTCAAATTTAACCCATGTAGTATGCATATATCCTTTGTAAAATACTATTAGTAGATTCTTTTTGTAATTGGAGCAATGAAGACACTGGTGTTTGAAAACAAATTGATAGGTTGGAAAGGATGGAGTTCACCATGGAGGCTGGGCAGATTGGATGCCTTCTAATTTTGATTTCCTCAAGAGGCGATTTTTTTTTTTTTTTTTCGTTACCATGTCTCCTAAGCGTGATTCGTAATGACCAGCTTTTGTTTACAGAAATCTTTTGCTTATTACCTGAGATATGGGAGGTTTGTGATATCCACCTTAAGACGAAAACTTTCAAAGTGTTGTAAAACCAACAGAACTTTGAAATGCACTCTTGAGAGCTTTTAGTTTAATACATGAACAACTTAAAAATGAAAAATTATCATCTCTATAATTGAATGTTAGGCAGCTAATTCATTGTAGTTTTTGGTTAACTATTTAGTGCAGGAACTGAAGGAAAGAATTGAGTGGGTTAGGAATAAAGGAAGAGAAGATAATTCAATGAGGAGACGATGGTCATTCGAAAGGATTTTGAAAGTATATAAGGTATGCTCTAATATAATTTCTTCTGGGGTTATCTCCTACCGGATTTGTTCATGGTTTTTGTTTTTGTGCTTTATATGTTTTTACAATGTAATTATTGTACAAAAAGGTTGTATTCAGAATCTACAGTGAGAAGGAAAATCTTTGCATCTTGTAGGCACAAGAATTCCTTTGTGAGAGTATAGTATGAAGCGTGTGATGTGCCTGTTCTTTATGAAAGATTGAGTTTTGGTTTGAGTTTTGGTTTTTAAAAAATAGTTTTATAATGTAAAAAGTGTATTGTAAATGTAAAAATGTATAACTGAATAGTAAAAAGTTAATAAAAATTGATTATAATTAATATATTAAATTTACTGTTAGACCAAAATAAAATCTTAAAGAACAGTCTACTTGTATTCTATAATTTCTATTATTGTTGTGATTCGGTAAGGTAGAATCAGGGAAGGAAAACTGAAACATAATGTAAAATTTTTGTCTCCGACCAGTTACTCTTATGTTTAACATCAATGGAAATACCATATTGACAATTTAATTATGACAATACTTTGTGTATTTCTTGCTATTTTTAATTCATTTTCTTCTGCAAGTGTAAGGTAAGAGTAATATTATATACATTTGTAATTATAATATAAATTTAATTCTCGTATTCCTTTTAAGCCTTCTCAACTTCACGTTTTTTTTTTTTTTTTTTTACTTTACCTTATTATATGTGTTAAAGTCTATACTTGACACAAAGTTGATGGAATCAATACAACTTAATGAAAGTTCTTACCTTCATATACTTAATTAATTAGGGTGTTGAAGCCAGCCTTAACGTGTTATGGTTTGCAAATGCTTTATCAAGACTGAAGCCGCAATACCGTACGTTAACATGTCTAATGAGAATTACTAATTTTATTTCCATATGTTATTTGTATTTTTAAAATAAAAATAAGTGAAATAAATAAATCGTATCACGTTTTTATTCATATCTACTAGAATTGTTTCATTCACATTAAGATAAATAACAAACAGGGCCATGGCCACGCCTTTTGAGCGACTACTAGTATATATATATATATATATATATATATATATATATATATATAAAGTCTTTAGATCGATTTATAAATTTATTGGAACAAATTAGACCCATAAACAATGGTAATGGTGGATCATAATGGAGGCCTAGATAGAACCTGGCTCCTACAAAAATTTCGAAAAAAAAAAAAAATCTATTATCTATATATATATTTTAGTAAAAAAAAATCTATTAGTGTTAAATTGTTAATATTTTGGTCTTTCCAATTAAAATTTACTATTCTCTTTGTCCACTCAAAAAATTCACTTTGTATTACTATTTTTAGTAATACAAAACTGACTCCTTGAATGAAACGGGGGGAGTATTATATAGTACTCATACGGTCCAAAATAAAAGTCGTTTTAGAGTGAGCAACATTTTTCAAAATAAATGATGTTTTATAAAAAATAATAAAAAATTTCTCAACTTACTATTGTCTAAACTTATCAAACTAAGAGTTAGTATAATTATCTTAAATACTTAGTGGTATTAATTGGATTACAACTCAAGACTCCCAGTAGTATTAAATTAAACTAGTTAAGGGTTTTATTTCATTTAAATAAATTCTTAATCTGTCTGAAAAACTCCAAAACAACTTTTATTTTGGATTGGAGGAACTATGAGTTTTACTTTAATATTAATAATAATAGTTAGTGTACTTTTATTGTTTGATAGTACGCTATATTTTTATCTCATATGAATTGTTAAAGTTGTCAGGTTAAACATTAATTATATTTGTTTTGTGCCTCTAGGTATACTCTTATAAATTTGTGTAAATGTTACTCTTCGGTCTCATTAGAATAGTCATGTATCTATATTCTTTTTAGGATTAGAAAATAAGACTCTTTCAATGTGTCGAAGAGAGTACAATATTTTGTAATACAAATACTTTTGGTTTATATTTTCATAGTCTTAATATTGAAATTTTATTATTTTTATACATTCTCTATTTTCATATACTTTAATTGTATTTTACTGATTTTTATTCAAAATTTTTAAAAATAATTTAGACTCTTAGACTTAGTCAAATATATATATATATACATATATATATATATTATGTTAAAAACGATAATTAAATGTAAAAAATTAATAGATATATATATATTATGTTAAAAACGATAATTAAAAGTAAAAAATTAGTTAAAAATAATAAATATAATCTCTTATTATAATATGTAATATAGAGTGACACAGAGAAAACGTAAAGAGAATTTCGAGTTGGCCTTCTAATAGTTGTACTGCAAGTTTTGCCACAGTCCATAAATACTTTGGCTTGTCCTGATTGAATGAAAGATTCATGTTCTAGTTCTAGAAAAAAGAAACCATATATGATGAGACTGAACCTCATCATCACAGTCTTCTACACTATATCAGTTCTAATCATGATGGCCGTTTGGTTACCGTAAAAAGGGTGACTTAAGACCAATCCACGTGCACAATTCAAACAAGATAGCAAGACCAATTCACATGTACAATTCAAACAAGATAGCAAGAGATACGGTATTTTCCTGGTTGTGTCCGAGAAAAGTACCATAGGGTGAGCAACACAGGACTTTGGGTGTATAAAACAGCCAAATCCTCACTTCACACAATTAGCAAAGCAGAGCTAGAGAAAAGAGAAGGGAAAAGGCACAGCAGCTTGGTGCTGGCAAGCCACTCCTCATGTGACAAAAGGCCAGAGACTCTCTCTATATATATATGTCTACCTACTAATAGAATACCCCAAAAAGAGCACTGCATATTATACTATCCCCACAAATATCCCAAAAACCCAAGAGAGAGTGTGTGTGTATGTATTTGTTGAACAAATAATATATAGACAAAGATGGCAGGTGGTAATTTTAATTCTCAAGATGGTCCTGCACATTACGAGGGAAAAGTGACACTCTTTGTAATTGTAACGTGTTTGGTTGCTGCCACTGGAGGTCTTCTTTTTGGTTATGACATTGGTATCTCAGGTATATATATATAAACTGGATCCCTTCGTCTCGAATGGATAAGTCATATTGATTTGGAACTGTACCTTGTGACAACTCATAAACGGTTGTATTTCATGACAGTATTCATTTTCTTCTCTATAAATAATGGTTTGGTTATCTATATGCATGAAGTGTTAATTAGATCCTTTGACTTGTGAATCTTTATTACAAAATGTGAACTAAAATTTATTTGTGACTTGTTAAAATAATTAACCATGGTACATGGATGTGTGCATGATTGTGTTTATGTTTCCCTTTTGCAGGAGGTGTTACATCCATGGATGAGTTCTTGGTCAAGTTCTTTCCAGATGTACACGCCAAGGCGAATGCTATGAAAGGAGAAGGAAATAATTATTGTACATTTGACAGTGCAACTTTAACACTCTTCACCTCCTCCCTCTACTTAGCAGCCTTGGTTGCTTCCTTCTTTGCTTCGGCCACAACAGATGCATTCGGGAGGAAGGCCTCTATGGTCATGGGAGGTATAATCTTCCTTGCTGGTGCTATTATCAATGGAGCTGCAATAAATGTCGCAATGCTCATCTTTGGTCGTCTATTGCTTGGTGTTGGCATTGGATATGCTAATCAGGTAATTATTACTCCATCCGTCCCATTAAAAGAGTCTAATGCTATAACTGTTTTTGAGTCGGTTTGATATATTATTGCAGTCTGTTCCAGTGTACCTATCAGAAATGGCACCTCCCAAGATCAGAGGTGCACTAAACATTGGTTTCCAAATGGCTATTACAATTGGTATATTCATTGCCAATTTGGTGAACTATGCAACGTCACAATTGAAGCACAACGGATGGAGAATCTCCCTAGGTTTAGCAGCCGTCCCTGCTGTGATCATGACCGTTGGATCCATCTTCCTACCTGACACACCAAACTCTTTGATTGAAAGAGGGCAAAAGGAAGCGGCAAAGGAAATGCTGGTGAAAATCCGAGGCACCCCCAGTGTGGAATACGAATACAATGATCTTTTGGAGGCAAGTGAAGCTTCCAACGTATCCCATCAGCCATGGAAAGACATATTTCTGAGAAGACACAGACCCCAGCTCGTCATCGTTCTCCTCATTCCATTTTTCCAGCAACTCACTGGTATCAATGTCATCATGTTTTACGCTCCTGTCCTTTTCAAGACTCTCGGCTTTGGCGATGACGCTTCTCTCTTCAGTGCTGTTGTCACTGGCCTCGTCAATGTCTTTGCTACTCTGGTCTCAATCTTCACTGTTGACAGGTTTGGAAGAAGGGTTTTGTTCCTCGAAGGTGGAATCCAAATGATTATCTGTCAGGTACATCAACATTAAAAGAACTCGTGTTCTAAGCTTGTAGTATACAATTGGTACATGGGATCTGAGCTCGATATGAACCCATGGTTCCTAATACCAAAACCTCAAGGCAATGCTTTAACGTTCATCTATTATTTTCCCTTCAAAAGACTCGTGTTTTAAACTCATGGCATATAGTTGATATAGAGTTAGTGGTACAGATCGATGATGACGGGCAAAATGGCTGTGGTTCTAATGAAATGCTGTTTAATTTTGATTGCAGTTTGCCGTGGGAAGTTTGATTGGTTCAGTTTTTGGAACAACTGGACAAGGAACTTTCAGCAAGACTCAAGGTGACATTACCCTAGCCTTGATCTGCATTTATGTGGCTGCATTTGCGTGGTCATGGGGACCTTTGGGATGGTTGGTTCCGAGTGAGATTTTTCCATTGGAAATCCGATCGGCCGGACAATCGATTAACGTGTCAGTGAACATGTTCTTCACCTTCATAATTGGACAGCTCTTCCTGAAGATGCTTTGCCACTTAAAGTTTGGCCTATTCTACTTCTTTGGTAGTTTTGTGGTGGTAATGACTCTCTTCATCTTCTTCTTCTTGCCCGAAACAAAGAACGTTCCAATTGAAGAAATGAATAGAATATGGAAGGCACATTGGTTCTGGGGAAAATACATCCCAGATGATGCTGTTGGCCTTGCTCATCACCCCAGCACCAGCAAATCAACAGAAATGGTTTGAGGTCATCCAAGTTTTAATAAAGTTTTTATTTTTATAGCTTTGATTGATAGGCTAGAACTAAGGGTGGTGGGGAAGAGGGATGGATTTTCTCTTCTCTCCCTCTCTATCTTGTTTTTATTATTATTTTTTTTTTTTTGCAAAGTCCAGGTTCATATCCTTTTCTTTTTCTGTTTCGTTTTTTTTTTTTTTTTTTTTTTTTTGGTTTTTCGATTCTAGGTTCCTGGATTTATATCTTCTGTATTTGATAGATGTTTTAATCAATCAATCAATCCATAATATATTTAAAAACTTTTGTTCAATGACTCTCTCAATGATCTCTTAAAACCGACTCTATAAACAAAATAAACTCGAGATTATTCCCTCCAAAAAGAGCAAAGGGACAGCGCCGTTGTGGCTACAACTTTTTTACTCTGGGCATGAATATGAAACTAAAGTACCTCTGGTCAAAGAGAGATATTGTAAGGACCCAAGAGCTTGACGGTATAATTTAGGATCAGCCGGTGGAGTTTTGCGAATTCTCCCCGGAACTGGAAGATCATTTCGAGATCTTCGAACATATTCGGTTTTTATAACGAGCTTACGAACCTGAAGAGAGTAAAGTTACCGACAAGCTATATATATCTTTCTTGTGAGACCGGCATTCAATTCATTTTATTACTCCGTGCTAGGGTAGTTTAGCTTGGGGAGTAGCTCAAAAAAAGAGTAGAGAAAGATGAACTTTCGGATCAACATCCGGAAGAGGCTTTTTTAAAAGGACTATAATTTTTCATATATATATATATATATATATATATATATATAATCAATGAATTATATATATATAATCAATGACTGTCTCAATGATCCAATAAAAAGACTATACTTTTTCTCATATATGTGTGTGTGTGGTCCATTCGTAAAAATAGGATAGATCTCTATTTCTAGGCAAGAGCAAATGAAAAATAATTTTGTAGGCATTGAGATTATTTGCAGGGTCTATAATATGGGTTTCTGTAATACTATGGAAAGTTATTATGAGTATCATTACTCGTCTACCACTCTACAATTGGTGTGAGGGTTGACAGAATGATAAGACAGGCAAAAAAAAAATAAATAAATAAAAATTTCTCTCTCGTATCAAGCATTTATCTACAACTCCAAACGACTAATAGTAATCCATTTGATTTTCAAATCGGAAAATTGGAACAATATTAAAGTTTTAATTTTTTTTCTTTGAGATTGAGAATTTTGACTCGTGAATTTGCTATTTAACTTTTTTTTTCTTTTTAAATTAAGACACTTAGAGAGTTTAAACTTTTAGTAAAATGATATAAACTATTATAAACTGCAAATTCATAAGGCATAATTCTCAATGGCTACCACAGTATGACAACACTTTCTTATCCCATTACATGTTCAATTTTTTGCACGCTTGTGTTTCATGGAGTTTTTGAAATTCTTATGGGAAGAATATTCAGAAGGAACGCGAGGACAGGTGTTGCGAATGCTGATCATGCGCATCATTTGGTTTTTCTGGAAGGCACGAAATACATACATTTTCGAAGGTACTCGTCCAGAGGCAAAGGTGATCCAACATTGTGTACTGACCATGCTAACAGACATCAATAGAGGTTTTGATTTTCGGAAGAAATTAGAGAAAGACAACCTGCCAATTTCCTCGGGCTTTTTGTTTTCCCTCCAACCTCATACTATGCGAATTCCAAAACTGGTTCAATGGTTGTTACCTTCGGCCCAAATGTCAAGGTTAACATAGATGGTTCAGTGCTAGGAAATCCAAGTTTTTTAGGATGTGGCATTGTAGTAAGAGATTCATCAGGTCAAGTTCTAGTGGCAGAAGCCCGATTTTTGGGAATCGAATCTAATTCCTATGTGGAATTCATGGCCCTTGTGGTAGGACTCAAAATCTATAAGCAACAACGGCTTATGCATGTGATTTTTGAGACAGATTCAGAATATTCGACCGATTCACTAACTGGAAAATGTAGTATCCAATGGATTCTTCGCTATCTCGCTCGCCTCATTCACCAAAAAATGCTACCCACTTTTCGAATCCAACACAATTTCCGTGAAGGCAACTCTACAGCAGATATTTTAGCTCGACTCACATCGTCCCACCATCAGAATTTCTCATTCACACCTATCATTTTGCCATACAATCTCGCAAATGATGTGCAATAGGATTTGACACAAACCCCTTATATTAGACTTTGATCTCGTAATCATATATTGTAATTTTATATTCAGTCTCATCTGCATTTTGCATCTTGTAAATTTAGGGTAAAACTCATTACGTCCCCCCTGAATTTTATTTTCTAAATTAATGAAGGGTTTCCAAACCCCCTAACTACTTAATCAGCTGTTACCCAAAAAAAAAGAGACATAATTCTCAATCCCGAAAGAAAAAAATTATTTAAAAAGTAGGGTATCAAAAGTGCAATTTTTTAGTTTTATAGTTTATGTCTTACCCAATTATAAATTTGTAGAAATGCCCCAAATGACTTGTTCAATCTTCAATTACAGGTAAACAGGACTAAAACTGTTACCGTGGCAAACAAAAGGGACTAAAACTGCTGCAGTGACAAACAAAAGAGACTAAGACCGATTCACAGACAAACAAAAGGACTAAAACTACCACAAGCCCAAACTTAAGAGACTAAAAATGTCATTTTTCCTATCAATGAATAATAACTTCGGCAACCTCCAGATACAAGGACCAGACTGCAGTTTGTGCAGCTAAGGAGAATTATAAACTGGAGATGGACAGAAAAGCCCAAGGCCGATGACCCGATGAAATCAGGAAATGACTGCATCAACAACATTTAAGACAGCTGAAAGACTTAAGCTAGATACCTCATCTTTGCACCAAGTCAGAAGTAATTAAAGAGATAAAAATACAGGGCTATTTGTGCAAAGCAGTATTGTTCCTTCTCCCTTGAAAGAAGAATAGGGTGGATCTCTTGTGTGTAAGTAACAACACAAATGATGTATAGAACAGAATACAAACATTAAATCACCCAAAATATGCTTTCCACGTCATAATAACTTTTAGTGTTACTAATCCAACCCAAAAATATGCCTTCCATGACTATTTTAACTAGTTATGGCAATGTATAAACTCAAATCAAGCGTATATTCATCCTATCCAAGACAAGGAACTAAAAATATCATGCCTATATTTTTCTCTGGGGCCCCAACCTGGCTTCAACCATAGAATTATTGTTTCTGATTAAATAAAGTTCATCAGGAATTATCAAGAGCATTCTGGAGATACAAAAATTTCAACCTGTCAGCTTATTACCCAGAACAATGATGCATTCGCTTCAAAAGCATCAAAGCTAAAGCAATGTTATAAACAAACATGTTGTATAGACACAATTAATTCACCTGAAAACTGCTTCAGTATACATCATAAGCAGAAGAAAAGGTCCTGTTGTATTACAAAAATATAAGAAGGTGGAGAAAAGGGAACCTACTCATATATCCAGCCATACCGTAAGAAAAAAAGAATTTTTAGCTGAGTTATGCAATAGTCACTGACTCAAGAAGGCCATCAATATACTCCTTGAGCTTTACTTTAGTGATTGCACCTTCCCTCCTGCTTTCAGGGACTTCCTTTCCATCTTTGAAGAGAATTAATGTGGGTAATCCATACACCTTGTACTCTTCAATTAATCGAGGATTGGCATCATGATCAATTTTGACAACTGTTAGTTTTTCATCATATTCCTAAAAGCATCCCAAAATAGAACTGTTAGTTCAGATAAAAAAACACACCCAAAAAAGGGAAGTAAAAGAAAATTCTAAAGCAATAAAATAGGCATCTGCAGTTGGATTCTCCTTGAAGATAATGAATCTAACCATTTACTTCAGGAACTACACTTCTATCACCAGTATATGTCAGTTGCAATCCAATTGGATACTTAGTTGATTTTCTTTGTTACACCTCATGCAATATCAGATTGTCTACATAATCAAGTATGTCGACAAATTCTAAGAAGTCTGCTAACCAAACAAAACATAAGATCAGGTTTCATACATCTTTTGAATCGTAAGATTTTGTTGTTCGTGACAATGATAAACCAATTGGCAGATGTGAAAAGCTGGTTAAAGAAATATTATCTGTTATGTGCTTATGCAGCATTGTACAGACTTCAAATCATCCAACACTGGCATTATAGAAACCAGAAATTAGTATACCAAATTACAAACAATCATTTCACAACACAACATAATGTCTCTTCGAACAAAGAAGATTGGCAGGGTACAAAACCTTATCATGCAACAGTTATACTCATCTATCTAGAACCTAACAGAAATCTGGTTTCCATCCATAATTCAGGAATGAGTTAACAAAACCAAAGTTCACAGTTACTTCAAAATCTCGTAGCAATAGCAATTTCATAGATTTAAAAGTTAGACAATATTATTCACCACATTTAACAACCAACCAATATGTACACCAGACATGTCTTCCAAATACTTTGTTTGAAGCAGGAAGTAAACAAAGTCCATGGATTTGCAAAAATAGGCTAACGGATTTGTTCATGAAAATCAAAAATGAAAGAAACCCGGTAATAATTTTGCCATGAATGAAAGAAGTTCCTATCAAGTAAAATTAATCCTTCAAACTCCAAAATAGATTCATTTGCACATGCACTTGAATTTATACTCCATCACAAAAATATGTCATGTTTCTAATGCTGAACATGCCAAGTTTCAAGAATTTTAAAAAAGTTAAATGAATAAAAGAACTTATTCAAATTTGATTTATTATTAAAGTTAACTTAAAGGAGCTCTTAGGCTCTTAGTCATGTTTAGGTCTTTTCATGAGTTGGATTGGAGTTTCTTTAAAATAATAGTATGCGAAGAATTTTGGAAAATTTTGAATTTGAACTTGAATGAAAAAAGGAACATTGGTTTGAATGTTTTGTTTTTTGACAGCAAAACTTAATTCTTCTTAGAAATCACGGCCACAATAACATTTAAGGCCGCACTCATTCATTACTTTCGCACTACAAAACACAAATTGTTTCTTTCTTTCTTCTTTTCATTTATCTTACAAGAAATAGTTCGACCTATACACGAAATGAATATAAATGATCTGCAATGAAAAAATAGAAAAGCAACAAATGAAGGAGCTGAGAGGAACAGGGTGGTTTGAGCTACAAATTTTAGTAGATATTCTTTCCATTTCTGATAAATCTTTTTATATTTTCTTTTAAGACAAAACTAGAAAATGATGTTTAGATGCGATATTCAACTCTAACTTGAATTTAAATTAATAGAGTTCAAATTACAGCCACTTTTTCGAATAACAAAATTTTAACCAGTTATTTATAGAAAAGATAATTCTTATTGTGATACAAATTTTAAGGAAAAATTTTGATTTTTTTTCTTTTTTTCGTTTTATAATCTCTCTACTTGGTATTCACAAATAAAAATAAATAAATAATTTATCCTATTGAAAGTGATAACCTTAGAATATAAGGTCGTTATGGCACTTGGTTCAAATTATAGTGTATTTTACCATAACCTTCATTTCATATTTTTAATATCTTCAAATTTCATACAGTCAAGAGTAAGAGATTTTTACTTTTATTCTTTTAATTAAACCTATTAGTATGAACATTCTTCTCTTGATACCTTGAACCATACTAACAAATAGTATGTAAATACTGTCAGTCACACGGGCAAAAAAAATTTCTTAAAAAAAAAATAAATGCAATTAGTTTTCCTCTTCATCGAATTTGCAAGCTAAATTTAAGTAACAAAAGAAAAAAATAACAGAATTACCTGAGCAAGTGTTTCGACGGCAGGGGCGATCAGACGGCAAGGTCCACACCAAGTGGCAACAAACTCAACCAGAACAGGGCGGTTGGACTTTAAAACGACGTCGGAGAACTCGGTTTCCTTAATCTCCCGTACCTTTCCACACGTTATCTTCATTACAGAATAGGAAGACGGCGACGTCGCCGTTCTGCCGCCGCCGGTAGCACTCACCGAAGCTGCTGAATAGCGGCAATATTTCTGGTCTGGTAGAAGAGGCTTCCCACTGAAACTGGAAGAAGCAGCAGAAAAGGCGAGGCTATTCCCGGCCGTCCGAACTGGTGGGAGTCGGAAACTGTGGGCGACTCTGTAACTCGTACAAAACGACATAGTTTCCATGGTGTCAGAAGCACGGCCGGTGCGGGCAGTCCGCCGAGAGACTTTTTTTTTTTTCCTTCTGTTTTTTTTTTTTGGTTATTAATTAAATGATAAATCGACAGAGGCTCGAGAGGGAGGGAGTTGTGATAAATTGACGGCGTAGGAAAACGGTTTTGATGACGTGGCGATGGTTTATTGGTGGTGGTGCTTGTAGAAAATTATGTGGTGGGTGGGAACTGGAAAAGGAGCAATGAACGAAGAAGGAAGGAAGTACGCGAGTCGCGAGATGATATCACGATGGATTGGTACTCGTGGCTATTATGAGCTTACGTGGCCTCTGATTATAATAATAGGAGCCCAGTTTTTTGTTTATACAATTTTTTTCCCACTTCTTTTTTATCTTCTCTCATCTCCTCTTTTTTCTCAGTTACTTTATTTTCTCTATTTCTTCTTTCACCGTCCCCAATTCCTTATCTTTTAGTCTCTGTTCTCTTAGTACTATGGATAGAAAAAAAATTTTGTTATGGAAGAATTTTATTTTGGAGAAAATTTCTTTTGGATATTTGTGTAGGAAAGAGAAGAAAAAGTGTAATGATTATGTTTTTTTTGAATTTATGTGAGTGAGAGTTTAGAGGGAATTTTTAAATTTGAATTGTGAATTTTATAAAAATGATGTTGTTTCTTTGTGTAATATTTTTGAGAAAAAAATAATACTTTTCCTGATTATGTTCGGAAAAGAATAGAGCCTTACCCTCCATTTTTTTTTATTCTCCTCTATTATCATTTTTCAGTAGGTAATTTTATTTGTTTTTCTTTTCATTTTTTTGTCAAGATTTTTGGAAAACTATGTAGTAAAAAATATTGGTTTTTAATTTATGGCAATTAATTTTTATTTTTTTCTTTTTATTTTTCGTCCAAATTTTTAGGATAATTAATTTACAATATAACTACTATGTACTATTTTACAATAAAGACTGTATTATTATTTATATTACTCTGTACTATTTTACAATAAAACTGGTATTATTTTTATATTACTCTATACTGTTTTACAATAAAGACTGTATTGATTTTTTTTATTACTTTGTACTGTTTTAAATTAAAGACTGTATTGAGTTTTTTATTACTCTGTATTGTTTTACAATAAAAAATGCATTATTTTATGACTACCCTCGATCCCTTTTCTTCTGCGATGATTTTGAATTTTGATAATTGAAAAAACATAAACAATAAGAAAGAATTTGGGATTTTTGAAGTGCAAAGACTTCACCAGAAAAGAAGGCAAAAATGGTAGAAATATATAACAAAAAAAAAAAAAAAAGCTTAGGGAAGTTTTTGATGCAGCACATTTGCAGTGGAAGAAGAAGCAAGAAGAAAGAAATGGCAGAAGAAAAAAGATATGAGAGAGCGGGGGTTTTTTTGGATTTTTGACCGAGGCGTTGACATAGAATTCCACTCACGCGTCTCGATCCTAGACCGATTCTGGCCATTTAATGACTCCCATAATAAAAATCTTTGGTGGATGAATTATGGGCATGTTCTTTTCATGGGTTCTTTTCTCGTATGAGGTTTGAGTAAATTATAATTTGTTCTCTTCGTTTGAGTAATAACAAAAATCCTCCTTAATCTTTAGGTAAATTACATTTTCGCCCTAAGGTTTGCGTAAAAAACGATCATCCTCTTTTGATTGTAAAATCAATTCATTTCGAAAACGAATCAATACATAAACAAACTATTATTTGGATGATTACATTACCCACCACTCAATGTATCTAAAGTCCAAAGACAAATGAATGTTTGGAATTCCTAATTTAATATTCCAAGACAAAAGACAGTCTTTTTTATTGGGAAAATTGTATTTTGGTCCCTCTTCTTTATCCTTGTTACACTTTTGATCCCTATTTTATGTAAACTCGCACTTTTAGTCCCTCTTCTTTCACATTTTAGCTTTTTTTGTCCCTCTTACCAGCAACCATTCGGTTAACCAGTCATTTGGGGTCAGAATAAATTTTTAAAAAATTATGAAAAACTAAACCCTTTATAAGTTTGAAAATAGTCACCCACGCTTGTTTTTCATACGGAAAGATTGACTCTTCTTGGGGAATTTGGACCCTTCTTTGTAAATTGCGAAAAATTAAACCATCTAATTTGAGTAATTATTATTTGGCCCACAAAATTTATAACTTTTTTAAAATAGTCCAAAATACCTTTGACTCATAGGTCAACCGTTAAGAGAGACCAAAAATATCAAAATATGAATAAAGAGGGACCAAAAGTGCAAATTTCTATAAAAGATGGACTAAAAGTGTAACGAGATTAAAGAAGAAGGACCACAAGTGCAATTTTCCCTTTTTTATTGCTCAAACAAAAGCATTGTTGACAATAGCTTTTAGCCGTATAAGAGACAGAAAAGGAGAATAATCTCGACAAATTGTTCTTCAAACAATGGATTATTATTGGCTCTCATCTTCTCCCGGTTGAAGTACTTTAATGGATGTATGGAACTTTTCCCTCTAAATCGTACTTTGTTAACTATATCATGTCACCGTTGGATAACGTTTTAACAGTCGATTCCTAGGAAGTATATGATGTTTCCCTTATTAGGGGTGTGAGTTTAATACGTATGTTTCTTCGCTAAGAGGCCACGTCTGACCTCGGGCGGGACTTAGTTTGAATCGTAAATTTAATTACATATGTGAGTTAACTTAGTGCATAAAACTCGTAGACTAAGGTAAAATAAGAAGAATAAAGAAGACACAAAAACCTCCGAGGCAAACACCTCCTTGTATTTTTGACACGTGATAGAGAATTTTCTTAAGAGTGCATTTGGTTCATAGAGGGGAATGTGAATTGGAATGGGAATGTTAATAGTGAAAAATGATAGGAAAGGAATCATTACAATGTGTTGTTTGGGTTGTGATGGGGAATGACTATACCATTAATGATGTTTGGTTTACTAGAAAGAAATCATTAAGGATGAAATTATTTTAACATTTCTTTGTATTAAACTTTTACTATGCATAAGATTTTGTCTCTGGTGTGAGCACTTCGTGAGAAGAACTCACAAATGCAAAAGACTTTGCCAAGGAAACATCACATGCGATTTTCATACAAGAAAATTGAAGAGACAGAAAACACCTTTAAGAGCTTAACCGTGTTATTACGGTCTCCTTCGTACCAACACGTTCACCTTGACTCTGATACCAAATTTGATGTGAGCACTTCGTGAGAAGGACTCGCAGATGCGGAAGACTTTGCCAAGAAAAACCGAACAGTGCTGATCACCCTTGCTTCTTCAAGAACTCAAAAAACCCTTCTTAATTTAAGTGAGAATTAATCTACTTTAATCTTAAACTAATTGGATTTTAAGGAGTGTGAATAAACATAAATTTAGGTGAAGCAATAACCTAAATTCTTCTAAATTCGGAACCTATGAAATAATCAAGCATTTGAAATGACACAAGTTCAATAATCAAAATAAGGAGAATTCTAAAGCAAGGATAAACCTAACAATAAACTTTATAATTCATGAACTCTCCCTGAGCTTAGTTTTGGGTGGCCCTATTTATAGGAATAGGGGGTAGCCGAAAATACAAGGAAAGAAATAGAAAAGAAAACAACTTAAAAGTGGAAACCAACGAGAGTTAGAATTCCTTACAAATTTGAATTCAAAATTTAATTTTTGGCTATAACAAAAAGTAGTTACCCAAAAAATTAGTAAATCCAAATTCAATTTGTAAAGGAAACAAGAAATAGAAATAAAATAGGAAACTAACAAATAAAATCAAGTTGTAAAAAATTTAGGTAATTTGACTTAATCCAAATTACAAGTGGGAAAGAAAATAGGAAACATGCAAAATCCCCTTTTCCTTCTTGGAATCATCTTGCACAAATCGCAAGTGGCTTGCAATTTGGGCTGCTTGGTGCGCACGAATCCATATAGCTAGTGGGCTACGATGTGGGCCTGCGATCGGGGCTTGTGGCCTTGCGATTTGTAGGCTTGCGTCGCAGCTTGCTTGCGAGTTGTTGGTTGGGCCTATTTGTGAAGCTTGATGGCTGAATGGGTCGGCCCAATGAATATAGAGCATGAGTTTGTGATTGCAAAAATCCGTGAAGCATGTGGGCTTCACGAACAGGCCTCCATTCGGGTTGAGGAGTTGATGGCTGCTTCTCTTCTGTAATCGAGAAAATAGTAACCATTTTATCCTTCCTGAATCTTGGATTAAGGATCTGGCCTTCTTCAATCTTCTGGGATTGAGCAAGGTTTGAGGGGACAAGGTTCTGTAGAACCTCGTTCACTGTCTTCTGGCGTCGCCTAGTCATAGGCCCGATGTCAACTAAAGGATCCCTTTGATAAGGACTTGGATCCTTTAGAAATGTTTGGTCGCGATGTATCACTTGTGGCCCATCCTCTTGATTGCTTTGCTGGCTTGTCTCTGCTGTGTTCAGGATGTCCTCTTCAGTCTTTAAATGTTTTATAATAGTCATTATTACTAATTACAATTTTAAAAGACAAATATTATATTCAAAAATAATTTTGTAAGGGAA
Organism: Leptodermis oblonga; assembly: GCA_016801395.1. Lineage (NCBI taxonomy): Eukaryota > Viridiplantae > Streptophyta > Magnoliopsida > Gentianales > Rubiaceae > Leptodermis > Leptodermis oblonga. The sequence continues at coordinate 27,080,358 of CM028751.1, forward strand.
TGATTCTAATACCTCCCAAAATTGAGAGGAATTGAGGATTGGCCAAAAACTGGCAATGGTGATGGGTCATAGGATTTCATACCCCTCAACCAAACAACCCTTAATCATTCACATTCCCCACCCTCAAACCCCAAAAACAAGCACCCCATTAGTTACAAGCATTCCATATACTGTTGACCTCGCCCCCATTGAGGGTAGCCAGCTTGTAACTACTAGTTGGCCTAGCCTCAATAATTTGATAAGGACCTTTCCAGTTTGGGGACAGCTTGCCGCTAGGCTCCTCATGGCTCACATCGTTCTTGTGCAAGATGAAGTCCCCAGGTACAAAGGTTTGAGGTTTGACCCGCTTATTGTAGTACTTCTCATGGCCTTCTTGTACTCGGCTTGCTTTACCTCGGCCCTTCACGGGGCTCCTCGACCTTGTTTAATAATATACACATCCTTTCATCGTTATCTTTTTCAATAAATTAGGACACCTAGGCAGTGGGAGTGGTGATGTGACACCCCAGATTCACCATCCCGCATACAAGGGACTGGCTTCAGTGGAAGCCTACCTGGTTTGCACTAAGGTATCGTTAAGAACAAACCAACCATTCTTTATTTCAATAATGCTAATTCTATTACACAACCCTATTTTACATAATTCTCAATAATACAGACCAATTAAAACTTCTCGCTCTTCAATTGCAATCAGCTATCACGGGGTTGAGGTCATCCTAATCTAAATAGTGAGTCCAGTCATTCGGCTACAACCTATTGTAACAATTTCATGGGAAACAGAAAACAAAACAGGAAAATAGAATGAGCCCATGCCCAATGAGAGTTCACTATTTTCGTAAACATTTACCAAGTTGCATATATTACCCATGCACATAATTCAATCAAATCCTAACATAGCATTCATGACTCGGGCAGGGATTTTAAACATATAATGAGGATAAGGGGCGGTCATTAAAGTTCTACATGAATAATGAACGACGGCCAACTCACCTCGGTGTTCGTACATAGATCTCATATTTGTATTGTGCATGTCATTTCGGGCATTACGAACAGTCAAAATTCCTCAACAAATCATTGGCCGTATAAAGCATATTGAATAGTCAAGATTCCCTTGACCGTATAAAGCATATTGAACAGTCAAGGTTCCCAAATGAATCCCTAGCCGTATATATCATATTGAACAATCAAGATTTCCTTGGCCGTGTAAAACATATTGAACAGTCAGGGTTCCCAAACGAATCCCTAGCCGTATAAATCATATTGAACAGTCAAGATTTCCTTGGCGTACAAAACATATTGAACAGTCAGGGTTCCCAAACGAATCCCTAGCCATATAAATCATGTTGAACAGTCAAGATTTCCTTGGCCGTATAAAACATATTGAACAGTCAAGATTTCCTTGGAAGTATAAAGCTTATCGAACAGTCAAGATTCCCAGACGAATTATTGACCGTACAAAACCGTATGAACAGTTAAAATTGAATTCTCAACCGTATAAACATATCATAATCTCCTCAAATAAAGATCCAGACTTATATCAAATCAACAATTCCAGTATACAAAGAAAGTTTATCAGATATTTTCACCCATATATAGACTTCCAAGCACATACATAAGCATATACGTAATCTCATCAGATAAAGAGTCAAACTCATATACTTCGTCACATGCTCCAATACATAATGAGAGTTTATCCACACTTTCATACGTATACATGCTTTGTAACAGATCATATATATAATCATGAATGGATTTTTCAAATCTCAAAATATTTCATGCATTATTTTCAAAAGTTTGTAAAACATGTCATCACAAAGACTCCGATTCAGGTTCAATTATTTACTATGTTAAAACATTATCCATTTTCAGTGAGAAACTCCCCTCAGTCCGAAGATCTAAGCTCACGTACTAGCTATCTTACATATCTGCATATATTTCAGGTTCTGGTAATTCAGTACTATTTCTAACTTAACAGAATTCTAATTTCTAGCGTATTCTAGAATTTTAACTACAAAAGGGCATAATGGTAGTTTACCTATTTTTCTGTAAAAGATATATATGTAGAAAATAAGTATTTCAGAAATTATCTAACCAGAAAATAACTACGGAAATGTAATAATTATAACTTTAAAGAAAGTATAATTACGATGCCGTAAAACTGAAATTTAAAGGTTCTTTAAACATTATTTCTACTTTATTTCGCAAATAGTCCAAAATTGGACAAAACTTATAAAAATTATAACTTGAGAAAATAAAGATGAAAAATCCTTAAAATATTTGTTAGAATGATTTTAACAAGAATTTATAAAAGGATTTATAACATAATAAGAAATCAAAATTGCGGAAAAAATCAATTTTTCCTATTTTGAATCGGTTTTACCGAGGGTAAATCGGTCAAAACCGATCTAAAAATTCCAGAAAATCATGGATCGGTTTTTCCCGATTTCCAATCTACTAAAACCGGTCTATTATTTACAAAATAGACCCTCACTAATTTTTAAATCTCAAAAATAGCAAAACTCATTTTCAATCGGTTTTACCCGTTTTACAAACGGGTAGAACCGATTTATTCCGGGGTTGGATCGGTTAGACCCGATTCTAAATCGGCTAAAATCGATTTGTACCCAGAAATGGTGTTCTTCACCTAGCTTCGGGGTTTTTCAAAAAAAAATGTATCTAAACTCGTTTTTCTCCAATTCTTTTTGCCAAAACTATTTCTACAATACTCCTAGAACATGTTTAACATCTCAAAGCATTTTCCTAACGTTCAAAATTTCAAGAATAAATTAAAGTTCAAGAAATCCTTAAAATTCAAAAATATAAATTTTTGCATTGTGATTGCACTTTCTAATGTAAAATTCTTACCTCTTTCGATTCTTCAAGTTCCCTTTAAGCCTTTCCTCGGATTGGAATGGAATTCCTACGTCAAACCTTGCTCCTTCTTCTTCCTAGCTTTTGTTTATATTTCTAAACTTTGAAGATTTATCTAACTTCTGGAGGTTGGATTTTGCAGAAATGGAGTAGAATGAAAGGGGGGAGAGGGGTATTTATAGGCTTGAGAGCCATCTAGGACAAAGAACTAGGGGTGCAAATTCCCCTAAGTTCGTAACTTGATCAGCAAGCATTTATTTTTAATTTCTGACAACGAATTGATTTTACCCGATTAAGGAATCGGTAAAACCGATTGAAATCTGTTTTCCCCAATTAGAAAGCGGTTATTACCTATTCGTAAGGCGGTAAGAATTTCTTATTAATTTACCAATCGATTAAAAGGGTCAAAACTGATTTACTAAATTCTATCCGAATTGAATCGATTTTACCCGATTAGGAATCAGTTAAAGCCGATTCCATGAAATTCTATCCATTCCAATCGGCTTTACCTGATTTCAAATTGGTTAAAACTGATTGGCCTTAAATTCTATCCTCTCCCAATCGGTTTTATCCGATTAGAAAATGGGTAAAATAGATTCACACTCTTTTTTATTATTTTTCATTTATTTTTTCTTATTTTCTAATTCCTATTTCCAAAAATTCCTAAATCATAATATTTCTAAACACGTCATATCTTATGAAATTAAGAATCAAAGTTATCAAATTAATTCACATAGATAAAACTTGAAATTAAGAATAAGGAAATTCTTTTGAAATAAAATAATTTTTTAATTATAAAGTTTTCTACGGAAAATTATTTTATAAGAAATTCCTATAAATTAGTAAAGGTTCATAAAAATATTTTCAATTACCTCGATATCTTTTAGAGGTGAATTAAATACTAAAATTTTATGGGGTCTCACAGGTGACTTCAGGGGGTATCACGACCTCTACCCCGTATACTAGGTTGTACGGGCTCTTCCCTGCATCGGCTCATAGCGTAGTTCGGTATGACCACACCACTACTGGTAATTCTTCAATCTATTTGCCCCTCTGCTTATCAATCCTCTTCTTGAGCCCTTAGAGGAGGGTCCGATTCGTCCCTTCCGCCTGCCCATTAGCTTAGGGGTGGCCCATGGATGTGAACCGTTTTTGAATCCCAAATTCGTTGCACACATCTCTGTGAACTTGGACAAGAATTGTCTACTATTGCCTAAAATGATGGAGTGAGATATACCGAATTGGCATATAATCTGCCTCCACACAAACTTGGCCATGGCTTCGCTGGTAATCTTGGATAGGGTCTTTACCTCTATCCACTCTATAAAGTAGTCAATGTTCAACACCAAGAATCTTACATTTTCCATGGCTCGGGGAAGGGGCCCTAACAGGTTAATTCCCCATGCGGCAAAGGTTTATGACACAATAATTTTTGTCATTTTTGCCTCAAGTAGGCATTCTATTGGGCAATGGATTTGACATTTCACACACTTCTGATGGACCTCCTTGGCGTTAGTGAACATTAGAGCCCAATAGCACCCTGCTAGCATGGTCGTTTTGGCAAGGTTGCCAATGCCCCCATAGCCCCAACTCCCACACCTTTCTTGATGGATATCCTCCAAAATGGCATGGACCTTGCCTGGGCCCATACACCGGTACTAGATAAAACTTCTGGTAAACCATACTATTCCACATCTCATACCTCTAGGCCTTGTTTCTTACTTAATGGGCCTCGGCCTGATGTGGGGGCATCCCCCTCTCCCCTTCCCAGTTGTCAAGTATTCTAGGATGGGTGTCGGCTAATCAGCTTCCTGGAGACCCCCTGGAAAAACTTCTTCCTTCTCCATGCTCTTTACGAGTACTTTTTCCACTAGTTACACTGACGATGCCAGTTTGGACAAGGCATATACATTGTTGTTTTGGCTTTGGGGGACTAGAGTGATTATCACCTTAGTGAAACCTATCATCGCCCACGTACTTTGTCCAAGTACTTTCACATCACTGCATCTTTGGCTTCATAGTCCCTGGTGTGCATAAAAATAGCTAAAGGCCATTTGGGTCTGGCACAATAACGCAAGCAATAACTTAAGTAAGATAAAGGCATAAAAGGCCCAAAATCGAGCTTAGGTTAGTAGGCAATTTATATAACTGAGCTAGAGAAGAGTTTAGGTCGGAATAACGGAAAAAAGAAAAGGATAACTAGGCGACATTAAGGGGCAGGAATCTGGGTCTAATTTCATGCAGGAGTTACGCGCAACAATAAATACAAAGGAGCCTTATCTGAGCCATAAATAGCCAAGGAGTTGCAAAGACAGCCAATCCGGGGATCATTAAGGAAGGAGGCAAATAAGGAGGGCAATAAAGGCTCCAGCTCCAGAAAGGCACAGAAAACAAGGAGGCAAGGTGAGCAATAAATACCCAGACATCATACTAAAACAGGTACACATTTCCTTACAAGCTTAAGCACTTGGTGTGGCGTCCCGCCCGACCCCCCATTTCCTCGATCCATTCCCGACGAGGAAGAGCGAAACGAGTCGATTGGGTGTCATTCAGGGCTCGCGCCCAACAAAGCTGTCACAATCATTAATAGGAAGATTACAACTCTGAGACACCAAACAAATAAGAATTACCGTAAAATTATATTTATTACCCTAGTAGTTCAAGCAGTTCATGGTAGCAGAAAAGTAATGATAAAGTTTGAGGATGGTTATAGACCAAATTATCCTCCCAAAACCATAATGGTACTTACTCTAACTATTACAGAGTTCTTGTCTTTATTACTTTCGTTCACGCCCATCGGCCTTACCCCTATCGTCACTCAAGTCAAGTTCCTGTAAAATAATAAAATAGAAGGGGGTGAGCTTCACTAAGCTAAGTGAGAGATCTCGGGTTTTCCTTAAGAAAATTCTCACCATATAACAACGGAATTGTAGGCATGCATGGCAAACAGGTAAACAAGTCAATCAAGTCAAGCACGTATATCAAGTCAAGCAAGTCATATAGTATAGGCAAGCATGTAGCAAATACTAATGTAGGTACGGTAGCATAGATACAACATTCATATCCAGCACATTTGAGCCACTAGACTCCTAGCGATCAGATAACGAGGTCCAGCTTTCTCATAATAAAGCTAAGTCGGTATCTATTCACGCTTCACTCACTCGCGTTGATGGTTTGCAAAGCACATAGCCCCCATCGCAGCCGTATCGGTATAACCGAGCATGCTCGACTGCAGGGGTTTTGGATCCTTGGCCTTTTTCCAAATCGGGCCAAAATGGGTGTTCCTCTCATATAGAAGGAGTGTCGACTATCAGCGACACGTTTTTCGCCAGCAAGCCTTACCTAGCGGACAAACGGCTACTATCTGAGCCCAAGTCTTTTCACGTAGGTCCTCTAACCTATTTCACGCTAACGTGATCATGGCAAATCCTAGCATGCTTCGTACATTTCTAGAGGCAATCATGCAAATGCTAGATGTCATAATCCTAGGACGGGCCTAGTCCTTTCTTGGCCGATGCATGATGTGTGTATGTGTTCATAGGCATAAATCTCTAGAGGCAAATATGCAATCCTAGATGACATGTGATTAACCCTGAGAAGGCACCACTCTTCATGGCTACTATTTCATGCTTTCATATATAGGTGCATACATTTATAGACATTCAATTGATCATGGAAAGTCACGTATATTCAAAGTCAAGTCAAGTCAATCATGGCATAACATAATCAATCATAGCATCATCAAGTTAAGCAACACGTATACACACTTAGCAATAAGTTGTATTTAAAATAGGCAAGTGCTGAGGTGTGGGAGATCTCTTTAGAAAATCAAGCAATCAAGTAGTTATTGTTAAACACAATTACTAATTAGATAGTCCAATTAAGTCTTATGAAAATATCGAGTAATTCCTCACCTTTCGTAGGTGTACGCGTAACGACGGTTGACTAGATCGATTTGCGATCAACGGTCAACTCCTGCAAAGTGAGTGTTCTAGCGTGAGTTACTAAAGTTTGACTTTAACTTTAGGTCAACTAACTTTGACTTTGACTTTAGGTTAACTTGGTTTGACTTTGACTTTAGGTCAAGGTCAAAGGTCAAAGGTCAAAGCTCAAGGTCAAAGGTCAAGGGTCAAGGTCAATAGGTCAAGTTGTGAAATAATATCAAGTTTTCGATTAAGGTCAATTGCACAATTAAGGTCTAGTCTAAAAATAAGGTCAAGTTTCAAGTAATGGTCTTTCTCAATTCCTTTTGGTTAATTTTGAAAATAAGGTAAACTTTTGGGCTAAAATCAATTTTAGAAAAATAAGGCAAATTTTCGGTTCAGGGCTGTGTACCAGTTTCTGTCCGACTCGAGTGGAAACTCGCACCTGGGTTTTGTGTTCTTCGTGTTCTTGAGGTTTTCAAGTTTAAAATTCAAGAAAAGGCTTTCTAGGTCTCGTCTGAGTTGCTATCCGACTCGGATGGAAAATCAGATGGCTAGTTCAGTTTTTCAAAAACTACTGGTTCAGGGTACCACTTTCGGGGTTGGTTTAAACAGGTGTCTAATCCGTTCCAAAGTCACATATCTATATTCTAACATACATGCTATCGGTAAGAACTTAAATCACACGAAAACAAGTACTTTAACTAGGCTAATTTCATCCCGAACTAGGCTCGGAACACTAATTTTAAAACATGCATAATTCCAGATTTTGATTTTCAGATCTAAACCATTATGGCTAATAAAAATCTAGAGACATGCATCCTAAGCATAATAACAAGTAAGGAATTCAACCAACATCTTAAACATGCTTTCTATCCATCAATTAACACAAATTTTTAATTATTTGTTATTGAAGTTTTCCTATGTGTTCATGCTTTTAATTTGTTTTCGATTCTAAGTCACAAATCAAACACTCACCATGAGGTCCTACCAATACCACGAACTTAAAGATTTCAATGAAGGCGGCACGGCGGCGGTTCGACGATGGCGGAGGCCCTGCACTTCACAGCTTCTTTAACCTTTTCTTAAGTGTTTGTAAAGTTTAATTCTTGAACTGAAGGATGTATTTATAGGCATTGTATAGGTTTAGGGAGATCAGAATCTTCTTCAAATAAGGTAAGGTAATTTCGAGTAGTTTCCTTCTACCGCTTGACTGTGATTCCAGATTCCTTAATTAAAGATTTTGTTTCCTGTTTTTATTTTCTTCTGTCAGAGTACTTGTTTGATTCGGACTGTAACTCGCATAGGCTAATTCCGCGAATTCCATCCTTTTCGAATTCTTCTGCTGTCCGAGTTTCTGTCCGACTTGGATGGAAACTCTTACAACGCAATTTTCCAGATTCGTTCCTTTTATGCCTCTCTCCTTTCCTTGTTTCACTTTAGGTAATTATCACTTCTATATTAACTACCAATTAGCATTAATTCTAGCAATCAATTAGGCAATCAATCTAGAAATCAATCAAGTAATCAATTTAAGCAATTAATCACGCAATCAATTAAACAATCACTCAGGCAGTCAATTAAGCACTTAATTATTTGGTTTTTGTAATTTAAGAGCAAACAAAATGTTCATTTTACCCTTAATACTTTACGGTTCCTAGCTCAAAATTTTCGGGTCCTCATACTTGGTCAATTCAGTTTACTCTTATACTATACTAACTTGAGCATCGGAGTGGAACCGGGGGGATCCACTTGTTTCTTGCTCTCATTCATAGATTCGAGCTACACATTCCCCGGTCCGAGCTATACCTTCAAGATTCTCACTGGCAAACTGACGTATCTCCTCCTGGGCATTTTTATGTCACATCAATTGGGGCCGTCTGTGAGAATCGTTTGATTGAGTATTTTCATCAAATTTTCTCCATAATTTAAAGAAATTTGTTGAAATCATGACGCAAGAGCAGGCTGAGCAAGAGAAGTTTTATTGTTTATTTCCTTATTTGATTCATTTTACTACTCATAATCCTTATGTTATTCATGTCTCTAGTTTGGGGCTTACCACTTTTATTGTCATTACTGTTGTACCTAAAATTATTACTATTGAGGATCTTCCTATTTCCCAGGTCACTTCGGAGGTTTCTTTGCCACTACTGTTGTACCTAAAATTATTACTGTTGTGTAGAGTGCTAGCTTTGCCTTTTCCCACCCAATGACTGGTTCGTACGCCGATCTAAATTCCAGCCTACTTCCTCCACCTGGTTTTCCCAGTCTGGCCACTAGTTGTCCCCCTTATCCCGGGTGGGCTTACCCTTTTCTCAGACCCATATCAGATCTTCGTTGTTCTCACAGTTTTTCTTCATCCACTCATGTTTCTGGTCCACCCGGCCTCTCCGCAACCCCTCATGTTTACACTACCCTTCCACACACCCATGTTCACCCCAATTTCCTGAGTCCTTTTGGTGTTCTTGTTGCCTAGCCCAGTGGTTTCCCCTCTGCCGGGCTGCCTTTCCTTTTTCGGGGGGGGGGGGGGGGGGGGGGGGGGGGGGGGGGGTAGCGGGACAATTAGGTCATCCTGGTCCTAAGAGAGTTCAGCTAGGGCATTTTGACTCTATGGTCCTATCAAATCTGAACCAATTTCAACACTATGGTGTAGGTACAAACCAAATTGTACAACCCCCTGCTGGATACCCTCCTTTGTTTAATCCAAGCTATTATACTGGGGTTAATACTGGTGGGTTAGCAGCCGTGGGTTCATTGCTTAGTTATCCTGGTATTGGGGGTTTCCGCCAGGTTAGATGGGATATGCCCAGCCCTGACAGTCAGTCATGCAAGGATCTAGATATGCTCATCAAGGACGGGTAGGGCCCACCTCACGCATTTCTCATCCATTTTACTGGGAGATCTAAACAGCCCCATTTCCACCGGGTTATAAAGGTCTAGGTAAGATCAAAAAATATAATGGTACCGCCAACCCAATAGCTCACTGGATGCAATGCATGAGTGTGATGGATGCCGCTAATCGTTGCATGATGTTTCACCTCACCCTCAAGGGTCAGGCAATCAGTTGGTATTGTACCCTGCAGCATAATTCTATTCATTCGTTTGATCAGTTTGGGAATTTATTCTTAGCCAATTTCATGGGCAATAAGATCTTATCTAAACCCATTTCTCATCTAATGAACATAACTCAGAGGGTGGATGAAGGGTTACAGGCTTATATCAATCGCTTTAATGTAGAATCTATGCAGTGTCATGAAAAATATGATAGAACTATGATGGGATAATTCATTAATGGGTTTCGTCCGTGACCCTTAGCCACTGAATTAGCTATTAGACCCCCCCCCCCCCCCCCCCCCCCTCTTATTTTGAAATGATGGTTACTGCTACAAATTTTGCTGTTATTGAGTATGCCGTGGCAATAAAACAGGAACGAGAAAAGGGGCTCTCCGATGCTTATTGTAAGTGTAAGGCTTCTTCCCCTACTCCTCATCTTGGTGGGGGGAAAGAGGCAAAACTTTGTGGGTACTGCTAATGCTGGTCCAAGGATCAGGGTTAGTGTTAATTCCTTGCAGGTGATCGAACCCTTTTCTTACCCCGGGCGGACATCTATGCGGCCATCCAGCATCAAGGTTATTACCTCCAGCTCGGCCCATACTGGGTTCTACAGATCGATTAAATCCCCCAGTTGGTATTGTAGTCATCACAAACATATTGGTCATAACACTAATGATTGTAGGGATTTAGCTTCAGAAAGAGCAAAACTCATCCAAGCTGGGAAGTTACCCCAATACACACAAGTGGGCCCTTTACCCCAGCCTCCATCTTTCATTGGGCAGGAGCGGCCTGCAGGATGTTACAGATGTAGGGAGCTCGGTCATTTTCCTCGGGAGTGTTCTCAGCCTGACCCCCGGGCCTCGCAGACAGGTGCTGGCGCCGACCCGACCATAGCTAGAGTTGTTAATACCATCGCTGGGGGGCCGACCCAAGGTGATTCAAACCGCTAAAGGAAATAGTTATATCGCCAAAGGGATGGTATTCTTGGTAAGCGTAAGGCGGATTCTATGGCTCTGTCAGTACCTTTGATGATAGCGATCATTTCTTATCTTATAATTGTGACGATCCCCTTGTCATTGACTGTTATATTTCTAATTTCCAAATACAAAGGACATTTTTAGACACAGGTTGCTCTAGTAATATCATTACTACAAAGGTATTAGTAGGCTGTCAGTCGCATAAGGCCTTGTTAGACCCGGTGCGAACACGATTGATTGGCTTTGGCAACCATCATGTTATTTCTACTGGGCAGTTAAGCATACCAGTCACCTTGATAGCTAGCCAGCTCAAACGTACAGAAACCATAGATTTCGTGGTCATAGATGAGCCATCACCTTATAATGTGTAACTTGGTCGGCCCGGATTAAATAAATTTCAAGCCATTGCTTCCACCATGCATATGCTTTTGAAATTTTCTACCATATATGGTGTGGCTTCTCTTCATTGTGATGTTAAATAGGCTAGGCAGTGCTATACAGCTTCGTTAAAAGAGCAAGTGCCGCTATATTCCAGTTTACCCATTGTATAGGTAATCCCACCGACCCCTGCATCTAGAACTCCACCTGCTATTCTGGAGGGCAGTACATCTCATATCATTGATATGACCAACCTGGAAGATCACACAGGCTGCCAGAATGACTCATTAAGGCTGGAGCCGAGGTTAAGGCCATTCCCTTGGCCTCTAACCCAAATATGAAAATTAAGGTATGAGCTTATTTATCTCCTCAGTTAGAGCATGATTTGCTTAGCTTGTTGCGTGAGTTTATGGAGGTTTTTGCTTGGGGTCCGGAAGATATGCCGAGTATTTCTCAAAATATCATTGAACACAGGTTATCCATTGATGCTAGCCATAGGTCGGTTCGACAACGGAAGTGCAATTTTGGAGGAGAGCACAGTAAATATGTAGAAATTGAGGTCAACGCCTTGTTGGAGGCACGTATTATTCGAGAAGTTGATTACCCTAAATGGCTAGCTAATCCCATGTTAGTTCCCAAGCCAAATGGCACCTGGTGTATGTGTATATATTTTACAAATTTAAACAAAGCTTGTCCTAAGGATTGGTTCCCTCTACCTTTGATCGACATTTTGGTTGATGCTATAGCCGGGTTTCGATTTCTTAACTTCTTAGATGCTTACAAGGGCTACCAGCAAATCTTTATGGCTAAGGAGGATGAAGAGAAAACATCATTTTCACGGACAAAGGTACCTATTATTTCATTACTATGCCTTCCGGTTTAAAGAATGCTAGGGCTACTTTCCAATGCTTGGTCAATAAGATATTTAAGAAACAGTTAGGTTGAAATATGGAGGCATATGTTGATGATTTGCTTGTCAAAAGTAGGAATGAGTATGCTTATTTACTTGATCTTCGTGAAACACTTGAAACATTAGCTCAGTATAAATTACGGTTAAATCCTAAAAAATACATTTTTGGGGCAACTAGGGGTAAATTTCTAGGCTACATGATTTCTAAAGGTGGCATTTATATTAATCCTAAAAAATTAGAAGTTGGTTTACAAATGCACCCCGCTAGGTCAATCCATGAGGTACAACAGTTGACAGGTCGGTTAGCTGCTTTAAATCAATTTTTAGCTCGGTCAGCAGATAAACTATACCCTTTTTTAATGTCTTGAAAAAGATAGATAAATTTGTTTGGACTCTAGAATGTCAAGTAGCTTTTGAACAATTAAAGTCATATTTAGATTCTTTACCATCGTTAACCATGCCAATTCTAGGAGAACGATTATACATGTATTTAGCCACCACTGAATCTGCGATTAGCTCGGTTTTGTTTAGAGATGATAATCAGGTTCAAAGATCCATCTATTTTGTTAGCAAAGTCTTACAGGCTGCAGAGAAAAACTATTCCAACCTGGAGAAAATAGTTTTAGCGCTCGCTCACTCTACTCGGCGTCTACGACCTTACTTTAATGCACATCCTATCACTGTTTATACCGATGCCCCGCTTAAGGCCGTCTTATAGAAAGCTGAAATCTCAGGTCGTCTCACTAAATGGGCCATTGAGCTAGGAGATTACGAAATTACCTTCACGCCTCGAACCGCTATCAAAGGCCAGGTATTAGCTGATTTTCTAGCAGAAGGAGTATCCGATACCAAGGAGGCTTCACCAGTTTCGTCACAAGGGGCTGAGCTTCCCCTATCCGTAGCAAAAGGTGATTGCTCATGGACACTTTACATGGATGGTGGTTCTAGTCAATCGGGGTCGGGCGCTGGTCTTATTCTCACTAGCCCGATAGGGGAGGTTTACACCTACGCTCTACGATTCTGTTTTCCAGCCACCAATAATGAAGCGGAATACAAGGCCATGGTGGTCAGCCTAAAGTTAGCTCGGAGGCTGGGGATCCAAAACTTAAAAATTTATTCCGACTCATAGTTGGTCGTCAAATAAATTTTGGGAGAGTATAAGGCTAAATATAGGCATATGGAGAAGTATTTAGCATTAGTACAACAATTGCTACAAACTTTTTCAATATGGGCTATAGAGAGTGTCTCGCGGGGGAAAAAACACAAATGCAGATGCACTTTCCAAGCTGGCTTCCTCAATCTTTTCTCATCTGACCAAGAGTGTTCTAGTAGAAGAGGTACAAATTTGGAGCATGGTCGGACCAACGATTTTACCAACGGTTTTACCTATATTCGAAGTCCAAGATTGGCAGATACATGTATGGCAGTATCTGCAGGATGGTACGCTGCCTGAATCACGGAAGGAAGCGCAACGAATAAGATGAAAAGCAGAACATTATCATAGTATTGGAGATGATTTATACAAAAGGGTTTTATAATGCCATTGGTAAAATGTTCGGGTCCTGGAGAAGCAGTGGCCGTGCTTAAAGAAAGTAATCGGGGCTGGGTTTTATTGGCCCCGACTGTTTCATGAAGCGGCAGAGTATGTTCAGTACTATTTCAGTTGTCAGCATCATGCACCAATTCCTAGGCTGCCGGCATCCAGCTTTACGAGGATATTAGCACCTTGGCCTTTCGCAGAATGGGGGATAGATCTTATGGGTCCCTTCCCTAAGGTCGGCTCATGAGGTCATCCGAAGTCAACACTCAACTTCCCAGAATAGTACAAGTCAACAAATGGTTGAGAAGGTTCAGAATCGACATATGGGTTCTCACAAATCCACTGGAAAGAACTTTGGTCTAAAGAAGGAGAAATGAGTCATTAAAAATGGAGTCAAGAAGAAATGTCACGACACATCATTCTCTAAGTTACTTGCTGATAAGAAGATTCTTGAATATTTAATAAAAGTCTTGAAGATAATTAAATCTCTTGATTTTAATTAAATTATTCTTGAGTTAATTTTATTTCGAAAGATTCTAGAAGACTCGAGAAGGATCTAGAAGATTCACGAAGAATGAAGGAAATCACACAAGTAGGAATACTTGCCTTAAGGATAAGTGTGTTTTTATTTTCCTTCCTTGTTTTATTAAATTGTTTCTTAAATACGGATTTTCCTAAAAAGAATTCTTGCATGTTTTCTTTTAGGAAATAAATAAAATTACTTTTAATTCTTAAATAGGGTTTCCATATTCCTTTCTTTGTTATTAGATAAAGAATTCGGGCAAACCCTTCAAAGGTGATCAACCAAAATTCTGTAAGTTAATTAGAAGTTAGGTAGGATTTAGGAAGTTTTGGTTTCTCCCAACTTGGTGAGATAACTGAAATTACTAATTAGAAGTTAGGTAGGATTTTGTTTCCTTTTCTTATTCTAGTTTAATTTCGTAGTTTACCTAGGACTAGAATTAGGAAATTAATTACCTTTTCTTTATGGGATTCAAACTAGTTGTTTCCTTTTCTTATTTGTAAAAGGCGCATAACTTCCTTCTATTTAATGGGGTGCTGGACGAAATTCAATAAACAAGATTAAGATTATACATTCAGATAAATTGTGAGTTATACAATTTTAAGCTTTGAGCTTTCAACCTTTGGGCTCATTAGTGAATTATTCTTCTTTTATATTTAGCTAAGAGTAGCTTGATTTCAAAGGAGGTTTTCAAAATGCATAATTAAGTTAGGTGTTCGACTTAGTTTGTGAGGTATTTTTGATAAATCATTAGTTTCTTAATTCAAGAGTAAATTCAAAAAGGTGGTTTAAATCAAAGACATCAAGCTAATCTCTAACTTAGCAAATTTTGGGATTCTGCAACGGATTCAATTGAGAATCCACATCATCGGCTCTTGCCAATATTTGGTTATGGCCATTGATTATTTTACTAAGTGGGTAGAAGCCGAAGCTTTGACAATCATTACAGGACGGACAGTAGCACGATTCTTATGGAGACAGGTTATTGTCGGTTTGGCATACCTGAATCTATTATCTCAGATCATGGGGACTCAGTTTGAGTCCAAAGAATTCACGGAGCTGTGCACAAAATTAGGATTACTCAACAGTTCGCATCTGTAGCTCATCCCCCAGCAAATGGGCAAGTTGAACTCACTAATCGGACCTTATTGCATGGACTCAAAAATAGGTTAGAAGATAAAGGCAAAAGTTGGGTGGAACTGATGTGGACGGTTGTACACATGCGGATGAAATTGCCGAGGAAAGTGCGATTAAGTGGCGTAGCTCGTATAGGCTCTAACTTACCCGAATTTCAAAGAACAAAAATAAACTAACCTAAGCTAATTTACTTTAAGAATTCAAACCAAGTAAGAAGAGTTGAAATATGCGATTTTAATTAGGTAGAGCAATTAACCTAATTAAGCTAAGTTTCAAGCAATATATAAATTACAACATGCAAAATACATAAAGCAATAAAGGGAGAGTACTCAAAACTAATAGTTTTCTAATCTGAATACTTGTGTTTATTATTGAGTTCGGCTACCTATTTATAAGGCAAGAAGCAGCCGAAAAAGTCACCTAAAAGAAGTAGGAAAAAGAAGTAGAATTGGAAACCAATCAAGAGATTGATTTCCTTTACAATACCAAACCCTGAAAGAAGTGAGTAATGGTAAAAAGAAAAAGAAATTTTGGTCACCCTTTAAGTTAGTGGTAGCCAAAAATTACAAGCTAAAACAAGAAGGAAAAGAATAAAAATCCTACTCCAAAAAGGAGATTAAGAAGAGATCCTTTTTGGAAACTAATTAAACTAAGGGCAAAATAGGGAACATGCACAAACCCTTATTTTCCCCCAAACCCTAACCCTTAATTTCCAACCCTAATGGACTAGGCTTGGCCGTGTGGGCTTCTTTGTTGGGCTGGCCGACTTTGTGGAATGGACTCCATGAGTTGGGTCGGCCCAATGTTGATGTCACATTATGGAATGATGTAGGGAGCTTCTGGAATCTTCTGGAACCTCCCGGAATCATTTCGGAATCAAGATTTTCAAGATTTCAAGATTCTTCAAGATTCTGCAAAATATGAAATTCAAGAATTTTAAGAAAAACCAAGAACTTCAAGAAATGTTTCTTTAAAGTCCAAGAACCTTCCGGCGTTTTCAAGAACTTCAAGAAACAGCCTTCTTCTTCATTATGGATTGGGGAATTGCGCCTCTTCTTCAAGAATTGTAAGGAGAGTCGCAATTTGAACCTTTCCGTCTTTTTTCTCCAAGGCGTTGGCTTCTACTATCACTTGGGCATCTTTTTGGCAAGCTTGTACAAGGTTGTTGAGTGTCTCTTGAACCTTCTTTGCTCTGCTTCTGGTCATTGGCCCAATGATGTCTACAAGTGGATCCCTTTGATATGGGCTTGGATCCTGAAGCATTGTTGGACCTCGGTGTAGAACCCGAACCTCCTCAGCTTCTCTGGACTCACTTGTTTGTGGATTTGTTGCTGGACTTGGGATGCCCTCATCAGGAACAGTAACCTCATGTGTTGTGGTGTCACCGAACTACACCAAAGTCTGCCACTGGAAAAACTCTTTTTGAGTTAGCATTTAGGGTTAATGTAGTTATACCTCCGGAGGTACAAAATGATGCACCTCTGGTCATGCACTTCGAGAGAAACCAAAATCAAGAGAACTTAAAGCTTAGCTTGGACTTACTAGAAGAAGTTTGGGACACAGCTTACATACATCTGAAAAATTACAAAATTTGATTCGACAACACTTCGATGCTCAGGTAAGGCATCAAGCATTTGTGCCAAGAGATTTGGTTTTGCATAACCGCGCTGTTAGTAAGCCACAAGAACAAGGGAAGTTAATTTCTAACTGGGAAGGGCCATATCGAGTGGTGGAGGCACTACAAGAAAAGTGACCTACTGCGACATGGAAAATGTGTCGCTAAAAGTCGATTTAGTGTCTCAAATACTAATTTGCGACATATTTTGCGTCTCTTGTTATTGAGTCACAAAAGGTGGTGTAGGAAATTTGTGGCGCTTTTTTCTCACTTGTGCCGCAAATGTATGGCACTTTCTGCTTCACTAAATTAATTGTCACTTAAAATTTGCGACACATTATGCGTCAGTTGTCTTAGTGACGCATACTAATTTACGACACTAATTTGGGTCATTAAAAGGAATGTTGCAAGATTATTTGCGACAAATGTGGCGTCACATTTAAAACGTCTATGGGTATTCGCGACATGTAAATTGTGTCGTTAAAAGTTGATTTAGTGTGGCAAATACTAATATGCGACACATTATGCGTCTCTTGTTTTTGAGTCGCAAAAGGTGGTGAAGCAAATTTGTGGCGCTTTTTTCCCACTTGTGCCGCAAATGTATGACACTTTTTCAATCACTAAATTAATTGTCGCTTAAAATTCGCGACACATTATCCGTCATTTGTCTTAGTGACGCATACTAATTTACGACACTGGTTTGCGTCATTGAAATGAGTGTTGCAAGAGTATGCGCGACAAATGTGGCGTCACATTTAAAATGTCGAATGGTATTCGCGACATGTAAATTGTGTCTCAAAGACAAATTAGAGACACAATTTTACGACACACTTTATCGTGTCACAAAAGGCTATGTAGCATTTTCGTAGCATTTTTTAATAGTGGTGCCACAAAATAAACGACACATTTTGTTTCACTTAATTATTGTCGCATAAATCTTACAACACATTATGTGTCATTAGTTGCAATGACGCGTTATTTGTAACAGTAATTTGTGTCATTACAGTTAACGTCACATATTTATTTGCTGCACATGCGGCGTCATTATTTGAAATGTCGTAATTTTATTTTGCGACACAATATCACGTCTGTAAAATTTATGTCACATTATAATTAGCGACACAATTACGCCATTAAGTTGTTTGTGGCATACATTTTGTACAACACAAATGCGTTAATAGAATAAATAATTCCCAATTTGTACATATAAAAATAAATTAACTAAAATATTATTCAAAATATAAAATCAAATATTTGCTAAATGTCAAAGTGAGAATATCATAATTTAAATTCATCACTCAACATATTTGAATAAAAATTACAAACGTCTAAATTTATCTTCCAAGGCCAGAATGCAAATTTCACAAGGGAAATTGTCCATTTTGAAGAAGATTATTTTGCCTTCCTTTTGCTCCTTCTCGGACTTTTTCCTTGTTCCTAATATTATTAACAAAAATAAATTATATTTAAGAGATATAGATGAGAAATTTTTTTAAAAAAAAAGTATAATTGTTTATATTACCTTTGGTGAAGTACCATTTGAAAGGATGTTTGTATTGTTCGTATCAGCGTTATTTATCTCTTTTCTCATCTATGACAATTGATAAAAGAAACGAATATTAATGCACCAGAATAAAATATGAAATGAAACATTAATGAAAAATTGATCATTTACCTCAAGAGTTTCATTTGCTTGAGTAGAGTTCTCTAAATTCATAAATCCTTGCAATGATGACCCATTATTTGAAGCTAGTACGCGTTTAGAATTCGAAGACCCCGATACCTTTTACATTATAATTTAATAATATGAGTAAAAAAATACTATAAAAATGTAATTAATGAAGAAAGTATAGACTTACATGCGTATTTTGATCCTCAAATGGGAGAAATCGAGACTGGACCATCTCCATTTTGGAACACATGTCATCTTTAAATTTTGATAATTGTTCTTCAAAACCCTTTTGAATACTTGCCACTTGGTCATTGGCTTTGTCTTTGACAGCTTGATCGAATTCTTCTCGGGATATGAAAATCAATTTCTTACTCTTTGAAGCAAGACCGCTACTACGCAAACATCCCGGTGCGTCTTTTCCAATAAATTCTTCATAAATCTCATCATTAGCCTGAATATCATCGCGCAAACCTTCTGGCAACTTTTGCATCTTCTCCTTTAAAATAGCCTAAGTACAAAACATAAAATGAAGAAAAACTTAGTTGAAAAATTGAAAACACTACTCCAATTTAGTACTTCAATAGTAGGTAGTTATTATTAATTGTAAGAGTACTTACTATTTTTTCTGAAGTAAACTTATCAAGTGGTTTTCCACTCTTCCCCACTCTTGTAGCGATAAACAAATTTGGCTTGGATGGTTCTTGACCATATTGCTGTCGGTACTTCAAACAGAGGAACAGAGAAACAAGTTATAACAACATAATACAACACATTTGAATTAAACGACAATTTGTGGAAAGTATTATATATATATATATATATAATACCTCATGTTTAGCACTGTTCATATCCTTTCTTCCTAGTCTAGATGGCAATTTGACATTCCTTCGACTAGTTTTGTTGTTCTTACTAACTTTCTATAATTCAACAAAATGCCAAAAGTTACATTTTTAAAGAGCGTGTAATACACACACACACACACACATAATGTTAAACCTGTTTACTAACCTTTGCTTTCTCAGTGCTCCAATAGTTCACCAGCACAGGCCATTGATCAGTTTCCACCCTTAGTGGACATTTGGATAGTATGTAAGTTTGGTTCTGCCTATGTGGGGTATAAGGTTTTGCTTTCAATCTACTTTTCCAATCCTTCCAAAGTTTCCCAAGTCTTTGGAGGCATCTTTTTTTGTAACTGTCAGGCAAGTTTGTATTCTCCTACGAACAAAAAATAGATATGCATGTAAAAATCAGCTCACTACGACTTAAAAATAGGCTGCTGGATAACTAAGCTCACAGAACATTAGAAATGAAGTTGGAGGTCACAGCAAATGTCAAAACTCCATTGATGAATAATGCCTAAAAACAAATAATAGTACGCAAATATCTATAGGTCTTTTCATTCTCATTTGATAGGGAGACAATGACAATTTAGGACACGAATTATCAAAAATGAAACAAAATTACAAGTAAAGATATACCTTGACGTCATCCCAAACAATGTCCTTTTGCATTTGAGGCACTGCCCTCCAATCTGTATATGAAATGGGTAATTTGTTTCCATCTTTTGCCAGGATTCCCAATTGAGATGATAAATGAACAGCATTGTTCTCAACTACTTCATTATCAGCATCTAGATCCAACATCATGACTTTTCCTGTACCCCACTGGAATCCCAATTTTGCAGGTCCCCTTCTAATTGTTTCTACCAATCATTATTTATTTAGGAATGTAATTAGAAAGAAAAAATATTATTTACACATGATTACATAGACGTAAAAAAAATATTAATTTTTAAGTTATGAATATGCACCTTGTTCGTTGGTATCATCATCACCGCTATTTTCTAGCTGGTCATGAGCTCTGTCATCTGATGAGTTGTCTGAATTGGTATCTGAAAATGAGTCATCAGAATTATCATGGTTGTCATTTTGAATCTGAGTATTTTGAGCTATGGCATCTTGCATAGATCCAATAGCATATCGATATTTCTTCCCAAGTGGTGCCATACTAAGCTGCAAATCAATAATTAAAGGTGTTACCTCTAGATATATTTATACACAATATCAACTTCAGAACCAAAAGCTTTAAGAGAATGATAACTACTTTAGCCACCAATGCTTAAAAGAAAGGGAAAATTTTGAACTAGTTAGAGCAAGAATAGAATCAGAACTCAAACTCATGCATATCAACCCTTCAGTGTGATATCCATGGCCTTAAGATATTAAAAGTTTGGCACTTATTAGAGCAAAGCTAAATAAAATCACAAAAAAAAAAAAAAAAAAAAACCATCCCAATGTCAACCTATGGTAAGTGATGGTAAGCCACCAGAAGGGCAAAAAAGTGCCAAAAAGCCATACACCTTGGATGGGAATCTAATGTAGAGAGTTACTTTCAATGGGAACCAATAACTGAAGAATGCTAGGTGCTGTTAATCAAGATGAAGTTAAGGCATAGCTCTCCAATGGTACAGGAGGTTGGAGCAAAAGGCAATGACAGCAGAAAATACACACATGTAAAACCAAGTAACACATGCAATTTCAGGCTGCAGACTATTCAATGACTTAAGGTATCAAGAGGATTGAAGTGTAAACAGAGGGAGCTTATGGTTATTCATATCAAACTCATATACACTTGTAAACATCAAATCAAGATGTGTTCAAAATTTTAAAAAATTTCAAAACAGATTTGAAATATTTTTGGAAAATGCTCCAAATCATTTAGGAATTGCAGCAAACCGTTCTCAATTAAAAGCTTAAAAGTGTTCTGATCTGCCAAGTAAAGTTTAAAAGTTCTTTTCTCTTAGTTGGAAAGTTAGATTGACACGAAATTTAACCATAAGCTAAAAGACATGTCAAAATAGCTACTGTAAAATTTTCAGGATTTTTGGATGAAAGAAAATTTAAGGTACAGGAGGTTGGAGCAAAAGGCAATGACAGCAGAATATACACACATGTAAAACCAAGTAACACATGCAATTTCAGGCTGCAGACTATTCAATGACTTAAGGTATCATAGTCGAGCTTAATACAGTCCCAAAATAACAAATGTGAGGAAGTAGTCAGTACAAGATTGTCCATGCTCACATTTTACCAGCAACAATTGATTGTAATGTAAAATTAACCGTAGGCGGCAAACAAAGAAAAGAAACCACAAACAAATTCTACATACATATTGAACTTTAGATTTATTAAGTTTCTATTGAGTGCTGTATTCAAGAGTTTGTGGCTATAAATTTGATAAATTGAATGGGCTTCGGATTTCCCTTGTCTGAAGGAAAAGTCGCAAGCTACAAAGCCTTGAAACTTTTTGAGTTGTTTTGGAGAATTAGCATCAAGACAGCAGTGAAATATAAAAATTGAAAATTCATTTTAAGAGCGATTCTGTACATAACACATTATTCAAAGCTGTTCTGTGACCTCCCCTAGAAATTGAGTCTGGTTTTCAGGAACTTTGATAGTGAGGATAATGATTATAATGAAATGTGTGTCTATGGTTGAAATTACTTATTTATTTTAGATGAAGTAGATACTGCTGTGTTGTTGGCTTAAATGTCAGATTCTGTTTGTGTAGAGAAACTTAGCACGGTGGGGGGGGGGGGGGGGGGAAGCACTTGAGGACTAAAAGGCATACCAGAAGAAGCCTCCACACAGTTGGTCGCAAATACGGTGGAACCCCACTCCAATCCAACTCACGGAGTTTATCTGCAACATGAAAATGCCAGAAGATCAATTTTTCTGAATAAATAAATAAATAAAGTCCCTTTTAAAAAAATTCAATTTTGAGAGTTTGTTCCGAACATAACAGAACTTTCAAGCATGTCAACTTTTCAAACAGAAGAAAGCGCAATATCTCATCATCGAGAATCAGACCAAATAAAATAGATTAAAAAAATTCAATTTTGAGAGTTTGTTCCGAACCAAACAAAATTTTAGACGAAGTGGTTTTATTTTTCTTCATTACGATGAGACGAAACTGGGACCAAACACAGGTGTATAAATATCCAGAAACCAAATCAAAGC
This sequence comes from Leptodermis oblonga, assembly GCA_016801395.1. Classification (NCBI taxonomy): domain Eukaryota; kingdom Viridiplantae; phylum Streptophyta; class Magnoliopsida; order Gentianales; family Rubiaceae; genus Leptodermis; species Leptodermis oblonga. Next base: position 27,102,977 of record CM028751.1, read on the forward strand.
AACTAAAGCCATAGTTTTCAACAACTGAAGATTAATTCTCAGTTCTTTGAACCCAGTAGCAGTAGCCGTGTTTATGGGGGTAAATTTATGCCTCAGCTAATCAATTCTGACACTGAGGGTGGTATTTTTTCTGAAAACTACTACAGAGGTTTACTTTTCAATGCTTATGGGGTAAATCTGTGTCTCAGATAATCGATAAATCTGGGCAGAAACAACACAACAGTTCTAGCCAATTTTCTGAAAACAAACCGAAAAAAAAATATTGAAAGGTTCCGATTTACAGAAAGTTTCGAACGTAGTTCTATCCAGAAGTACAACAGAAAGATACTGTTTAACCACATAAAAGCTAAATCAAATTCCTCATACTCTTCACACAAATAATTCAGAGTATGGAACTGAAGATAAAACTTACAATATTGCCCGATGTCAGATTTGGAGATTCAAAAGAAGAAGGGGAGAGATCTGCTATATAACTACTCCGTGAAAAATAGGGAAAAGGCAAGGAATCCCAGCAAACTCGCAATTGGAAGAACCAAAATTGAATCTCTGGCGGGAAGAAGGTTAATTTTTGGGACAACTTTGAGCGGGAGCTAGAATGGAGCCATGTGAATTGGAAATCAACTAAAATACTACCCTGTTTAGGGAAGTACCGAAGTATTGGAACAAAACCTCACAAGTAGGAAAAAAAATTCCTGAATAATAGGAAAGGGTCGGCTAGGTTAATTACCTTTTCCTTATTTTAAATATAAAAAAGGAAAACTATTTTTATTTTGGGCCTAAAACTGATCATGACTTAATTTATTCGTTTTAATCGTATAGAGTTGTACTTAATCTTATAGAGTTTTACTTAATCATATAAAGTTTTAAAATTAAATATTTACATTTTTTTCAAATTAGTAATTATTAATTTTAGTAAGTCATACAGTAAGAATAATATTTTATGCTAACTTTTTGTATGTATTTTAAATAAAAATTGTCTACACGTGTGATAAAAAGGAATAGAAAACAAATTCTGTTTACAATACAAGTATTTATCTATTCTAAAACTTAAAAATACCTATTGAGGGTTTTCACCCAAATAAAAGCTAGTCTCTCATCTCCTTCCCAGCACCCACAATCGAGGACATGCAATCTTCTCATTTAATATTCACACACAAATTACCATTTTTGCTGACAATTATTACTCAGCATCAATTTTGGCCCATAACCAAAGAAACAAGGAAAGCAAATTTGTGTCACAAGAAGACGACACAGTAGATTAGGTGGTCACAACTCACAATGACTAGCCTAGTCAGGAGAGTTACAAGAGAAAACCCAACCATGCATTTTGTCTCTATTACAAGTATTTGTACTTCTTACCCAGCAGCATGGGTAAGGCCAATTATATGATTATTTATTAAATATACGAGAAATTATAGATGCAAATTGCAAATCATTTAAGTTGAAATTTCATAAAAATATTGTAACAAAACATGTGCCCTGGCTTCTGCTGATTGAACATGTTGCATAACTCCACTGATGCTCCAATCAGGATAACATGCATTGTGAGAAGTTTCTGAAACAGAAGCTTTACCACCTCACTGGAACCCACCAGCACTGCACGTTCCAACGGTGTCATACCTGTCTGCATTTCCACATAAAGTATCATGGAAGATACCCATAAGACTTTTAGCATTTTTACACCCCAGCATGTTCAGAAACAGTTTACTTATTGCAGAAGGGAGAAGAAAATATATCAGCTTGTAAAAACATGGTCAACATTTCAGATGCACAAGCATAACTAAATTACTGTAAATGTAGTTTCAGATGATGGATTCAGGTTCCAAAACATTAAGAAATGGGAATTGGAACATTGCCTTTCAAAGGAAAACATATCAGTGGGGTTCAAAAACTTATCACTTTCAGCAGCAAGCAAATAAGAAAGATACACTTGCATTTTAAACATCTAGAAAGTTCAGAAAATTGAAAATAGAAACCATGCCTCTTTATTGTTACATCGATGAATGCTAACCCAATGCTTCACCAATAAATCAGAATCTGTTAAATTTCAAGTACTCCATACTAGTTCAAAAAGTATTGATACCCTCAGTGACATTGTCTAATGAATGATGCTGCAAGTATAAAATGACAAAATCAGTAACCAAATTCTCCAAAACTGGAACATAACATGGGATGATTGTATTCTATGTACCATATCATTCACTATACCAGTCCACAGAATGATTTCACTGAGTATTACTCGTTGAAAACAGTGTTAAAACTGCAGATTGCTAGTTTCTCTTCCAGCAAAGAATTAAGATAAGAACAAGACTATTGGGCATACAAACCTTTTTTGAAATCTCAAAGTAGAAGTTGATGCAAATTAAGGAAATAACTCATTTGGGCTCTCTTCCATTGCAGGACAGTGAAGTACAAAACCAACAGGGGGTGTAGAGGCAGAAAGCCAGTCAAGCAGAACCACGTAGACACCTCCACACAAAAAAAATACGCATAAACATTGAGCAGTCCCTTTAATTTCTTACTTTCACAAAATATAGCAAGCCCGGAATCCAAATATCCATAGTAAAATAGATTTAGCATGTTAGGCAAAAGCCAGAGAAAGGAAAGAAAACTAACCAACTTAACACTTCAGTATGAAAGAAACTGAACGAAATGCCCAAGTTGAAGCTAAGGGCATGACCCCAATTACAGAGATGTTACTAATTCCAAGCATTTTAAGCACACAAATGTAAAAACTTCTGAATTGAGTCAAGTACCACGAGGAGATATGCTGTAGCTGTGACCACGAGGAGACTCCGACGTGTAGGAGATTGGGCACGAGGACTGTCACTCCTTTGGCCATAACTAGGGCTCCTCCGATATATAGGGGAACTACTACTGCAACGTCTTCCTGTTCCCCTAGACCGAGCACGATCCCCTCCACGCCCATCGCCTCTGGAATTACGAGAAAGTTCAACACTCCCTCCATTCTGACCATCTATTTCACGGATTGCATATTGTGCAGCTCGTCGGTCATCAAAATCTAAAATCTATGAATACATAACCCGGGGGTCTCCTCTAAAGGCATCTTCAAGTTTGAGCTGAGTCCCATCTTCCTTTCCTCTGTTTTTTGGATTAAATTATTTATCCAATTTAATCCAAAAAAAGAGGAAAGGGATTTCCTTTGTTTTAATTTTATTTAATTTTATTTTATTTTACGAAAGTCTATTATACTATGTAGGAAAGGGCTTTATGTTTTTTAAAAAACTAAAATTGTTAATTAATTTTTATTTTTAATGTCTTTTTATTTTGGTCATAATGTCTTTAAGAGTATGGAGATAAAGCACTCCTTCAATGAGTTTAGTCTTAATTTTACTTAATTGTAGAATAAAAAGTAATAATATTCTTGAAAGTTAAAACATAGTGAAGAATACGTTAGCAATTTTGAGTAGTAGTTAGTAAATAATTTGTAATTAACTAGATAATTTAAGATTGGTAAACGTAATAATTCACTATTTTATTACAAACCTACCTTAATGATTAATTTAAAGACAAATATGATGGAGGTGTGAAGTAATTTTTCGACACCTCATTCCATCATCTGAAGATACCCAACGAAAAATCAATGCCATTTTGCCTTCCCATTGACATGTTTGATGACAACTTGTGAGTCAAACTCAAAATGAACCCCCTGCTAACCCCTCAAAGCTGTAAACATGACATGTTGAAGGAGGGTTACAATGATTTTTATGTACATAACTTATACTCATCTAGTTTTTCAATATAAAATAGAAAATTTTTCTATAGACTTTTCATTTAAAAACTATGTATAAGTGTTAGTTTATATCATAAACTTTTCATTTAAAAACTATGTGTCTGATTATAAAATGTCAATATTTTTTACTCAAAATTAGAAGTGCTACTGTTTGCAAAGAACTCTTCATATCAAAAGTATAATTTTAACATCGAATTGGCACAACATAAAAAATGTGACAATTCGAAATTAAAATTATACTTTTGATATGAAGAGTTCTTTGAAAAGATGAATTGTCACAACATAAAAAATGTGAAAAGATGTAACTGAATGGTAAAAAAAAAAAAACATTATCTAACCTAAGGGCCAATTTTAAGGGTCAAATTTTCCATTGAGAAAAATGAAAAGTACTTTCGTGATTATATTTTGTAATTCGTTATTTAAATTAAAACTAAATCTTCAATAATACATGGAATACTTTTCTTTCAATAATGAAATTTAAATTTTTTACTCTTTTTGCTTAAACTGAAGAAACTCTAAGTTTGAACTGGAAATATTAGCTTAATATTTTACCACATGCATATATATCACACAAAATACTAACACTTAAAAAATGTGTATATTTTGAATGAGTGAAAAATCTAAAAATGTAAAAAAAATAGGAGTAAGTGGAAATTAAAATGGCAAAATGGAGGGAAAATGAAAAAAAAAAAGAGGGAAATCTAAATTGGGGAAAAAAACAAAAAACCAAAAGAAAAAAAGAGTCGGCTTCATCATTGTGCTCGTTCATCCATTCCCTCCCTTTGTGCTCGTTCATCATCAAACACTTAGTAGAGAAAACCACCACCTCGCCACACACATACACACTCCTTTGTCCCTTCCCAAAAAACCCAGCCTATAAACCCTTAGCTGACTAAGGTAATTTAACACCCACGATCTAAATTTGCTCTTATGAAGTTATTTGATGTTTTCGTTTCTGGGTTCAGTTAAATTGTAACAGCCGGAATCTCAAAATTGGAAATTTTGATTGCAGGAGGTTCCTAATTAGGCGCTGCTCCAAGTGGCTAACCGCCGGTGACCAAGTTTCCGGCACTTTCAGTGTGTAAGAATTATAAATTTATTCGACTTTTCAATTGAACTTTGAATTCAAATTTGTGGCACTGAAAGCAGTCAATGTGTATTCTTTGATTGATTAGTTTTGGACTCTGTGCGTGTTTAACTAGGATTTAGGATGCTTTAAATGGTAAATTATGGAAGAGTAGAAGTTACTAGCTCATTGTAGAATATATTCGTGTGGGATGTCTGTGAATTTTTTGGGGGTTTTCTCTTAAAGTTTGTTTCCTGTTAAGAATTATTTGGTGGGAAATGCTTGTTTAGTACCAGACGATCCTAGCTTGTAGAACATGGCATTTGTATGTATCTCTTTTGGAGATTGTTTCTCTGTGGTGCTGAAGCTCTGTTATCGATTTTTGGAGTTACCTTTCTTGAGGTGGGACTTATATTTGACAGAAGCTACAGAAAATAAGTGCAATCAAATTGGTCTTTAGACGATCATGAATTAAGGGTTTCTGCTTTATGAGGTTTTCCAAAGGGTTTTAGCAATAGAGTGGCCTATGCTTTGGTTTTTAGTCTGGAGATAGCAGGTGAGTTTCACAATTTTTTTGGTCATACCTCTCCCGTGGTTTGGTGCTTTGTGGGTTTTAATTTGGATTAGCATAGGTTAGTATCACATGTTGTATATGGTAGATGAGGCATATGGGCCTTGTCTCTAATGAGATAAGTTTGAAAATTTGCTGCCTTTGTATGGTGTAATCCTCGAAGCCAGATACTTTTTTGTTTTAGCAGATAGCATGGAAAGGATTAAACTGAGAAACACTGGGAGAAGGTCATGAGATTAATAAAGAAAGAATGACTTGTATGATGGCGCAGAGATATCTAATTGTCAAAAAGGGGTCATGTTATAGATGTCAGCTGTAAAGTTGTGTGGCAATGACAAAGTCTAAGCTTGCAAGGTTGGATATTACTCTTTTCTTGGAAGTCTTTCTTATGCTTATACCCCAGCTTTATTTTTGATTGGGTTATAGCAAAAGTGACCTGTTTATGCTGCCTTCTATATCCTCTACAATTAGTTATTTGATTTTGCTACTGATGAACGATGTTGGCAGTATGGTTATGAACATCATGTTAGTAATACCACTATTCTGTTCCTTTATCCTTCTTTATTCATTTAATTGAGTTTTTTTATGCTTATTTCACTTTTTAAAATTTTGAGCCCCCCCTTATACCATGCCTTGCACAATCAAAAAGTTATGTTTATTGTGCTTGAAGTCCGTGTTCTCATGCAAGAAAGTGGTTGTTTCTGTGTGGCTTTTAGTCTTAAGTAATAGTACAGTTTAATAACTTGATTGGTAGTCCTTGAAGTTGAGGCCTTGGTCCTAATTGGTCCCTCATGTTAACAAAAGTGTATTTTTAACCCCCTAACCTGATTTTAGCATCTTAAAAGGTCCCAAACTGATAATCTGGCCTATTTTTACTTTTCACTGGCTAATATGTGCAGTGCATGAGCTTCAGTAGGGGCAGGACTTGAAAAGAAAAATATATCTTTTGACTGACCCGCTTTTTCACCACCTCTCATCCTTGCCTCCTTATAAACCGCACCCTCACATTTATTGGACTTGCATCAAAAGGAGGTCACTTTTTCAGTCAGTGGGGATTATACACAATATCATGTATACCCACACTGAAACAGTAAGATTGCTTGGACGCTTAGCCTACTCTCCTAAACAACATGGGCATTCCATGGTGGAAAGGAAGGAAGAAAGTAATATTGTGGTTGGGTGCAGAAACTGGGTCCTTATAATTAGGCTGTCAGGGACATGCATAAGGCTTCCTGGCATTAAAAATATTACTTGAAAAATCAAAATGTATAGACATTCCTTTTCCTGTGGAGAGTTTAACCTAGATGTTGGTTTGCCAAGTCATGGTAATTAAACTAATTGCTAGAAACTCTATTGCCTTTCAAAGGAACCGTACCAAGAAGAATCAAAAGAGTCACCCGCTAGATATGGACAACCTAACTTTTTATGCCTCAGAAAACCAACCTCTTCTATCTCTTGGGATACACGATCTGGTTCTGCTCCTGGAAGATCTATCTTGTTCAAAACCTGCAGAATTATACAACCGTTTCTGGAAATTTGAGTTACTTGCGTAAGTATTTTGAATCTTGTAAATAGTCCTGGAAATTTGAGTCAGAATGGAAACGAAGACTAAACTCTTTCGTGAAGATGATTATCATTTTATATGTGATGGGAATTTGGTGTACTTGTTACTGACTAAATGGTTTTTTCACTCCAGTTTATTACATTTTTGAATAGAGTAATTAATGTTTCTTAGGCGACAGAACATCACTTAGCCTAATCTTATAGTTCACGAGACAATAGTTTAAGTACTTTGAATTGAAAAGGGAGTAACTATGGGAAAATGAGAATTTCCTTGATGCATTACTTTTGGATTTGTTCAAATATGTGGGTCGGCTGTTTTGGGAGATTCAGCTCTTTTTCACATGATTGAATTTGTATATTCTATTAATCTAAAGGGGGGTGAGTTTGACGGTACTGTTTTTTGTGCTTTAATTTATAAAGATGTTTGTTGATAAGTTAGGGAAAACTTTGAGAGCCTGGTAACTTGTAACTGTTCAGGGATATTTGTTTGAATTAAGTGCTCAGAAGCTATTTGAAAATAAATAAATAAAGTCCCTTAATAAATTAGACTGAAAACAGAAACAGAGGTTTCAGGAAAACTAGTTTCAACCTGTAAACAATTAGAGATTTTAAATGAAAGCTCTTTTTAGCCTAAACTTGAGCTTGAGCTATGATTCTCATCTGATTTTATAATACAAAAGTCTTGCTCGTATTAAAGTGTAATTAGGATCTAAATGTGTATTGTGTTTTGGTTTAAACTTAAGCTTGAGCTGTATTTCGCATCTGATATTAAAAGTTAAAAACCTTGCTTGTTTTGAAGACTAACTAGGAGCTAAATTTGCATTCTATTGCTGTTTAAACTTGACTTGAGCTATATACTACGACTGGATTTATAAGTAAAGGTCTCCTTTTGCTTTTAAAACATAATTAAGAGTTAAGGGTGCTGTTCTGCTTTGGGTTTCCGCATGAGCCTGTGAAAAGAGGAGACAAGAACTATTCTAGATTAACCCCTCAGTGTCTGATGTTGAAGTAGCTTCTTCAAAGCAGGTTCACAGAGCTTTTTATGATCAATTAAAACCATGAACTCTCTCAAATCGATTGAAGAGTTGGCCGAGTTGAAGGGAAATCCCTGTTGTTTGTGGCTCCTGTTTTCCTTGTTCTTTCTTTCTTTTCAATTTGAATGGCATGTTTAATACTGAGACATGTCTGTTTTAACCCTTATGTGCCTCTGAAGAACTGTGATGGCATTTATACTCCATATGCATGCTATTCTATCTCTTTCTGAACCCTCAAGACTCCATATGCATGCTATTGCACAAATAAATTTATTTTGGGAACCTACAAACTAGAACTATGTATTGACACAGAAATAACCTGACACCCTGCATGCTGCAATTCTATTGAAAATTAATGCAATCTGTTTTATTGTGAACAATGCCCGATTCTTTATAGGTTTATGTTCGTCTATAAATGATATATTACTACGTTTATGCCAAATTTGAAGGTTGTTTGGCTTGATTTTATTTTAATTTCTGTTCTTTAAGGAAGTGGCACAAATCTTTGTTAATTTTCAATGAAATATGGATAAGAGTTGGATGAATAAACTAAGGAACAATGAAGAATATTCCTTATTCCATTAGGAGATAGGTTAATTGCTGATTTGTAGGAGTTATTCATGGAAATCAAGAACCTCGTTACAGCTAGTATTATACATGAGGATGGTAGCAAAAACATATCTCTTGCTGCCAAGTTGTACCACTGGATTAAATATACCAAGTTTCACCATACTTTCTCACAAGTTGCTATATACGTTCTAAGAATATAACCTACAAGTTGTGCAATTGTGTACATCTAGTTATATTACCTTTTTTGTTACAACTTACAGGTAACCGAAAAGATGAAAGCTGGTAGTGCTAACAATATGCACCCAGATATTCCGTACTTATCTATGGGACCAAGTAAATGGGTTTGGCGTTATACTAGGTATGTTATAAATGGCTTACGTTTTCATACTAAGCAGCGGGGGCTAAGGAGGAAAACTCAGAATAGTGGTGTGTTCTTAAATGCAACTACGAGTAGTTTCTCGAGTACTAAGGACAAAAATCCTATATCTGGAGACGTTCCATTTTATGGTGTTTTGAAGGATATAATAGAAGTGAGGTACACCAATGATTTGAAATTTGTGTTATTCAGGTGTGATTGGGTTGACTACAATTTAGGATTGCGACATGATGAGTTCAATTTCACATTAGTGAACTTTAACCACTTACTATATAGGCAAAATAGGAAAACGGATGAGCCATTTATTCTAGCATCTCAAGCACACCAAGCTTGGTATATTCAAGATCAAGTTGATACAGATTGGCATGTAGCTTTGAAGATGACTCCTCGAGATATATTCAACATTCATCCAGAAGTTAATGTAATTGGAGGCAATGAAGATGAGCAGTTTTCTAATCAACAATTAGATTCAGCAGATATTGATGATGAACACGTTTCATGGGTTAGAGCAGATATTGAAGGTGCGACAGTGGCAGGAATAGGCAATCCTATTGGTGGAGCTGATGTTCATGCTTCAGATAATGACGATGAAGACTTTCTAGATGAAGATGATGGACTAGAATACTTTGCAAGCGATAATTCTGACGACTCTAGTGATGATGATGACTTATTTGAAGAAATGGTCCCGGTAAATGAGAATGAAGATGACTAGAGCAGTTTCCGTACTTTTATTTTTTTGCGGGGAGCATATTCTTGTATTAGTTCGTTAATGGATTTTTTGCATTTGTTTTGACCTCCAACTTCATTTATGTTATTTTTTGGGCAAGCTAAGCGTAGTTGCATCTTATTTTTCAAGGTACTTGTTTTTGTTTTGAATGCATCTTGTTTATGAAGATTCTCGTTTGCTTTTTGTTCTAATTTTTCAAAGAACTAAAGTTACTGTTCATTGATGATTATGATATTGGGACTACAAGATGTAACATTCTTGACTTAAGGTTTCATTTTGTTTGGATGCAGTATATACACCCTCATGAGCGTGAAAAGCTCTCCCAGGTCGAGTTGCTTGTGGTTGACGAAGCAGCTGCTATTCCGTTGGCAGCTGCTAGAATTTAGGCCATGGTAAGCTTTATGAATGGTGCTAGGCTGCCAGACGTGCAGGCTGGCTTCCAGCTGAAGATGATAAGTACCCAAGAGTCAGCCATGTTGGTTTTGGTCTTGTCTTAGGAGATGATGGAAAGAGATTTCGTACACGGAGTACTGAAGTTGTTAAGTTAGTTGATTTACTTGATGAAGCTAAGACACTGTGTAAGGCAGCTTTAATTGAAAGAGGTATGATACAGAATTACAATTATCTTTCTTCGTTTGTTGAATTTTAATATGAATATGTCACCCATGCATGCTGCTGGTGGATAACTATAAAAAAATTGGAAATTTATATTCATTTAAATGTTGATCAGGTAAAGCTGAGGAATGGACAGAAGAGAAGCTTGAAAAAACTGCAGAAGCTGTTGGATATGGGGCTGTGAAGTAAGGCATTTAATTTTGTTCACTTGTTTGTGTTTTACAAGGGAGCTTTCTGCTGTATATGGTTTTTAACCTTTTCTTTTGTTGGATATAATCAGATATGCTGACCTAAAGAATAACATATTGACCAACTACACATTCAACTTTGATCAGATGCTTAATGACAAGGTGTGTTGGTTGATTCCTTGACCTTTGAAACCTTCAATCGCTTTTTTTCTTGGGGATGCCTCGTCCCTTACTGTTCTTTCCCTCCTAAACTGCCTACTTTATTTTTGTTATTACACCTATCCATCTAATTACCAGTCTTAACTTGGGTAGGCATGTAAATTTAATACTATTACCGCATTGGCGTTTATCTCACGCTGCCCTTTCTAATGGTGAACAGGGAAATACTGCTGTGTATTTACTGTACGCACATGCTCGAATTTGTTCAATTATCAGGAAATCTGGTAAAGATATTGAGGAACTGAAGAAGGTAGAGTTTCATCAATATGTTATTGCCTTCATTTTACTTGTCGAATATTTATTGATGAAATTTGTATTGTCGTCTTAATACTTCTGCGAAATATAATTCCTTGGTAGAAGTCTGGAGATTAGAGCTTCTAGATTTTGTATCTAAAATCTGTGCCAATCTGAGCGATTCATCAGAAGTTTGAATCCTGTGCGTGGATTTATTTTCTTGAAAATGTAGGATGAGCTATCTATGGTGACCCCTTTTCAGATACACAGCCCCTTTGCATAATTAGAAATCCAGTTGTCAGTTTCAAATGTTAATATGTGTTTCTGAAAGAAGAGTTTTTTTTTGCTTGCTCTGTTTTTGCTGATTGCTGGAAAAATGGAATGATGAACTTAGCTTCTTCTGTTTTCTGGACATGTATTTGAAACTGGTATTCCAGTTTACGTGTGCTGGTTATTTGATGTTGTGTGCTTTGAATACTGGCTAAATTAATTTCTGGAATTGGGCTCTTTCGAGTTGCTTTCGGAAGTAAGTAAATTTGAGATGGAATGCTGGATAATGACTTTGAAATTCTGGAAATTAAGTGCTGTGCTTAATTTTTGGTGAAATCTGGAATGGATGTGGCTGGATTGGATATTTCTGGCCCTGGGAAATTTTCTGTTTGGACATTATGGAAAATTGCTAAATGTTGGTTATAGAAATTTCTGGATGCTGGAAGTACAGTTTTAGCTTTTGGTTACTGAACTTTCTGGACCCTTAAATGGATTTGTGTACCTGCATTGAGAATGCTTTCTATTTGGACTTAGTTTAAGTTCATGCTGATATGGACTGTAATTAAGTGTGGTTTTGTGCTATCCTTGGTTGTTCCGGGATTTGATGTGGCTATATAGTGTACTGGAAACTAATTTGTGTGCTGCAACTTACTGAAAATATGCATTGGCCTTGGCTGCTCTGGGAAATGCTTTTTGGCTGTGGAATTGAGCTGAAATATGCATTGTCCTTGGCTATTCTGGGTGCTGCTATTCCATTGGCAGCTGCTAGAATTTAGGCCATGGTAAGCTTTATGAATGGTGATAGTAGATTAATTTCTGATTCTGGAAATTATTTGCTTAACTGTTGGATTACTGTTGTGCTATGATCCCATTATTTTGCTGCTTTCTGGATTTTTGCTGTTTGAAAGCTGGTATTTGCGGTTGTGTCTGGATGAAGAATCTGAGGATAAGATTCACAGTTCTATTTGGACTGTTTGGTCTGATTTATTGACTCGGGTTTGCTGGAAATTTTATGTGGCTGTTCCGGGAAATTTTTTTTTGCTTGCTCTGTTTTTGTTGATTGCTGGAAAATGGATTGATGAACTTAGCTTCTTCTGTTTTCTGGACATGTATTTGAAACTGGTATTCCAGTTTACGTGTGCTGGTTATTTGATGTCTGTGTGCTTTGAATACTGGCTAAATTAATTTCTGGAATTGGGCTCTTTCGAGCTGCTTTCGGAAGTAAGTAAATTTGAGATGGAATGCTGGATAATGACTTTGAAATTCTGGAAATTAAGTGCTGTGCTTAATTTTTGTGAAATCTGGAATGGATGTGGCTGGATTGGATATTTCTGGCCCTGGAAAATTTTCTGTTTGGACATTATGGAAAATTGCTAAATGTTGGTTATAGGAATTTCTGGATGCTGGAAGTACAGTTTTAGCTTTTGGTTACTGAACTTTCTGGACCCTTAAATGGATTTGTGTACCTGCATTGAGAATGCTTTCTATTTGGACTTAGTTTAAGTTCATGCTGATATGGACTGTAATTAAGTGTGGTTTTGTGCTATCCTTGGTTGTTCCCGGATTTGATATGGCTATATAGTGTACTGGAGAGGTAGAAAGCAGGGAAGTTGAGACTGAAGATGATACTTCAGCTAGGAGTTCCTTTTCGCGAGCTCTGAAAGGTAAATTTTTTGTTGCCTTGCATGATTTGTATGAATGAAGCGTAATTCAAAGTTTGAGATATTGGTATTCATTTCTTTGAGGGATTTTTGGACTTCTAGAATGTCAAGAAAGGAGGTCTAGACCGGATGCTGTAAAGAAGAAACCCAACAGGCAAAGACCTGCTTCTCTAGATTTCAACAATGCAGTGGTGATCAATTCTGCTAATTCATCTTCCCCGCGATTTGAAGTATTGAAGAAAGCTTCTGCAACGAATCGCAGGACCGGCACATTTCCTAGCCCTGGAACGCCCAACTACAGGCACACGAGTGTTGGGATGCAAAAGGGGTGGAGTTCAGAGCGTGTTCCATTGCCTAATAATGGTAATAGAAGGCATGCAACTACTGCATTGGCTCCCTATAACAATGGCAGGACACTGCCTTCTAAATGGGAGGATGCAGAAAGGTGGATTTTCAGTCCAATCTCAGGGGATGGTCCAGTGAAGCATTCAGTTCAGCAGCCACAAAGGCGGCCAAAATCAAAAAGTGGGCCACTTGGACCTCCTGGGATTGCATACCATTCTATGTATTCACCTGCAGTCCCTGCATTTGAAGTAAGGAACGTTGAGAATAATGCAGCAAGTTCGCCATTTTCGGCTGGAGTGATGGTGGCCATCGATTGTCTTTCCAGTGTAATGGCTATGGAGGGCTTGGAAATTTCCCTGCATTTGAGCCTTGTATGGCAAGGTCAATAAGTGTACATGGATGCTCTGAATCATCTTTACCTGTTTTCCATGGTAAAACTTGCTCCCTCTTATTGCTTTACCAATTTAGATCTGGGAGTATACCGTTCATTACAGTCTACATGTTCTTGGCTTTTTTCTTTTCGTATAATATGAGACTAAATGTGTTCATAAAACTTCCTTGGTAACAGTTGAATGTGTAATACATGGTGCCATTTTTGCATTTACCTGCAAGCTTGTTGGGCAACTTATAGTGACACTTCTAGGCTGTGAATATAATTCAGCAGATTTGCAAATTCCACATAATTTTGGCATTTTATGAAGTGTTGCGAAAAAACTATCGTAATTATGAGGCACGTCTATTTAGTGTCACATCTATGTCACAAAATTATGATGCAATAATTAAATAACGCAATAATGTCAAAAATATATGTCACAAATGCATAAATGTGGTATATTTACGACACTTAATGTAATGTCGCATAAGCAAATTGTCGCAATTTTGAGACAAACAAATAAGTGTTGAATCTATGTCACAAAAGTGTGATGCAATAATTAAAATGACGCAAATTATGCCACTAATTTGTGACATGCTAATAATATGACGCAATTAAGCCACGATTTTGCGGCACAATTATAATTGTGTTGTCTAACTGCGACATTTAATTCAAGTGTAGCAAATAAATTGTCACAATTTTGAGACAAAAAAAAGGATGTCGAATCTATGTCACAAAAGTGTGATGCAATAATTAAAATGACTTAAATTATGCCACTAATTTGTGACATGCTAATAATATGACGCAATTAAGCCACGATTTTGCGGCACAATTATAATTGTGTTGTCTAACTGCGACATTTAATTCAAGTGTAGCAAATAAATTGTCACAATTTTGAGACAAAAAAAAGGATGCCGAATCTATGTCACAAAATTGCGATGCAATAATTAAATGACGCAAAGATGTCACAAATATAAGACACAAATGCGTAAGTGTTGTATATTCACGACACCTACATGTAATGCCGCATGTAAATATGTCGCAATAGGTCAGTTTTCTTGTAGTGAGGCCTGGTCTACGGGCAATTATGTTTTGGAAGATTTACAAGGCAAGTTAGTTCCTCAGGCTTGGAATGCAGTACATTTGCGAAAATATTATTTATAAGTAAGAGATTAGCCATACCGTTGCATAAATATCAAGTTAAAGAAATTTGGAATTATGCCAGAAAACCCATTAACCAGCCCAGAAAAGTCAGAAAACAAAAATATTCAAAGCAGTACGAGTACAAAAGTAGGAAAATTAAGATTGGCAACAATTTTTAGGTCGGGGGGGCTTGAGAGGTAGCCTCTTGATCATTTGGCTCGCCCGAGTCAGCGACTTCTTCTTCCTCGGCATTTGCTGGCAGGGGAATGCCCATATCTTGGCACCCTTGCTTCACCGCATCAATAAGGTCAAAGAGATCCCAACCTTGGGCCAGCAAGGACTTGTGAGCCATGGACTCCTCTGGCAAACCATCAGTCACTCAGGGACCCCTTGTATTGTCCCAACTAATGGTGTAGCTGCATTGGATCTGATCCAGGACGCGCCGATTCATCAGGTCCAGTAAAGTACCCTCTTTAAAAACCCTTATTGCGGCTTAGCTCACCCCCTCAATCCTGTGCTCCAACTATCAAACCTGCCGACCTATCATTCTCTTTCTTTAGGGCCTTCTCTAGAGCATCGACCTTCTCCTACAGGCTACTGACCTTCTCCGCTAGCCCACTCACCTTGGTTTCCATTTGACTTGATTTGGTGCTATGTCACTGGTTCTCTTGATATAGCTCAGTGTTTTTGGATTGCAAGTCCATCACCTTGCTTGATTCCATGCCAGGTTTCATCTTACGCTCGTCTATTTCTTCGGTCGACCTTTTCTGCCTTTCTTGTTCATAGCTCTGAGATAGGATGTCTATGGTCCTCTTTGCTGTGGCCCCGTAATATATTCCCACCTATAACAAGAAGTATACATAACATTAGTTATCCTTCAAGTATTAGGCAGGTTTAGGCAATAAGGTTGGAATTCAGAAGTTACCCCCTTAATGTGAGTGGCGATGAGGGCTTCTTCCTGGCTGACATTCCTAGCCAGATCGTTCATTCTTTCTACATTCTACTTCAATTGGTTACTCACCTCAACAATTTCCCTAAAAGAATTGTGGGAGTCATCCATGATTTCTGTATAAGGCATGAGGTCTCCAAACTGGGGCTCGAACAAGTGAGGCTGGTATATTAGCCAAGCTAAGGAAGTATGCCTTTCTTTTACATTCATCAGAATGATCATTCTTTCCTTGGTTTCAGAGTCAAGTGCCCCAGCAGTTCATCTAGGTTAGGAACTTCAGCTCCGAAGGTTGGGCCCTTCAACAAAGGTAAGCCTAGGTTAGACTGAGGAGCTTTGGCCTTCTTGGAGGCTCAGGGAATCAAAGCTTCAGTAGGCTAAGATGCTTCCGGGTCAGTACCCTTCACCTCTTGGGTTAGGTAGATCTCCGTGGCTGGCTTTTCGACAGGACCAGAAGATGTGGACAGTTGCCGATTCGACTTTCGTTTTCTACCATACCCACTGAACCCACCTGCAAAGTAATATACATGAATACGTAAGCCGAGCTATCACAAAATATTATATAACTAAAGGCAAGAAATAGATTATTACATTCAACCTTGACGTTGGGAGCTCGGCTAAGGTTAGCCCAGACTAAGAAGGCTCCGAAGGATAGGAAACTGCGTATTTCTGAGTAAAGGATTCCAGCACTTTGCACTGAGACATCAATATTGGTCAGAAGTGTCCCCGGTTTGGTTCTCCAATAAGGTTAATTTCTTCCATCAGTAGGGAAGGATGGCTTCTTTGGCCTTTACCATGAAAAGGCGAGACTTTCAATTTTTTATGGCGTCAGGGAAGTCAATTATTAGAGATGGTCCGTTCCTTCTTTTCTGCAAGGTTATCCAGCCCGACCCTAAAGGATATTGCCGAATAGTATAGTATTGAAAAAGTAGGCCTAAGGAAAGTTGTACTTGGGCTCCGGAGCAAACGTATAGGAAACCGATTAGGAACCTAAAGGCATTTGGAACAAATTGGGTTAACCCGACATCAAAATGGTTCCATAGCTTGGTGAAGAAGGCCAGGGAAGGGAGCCTAAGCCCGGATTTCATATGCTGCTCATAGATGGCAATCTAACCATTGGATGCACTGTTCACTCATTCTTCAGTAGTAGGTAATCGGGTCGGGACGGTCGGGTCAAAGTAGTAGGTTGACTGTAGGGCTTCTAATTCCTCTTGGGTTAACTTGCTAGAAATCTAATTCCTCTTGGGTTAACTTGCTAGCAATCTCATCCGAGTAAAATCGAAGGGTAGTGACTGTTGTACTTCCAGGAGACACATCAGGAGTGGCGGAGTTTGGCACAATTTCGCAGTTAGGGAGCTGGGATTTTGCCTTTTTCCCAGAGGATTCCGGGATCGATTTCTTATTACCAACTAAAGTAGCTATAGGAGAAGAGGCAATCAGTAGATCCTCAAAACTCACATCGGCAAGGTTACATTGAGCTATGGTGGCTGGTCAGAAGGGAAGGGTGGTATAGACTAAACGCGCCGGAGATCTAGGCCTCGGGGGTGATTAACTTAGTGTTGCCTCAGAACTTAAAGCATGCGAAGGAGAGGGAGGAATGGACTGACCTGTTATAGGGTTCAAGGGAGGGAGTCCGGTGGCGGAGCTTCTTTCATCGACCATGGTAAAAAGCTCACAGCGCGGTGGAGAGGCAGCGGTGGTGTTCTTGACAACGAACACAGAAAAGTGAGAGTTATAGGGCAAAAGAGGATTCTGGAAGTATAAGATGGTGGCGATGGCGTTCTTGACAACGAATACAAAAAAGCGAGAGTTCTAGAGCAAAAGAGGTTTCTGGAAGCATAAGACATCATTGGATTTCTCAAGGAGTTTAAATACTCAAATTGCGTCAGTTGCAAAAAGGAAGGAGAACCAAAAATAGTTTGCAAAAAATTTAAAAAGGGGAAGTTAAAACTAAAAAAGGCAAAACGTGGGAAGTTGAACCGCAAACGTTGGGAATCGTGCTACCATCATTATGTCTGCAAACTCGCGTACCTATCCTTTCATATCCCATTAGAGAATAGCTCAGCTTCGCCAGGTCTGTCCACGAAGGTACGTACTTGGTCAGATATTCGTCTTGCTTTTTGTTTATAATTGGTCAAGTTATCAGTAGTATAGTATAGTGTTTTATTTAGGTTAGCTACAGTTGCCAGTAGGTCGGTCAACTCGTGTTAGGTTGGGTAGCTGCAGTTGGAGGTTAGCATCCCAATTCGGTTAGGTCGGGACCAGGTCTCCTGAGGTCGGATACATGTGGGTCGGTTAGGTACACATCGAATATATAATGCAAGACCTTATTTATTCTCTGGGGGGCATGAAGGGCTATATAAAAATAAAAAATAAATTAGTAAGTATTTGGTTGGGATCAGTAAGTATTTGGCTAGGATCAATAAGTATTTTGTTGGGATCAGTAAGTATCATGTTTTAACTATGTCTAAGTAAAAACATAATACTGGGGGGGGGGGGGTGGAAAGCTTGTTGGTATGCATAAAAATAGCTAAAGGTCATTTGGGCCTGGCTCAATAACGCAAGGAAGAACTTAAGTAAGATAAAGGCATAAAAGGCCCAAAATCGGGCTTAGCTCGGTAGGCAATTTATATAACTAAGCTAGAGAAGAGTTTAGGTTGGAATAACTGAAAAAAAAAAAAGGAAAGGATAGCTAGGCTACATTAAGTGGCGAGAATCTAGGTCTAATTTCATGCAGGAGTTACGCACAGCAATAAATACAAAGGAGCCTTATCTGAGCTATAAATAGCCAAGGTGCTACAAAGGCAGCCAAGCCTGGGGTCATTAAGGAATGAGGCAAATAAGGCTGGCAGTAAAGGCTCCAGCCCTAGAAAGGAGCAAAAAACAAGGAGGCAAGGTGAGCTATAAATACCTAGACATCATACTAAAATAGGTACACATTTCCTTACAAGTTTAAGCACTTGATCAATTCAGTTTACTCTTATACTATACTAACTTGAACGTCAAAGTGGAACAGGGGGGATTGCCCTGCTTGTTTCTTGCTCTCATTTACAGATCCAAGCTACACATTCCCTGGTCCGAGCTTACCTTCAAGATTCTCATTAGCAAACTGAAGTATCCCCTCCTGGGCATTTTTACGTCACATCAGTCCCTATTGACCTTGTTTTTTGTGAGCTGCGAATCACTGTATACTTTCACCTTTGTCACCCCATCCGTCTTGCTAGATTCAATTTGGCGAGCAGAGCCTCGTATACGGCCTCGTTGTTCCAGGTGCGAAACTTTATCGAAGGGCATACGTGTATTGTTCCCCCCACGAGACTAGTTAACATCATCGCAACCCCAGACCCCAATTTTCCTGAGGCTCCATCCACAAACAATATCTTTTGGTGTTAAGGGTGTGGGCTCATCGTGAGGCTCCTCCATCGATATCCCTTATGCTAGAAATTCTTCTAAAGCTTGCCCCTTGTAGCACGTCTTAGCTTGTACTCAACCCCAAACTTTCCCAATTCTACTGCCCACTTCGCTAGGCAACCCGAGGTTGCATGTTTGCCTAACACTTCTCGAAGTGAGCTGTCCATCAGTACGGTGAACGGGTGGGTGATGTGAACCGCCAAAGTCACGATGCGAAAATCCCAAGAATGTCTAATGATGGTGTTTGTATTGGTCGCTTGAATACCCTATTCTAGGGTTTGAAATTCCCGGCGCTAAGTGGAGCAAAATTACTCAACCCTTAAAATTTTCAAAGCGAAATGAAGAATTATATTAAAGTAATTAATTTTATCACAATTTTTGTATGAGTGAAATTGAAGATAAGGACCCTCCGTTGCAACACTTTTGTTTAATCAGAGTTCACTCTACTTTATTATGAAGAAGACATCCCATATTTATATGAAAAAGAGGTGAACAACAAAACCTAAAAACACCAGGAATAGAATACTACTTTTGAAAAAGGACTAGAAAACTAACTATCAAAATAATCCTTTCCGAAAATAAATAAATCAAAACCTATGAAGAAACAAAGAAGTTTTCTTATTAGGAAATATCCTAATACTTTAAAGGGAACAACATGTAATCTTTAAAGAAAACTACTAAAACAATAAAACCAAATAGAAGAAGGAAAACAATTCAGCTCACACTTTTCTTTTGTCATTGCCACCTTCTTGCAATCCTTATCTGTAAGACCCCATAAATTTTCTTATTAATTTAACCTTTATAATTTATATTCTTATAGAAGTTATTTTTTGAACTCAATTATGTTAGATTATAAAGTTGTATAATTTTCTTGAGAATTTTCATTAAGAAATTTTAATTTTTGAATCGTAATGTTTTGATGTTTAAGTTAAAATTAAGGTGTAAATTTAAGTATAGGATTATGTTTAAGGATATATGAAAGTAGATATATTAGTTTAATTTTGGGAATTATGGAATGAAAATAAGAAAATGAGAAAATAAATGAAAAATAGGAAAAATGGGTAGGAGCGGTTTTACCCAATCTTGGAGTGGGTAAAACTGATCCGACCGACTGAAGGAGCAATTTTACCGAGTCCTGGGGTGGGTAAAACTGATCCAACTGTAGGAAAAAATATCTGACTGCCTAAAATAGCTGTTTTACCCAGCATTAGAGCCGATAAAACCGGTCCCGCATTAGAGCGGGTAAAACCAATCGGGCTAGTGGACAAAAAATAATAAGACCGGTTTTACCCAGCATTTGAGCGGGTAAAACCGATCAGTGTTGGAGTTTAAAAAAATATTTTCTCAAGGAGAGATACGACGGAAGGGTCTAATCTCCTAGGTTTTGGATTTGTTAGGCTACATGGGAGTATAAATAGACCCCTTTTTGTCCTTACAAGTCATAACACAACCATAATCAAGAATCAAAAAGATGGAGAAAGGGAGAGAAATAGAGCAAGGTAGGAGAAGGAAAAGAAAACTAAGAAGGAAGGATTCTTGGAGGCTTGGAGTGAATTCAACCCGTGGATCTTGATCTAGGCTACCTCGGGAACATAAGGGTAAGAATTTTAATCTTTCCATAACGTTAGAATTCGGAGATATAATGCATGAAAGTAGAAATATTGAAGTTTTCAAGTTTTCTTAAGTTTTGATTTTAATCCTTAGATTTGAATGTTGTTTAGGTCTTATGGAATGTTAGGAATGTTATATGGATGTTGTAGGAATGATTTTGGCAAAAGAAACCAAAGAAAAATGAATTTTGGAGCACTTTTGTTTGAAACCAGAAGCTAAAAGTTGAAAAAAATATTTTCTGGACACGATAGGTTTTAACCGATCCAGAAGCGGGTAAAACTAATCCAAAGAGTGGGTAAAACCGCTTTTCAAAGCTGAAGTAGAATTTTGAGCGGGTAAAACTGATCTAATAGTGGGTAAAACCGATCATTCTCTGAAAATCTAAATTTTTGAAGATGTGTTTTGTGCCGGCAATTATTTACTTGGTAATGTTTTTAATAGTGCACCTCACTGAGCTTATGGAAGCTCATCCCTTAGACGTTTTGCATGTAACAGGAATTAAGGGTGATATCTTGTGAAAGAGCGTCAGAAGTATAGAAGTAAGGCGAGAATACTGTAATAGTTATAGAACTAAACTTGTACCTTTTGTACTATTGAAATAAAATATGTCTTATTTCAATTTAGTGTATAAATATTAGTGTTCTTTGTATCCTGAATAAGTCCTGGTGTGAACCAGGTAGGCATCTCAGTCGCGGCTCCCGCTTGAAACAGGGAAGTCGGGGCTGGGGGTGTCACATTATCCACTTGGGTTCGGTCCCTTAACCCTATATGCGTGCATACAAGTTACAAAAATGCATTCTGAAGAGTTCAAAGACCAATTTTCAAGAAGCAGGCCACGAACTTTCTAAAATCTTCAAGAACCTTACTTGAACATTCATGACCACCTTATGAAACTATTAGGGGTATTCAAGAACCTCAAGATTTTATCCCTACTCATCAAGAAAGCTACAATAAAATCATAAACCCAGATTGCTTCTTCTCCAACTTGCCAATCAAGTTGATTTAATACATGGATCACATTTCCACACACCTTCAGATTATATTTTTCATCTTAGACTTCTCTTTGATAGAACTCACATGTTTGTCATGCTGTTTAAATCACTTAAACCCCTCGGACATTGCTCACTGAATGTATCACTTAATAGAGATCATCAAATTTAATTGTCTTCATCTTTGTTTCAGGTTTAGACAAATGTTTAGGCTTTGAAACCCTGTTTAGCAACCTAAGAAGGTATGGGTGAATTAGATTCTTGGCACTTTAAAATTTTCTTCTAAAAACTATTTTGAAAAATACTTTTCAAAAACCAATTTAGAAATCAATTTTCCAAGTGAGGGGTGTGTGTGTGTTGTTAGTTGATAAACATGAAAGCAAATAATACAATAAAGCAAAGACATACCAAAGTATAGTGGTTCAGATTCTCGTTGAATCCTACTCCACTACCCAAGTTCTACAACTTGAGATTTCCCTAATCCAATAGAAGAAACACTTAAAGGTGTGTCTCGTTGAATCAAGATCTTGATCCTATGACTTTTCCCTCTTGCCTAAACTAACTATACAATATGAATTTTGCCTAATATAACTCTGGACTATGACTTCCCCCCTTTGCTTAATCCAACCTCTTAGATAGGATTTCTTCCAAGTGCCTAACTTACCTCTAAGTGATGAGGTCATCCCTGCTCAAACATGCCAAGTCAGGATTTTTCGAGTCAATCCGAAGGCAATGTCCAAAGAACTACATTGCAGGGACGAAGAAATGGTCAAATGAGGCAGCCAACAGGCCTCTCGGCCATCCACTACTACCCAATACAAGAATTTGGCAGTTTCTTGAAGTTCTTAAAGGATCCAACAAGATTCTTGAACTTCTTGAAATATTTCTTGATCGATCTTGAAGTATTACAACTTCCCGATCTATCATGTGGTTACTACAAAAGAATCTTGAAGAAAAGTGTAAATCTTGATTTTCTTAATTTAAAACATTTCTTAAAGGTTCCGGAAGCATCTCAATGGATCTGGAATGCTCCGAACTATTTGGTGAAATTTTCAGCACTTCCACAAACGCATGCTACATCAATTTTGGGCCGAAACCCTAGCATCCATAGCTTGAACGATTCGGCCAGTCCAAGAGAAAGCCCATGAACAAAATTCCAACAAGATACAAGTTGTTGAGGGTTTTGGAAAGCAATTAAGATTTGTGCATGTTTCCTATTTCTTTCCCTAGTTTAACTATAATTAGTTAAGTTACCATAAACTTGTTACATCTTAACTATTTCTAGTAGTTTCCCAAAAAGGTTCCATTCTCTGTTTCCCTTTTGGAGTAGGATTTTAATTATATCTTTTTTTACTTTTCTTACTTGAATTTTCAGCCAAGTAATCTTAAGATAGCCGAAAATACAAGTTCCAATTTCATGCTTCTTTTAGAATTTGGTAAGCGTAAGGATTTCCAACTCTAGTTGGTTTCCACTTTTATTTTCTTTTCCTTCTTTATTTCTTTTCCTAATTTTTTGACTACAACCCTTACCTATAAATATGAAGCATAATTCATATTATAGACATTGATAATATTGTGAGGTTGTTTTACCTTTACTTTGAATTCTCATTATTGAACTGGTGTATTTTTCATGCTTTGTTAAATTATACTTGTTCTGAAACTTAAAGAATTTAGGTTTCTTGCTCCACCTAAATTTCCATTGTTTCAAACTCATGTTAATCCTGCTTGGTTAAGCTAAAGTAGCGAGTCTCACTTAATTTAACTGAGTGATATTCGAGTAAATTAAGGGGTAAGTTTGTGACCAGCACTGTTCGACTTTCCTTGACAATTTTCCGCAATTGTGAGGATCTCTTCATCGAATTACTCACATCACTAAGTTAGGTCTTTTCCCCTTTGCCTATACTCAAACTCTTAAGTTAATCTTTTACAAATGCTTACACCAACCTCATGGTTAGGACTTTTACAATTTCCTAATCGAACCTCTTGGACTTAGGCCATTCTCTTTCTCTTCTTGCTCCTCCTTTCTTGCGTAACTCTTTCTCAATAGTTTATCACTTTTTGTCACATTACAATATTGCCTAACACACTTGTAAGTGTTTAGGACTTTTCTCCCATGTGTCTACAAGAAGAAAACCTCCACAAATGAAGTTTATAGTAAAGCACAACTAATTGGGCAACAAAGGCCATCTCTCGATTTCTAACTCAACATACTAATCTTACATGTAGATGGATGATATTAAGGACATAAATGTTTCTTGAGTGTAGGAGAGTAGTTGGAGATCATCTTTCTTCTTTTCCAGCCTTGGGGTATTTATAAGAGTGGCTAAGTGGCTTCAGATGGTCATAAAACAGCTAGTAAAAATATGCCCGTTGGGAGGCTCGAGGGCGACATTCAACGTCGAACATGGGTGTCGAGACCTGACCAACATTTTCTTCTATTTTGAATCTTGTGTCTGATGACTAGTGAGTTTCGTTGTCAAGTCGGTCATAAAGGTTTGGTGTCGAAGGTTTCTGAAACAATCTTCGCCGTCGAGAGAGTGTCTTGCCTCGGTGTCTTTGCCAAAACAAAAACTTTCGTGGGTGTCTAGCCAATGCCTTGACTTTCAGTTGGGGTCCAGCATGCTTCTAGACTCGGTGTCTTGACTTTTAGTTTTGCACTTTTTTGTATTTTCTTAACAACACTTAAATATGCAAAGGCATTAAAATAACAATATATTTGTTAACTAATCATCAAAACAAAGATTAAGACCCTAGGTCTAACAATTTCTCCATTTTTTATTATAATAAAACAAATGTGTGATTTTATAGAGAAATATAAAGTAAATCATTTAATCACATATTTCTCTAACTTAGAAACTCCAAAACGCAACATCACAAAGTAAAGCATATAAATAACATCTTCTCCCCTTTTTTATCATCATTTTATCATAAACTTTAAGTGGAGTGTTCTTTCTACAAGCCAAGCCAATATCAATTTTGGGGGTGTTCCTTATGATGTTTTAAAAATGATTTTGAAAACATGTTTTTGGAAATAGTTTTATAATGTAAAATGTGTACTGAAAATGTAAAAATGTATAGCTAATAGTAAAAAGTTATATTGGCAATGATAAAAAATAATTATAATATATTCAATTTATTGTTGAAATCAAAAACAAAACGAAAACGAAAACGAAAGGAACGGCCCCATAAGCACTTTCAAACCAAGCCATTTTAACATATTCTTCCCCTTTGTATGCACTCTAAAAGTCCATTCTAACCCTAAGCTTATGGGGGTTCACAATGCTAACTTAACACATAATATTTATGCTAGTTCTAATTTTTCTCCCCCTAAATTGTAGAATACACATTTCAAAAGAGTTTAACTAATCAAGTAAAAATCATACAATCTTCTTTCAATCAAGAAGCAAGTTAAACTATGAACCTAAAAGAATTCATTTTTTCTAAAGAATGATTCTTTCTAAACACATGAGTTTATTATTTATCTCTTGTTATGCTTTTATGTTAGAGTTTGTTAACATATGAATTATAATTAGAGTTAATTGTAAAAATACCCCCAAACTTTTCACAGATCCCAACTTACCCCCTAAAGTTTTAATTTTCGCAATTAACCCCCTAAAGTTTAAAACTTTTGTAATTAACCCCCTTAAGTTTTAGTTTTTGTAATTAACCCCCTAAAGTTTAAAACTTTTTCAATTAACCCCCTAAAGTTTTTATTTTTGCAATTAACCCCCTGAAGTTATAGTTTTTGTAATTAACCCCCTAAAGTTTTAATTTTTGCAATAACCCCCTGAAGTTTAAAAATTTAGCAATTAGCCCCCTAAACTTTTACTTTGCAATTAATTCCCTGTAGTTTTTTTTTGCAATTAACCCCCTAAAGTTTAAATTTTTTGCAATTAAGCCCCTAAAGTTTAATTTTTATTGCAATTAACCCCCTAAAGTTTAATTTTTACAATTAACCCCTTACAGTTTAAATATAGCTCTAGTAAAACGTAAAGACAGTCCCCAAAGAAATAGCAACACCGTAATGACCGGCATTACACCTCAACAATATGTGACCTTTGATGGCAAGATAATCGAAACAACAGTCAAAGATGAAGCCCAATTAATATTTTAATCTGTGACAATTGTTTAGATTATCTTGCCATCAAAGGTCACTGATTAATGGTGTGTAAGACATGTCATTATGGCGTTATCATTTTTTTGTGGATCTATCTTTACGTTTTACTAGAGCTATATTTAAACTGTGGGGGGTTAATTGTAAAAATTAAAACTTTAGGGGTTAATTACAAGCATTTAAACTTTAGGGGGTTAATTACAAAAAAAATTTTAACTTTAGGGGGTCAATTGCAAAAAAATAAACTACAGGGAGTTAATTGCAAAAAGTAAAAGTTCAGGGGGCTAATTGCTAAAATTTTAAACTTTAGGGGTTTAATTGCAAAAATTAAAACTTTAGGGGGGTTAATTGCTAAAACTAAAACTTCAGGAGGTAAATTACAAAAATAAAAACTTTAGGGGGTTAATTGCGAAAGTTTTAAACTTTAGGGGGTTAATTACAAAAGTTTTAAACTTTAGGGGGTTAATTGCCAAAATTAAAAGTTCAGAGGGTAAGTTGCGATCGGTGTAAAGTTTGGGGGCTTTTTTTACAATTAACCCTTATAATTAACATGTCTTATGAAGTTATGATTTTACAAATTTATTTATTTATTATGTTATGATACATATACTTTTCATATACATAAAAGTGTTAATACAGAATAAATTTGTGTTAGAGATTTTTGTAAAAATATTATAGCTATATTTAACGATAAATCATAATATTTAATTCATTTATTATTTTTATATTCATTTATGTTTTCTAATAAACTTGTAATAGTTACATACAAAAAATTATATTTGTTAAAAGATAAAAAGAAAGTAAGAAACAAATAAAACAAAATTATAGATTAGTAAGTTAAACCGGTAGATCGGTCACTAAACTGATTAACCAAAACTGGTCAATCGGTAGCCTTATCGGTCGATTAATCGATTTTGACTAAAATTAGCAAAATCGGTGTTAACCAAAACTAGTTAACCACGTAATCAACTAATCGACTGGTTGAGCTTCCATAGCTTTTGGCTCCTGCACATGCCCAATTTTTTGTTTTTGTTTTTGTTTGGGGCATGTTATTTGCAGGTACCATTTTACTAAACACATGACACTTTTTAAAATTTTAAGTGGTGAAAAGACAAATATACCCTTGATAGTTTCTAACTTTAAAAAAAAAATTTACCCAACTTTTTTAACTCAGGGAAAATCGCCCAGACCAGGCGATTTTCCCAGAGAAAATGGCCTGGCCTGGGTGAATTTATCTGGGAAAATCGCCCATGCAAGGCGATTTTTTTTGGGAAAATCGCCCAGACCAAGCGATTTTCCCAGATAAAATCGTCCAGGCCAGGCGATTTTCCCTAAAAAAATTGATTTTTCGAAAATTTAGTGGTCGTTTGCCGGAAAAACGATTTTCCGATGAATGACTGGGAAAACCTAACAAAAACGCCGTCTTGTGGTGTTTTTTTTAGGGAAAATCGCCACAGGACACCGATTTTCTCTGGGAAAATCGCCTAGTACCAGGCGATTTTATCTAGGAAAATCGCCTAGTACAGGCTGTACTAGGCGATTTTCCCAGAGAAAATTGCCTCGCCCAGTCCAGGCGATTTTCGTAGATTTAAAAAAGTTGGGTAATTTTTTTATAAAGTTAGAAACTATAAAGGGCAAAAATGTAAATTCACGTATAAAATTTTAAAAGTGGCCTACGAATAGTAAAAGATGGCCTGCTGATAACAATTCCGTTTTGTTGGGGTTTTGTTTGTTTGTTTTTTTTTTTTTTTTTTTTTCCCAGGGTGGCTGGGGTTTTTGGTTTTTGTTTTCTTAGGATATTTTAAAGTTTTTAAAAGTTATTAAAAAAAAAAAAAAACCCTAAGACGTGTCAATTCGGGTCACGCCCAACTCAACCAAACTGATCCACCATTTTTAGGGTGTGCACTGAACCTGATCAGAACCATTCAGTTCAGTTCGGTTGGGTCGGGCTAGGTCGATCGGTTTAAACACCACCATTATTAGTATAAAAAAAAAATGAAATATGACTATTTTACAATTATGAATGAATTTTAATTTTACAGAAAATTCTACATATCTAAAAAAAAAAAGTAAATAGAATTTGCATTCAATTATATATGCAATTTTGATTCTATATTTCAATTTATAAAATTCCAATTCAATTCTAATTGTAAATCTAATTATAATTCTAATTCTAGTTCTAGTTTTAGTTATAATTCTAATTCTATTCTAATTCGTTCTTCGGAACGGACCCTTTCTACCTTCCAATGGGAATTTTGAAAATTGCCGTACATTGTACGAAACCACTTGGTAATGATAATTCCTTTCTTCTCCCCGATCTTCTGATTTTTTTCATCTTTCCCGTTAGGGAACCCTTCCCCTTCCTCTCTCTCTCTCTCTCTCTCTCTCTTTCGCCCAGCCCACCGATGTCTTACGCCGGAGTCACCGTGTCCGGCGGCGGCCCACATCTCTACTTCTGCCATCAATGCGACCGCACCGTCACCATTAATGTTTCTCCAACGTCCGACCTCGTTTGCCCCACTTGCCGATCTGGCTTTGTGGAAGAATTTGAAAACCCTAACCCTCCCAACCCTCCTTATTCTCCGGACATGTTTTTCTCCTATTCGGATCCGATTTCCCAGATTTTCGAAAATTTCACCGCCCGCTCCTCTCGCTCATTTGACCAGCAAAGCCCTCGATTTCAGGCCGCCTCTACACGTCATGGCACGGGCGCGAGCTCCGCCCGGGGTTTTCCATTCGGCTCAGATGAATTTAACCCCGCAAATTACTTGCTTAACCTTTTGTTATCTCGTCGGGCCAATGGGGTTGACTTCCAGTTCGTCGTCGATGGTCAACATGGCGCAAGTGTTCCAAATATTCCCAATTTTGGAGACTATTTTGTTGGCCCGGGATTTGAGCAGTTGATTCAACAGTTGTCAGAGAACGACCCGAACAGATATGGAACCCCTCCTGCTGCAAAAAGTGCGGTGGAGGGAATGCCCGATGTGAAAGTCGATGAGGGTATGATGAAATCAGAGTTGGCGCAATGCGCTGTGTGTAAAGATGATTTTGAGTTGGGTATGGAAGTCAAACAGATGCCTTGTAAGCATGTTTACCATAAAGACTGCATAATGCCATGGTTGGAATTGCACAATTCGTGCCCTGTCTGCCGATATGAGTTGCCTACTGATGATCCAGATTATGAGAACAGGGATCGGGGTAATTCAGGTGATTCAAATGGTTCGGAGGGAGGAAATGCTGTTAGGAGGCAGTTTACTATTTCGTTGCCTTGGTTATTGGGAGGTTATGGTTCAACAAGTGGTGGGGGTTCTAATTAAACTAAATAGAGGTATAACTACTGTCCTTTCTATATTGGCAATGGTTCTTGTTCATCCAGGATTGTGCATGACTTTTTGTTTTTGTTTTTGTTCTTTTCTGTTTAGCTGTGTAGAGTTTTTTGAAATTTTAATTTTTCTTCCACTTATCAGCTTTTCTGAATTAGCTTGCTTTTATTGGGGGCACAACTATGTTAAACTGGAGTAATGCTAAGTGAATGATTTTATTTGCTATTTACAGATCTGTATTTTATGCTTATTTGATGACTCAATTATTTTATATTAAAATTTGTCTGTTTATACATTGTATGTGAATACCAGAGAAAGACTCTGTCTTTCCCTCTTACTTTTTTCTAAGATTTGTTAAAAGGATGACTTGTCCTCCCGTGTTATGTCAACTACTCAGTGAGGGAGTACCCAATAATTTCAGATTCAGATAATTCTGTAGAGCTGATTTCAACTCTCTACTTAAACTGTCTTGATGGTTGGATGGGGCAAGAGTCTTCATTGGATGAGAATAAAAAAGAATCAAATGAGTGTTTATTCCTAGCACATTTCTATGACAATATTAGGTTCGCTTTTTGGTATTCAGTGAGAGATATGGTACTTTTTAGATTATTTGATTGCCTTCTCTACTTGCATGTTTGATTAGTTTAGTTTTCCTTAAATTTGCATGTTTGTCAATGATGCAATAATGTAGTATTATTGGTACCTAGAAGAACAGTAGCTTGCTATTCTTCTCATTGTCATCTGTAGAAATTTGATTGATCATAGTAATTGCTTTTGTCATTTATCCTTCAAAAGGAATTATGAATAATACATTTTGTATTTTTCTGACACAGTGGACAATGGAATATAAATATCTTTGAAATGCCTCGTCTGTAATAGGGAAAAAAGTATGGAAAATGCATATAGCATGAAGAATAGTACCATCTTTATCGAGATGGGTGTCAAATGTAACTTGTTACCTTATTTGTGCCAAGATCCTTATTATCATGATGACCCTGTGTTGGATTATATTACCTGTATAATATGTTAATTTTTGTCAGTTGGCACAACACTTTTGTGTTTAAAAAGTAATCTTCTGTAGCAGGCCTGTATGAAGCTTAAACCATCTGGTTGTCAGTTAGGCGTTGATTGACATCTGACTGGTGAACTACTTGTGGATGCTGGAAACATGAGATTGCATTCTTCTTGTGACTATTATTCATGTTTTCATGCACAAATTGTCCTTACTCTCAGACACCTAAGGCTCCGTTCTTTTAGTGACTGAAATGGGAAATTTTTGGTTTAGGGAAGAAACTTTTTTTGGAGAGAATTTCTTTTGGGGATTTGTATAGGAAAGAGAAGAAAAAGTGTAATGATTATGTTATTTTTTGAATTTATGTGAGTGAAGATTTACAGGAAATTTTAAAAATTGAATTTTTAATTGAGTAAAAAATGAAGCTTCTTTGTGTAAAATTTTGGAGGAAAAAGTGATGATTTTTCTGGAATGGAAGGGAAAAGAACAGAACCTTTAGAATTTCTTGTTTTTATGTACATTTTGCTGATACTCTCAGATGGTAGTACTCCTTCAGTTTTGCTCCACCATCTTCTCTTCTAGTAAAAATTCCACAAATTGTGGTAAAAATTTTATATTGTGCTCCGGGACTCATTATCATCTGCACCTTCGGGCCAGATTGTGGTTTTGGAAATAGAACTTTGGCCTTAGATGTTAGTTGTACTTAGAAGCTGGAACCAACTAGTTTGTGTTGGCTCATTGCTCGACTATTATTGTAAAAGATCATGTTATTGATCTGCTCTCCTATCTTCTGGGAGGAAACAATTGTGATAGGACCTGGATACCTTAGTAAACGTTTTGGTGGATGAAAATATAATCCGGAGAAGTTTCAGGAGCACAGATACATTTGCTTGGCTAAAGTAGATGTGGTCGGTTCTCCCTTTCAGCTGTAATCTGCTTACTTTTATTAATTTTCTCTCTGAAACTACATTTGCTTTGGCTCCAGAGCTTTACTTTCTCATGCGTTGGGGAATCGTATTGTTTTCATTTGATAAGATGGATTAGCTTAACGATGAACTGATGTTACATAATCTGGATGCTCTCAGTTTGAGTTTGTAAACTCTATAAATGAAGTTCAATCAATAATTTATCTCTATTATTTTTGGTCTTCTTCTCAAAACTGTGGGAATGCAAGCTTGAATCTGTTGCATAATAGTCTTCCATTTTTGCCTTAGTGAACATCTCTTTCCTCTCTTTTTCGATGTGCTTAAAGGAGTGGACCATCATTAAGAGTCTTATATCTGTAGTAACTCTAGATAGCATCTGTATCTAAATCCATATCGGATATTCAGACATGAATGAATCCTTCTCATGCTTTAATTGTGTTTGTTATGCTAAGTTCCCCAGGATTTATTCTTTAGTAACTGACTGCCCTCAACCTGTGTAGCTAATGTGTTTTTGTTGTACCAAGGTAGTAACCTTATGCAATTTCAAGATTGTTGTAACTTGACTTGAACCATAAATGTAATTTGGAGGATTAACTTTCTTAATTTTTGTAACTTCAAAATGATCGTGTGCGCTTTTGTTGTAGGTCTCCACACATAATGGGTAGTGGTATTTGCTGCTGGTTCAAAGTTTCAGTAACTCGTGAAAAATTTGTATGGCAACTGATTAGCAAAGTTCCTTATAAGTTGGAGGGTAGTGCTGAATTTGCTCTTATGGGGTTTGACGGACATCATGAGTGACATGGTAGAGTTATAGAGGGGTAGGGCTACTTGAAAGACTAGTTTCTTTTACCTTATTCACTCCATGTTCCCTCGGTACGACCATGTCACATAATTTGTACAGCTAAATCTTGAGGTTTGTTTAAAATTTCTCCCCAGTTCTAAGCGTAAACTTGTCATCCCTGTCTTTGCTTGGATTTAATTTAAAGAATTAACTGCGTGCGCAGTCGTGATTAATCTTTGGTAAATCATTGCTAGAGCCGAGAATTAACTTAAAGGGAATGGAAGTGTAATTTTTTTGGTCAACTTTTCTCGACCTGTAAAGATGGGAATATCAATTAAACTATATATATCATTTTATATTGAATCTTTGGTTTTTTTTTTTTGGGAGCATCCTAACTGGAAACTGACATTTATCTTTAAATTAAAATTGATTTATCTTTAAATATTGAGGACTAATGTTGTCATTTTTCTATTAGCTGTAATAATACAACAACTAAATTTTATTCCACTACGGGAGGATCATTAACTGTACTGGTACTATTTTAAAGATTACTTAAAACACTTCTCTTCTAATTTTAGTTGTGACAATCCAGAATTTGCTTAGCTTTTAATCTTAAGTTATGCCAAAATCCATAGTTTGGGCTACCTTAAACTTTCTAAATGGGAAACGTGCTGTCACCCGCGGTCGCCAGGGAGACTAGAATAGAAGAGTCGTCTAGTCTTTCTAGAAGATTCAAATAAGTAGTCCGTCCACGTAAAATAGTGTATTTTAATGTATGGCTTTCATTGTTGTCTTTCACATTGTTCGGGTCTGTTCTCTTTTATTGTTTTTATTTTGGCTTTGAAAATATGATTTTGAAAAATAATTTAGTGTAAAAAGTGTATTAGGAAAGTTAAAAAGTATAGTTGAATAGTAAAAAAGTTATATTAAAATAACGAAAAATTATTATAATATATTAAATTTAATATTGAAATCAAAATGAATGAAAGGGGCTTATATGATTTTTGTTCACTTAATATCTACGAGATATCATAGGGCTCACTGTCTCGTTATCACCTTTGTACAAAATTTCCAATGCCTAAAGAAAAACCATGTCCAGAGTAGAGATAAAGGTATAAATATCGTTCAATCAAGTTCAACTAGCTATTGCTATCACTGCCTAGACTAAGATTTGTATGTACCCTTTCATCTCAAGAGTAGATTGCTGGTGAATCGGGTTGAAAATGAAAGTCGCCAAAAATTGGCGGAATGCTCTCGAAACCAATTCAATTGAGCAAAAATATTTAGTCGTAAAAATTTAATTATTCTAGTAAATGTAAAAAATGATTTTTATAGAATAAGTATACAATAATTAAGATATATCTCTTAAAAAAATATTAATGATAACTTATGAGTGGGTGTTTAATACTCCTATCAGGTTGATACTTATAAATATTTTTCTCATATATATATATATATATATATTTATATCCGATTTGAAATAGTTCGTCCAATGAACTCTGCAACTCCTCCCACGTCTCAACAGCCCTATATATAACAGAGAATGGAAAAACAAATTAACTGCCAATTGAAACTTACCCAAACCGTTTACACAAATAAACTAAACCATGTTCTTCTACGCCTAATTTTTCCGATAACACCTAATTTTCAAAAACTAATTCCATAATTCTATAACTCCAAAAAGGTATTAATTCGACTTATTTACAGAACAAAACTAACGATAGGAATTTATACAAAATTTTATGAAAATTCCAAAAAAATTAATATTTCCTACTCCAATCGGTTTTTCCCGATTGAAAATAGGCAAAACCCAATAGGAATCGGGTTGAACCGTTTTTCAACTGGTTAAAACCGTTTGGAAATGGTTTTCCAATTTTACCCTCAGCATGAATCGGTTTTTCCCGATTCAAAATCGGCTAAAACTGATTTGTGCCCAGAAAACTTGGTTTTCTTTTGGTTCTTGCTAAAATCCTTCACAAAACCATTTTTCTTAATTCCTTTTTGTGCAAAATAAATCTAACAACATATAGGCATTATTTCTAACATCTTCTAACCCATAATTCATGCTAATAACAAGATCAAAACCTAAATTTTCTTTCAAAACATGCAATATTTTCTAAAATCAACCAAAATAAGCTGTTGACTTCATAACCGGTACGCTCCGAACTCCTTCTAACACCAAATCCATGGCTACAGAGTCGAGTCCTAGCTTTGAGCTTGGTTCCATGCTTTTCCTCCTTTCCTTTCTTCCTTCTCCCTTCTTTCTTTGTTCTAGGTTTTCTCTACTTTAGTTTTAGTTTTGGCAGCAATTGGACAGAGGTTCGGTGCATAATGAAGGTAGGGGAGGGAGTAGTTATAGGCCAAGATGGCCTAATAAGCCAAGGGTTTGTTCTTATCTCCAAATTTATGTATTTTTTCAAATCCAGACCCAAATCAGTTTTACCCGATCGGGAATCGGTTATAATCAATTGTAATCGTTTTTTCCCATTCTTAAATCGGTTTTACCTGATTTATTCCAGTTCCATTCGGTTGTGACCTTTTCCAAATTGGTTACAACCGTTTGTAGGGCGGTTAGATATTTTTTCTACTTTTTCAAATCGGGTCTACCCGTTTAGAAGTCGGTAAAACCGTTTCGGGAAGAGATGAATTCGGTTTTACCCGATTCCAAATCGATATTACTGATTTCCTTATCACCAAGAATAGGTTTTACCCATTTCCAATCGGTAAAACCATTTGGCTTATCTACTCAATCGATTTTACCCATTTAGAATCGGGTAAAACCGTTTGTAACCCTTGATCAATCAGTTTTACCCGATTCTTAATCGGCTAAAACCGATTAGCCCCTTTTATTTTTATTTTTCTATTATCTTCTAATTTCATTATTCTTATTACTTAATCGCTTTATTCTTTAAACATAATTCTAACCTTATTCCTAATACACACCACCCTAATAAACATTAAGATTCGGTAATCATCTTATTAAATAAAATTCTTTAATGAAAATGTACAAATTCATAGCTATAGATACTTTGAAAAATCAAAATAATTTATAGAAATACAATCCTACAGCTGATCCTAGGGCAAAATTTACGACATCTCACAGGATATATGAGTAGATGTTTCTCCGTTCTTCACCCATCTTTGTTTGCAAAATTTTATGATATAATTGATGCTCTGTTGTCTTCAATTTTGCAGTGATTTTGACGGTTTTACAGTGTTTTTGACCAATGATGTACAATATCTTTGATTGACATATTTGTTGCTGAGGAAATTATTGTGTTGTGTTGGGTGGTTCTCTCATACAGAGTGTGTTGGCTCAGTTCATTCTTCATACAGTATATGTTGGCTCATATCATTTTTTTTTTTTAAATCTTTAAAAATTGTATTCAGGAAAAAATCTTCCAACTACTCACTGCTTATTACAAAAATAATCCAGCCATGTTTGACACAATAATAAAGTAAACTATAGTAGTTGTTCAAACTATTCGCAAGGTGAAAAAGACACAAGTTACTTTTGGCAAACACAAATTTGCAGGAGAAATGGTAGGTGCTTCCTCTTGTTGTGGTTCCTTTGCCTCTTCAGGCTCCCTGTAGAAAAATGATCCACCATAGCATTCTATTTGTGACCTTGTGTAATAACACCCATCTAAAGACCCATCCTGACTAAGGGCCAAAAGAGACAGCCAATACTGTGTTTCCCCTTGTCATTTGCAGGAATGCCAATATTCACATTTAATAATAACCATAATCATATCCCCAACAATAACATTACAATAAGTCCTCTACTAAAACTCCACTGTCAATCAAGCTTTAACACACCAACAATATTACGACTTAATACAATAACTAGGATTAAGTAATCCAAATTACTTCTACAACAAACTACAACAATACATAATTAAAAAAGCAATACAAACACATAAAACATGATCGACAAGTCAAGGCTTCTCGGCGAGGAAAGAAAGGACTTTCTGTCTATCCATTGCTAATAGCATGGATGCCTTATTTGGATCACCATTCATCCACCAAATGGCTTTACACCTATCCGGATCTTCAATACTCATTAATTCTAGATGAGTCATTGCATCTGCATCTTTGTTGGAGGAACCAAAACTCATGCGTTTTTCCACCAAGTTATTGAAACTTTGGAGGTTTGCTGTTATGGATGGTTCTTCACTTTTACTTTTTTTGGAACCACAGGACAGTGTTTTCCCAACCCAATCAGGGTTGGCTCAGCAGTTCTCTTACCCTTTCCCTTTTCAATGATGGGTGGACTAACATCATAGTCTCCCTCCAAACACACAAATTCATTTTCAAAATCTATTCCAACAGTACCTCTTCATCAAATGGCATATAAATCGATACCTTACCAAACTTATTCGTAGTAGTTTGGTGTGAATACAATTCAGCTAGACTATCAAAATAGGGGGTGTCGAAGTATTCCTCCACTTGGATGCTCCTATAATAGCCGGCAAACAAATATAACAATTACATTAACACAATGTTTCATTTCTAATTGTGAAACCCTATAAAATTTTAGTATTTTAAAATTTACCTCAAAATTAGATCGAGGTATTTAAAAATATTCTATGAATATTTATTAAAGAAATTTCTTTTAAAATAATTTTAGTCTAAAATTATTTCTTTAGAAAGATTTTAAAAGTCCTCGAATATTTTATTTCAAAAAGAATTCCTTTATTTCGATTTCAAATCTTTATCTATGTGAATTAATTTAATAACTTTGATTCTAAATTTCATGAGATATGACGTGTTTAGAAATGTTATGATTTAGGAATTTATGGAATTTTCGGAAATAGAATTAGAAAATAAGGAAAAAAAAATGGGTGAATTGGTTTTACCCAGTCCCGAATTGGGTAAAACGATTGCACCGTTTTAACAGTAAAAATGAAAGATTCTAACCGCCTACGAGCGATTTTACCCATTTCCCAATTGGGTAAAACCAATTAGGAAGGGATAAGATTTGAGGCCAATCGGTTTTAACCGATTATCAATCGGGTAAAACCGATTGGAATGGATAGAATTTAGGGACAAACGGTTTTCACCGTTTAACCAATCGGTAAAACTAATTGGTAAAATAATTAGAAAATTTTACGGCCTAATGAATGGTTTTAACCAATTTACAATTGGCTAAAATCGATTTCAATCGGTTACGACCGGTCATGCAATCGGGTAAAACCGATTACTTGTCATAAATGAAAAAAATAAATACTTGCAGCCCAAGCCACGAGTCTAGGGTCTCCCTACCCCTAGACCTTGTTTTATACGGCCATTAAGGCCTATAAATACCCCAAGCATCACTTCCAAACCCTCATTTACGGAAATCAAACTTCAAAAGTTGAGAGAAAATAGGAAAAGAATGGGAGGAAAGGTGAAAGCAAGGATTTTAATGTAAAAGTTCCGCTCTAATCCGAAGGAAGCAAGCTTGGAGGCTTGAAGAATCGATGGGTAAGTGATTTTACGTTAGAAATTGCAATCATAATGCAAAAAAAACTTGAGTTTTTGAGTTTTTATAATTTTCTTGAAATTTAATTAATTCTTGAATTTTTGAACGTTAGAAAAATGTTCTAAATTGTTAAAAATGTTATAGGAGTATTGTAGAAATGATTTTTGACAAAAAGAATCGAAGAAAAACTAATTTAGGTGCACTTTTTTTGAAAAACCCGAAGCAAAAGTGAAAAACAAATTTTGGACACATATCGGTTTTAACCGATTTACAATCGGGTAAACCCGATTCAAGCTCAAGAAAACTGGTTACACCCATTTGCGAAACGGGTAAAACTGATTGTAAAACGGTTTTGCAGATTTTAAAATAGAAAAATTAATTTAGGGTTTTTTTGCAAATATTGGACCTGTTTTAGCCGATTTGAAATTGAGTAAAACCAATCCGGGATTTTTCTACAAATTTTTGAATTGGTTTTTACCGATTTGGAATCGAGTAAAAATGATCTGGAAAGTGAAAATTTGATTTTTCATAATTTTGAATTCTTTGAATTATTTCTTTATAAATCCCTGTTAAAATTATTTTAACAAGTAGTTTAACGATTTTACACCTTTATTTTCTTAAGTAATAATTGTTATAAGTTTTATCTAATTTTTGGACTATTTGTGAAATAAATTAGAAATAATGTTTAAAGGTTACAAATTCTTTTTAAATAAGTAAATTTAAGTTTTGCTGCGAAATACTTATATTTCTTTAAAGTTATAATTATTATATTTTCTTAGTTATTTTCAAGCTAAATATATAGTTTCTAAATACTTATTATGATATATGTTTTTGGATAAATAGATAAATTTCTTTTATGCCCTTATTTAGTTAATTTCTGAAATACGTTAGAAGTTAAAGAATATTAGAGTTATGTTAGTTAGAAATAGTTACTGAATTGCCGGAACATGAAATATATGCAAATCTGATAGATAGCTAGTGCGTGACCGTATATCTTCATACCGAGGTGAGTTTATCATTGAAAATGGATTCCGTTTTAATGCAATCAATAATTGAACTGTACTGAATCTTGTTTTCGGCATGTTTTGAAATTTTTGCTAAAAATGCTTGAAATACTTTTTGATTTTGAACTGCCAGCTGTGTTTACTGGCCGGTTGGAATGCACCATATCTGTTATATTTCAGTTGTGCCTTCATTTGTACACTAAATCTGTTATATGAGCATAAGTCCTGTCGGATCCATTATTTGGTGCAATTTGATCCCACGAGCCAGTAAGGGTTTGGTCGTCTGGATCATCTGCGTTCCTGATTTCAAAATCAGTATATCTACCTGGGGCCCACATCTATCTGTATCTGTTCGGGCGTGGTTGTCGATATGATATGATTCCGATCTGTTTTTGCTTTTGATTCTAATAAGACCTGCATGCGAGGTGAACTGGCTAGTTCGTTTATGTTCAGAAAGAACCGTAAACGACTACCCTTCGTTCTCATTATCTGTGTGTGAATTCTGATGAGTCATGACTGCTATCTATTAGGATATGCTTGAACTATATGCAACTCGGGAAATATTTGTGAAAACGGTGTACTCTCACTGGGCAAGGGCTCATTCTATGTTTCATGTTTTCTAAATTTTATTACAGATATTTGGTACGAAGATGATTATACTTAGGGCTGAGAACGAACACGAACGTTCACGAACAAGCTCGGGATCGACTCGTTAAAAGCTCGGTTCGAGATCGTCTATTTATTAATAAACGAACACGAACAAAATTTTAGTCTCGATTAATAAACGAACAATAAATGAACAAAAGGGAGCTCGGCTCAATTACGTTCGTGAACAGCTCGATAAGAAAAAACAATTTTTAAGAAGGATAAAATACATATATAATTTATCATTCATACATATAACATAAAAATAAATTTGATGCAGTGATAAGACATCAAAAGGAGAAGTAAGGGAACTCGGGTTCGAATCTTCACAAGGCCAAATTTATTTTATTTCACAATTTTGAGGTGAATTTCCCCAATCCCACATTGGAAATGAGAGAAGATTTCGGAGGAAAATTCCTTATAAATAGATGAGCATGAGCTGAGAACAAACACGAACAAGCTCGTCTCGGCTCGATTAATAAATAAATGAACACGAACAAGATTTTAACCTCGATAAATAAATGAATAATAAATGAACACGTCAAAGCTCGGCTCGGCTCGGCTCGATTAATAAATAAACGAACACGAACAAGATTTTAACCTCGATAAATAAATGAACAATAAATGAACACGTCAAAGCTCGGCTCGGCTCGGCTCGTTATCACCCCTAATTATACTCACTAGAATCATCCGGAGTTTGGTATTTTGGATACAGCTAGAAGGCGGGATTGTTTAGATGGGCTCATACTCTAACAAACTCATGTACTATAGGGTTGTGTAAGTGTTAATTGATTATTATAATAAATGAAAAAAATTATTATCATGTTCTGTCAATTCTGAGTCGTGGGGCGAACTAGGCAGGGTGGTAGATCTGGGGTGTCACACTAATACAATGTCAAAATGAAAGAAAAATAAAGAAAGACATAAAAAAATGTATATTGACGTACACTTTCAAACACATCCCAACTGCAACAGGTGAATATTTTTGTATCAAGATCCAACCCATCACGTGTACTCTCCTTGATTTTATTCCATAGTCTACATTTAGATTTCCTTTCCGCCTTTCCTTTCAACTTTTTCTTGATCCACTCCTTTTCGGTGGCCATGTTAAACTTTGCAGCAATTTTAGCCACAACTATTTTCAAACGCTAGAGCAAAATCGGAGCAATATTTTCGCCCACAACTAAGATTGGATTGGGTCAACGTGGCCAATCAAAACTGTATTTTGGCTTTGCTATTTTAGTGACCTAATTAGGAAATTGATTGGTTTGGGAAAAAATATAATTTGGAGGGAAATTTTTTTTGGAGAAATTGTGTAAGAGAGAGGGAAAAAAGTATAATAATTGTGTTATTTTTTTAAAAAAAATTGAGTGAAGATGGAAAGGGAAATTTAAAATTTAAAATTTGCAAAATATGAAAAAAAATTTATGTAAAGTTTTTTTTCCAAAACATGGTGATTTTCCTAAAAAATAATGCAAAAGAACAGAGCCAATGATTCTCAGTAACTCTTCGTACAACAATTGCATAACTATTTGCAAGTGGAAAAGTGGAGTATTTAATTCCAATTCCAAAGTCCACTGAAGGTTTGGTTGACAGTCACGGGTGTAAAAATAAGTAATAAATATTTGATTTCTAAA
This sequence comes from Leptodermis oblonga, assembly GCA_016801395.1. Taxonomy (NCBI): domain Eukaryota; kingdom Viridiplantae; phylum Streptophyta; class Magnoliopsida; order Gentianales; family Rubiaceae; genus Leptodermis; species Leptodermis oblonga. The sequence continues at coordinate 27,143,549 of CM028751.1, forward strand.
ATTAAAATTACTATATTTGCTACATACAAAAATCCAATAATTTAAATTATTATTAACAAATGACATAAATTTTCTTGATCCAATGATTCATATTAGTTTGGGGATGTTCCTCTGTTGTTAATCTTTCCTCTAAGAAACAGGTCAGTTTGCAGATGGTAACTGTTCATCCGCTGGTTGTGTGTCTTCTCTTTTATCTATATAATGATGGCATAAATATAAATGAATCCAAGGGTGTAAATTCATTTGGGGTAGCCCATATCAATCCGACGGTTCTGCTGATTTCCATCTAAAACCTACCGCAGATTTGTCTCTGTGCACGATGCCTCTCACGGCTGGAGTCGGTGGAGCGATGCTATTAACTTCAGCGAAGAGGAACGATTTTGAATAGAAAATAGGAGACACAGAGGTTTGTTAACAGGAAGTTCCAAAGTTGTGCCTGAAGCGCCGTTCCAAGTAATTAAGGGAGGGATAAAATCAGGGGGTCGCGTCCAAGTAAAGCAGTGATACGTTCTGCTTCAGCATTACGCTTTCCTTTCAGTATCATTTGTTCCCCTTATATAAATCATCATCTCTCACAAGCATCATTGCTCTCCATCTTCTCGCCGCCAGGCTTCACCAGCAATTTTGGATTGAACAATGGTGCGAATTCTCTCTTATTCGCATTTTTTTGTTTGGTATTTTCTACTATGTCGTTTGTATTTTATGTTTGGATTGATGAGTAAATTAGTTTGAATTTTGCATGTTTGTAGTTTTGTGTTTTTCGTATTCCTTCTTCGTAGATTTTCCATGTCGTTCTTGCGTACCCTGTTTATTCTCTATTTTGAGCACGAGTCACAGCAAGGTCTGTGTTTTGTTTTACTCCTTTTTGTCTTACATTACATGTTTTTCAGTTGGTTTATTTGGTTGCTGGCTCTACCGAATCAGCATATTGTGGATTGCCCTAGCTTTAAGCTTGTGATTGTTAGCGATGGAGGAACTGGTACTTTGAAAATTCCAAGTGTATGATGCTTTATTTGAATTCCTCAAGGCTCTGTTTTGCTTTGGCAGAAGCATTCCTAAAGTGGGAAATTCTTTAGATGTTTTTGTTGTTAGGTTTGATGTCAATGGCAGTTGGCACATATGATGCTTGGACTGGTAAGTGGACCTTGGTTTTCCTAATTTTTGCTTTTTCGATTCTTGAAGTTCCGAAACATTTCTCAAAAAGGATAGATATTTTGATATTGGAGTTTGACATAATATCTAGTGACGGTTACAAATTACTATTCTTCCCTATTTGATATTTTGGCTGTTGGTCATCCTTTTTCATCTCGTTCTTCATCCGCCAATCACTTTGAAATGCAAGTAAGTTGATATTTTTTTTTCATTTATGGTTGGTTTCTGCTGCACAAAACAGTGTGTTGTATAGATGCTTTCATTGCCGCACAAATCAAAGAGAAACTGAACATGATGCTATATGTGGATAGCATTTTTCAGTTCTTGATATTAGGTATACTTCGTTAATCATCGATCTAGTTCGTTGGGTTTGTCCTTGTTTTGAAAATTTTGTTTGTGGAAGCATTGAGAACGTTAATGCTTATTCTTTGCAGAAGTCTAAGTAGCGAATCTTTTTCATGGTCTTCTTAATTTTCTACTCCCAAAAATTATGTCCACATGAGTCATGTTCTCAGTCAACTACCATTGATGTCATTTCAGTTACAATTTTCCCTGCCTAGATGAACCCTGTTAGAAAAAGTTATGAATTTATTACAGAATAGCAAACTCAAGAAATTAGGCCTTGATTTTGAAAATCTTATGATTTGCTGGCTATTTCTCAATTTTCTTGGTTAACCTTTTTGTTAAAAATATTTTAAATGCGGAAATGGGGTAAATCTAATTGTTAATATTTCTTTGGGGGTGGTCATTTTTTAATCTAATGGTTGTCATACTTTTCTCACAAAACGACATCATTGGACATTTCTGCCTGCCAAAAATGAGGGGCATGAAATGAAACATTTTGCAACTCTTGGCACTTGGAATTAATACCATTAATTGTTAAGCAGATTCCATACCTTTTGTATGTTTTTCATCAACTCCAAATTATAAAAAACTTTGGGTGGTGGATAGTTTTTCTTGAATCCACTTTAACCTCTGAATGGAAGTTCATTGAATATAGGTCTGTTTTGCACCACCATCGCAATCAATAGATAGTTATGTACTCAATCAAGTAACTTTCAAAGTAGTCTACAAGGCACCAGGTGTAATTTTTCTTGTTGATCAGTTTGGAGCATATCGGAATTGGATTTGTGTTCTATGCATTGATCTCAGGTTTTGGGAATCTGCTGCTAGATTACCAAACTCAATGATTATGATGTCTGGTCTGTATCAAACACAAAACTAATAATATTGTAAGTTCAGTTTCCAAATTCCCATGGTGAGAGATATTGTTGCTAACATAGCAATAAAAGTCTTAGTTATCGGGGGATTCAATAGAGTTTTCTATTGTTGATGGGTTGAAAACACTTTTTTATGTGTTCATTAAGAGTGTTTTTGTAGTATATGCCTTTCTTAGTTTTTGACTTCTCACTTCTATGATTGGAATTTCTTTGTGAATAAAAACCTAATCTATATGTCCCATTTTGTGAATGTGAAAATGCTCTTGCTGATTCCTGTAATTTGCTGAATGTGCTCCATTTTTTTTCTTTATGTGTTAACAAAGCTGAAACACCATGCATTGAGATCAAGACAGAGAAAGAATGAAAAGTGAAGTGCACATAGAAAAGAATAGGAAAAGCAGAGTATATAGGTGCATGGAAGATTATAAAGTAGTTTGGTTAAGATTTAACAAAGCATATATCCAATGTGGAGTCACTTTCTAAGACCGAAGACAGTTTGATTAAGCAAGAAATATCATATTAGTGACTGTACCTGATTTTTTCCCGTTTAAAGGGTTTAGTTCTTGGCATAGATACCATATTTTACATTATTGTTAGTAAGCAAAGCAGGCTTAAGTTTGGGAAGTAGCTACCAATTAATTTTCTGCTGTGATATCTCATGATAGGCTTGAAAGTATGAGTAAGTTGAACCCTTTGTTAGGTTATGCACTGTAAACTGCTGATTTGAAATTGATTTTAGGATTGTAATGACTCATTCTACCTGACTCTGTAGTTAGCGACTTTCTACTAAGAGGATTCCTACAATAGTCTTGTTGTCCAAGTAAGTTGTAATTTTTCTGATCTTATTGCACACTAAATTGTTAAAACTAAAAAATCCTAGGATACATTTCATGTTTATGAACTTGGAAGCTTTTTCATGAATATGCAGTAAATTGGTGTATGAATGGAATTTTGAATTACAGCGACTGCAATAAAGAAGTCAGAAACATTAATATGCCTTAGAACCTTCTTCCCAATCTTTCAGACAAGTATAATCAAAAATTTGAATAAGCATCGAAAATGTAATCATGGAGTTAAGAACTTAAGATACTATAGCCTTTGTGAGGATTGAAGAGTGCCTAAGTGTTCGTTAATTCCTGTTGAACAAGTTGTAGATTGAGATCATTTCCTCTTTTGTGAGGATTGAAGAGTGCCTAAGTTTTCGTTAATTCTTGCTGAACAAGTTGTAGATTGGGATCATTTCCTCTTCTTCTGGTTTATCTAAATCCAAATTTGGTGATGAAGCACACAATTGGCTTGTAACTAATCATTTTTCATTTTTGTCAGTTTGATCATATTAATCTGCTAGAAAATCACTATGCTAGCCCAGTTGCCAATCTAGGACACCTTTTTTTCAATTTAATCATGTATGTATGAAGCTTTATAGGAGTCTCCATTTTCACATATGTGACATAACCATTAATTATTATTTTTATTTATTTCATTGAAATGTTATTGGTTTTCTTTTGGTAGGTTCTCCATTTGCAGCATGTGAGGCTATTAGATGCAAAGCTTGAGCTCCAAAGATGTTTTAGGTTGATCATCTTTGCAGCTATATGTTGGAAGAGAAGAGCTATTCTAATATAACACAAGCTACTTTCTCGATTTTTAATGTATGAATTATAATAGAGATATTCTGATGATAAAAAAAAATTAAAAAAAAAACCTTTAATAATTGTAACTTTGATGACTACAAGTATCAATTCTTCAAATTTTTGAGATAAAAAATTATTTTTATTTTTTAAATCCCCATTAGAGAAAGGAAAAATGGCTGATGTGCATAAAATTGAAATCCCCATTGGGCCCAGCCCAATTAATTAAAAACAAAGAAACAGTAAAAGATAAAGAAGCCCAGATCCATGTTTAGGTCGGAAAGATCACACAAAACGAGTCTCTGTTACAAATTTAGGTCGGTCATATAATCTTATATTGGTCATGAAGAACTGAACAAGAAAACTCACTAAAGCTTAGGTCGGAATAAACTAATCTTAGATCGGTAGAACTTATAGCCCAGATCGGTATGATTATGTCAGTATTACTCAAGAATCCCAGGTCGGTAAAAGCTTAATGAAGTTAGATCGGTCAATTGTTAAAACTCATCCCTATTTAGGTCGGTAATTTATGTAAGATTAGATCGGTGAAGCCGACCTGAAATAAAGATAATAATATAAAATATCATGGTAGGGCCATTGTTTTAATACATGCAGAGCAATAATTACAATGGGGCCAAAGTTAAAGCCAGTTTTCCCGAAAAGGCAAAAAACATCATTGCAAAAGGAATAATTAGGAGCGTATGTCTCCATTACTCAACGGAACCATCAAGAATAAGCTTATATATACTCAGGCACAAGCCTCATTCTGGTAAGTTCCAACAGGCAATTTCTGCAATTCTCACTAGCATCTCTTAAGCTATTCTCTCATTTACAATTTCTATGAACACTCTTGTTCTATATTGCTTATCTCTTTTATATTACTGACTTGATCGTCGGAGCCTATACAGGGGGGAAAGCCCCGCTCCTTTTCTGAATTAATCATCAATTGGTGAACGGAGCAGTGCAAAATCATCAAGCTTCATCATCTTGGCCGAGCTCAGCAACTCAGATCACTCCATCATTTTCAATTTTGTTCATTCCCTTCACAGCACAACTTCATACAACTTGGGCTATTACTGTCTTCAAGAGTTCATTGGGCCGCGAAGAAGCATCGTTCCCTCATTGTAATTTTTGCGTCACATCAACTAGCGCCGTCTGTGGGGAACGTTTGATCAAATTATTTCATCAAATTTTCCTCCGTTAAATAAATTTGTTGAAACCATGACGCAAACTCGCTCAGGAAAGGGTGCTTCTTCTTCTGACAACCTCAATGGGCTCACCGTTACAACCGCTTTGGTCCCTACCGTTTCTGCCACCAGTTCTAATCCTCCATCTGATCCACCAACTACTACCACCCTTGTTGAAACTCTCACCCCCGAACAGGAAAAGGCAGAAAAAGATAGGTTCTTCCGTTTATTTCCAGAAATATTTCACTTAATAAACCATGTTGCTCCTATCATCTCTACTCTTAATACAGAACCTCCCATTACAACCACCACCACAGAAGTAGTTAACACAGAACACCCCTATGGTTTACACTGGTCCCCAACCGTTCCCCCACCCAGGGCTGTCATCAACCCTGTGTCAAACCCCTCTGCTGCTTTAATGTCTAGTCTCCCCCCACAATCTATTACTATATGTCCTCCACAACCTGGGAGAGCTCATTTTTCTTCAGAAATCGGTCATATTGCTGGTCCTCCTAACCTTTCTGTGGCACCACCTGTTTATACCACTGTAGCCCATACTCAGGCTAATCCTACTCTTCCGGGTCCCTTTATGGCCCCCAATGCTCAGTTCAATAATGGTTCTTTTATGTCAGGCCTGCCCTTTCCCACTTTAGGACAACAAATGAGTCAAATGAATCACCCCTGTTATTACCCCGGACACACCACTACATCCAACCCTGCAATGTTTCAGCATTATGGTTTAGGCAATAACCGAGCCATGCAGCCGCCCTTAGAAAATATTCCCTTACTTAATTCAAATTATTATCCCGGGCCCGGCTTAGGAAACTATTACCTCGGCCTGGGGGGACACCCCTTGGGTCAGTCCGGATATCCCCAGCTCGGCCTACCCGGATCTGGATATACTCAGATCGGACGAACTGCCCCCACGTCTCGCGTGTCTCATCCTTTTGGATGGGAGATTCAAATGGCACAATTTCCCCCTGGATACAGAGGCCTAGGTAAGGTTGACAAGTATGACGGTACCACCGACCCCACGGCTCACTGGATGCAGTGCATGAGCGTCATGGATGCTGCTAACTTGTTCGATGCTAACCGATGCATGACATTCCATCTGACCCTTAAAGGTCAGGCCATAAATTGGTATTGTACTCTGCCTCGAAATTTCATTCATTCGTTAGATCAGTTTGGTGACTTGTGTTTAGCCAATTTTATGGGTAATAAGGTATTGTCTAAACCAATTTCACATTTAATGAACATAACACAAAAAATGGAGAAGGATTACAGGCATACATAGATCGGTTCAATATAGAGTCTAGGCAATGTCATGAAAAAGATGATAGAATAATGATGGGATCATTTATTAATGGGTTACGGTCAGGACCTTTAGCTACTGAATTGGCCATCCGACCCCCACATTCTTATTTTGAAATGATGGTTACTGCTGTTAACTTTGCCGTTGTTGAAGATGCTACAGCTATAAAACAGGAAAAGGAAAGAAGTTTTTCCGATTTATATGGTAAGATGAAAGCTCCTTCCCCAATTCTTACATCGGGAGGAAATAAGAAATTAAACTTTGCCAATACCACTAATTCCATTCCAAAGGCCGGGGTAAGTGTAAACACTGTGCAGGTATCCGAGCCCTTCTCAGTCCCTCGAGCTGATATATATGCTGCCATTCAGAGTCAAGGGCTGCTGCCCCCAGCTCGACCCATGACGGGTCCCACAGATCGGCTCAATCCGGGCAGGTATTGTAATTACCATAAAAACATTGGTCACAATACTAATGACTGTCGTGATTTAACTGCAGAAATAGCTAAATTAATTCAAGCTGGGAAACTACCACAATATACACAAGTAGCACCTCTACCTAAACCGGTGACTTCAGCAATCCGTGAACGACCTAACGGATGCTACCGATGTGGAGAGACCGGTCATTTTGCCCGCGAATGTCCCCAATCCGACTCCCGAGCCCCAAATGCTGGGGGTAACACCGACCTGAATATAGCAGGGATTGTAAACACCATAGCAGGAGGACCAACCCAAGGCGACTCTAACCGCCAAAGGAAACAGGTATACCGGCAAAGGAACTCTATTCTAGGTAAGCGTAAATCAGATACCATGACACCAGGCATTACTTTCGATGACACAGATACATTTCTGTCTTTCAATTGTGACGATCCACTAGTGATCGATTGCTACATTTCCAATTACCAAGTACGTAGGACATTGTTAGACACGGGTAGTTCTAGCAATATAATTACAACCAAGGCACTGGCTGGTTGTCAATTACACAAGGCACAGTTAAGTCCAGTTCGGACACCATTGATTGGCTTCGGCAATCACCATGTTATACCTGTGGGACACTTGAGTATTCCCGTCACGTTACTGGCTGGACAGCTAAAACGTACGGAAACCATAGACTTCGTGGTCATTGATGAGCCATCACCATACAATGTATATTTGGGACGGCCTGGACTAAATCAGTTCCAGGCCATAGCATCTACTGTACATATGCTTTTAAAGTTCCCCACTATAGGTGGGGTAGCTTCTATTCGTTGTGATGTCTTGCAGGCAAAACAGTGCTACATGGCTTCCTTGAAGGAACCGACCCCCATAGATCTGAAATCAAAAATTACTTCTACCGTCAGGCCGACCTCCGTTAACATTACCGATCTAACAGGTGGCTCGGACCTGTCCATTGAAGCAGGGGCCGAGGTAAGAATGATTCCCCTCGCGGCCGATCCAAACAAGGTAATAAAAATTGGGGCTGATTTGCCCCCTCAATTGCAATATGATTTGCTTAACCTTTTGCGTGAATTTGCGGAAGTTTTTGCTTGGGGACCGGAGGATATACCTGGCATTTCTCGAAATATCATTGAACACAGGTTATCCATTGATCCCAATCATAGGCCGATCCGACAACGAAAGCGTAACCTCGGTGGAGAACGTAACAGATATGTGGAGATCGAAGTCAACGCCCTGTTGGAAGTACGTATCATCCGAGAAGTAGATTATCCGGAATGGTTGGCTAACCCCGTGTTAGTTTCCAAACCAGATGGTTCATGGCGCATGTGCATAGACTTCACCGACTTAAATAAAGCATGCCCCAAAGATTGGTTCCCATTGCCTTTGATCGACGTGTTGGTTGACGCTATAGCTGGATTTCGATTCCTTAATTTCTTGGATGCATATAAGGGATATCATCAAATCTTCATGGCCAAGGAAGATGAAGAAAAAACATCTTTTATTACAGACAAAGGTACATATTGCTTCATGTAGTGTATTGTTGACTTCTTTTGTTCAAATTATACAACATATTTTAAATTAGAGGGTAGCGCGGTGAAATTCCACTAGTATTCTTAAAAAAAACCAATTTAAAATTTGTTTAAATAGAAATTCATTTATTCCTAAATATAAAATGTCTTTATTCTCATTTCCATGTGCCAAACGCACATTCATTCGCAACAATTTAGTCTAGTAAAGCTTTCATTTCTGCAGATTTGGCCCTTGATTTAGCGAGGATCATTGTAAAACTCCCATAATTTTGTTCCTGAAATGGCACCATCAGATAAAAGATAACAGCAGGAAGAGCTGAAGGACAAGAAGCATAACCATTATGAGCAATTGAATAATGCTTTAATCTCTGTATTTGTCAACAAATACACAGATCTCTCTGCTGGAGAAGAGACTGGCACTTGCAATAAATTTAATCTACTAAACTGAACCCAACGCCTGAGGAATATTTTCCTTAAGTTATGAGCTAAGCCTTAAATAAAGAAATCATGGATTCAAACTAATCTGAAGTGTGAGCATTTGAGGATGGGTGGATGGATATAACGGTGAGATTGCTGGCTTAGGAGACGGATTTGGCATTCTTAGTGAAATCAGAGCAAGTTTGGCAGCTGCAATCTGAAAACCTGCAGATTTCACATCCGAAACACACGCACGAGGTGCAACCTTTGCATGTTGGAGATCAGGCACAACCCCGATACACCCTGCGACTTGCTCTTCATCGTTGTCATCATGTCATCCTGAATGAAATAAAGAATGTCAAAACAGGCATTTGCATCAACAGCAGGTAAATAAGCTATAGCATCTATCGCGCCTATGTGTGCAACTACAAACCAAGTCAAAGCATAGTAACTCAACCAAAACTGATATAAGAGAGGCAAGGCCGGTTTCCAACAAGATAGAAATTCCGGCAGTCACCATATGGAAAAGGCACCTCAATCACCCTGCGAAAGCATTAAAAGTTTTATGCAATCCAGGTACAGTTCTCAAGAGTTATCAAAGTCCCAAGTCCAAAGGGCACTATCAAGTACAAATGGCAAACAAAAACATTAAAATGATCATCCATTACCAGCCATTATATGAACAGCACAGATATTTGAGACTTTAAAGTCTCAAATACATAACATCTTACATAAAAAGAAGAATGATAGTACTTATTTAGTTTAGAATATTTCCTAAACTAGGTATGTTGTGTCAGCTGCTTGAAGCCATACATAACCATAAGTGCCCCCATTGTGGCAAAATTTCTTTCACGATATAGCTTGCATATGAGAAGAAATGCCCCAAGTCATGTATATTTAAAAGAAAAGGAAAAAGCATGTTTACCTGATAAAATACGGTGATGATTGGTTCCAGCATTTTCAGCTCATCAATAAGGCACTCATTCAATTTAGCAGAAGTATGCAAGTTAATCAATTCAGTTCTCATAATAAGCACACCAATAAAAACTAAAAGAATCTGTCTGTTTGACAGGCATTTAAACAAAATGATAGGCTCACTGAGAAGTTTTCTATTCAACTTAAAAGCAACCAAGTAGCTTCGGGAATCCCAGGGCATAAAACAGTATCACTTTCTTGCTGCAGCATTTCCTCTTTCTTCAAGTAAATATACATATAATTACCATCACAGCTTACAACTTTCTTTTCTCAGCAAGGAGCCATTTCTTCAGTCAGACTATATAATCCACCTTTAACAGGGTTAACTTAGTTCTTGAACCTGTAAATTTCTACAACATAATGCAACAGTGCAATTATTTATCAGTCTAATTGAATGCAACCATATGAAATGACTCCACATCCCACATTCTGAATTCTTGATGTTGTACACGTGATATTTTAAAAGGAGGTTTATGGCTTTGATCAGTTTTCCTAGCACATTCTTCTTCATGTACATGTTTTCCAGTGCTACCTGCCCAAGGAAATCAAGTCATATTTCTTTTTTTAAAGAGGAAATTTGTAACTTCTGAGTTTCTACTAGCTTTTCTTTCTTTGCAGCATATACTTACCATTACTAAAGGCCCAATAAAAAGCAAGTTAAGCAGTATCCTTTCCTCTTGCATATTTCTCACTTCAGGTCTTTTGCCTCACATGACTCAAAACTAATGCAATGGAAATACCTTACAATGCCAGAATCACATAAAATTATGCATAAAAAGTAATGTATTTGACCGAAAGGACATCGATATGGTCATAAAGTAAAAATATTTAGTTTGCTAGTTAATCTTTAAAAAATCAGAACTAAGCAACCTCCGGAACAAGGAACTGGACTTTAAAAAGGCACACTATAGGCACGAAAGTAGTGGCAATAGCAGATGTGAATGTGAGAGACGGAACCAAGCTCGACATGTTCACTCAAATAAAATTTATTTCAGCTACACAATAATAACACAAATTCATGTCAAACATACTCATCATACGGCATGTCGGAGCATTTCCAATCTGAATCAGCCAAAGCATCATGGTAACTCCGGCATTCCTCTCTGTTGCGGAGACGGAACCTACGCTCTTTTTTACATTGCGTGTACCTAACAAACTCCTGAGTGCTTCTCAAATGCAGCTGGTGTCATGTTGTCTAATAATAAGAGTACATATTAGCAGAAGAGGCAAAAGGATAGCACCATAAAAGATAAAATTATTCCAATAATACCAAGAGAATGAAGAAGAGAATGATAATAAAGAGATTACTGCAAGACAAGAGTTTTGATAATTTTAAAATAAAAATGATGAGGTTAGGACTTTTTGGAAAATAAAAAATAAAAAATAAAAAATAAAAAATAAATGAAAAGGATTATTTAGTTCAAGAAGAATTACTGTCCTCAAGAAAAAATGTCAACTATAGAAATCACACCACCTGCTGTAAAAGATAAAAGAAAATAGAGCTTTGAATTCTGAAACAACACCATTTTTATATAAGTATAGTACAGCATAGCAAAAGATAGTAATGGTCACAGATAACCAACACTATACCCTCAAGTTTAGCCAAAATTTTGTCTGCCCCTTCCACCACTTCGAAACCGACCGCCGCCGCCACCTCGACGGTGTGGTTTCCTACCTCCACCAAAATGTTTCTCAGGGTTAAAGTTTTGGGATGTCTCAGGTTTACTTGAAAAAACAGCTTGTTGCTGTGAATCAGGATTAGACATGTTCCCCAGCATATTTGATGGTGCTTCTTGTAGTCCTGTGTTTACTGAGATGGGAGCCTGTTGGATGGGTGGCAAGGCCGGTGTTGCCGACCGCGCTGCTTGTTGCCCGACATTCATGGGGAAGGAAGAAGCCTGTTGAAGGGGTGCTCGCATTCCAAACTGAGAAGCCATGAATGCATTTTGACCCAAGCATGCATTACAAGGCAAAAATGCTGGTCCTGAACCAAAACCTGACTGACAGCCATTTAAAACCAGGTTGGGTGGGAGATTTGGATTTGCATTCATTTGCTGTTGAAATGGAAATCTGTTGTCCGCCGGTTGCATTTGAAAAAGCTGCTGCGGAAACATTTGCGGCATGAATGGCATCCCATTTGCCGGCATCTGAGGTAGGCCAACATTTTGGGGCTGCTGAAAGGGGATTCCATTAGCCCCACCAGAAAATGCATCAAATCCAGAGGATGCCAGTTGAGGAAATGGAGGAGGAGCAAAGCCTTGCCCCGGGCGAGGAGGGATCAACTGCATGCCTTGATTCAATGGTAAATTATGGGGCTGCATTTGCCTGGGAGGATCAGCCAGCTGTTTAGTCCCCTCAGGTTCTTGAGTGTTGTTCTTACGATCACATTTCCAGTTCCTTGACCGACTCCCGAATTTCTTTTCATCCTTTCTATGGTTTCCGGCTTTTTCATCATTTTTTCCTCTTTTCTTATTCTTCAGCATTTTCCTGTACTCTGCCTCTTTCTCATCATCTGAAAATTCTTCATCATCTGATATTTCTTCATCATTTGCACCTGATGCGTCATAACCTTTCTGGTAGAGACTCTTATCATTAAGGACATGATTTGCAAATTCTGGAACAAAAGATACTGTGGTGCCTGGTTCGATCCCAGAAGCACTTCACTTTCTGAGTTGTATCTTACAATGTAGTAAGGATTCTTCACTGGACCAAAGATTTCATCGACAACCCCTAAAGGAGATCCACTTTTGGTAATCCACAAGATAGAACCTTCACTGAGAGGTTTATGCTTTTCAACACCTTCAACAATGACTTGAGCACCTACTACCTAGATAACAGGACAAACAGATCAGTAAGTTATGAAATGTTAAAAAGAAGGGCAGTAGACTTCAAAGGCCACCCCAACTATCTCAATAGTATAAAAGAAGCGAAAGAATATTTACTGTATTCACGTTAAGAAAGTAAGCATAGTTGTTCTGTGTATCGAATCACTGTCCAAATATTATACTTAACTTTACAAAACAGAGCAAGGAATTAATACTACAAAGAATCTTTCATAAAAAGAAGTTGACAGTCAGCAGCATGCAGAGCTGTTGATGAGCAACCGAAGTACCTCCATCACCTTAATGTTATAATCGTTACAGTAGTAAATTTTCTCTTTATCCCGCAGATTTTTGGGCTCTAAACTGATTGTTTGTAACTCATCCAACTGATACCGATAAATCACAATAGTTTCTTATGCACCTTATTTAACCTTGCTGTCATTTAAGACTTCAATTTCTCTAATTAATACCTCACTAACTTGATTCAAGACTTCAATTACTTTGTCCAATGGCTCCATAATCTTTCCTCTAATATGTA